>CM061033.1:10799186-12030436 GCA_030763125.1 Hippophae gyantsensis | reverse complement strand
ACGATTACTGTGCAGTATATTGATCATTTTGTTGAGTTGATTCTCAACTTTTGTTTTATAAAGAACAAATTTCTCTATAGTTTCATCTTTTCTTTTAAACAAATACACATAACAATATTTCGTGCTATCATCAACAAAAGTAATAAAATATTTATTTCTACCCTTGTTTGAAGAAATTTCAAATAACATAGATTACTATGAATTAAGTCAAGGGCTTCAATGTTTCTTTTAGTCGAATGAAATGATAACCTAGTCATTTTCGCCTCAACACAAGTCTCACACTTATGCTTTGAATCTATTTAGAATACGGGTATATGTTTCATGTTAATTAGTCTATATAATTAATATGACCTAATCTACCATGCTATAAGTTGGAAGACTAAAGCAAATAAGTAGAAAAATGAATCTTATTAATATTCTTAGCTTTTATAGTCTCACACCATTAAATTTTGTAAATGTTACAAAAATGTTATCAACGTCGAGTTAATGGTAAGTTACATGAATATTGATGATATTTTTTAACATTTGTAATATTTAATGATATGGATGTAACAAAAAATATTCAATAATATTTTTGTAACAATTTTTAAAACTCGATAGTAGAAAAATTTATTTAATCTTAAATAAAACAAAAAATTGTGAACAATAACATTAATACTAGTCTAAAGATGTGAATTAAAAGCTACTAGATCATAAATAAAATAATTATACTACATTTTGTGAGTTTTCTCATTTTATAGAAATCACCGATTTCGATTTCAAATTCGGTGAAATTAACAAAGAGGTTTGAGTTATATGTATTTCACGTATAAAATTGGCTTTAAAATGTGGGTATACTGGGCTGGTGGAAAAAGAAAAAAGGCATGTGGCATTGTCACGTGAATATATTCCATTTAAAATTGTAACAATCATATAAGTGCATAAAATTTTTATAAATGAATATGTGCTGGTTAACATTTCAATTTCGCATGTATAGCAGAGGATTAAGAACAAGAAATAGTAACTGGTGAAAGAATTATACATATTATAAAATAAAATATGTATTATAAATATTAGTACGTTATTTATTTCTTCATCTTACCATTTATTAATACAATCAGCCACTTTTAACTTATTTAAAAATAATTAAATAAAAACATTAACGGAGAGTTGCGTGCTTAAAATTATTATATACCCGTATAAATGAAAAGTTGTTTTTTTTTAAAAAAGAAATACTTAATTCATAATTTTTATTAAAGTGATTCATATTTTTATATATAGTAACAAACGTGACTCATATCATTTAAACTATAAACAAAATCCATATAATTAAATATAAATATTAAATTAAATTAATGTTTAATATTTATATTCAAAAGTGATTTTCTTTAAGTTAAATTTATATAATTTTATTATTAATAAAAAATATAACTCGTAATTTTATATTAAATAATATTTAAATTAAAATATAATTATTTAAATCTTTTTAATATTATTAAAGAAAAATATTTTTATTATTATTAGTATTAAAAGTGTTGTGGTATATAATTTCCAAAAAAATTGTATTATGAAGTAATATCACCCACGCTATTTTATAAATAATATTGGTATTACTCAATATTTCGTTCTGTTATTTAGAACTTTTTGCCTAAACCAGGTCCAGAGCACTTGGAACCCATAACAAAGTATGCAGTTTTGGAAACCAGGCACAGAGAAGCCCCGCCTTCTTGACGACGAGGAGGGCGGCGTCCTCTTCTTCGCTCCTTCTTCTTCTTCCTCTTCTGGGTATTCTTTCTTTATACCCACTTCATCCGTTTCACCAGTCCTTGCTCAAAGAGCTGTTCATATTTGTTTTTATTTTCTTTGATTTCTGATTTTTATGTACGGGTATTCTAGATATGGGTATGCTAGTATCGAGAGGCAGAGGCAGAGGCTTCCTGCGTACAAGTATCGTAATGCCATTCTCTATTTGGTGGAGACTCATGCCACTACCATTATTGTTGGTGAAACGGGTAGCGGGAAAACCACTCAGATTCCACAAGTTCGCTCTCTCTTTCAATTATATTTTGTTTTTCTTATTTTTTCGGCCCAAAGGATTGTTCAATCGTATGATTTCATTTTTTTGGAATTAGATATTCTTCTAAGTCATGCTAATTCGAGCTTTTATTATTTTGTGGTGAAATTACAGTACCTCAAAGAAGCTGGTTGGGCTGATGGGGGGCGTGTAATTGCTTGCACCCAACCACGACGTCTGGCTGTCCAGGTGATTTGTTGCTTTAGCTATGTTTTAACAGACAGAAACATGTACCCCCCCGCGCGCGCGCGCGTATATGCATGCATTTACTATGAATTTATGAATGAGTAAAGTGAGGTATACATAACAACATTTGTATCTGATAATTTCAATAGGTTATAGAAGTTAAAATTTGATTTGCCTCGTGCGAATAAAAAAGAAAAACAAATTAACTGAAATGTGTCTCTTATCGTTCCTTCAAGTTTGTGAATTCTAACTTAGCCATGGATTATCAACTTAACAATGTAGAGGGAATCTATCGGTGAATAAGTTGTAAGCAGAAATATGTCAAATTTTAAAATTAAAATGAAGCAAAATGGAAAATTTTATTGTAGGAAGTATAGCAATATACATGAGTTTTATGTGAAAATAACTTAGGTCCAACTTGATCTTATGCTACCTGACTCGGTATTACCTTACCTAGTCCTACCAACTCGTCATCACGATCATGAATCAGGAGCACTCAAATGCACGATTTGTGCATAAGTCTTTTTGAATCCCAAGGCATTGAACACAATCTCAACCAGCAAAAGCTTAACCAACACAAACTCTGAGCACACAAGTGTTCTAAGATGAGTTTTGAAATCAAAGAATTCAATTCTAACCGATTAAAAAAAATGAAATCAAAATGCATTAGTTAAGAAAACTAGAGAATAAGTATGCAAGTTGAGAGTTTCATTGGTTAGAACAATTGCACATAGATTAATTGAATTTCTGACCCAAATGCATCCAGACCTAGATGAGGGGTGAAAATGTGAACCCCATGGAATATTTTCAAGAACTTTATTCCAACTCGGCTAAGTAAGGCTCACGACGTGAATTAAGCAGATAATATAGCGAAAGTACAAAAAAACAACATGCTTAATTCAACACACCACAAAACAACCAGTAGATAAGAAAGAACGATATGCGGTAATTACAATAGTGATAGTGTGCTTTTCAGGCTCCTGTCTAGACTAACAACATGCATAGATATGACAAACAATGCATAGCATGTGAATCAGACAAGCATATTGAAAAAAGCTATAAAAGATTTACGATCACTTCAAGATCTCATATGTAGGAACATATTCGATAAATGATGATTATATTGTCACAGTATGCGATCATACATAACACAACATGTAACGAGGTAAACCCATATATAATTCCCATTTATGGTGGAGTGAAGCTACCATTAAGGGGTTGTGTGGTTATAAATTCATGAAAAATTAGATTTTTGAAAGAAAATCTGAAACTATGGAACAAGGAGTTTGGTGATTTGAAAGAGAGAAGAAAGTTTTTGGAAGATATAATTCTTTTTTGGATGATTGTTAAGAATATGGAAGTTTCAATAAGCACATGAGATCTGAGCATAGTAATTTGAAAGTTTAGATGGAAGATTTAATTGTGAATGAAGAATTATTTTGGAGATAAAACCTCGAGCCACTTAGATTAAGTAGGATGATGCTAACTCAATTTTTTTTCATAATGTTGCTAATGGGAGGAAGAATAAAAATATGATTGAAAAGCTTGAAAAGGAATAAGGGAAAATCTTAGTGGGTAATCTATAAATTGAAAAAGTGTTGAATTTCCTCAAAAAGTTATACACAAGTAAAGATGGGCATCATGGTCTATACTGGGGATACATTCTAAAGGAGAGGGCAACATGCCTACCAGGCTTTTCAGGACATAAAGAGGGTTGAGGCAAGGAGATCTTCTTTCTTCTTTTCTTTTCGTTTTGACAGTTGTTGGTTTGAGTAGATTGATGGAAAGATCTGAGAGGTTCAATTTGGTAGAAAGTCCAAGTGTTTGGGTAAACAATGTTGAAGTCTCTCACCTCTAGTTTGCGGATGACACTACTTTCTTCTCCTTAAGTGATGAGGAAAAATTTGGTAATTTGGTTAAGGTGATTGAGTTGTTGTGTAATGTTTTAGGTTTTCATTTAAATCTATTCAAAAGTTATATCTTAGGTAGCAATTGTGTCGAAGAGAAAGTAGTCTCCTTAGCCAACTCTTTGGGGTGTGAAGTTGGGACTTGGCCATTGAAATATTTGGGTTTGCCTGTTGGAGGTAATCTAAGAATTGCACAATTTTGGGCACTAGCTATAGAAATACTTCAAAAAATATTAGCAGGATGGAAGATAGCTTTTTCCTCTAGAGAGGACCAATTAATTTCGATAAATTCAACTTTGTCAAGTCTTTCGATTTACCATCTATCAATTTTAAAATTCTAGTGGGAGTTGCTAAGAGATTAGAGATTAATGAGAGATTTTCTTTGGTAAAGTGTTAATAAAGGAAGTAAAAGTTATTTAGTAAATTGGAAGATGGTATAAATATTGAAGGAGAAATGGGATTAGGCTTTGGAAATATCACTACAAGAAATAAGGTATTGCTAAGCAAGTGGCTTTGGAGATTCTCACTAGGGGAGAATTCTATTTGACATAGAGTTATCAGAAGTAAGTATGAATTAAATGAGAATGTGTGGGATACAAGTTGTGGTTTGCAAGGTGATGGACGTAATCCTTTGTTGGAAATTTCTACTTTCCTAATTTGAGTTATAAGGTTGGGAATGGAGTTAAAATTCGAATTTGGAAAGATTCTTAGTTGGAAGGTGGTTCTCTTTCAGAAGACATCCAATGATATACAGTTTATGTTTGGATAAAAATGCCGTAATAAGCATGTTTTCACTAGATGGTTGGAATCTTAGATGTAGAAATTATTTAAATGATTGGGAGGTTGATGATTTTGTAAATTTGATGTTAGGTTTGAAAGGAGTAAATATCAAAGTTATTGTGACACAAGGTTATGGATTAATGAGTCGTGTGGTTGTTTTTCTTATAAATCCTACTTTGAGTTTCTTGTGGATGATTTTAATATACTAGATTTTGACCACTTTCAAGTAAAGTTAAGGTGTTGAAGTGGCTAATTGTTTTTGGTAAGTTCAACACAAAGGATTGAATTCAATCAAATTTTCAAAGCTTTGTTTCACTCTATTGATGTGTGCTTTACAAGAAAAGTTCAAAAGACATTGATCATCTATTTCTGTATTGCCTAATTGTGCATAATATTTGGTCTAAGCTACAAAGTAACATGGGTGTTCAATGAGTCATTCCAAGATTTTGCAAATCTTTGTTGCTAGAAAATATTAATATGCATAGGGATAGTACGAAGACTAAGAAGGTTACAATGTCGTGGAGCTGTGGGATTGGGGTTCTTTGTGTTTTGTGGATTGAGAGAGACAATATAATATTTGAGGAAACAAAAAATGATAGTAATTTTTTATGGGAAAAAGTCTACTTATAGTTTCTTTGTGGGCTTCAATTTCAAAAGAGTTGAAGAATTATTTTCAGTTTCTTATAAGCTATAATTGAGAGAGCTTACATATTTTAACATGTAATTGGTTTTGTAAAGGATAAACTATGTTATAATTTGGATTGTCTTTTTGTGGATTGCTTATACACATTTTGTATTTTTGTAACTATTTTTATATATAAATATATTTTTATGTTTCTTATAAAGCAATAAGTAATGGAATGTTGTGTGCGACCAAGTATTATGAATCAACAAAACTTACCAATTCAAAAACTGTTTAAGCGCATTGGACTTGGTGGGTCTTCACTTGACAAATCTTCATAGAACTAGTCCCATACTTCTAAGAATTGCATAGAATGTTTTGTCCTAAATTCACAAACTTTCTTATTGTCATTGGGTTGTTAAAATGATTTTCCTGTCTAGATTTCCCCCCATTTTTGTTCTTGTAAGTCCTACGTACTGTGGCACAACCTTTCCTTCCTATATTATTTCATGGGTCCTGGTACGCTCAAGCTCCTAAACTTATATTTTTAGGACGCTTTAGTCACTGAACTTTCAACTAGTACACTTAGGTTCATATATTTGTTTTAAAAAATGTATACTTTAGTCCCTAACTTTAAGATTTTAATAAAGTTTGGGTCTAAAGTGTCACTTTTTTTTACACTAACGTCCTAAACTCTTAAAGTATATTAGTTGAAAGTTTAGGGACAAAAGTATCTTAAAGAGATAAGTTTAGGGACCACAAGAGTATTTTTTTCTTATTTCATTATCAGATGAAACTCATCACAACGTTGCATTGTTGGGTAGTCATGTAGATAATATGTTCTTTCCCTGCTAGAAAAGTCTATTCCCAATATTGATTATGTGTTGGCAGACTTCTTCCTATATGCAGTTTTGTATTTCTTGAAAGTATTGTGAGCTGTTGATGTGCAGGCAGTGGCCTCAAGGGTAGCAGAAGAAATGAATGTCAAGCTTGGAGAGGAAGTTGGCTACACTATACGATTTGAAGATCATACAAATGCAGTTATAATTATTCTTCAAATTTCTATGATTACAGCTATTCTATTATTGAATTTCCTTTGTCTAGCAGAAGCACATATTTCGACACCCATGATGATGGTTGCTCTAATATATCATACAAATATGAAAACTGCTGTCTTAAAAAAATAAACTTCTTTTTAATAATAGTTTAAGGTTTCCTTGTGTGTCTTGAATAATCAAGGTTTTCCTGTTTTGGCAGCACAGGATGTAACTAGGATAAAATTTCTCACAGATGGCGTGTTACTCAGGGAAATGATGGATGACCCTCTTTTGACCAAGTATAGGTACTTTTTACATCTAACTACAATTTTTGTTTATTGTCTCTTTCTCGTGAACATGGATCAAAATATCAATAATATATGCAATTGTTTTGGAAGAGTACCAATAGAGAAAGCAAAGGAAATTATTTTGGGGTAAAAATATCTCCAAAATATAGAAATATTGTTATAAAATTTCCGAAATATCCAAAAGATTTCGTTGAAATGTAATATTTTTTGTTTAGTATAGGGTTATATCATGAAGTTTAAACTTTGAAATAATTTTTTTGCTTTATGTTTTACAAAACTTTTCATCAATATCAATAATATCTTTGATATATATGTAAAATTGAAGTGTCATTATATTTATAAATATCGATATTTTAATCATTGTTCATGAAACAGACAATACATTTCAGGTTACCTTCCTCTCTTGCTTCATTTGATTCCTCTTGAAACAAACTCTTTTTTTTTTTTTGAAAAAAGAGAGGAAGCTTTTTTGGCTGTTTTTATGGGCAGTTAAACCAGATATAATTCATTTTAACATTTATGCTAACCTTGGTAGTACAGGAGCAAAATTCTTCTATTTTATTCTACATTTTAATAATGAGATGAATTTTGTTGGACTTTTTGAGATGATTCCCAGTGTCATAATGGTAGATGAGGCTCATGAGAGGTCAATTGCAACTGATATTTTACTTGGTCTCCTGAAAAAGGTATCATCTTTAACGGACCAAAGAACAGAGCAAATGTTTTTCTTCTTCTTAACTTTTAAACAAAGTGATTCATCTTAATTTCACATCAGATACAACGACGTCGGCCTGATCTACGCCTAATTATATCCTCTGCTACAATTGAGGCAAAGTTCATGGCAGCCTTCTTTCATACCAGGTTCCTTCTTAGTTACTAATTAGATTGTTCTTTGTATGTTATTCTTGCCATGATAACGGTGGACTGTGGTCATACTTTTCCTTTAAAATCTTTTTGAATTTGTGATTTGCATTTGGCAAGTTTAATTTTGTAATGACATTATAGTGCATTGTGATTAGTTTATAAATTATAGGGAAAAATATCATGGGGTTCTTTTTCTTTGAGTAAAGTGTTGTTTATTCCTCTAAATTTTAAATGGTTTATTAGTCTTTTTATTTATAAAAAAAATATTCATTATTAGTTCTTTATTTATAAAAAATGTGCTCATTAGTCATTTTACTTATAAAATAGGAGCCACAAAAAATTTTTATTGATAAAACTTTTTTAAACAGATTTTGATGAGGGTTTTTCGTCATTTATTCTCACTCTATCAAACAAAAAGTTTTTGCAAATATAACTAATGAGGGTATTACTGTGTTTTTACCCCATCCTCTGACTTGAATGCCCTAGATAAATTTTTTTAAATAAATTAAAAATTATTAAATGTCTCTTTTTGGTACTATTTTTATAAGTAAATGGATTAAATGTCATATTCTCAAAGTTAGGGAACTAAATGACATATTTTGTATAAGTAAAAGGAGTAGGCCTTTCACCCTTAATTATATTGTGAAGATGTCATGCCTGTACTCACTAGAAAAATCCTGTAACAATTGCTTATGGACTTGGAATTTTAGGATCCATAGAAACAAGGATATTAACTTATAAAATTGTGGTTTTAACTAGTTAGTAAGCCATGGAAGCAACTTCAGTTAGCTTTTATTATATCTGTTTGATGGTAAGCATTGTTTGTAGTATAAGTGAGTTTTGTTTCTTGTATGATTTTTCTCTTATATGGTGCTAGCATAAGTTTGTCTAGTTTGTTATATCTAATATTTTGAAAGGGAAAAAGGTTTTAGTTCCCTTTGTTTAGGTCATTGGTGTCGTGTAGTACCTATGTTTGTAAAAAAGGAGCCATTGAAGGACAGTTTGACTTTTTTAAGAATATTTTAGTATTAAAATTGTATAAGGCATGTCACACGATAAAAGTGTGAGATTAGTTAAGAGTAAAAAGGAAATTACAATAAGAGTTATTCATTTTTGGAAAGAAAGAAAGTCCTACATCAAAAGAGAATAAATTACCTCACTTTTTCGTGTATCTCATTCAATTCCCAATTAAAAACCTAAAAGCAAAAGCTCATCTTTAGTTATCGACATATGTTGGTCCAATTTACAAATTTACAAAAAAACTGTTTATGAATATCAATATAGGTAATTTCATTATCTTGTTAGTAATTCTTTCAGTTATATTATTATTGTTTCTAACAGTGTGAAATTTATTGATTTACTAGCCCTATGATTGAGCAACCCAACCAATGAACAACGTTGAAGATCTATTTTTATGATTATATTATTAGCTTGGTTGAATTTTGAATTTTAAGCATTGCATTTGATTTTTTTAGTGAAAATATAGTTATGGATGCTATTGGTCTGAATTTGTTGTTCTTGAATTTTAACTATGCCAAATATTTTGTAATTAAAATGTAATAGAAGTTTCACTTATTTTGGTAAGAATATTATTATTGGTTTTGAATGTTCTTATTGTTGTTGGTATTGAATATGATTAAACAATAAAACTAAATAAGATTTTTTCATTAGTTTATCATTTAGAGACTATTTAAAGGAGATAGAAACCAACTAGAGTAAGAGAGAACTTGATCTAGTATAATAGAATTGGTTGGAATGAAAAATTAGAGGGAGTAAAGATAAAGTGGTTGTAGATAAAGGAAATTTTTTTCATTGACCCATGTGTCCTTAAAATATTTTTTTACTATATTTTATACAATAAAATATGTTGTCCCTTTTTTATAAAGGAAGGCACCTAAAAACACACTTTTCTAAACAAGGGTGGCCCCAAATGACATAAACAAGGGGACTAGTTTGGCCCTTTCACCCATTTTAAAATTATTTATTGGTGACAGATCTCAAGATTGTTTGACCTATAACTTTTATTGGCTGTAATTATATAAAGTCTAGTGTTGATTCATATTCTTTGCTTGTGTTGTAAAATAGCAAAAGACATCGTGAAGTAGAACAAGAGGCTGTTGGTCCAAAGAAGGAGCCTGCAATCCTATCAGTTGAGGTGGGTTGTTCTAGAATAATGCATAACTCTTATTTTAAATACAACCTTAATTAATGGAGGATGAAGCAAGGTTTTAAAATGCTGTTATATGCCTTAGGCAATTTCTTTTCATGAGGTGAGTCCTAAGCTTCGAGGCTATGCGGCTATGCCAACCTTAAAAACAATATATAAATAAGAAATGATAAATTTGTAATAAAACATCAATGGAGTAAGAAAATTATAGATAACCAAGAATAATAAAACGTGAAAAAGTATCATATTATTAACAACAAACTACCAGACAATTTCACATGAATCATTCCAACAAGCTAACAGAAGATAAGCACAATGATAGAATCTGTGGGAATTAAAAATGAGATAAAAAATAAGCTGAAAAAGGGGTAAAATATAATCAACATTCAGGATGCAAATGAGTAATGCACTTGCCAAACAAATCATATTTCAATGAAACATCAGACCTAGTCTATTTGTATCTTTTTTTTTTTAATTTGGTCAAAAGTCCATTTGTATCTGATGATCTAGAAAATTCATTCACAAATTACAATCTAAGCAATTAAACTCAACTGACTAATATATTTCAGTGCTGATATAATTAGAGTATGGAAAACTCGTCCAAGATACCGAAACAAATTCCTAAAGAGCAAGAATCATAAAGAACTAAGAAGTTTAGACACGTACCAGAATAAAAGGATAACCACAAATCTCTGAGTAACACCTTTTGGATAATAAAAAATAAAAGGAAAAAATTAGTATGAGAGTTAAAAAAGAAAAAAAGAGAAAAAGAAAAAAGATGGCAAAAAGAAGAGTTTGGTTGTTGCTGAAGAAGAAGCAACAGGAAGAACATAAAGACAAAAAAATAAACTACTTACTTTGCTGAAGCTTGAAAGCCCAAAAACTTGAAGGAGAGAGTAGAGTTGGCTGTTCAAGTTTGAGAGATTAGTGTTTTCTGAAGCCATTCTTGCCCTTGTTTCTGTAGCCATTCTCATTGGGTTATCAGGTCTGAAATTGTCACAACCCAAGTTTTAAACCATAAGAAATTTCAAAATTCGAAGCTGTATACTTCATAAGCTTCAAGGGGTACCACCTCAATCCTATGAGGTGTAAGCCTCATCAAAAACCTTAAAAATACACCTCAAGGCATAGTCCACGTTCCTCACAACTGCCTTTTGATACCATGGGATAAAGGTGATATTTTATTTTTATCAATTAGAAAAAAATGAGATCGAGTCATTTCTATATATCTACATGATTTCCAGGGTAGAAGTTTCAATGTACAAATTCTTTATTTGGAGGAGCCTGTTTCTGACTATGTTCAGGCTGCTGTTTCAACAGTACTGTCTATTCATGATAAGGTAACTTGAATTCCCAAAGTGGACATTTTTGTTTAGGCTTTTCTTTTATAACGAGATGTCAACCCTTATTTATTTATGTTGAAATCCTTAACAAATTATTAGGGATTTGATATGATTGTATATTAATTAGGTTCATTAATTAGAAAGATTATTTCTGTCATGATTAGGAGATTTATTTTCCTTTTTTAGTCTTAAATTTGTCTTATAAATTTATAAGTAAATTTCTTGTACAAAACACAATTCAATACTCAAAAAAATACAAAGAATAAATTGTTTTATTGCCTGTTTTATCTTTTATCAATTCTAGATTATTATATCAGAGCTTAGTTTCCATTAAAACTAGCTCCTATGGCAGATCCAATAGCCCTAAACAAATCAAAAACCCATTCTAAAATTTCCAGCAAAGATTCAGAGCCTATTTCTATCAAGTTCAAATGATAATCCATTTCTATAACCTTCAAAAAATTAAATAGTAGAAATTTCATAGAGTGGGTTCAATGAGCTCAATCTGTCAAATTGGTAATCAGTGAAAAAGGGAACATGGGTTACCTCACTGGAGAGATAATAAAACCAGCAGATACCAATTCTGGTGCTCATCAATGTTGGAGCTTGGAAAACTCAATGGTCACAACCTGTCTAATCCATTCCATGGTACCTTCCATCGATAAATCTTATTTTTTAACCCACAGTGAAAGATGTTTGGTAGGCTGTACGTGAGACTTACTCCAATAGTGAAGATTTTGTCCATCTTTTTGAATTAAAAACTCATATTTGGAATTTGAAAAAAAGGAAAAGAGTGTCACTACTATGGTAAGAAATCGATCCCAATATTGAAGAAGAGTGGGAATTCCTATGGGATAGTGTACAATACCGAAAAAGGCTTGAAAATGAATGGGTATTTGAGTTCCTCGTTGAGCTAAACAAAAAATTGGACGTTTGCGGAAGAATCTTCAGCCGGCGACCCTTGCCATCAGTTCGTGAAGTGTTTGCTGAGATACGATGAGAAGATCATCGTCGGTTGGTGATGTTGGGTGGAGCCTCACCATTGCTAGCTATCGCGCCTCTTGGATCTATTGGGCAAGACTTAGAAAAATTAGCCCTAATACCTAGACAAAATGGGCTAAGTAATCAAAGAAAATCTAGAGTTAGGCTTGGGTTAATAGGCCGGAGAAGTTTGGGCTCAATGGGACCGAGAATGAAATTGAATTTAATGAAAAAAATAGTGGGCTAATCCATGAAAATCTAAGTAAATCACCCTTGAGCCCCACTCAAATACTAGGCCAGGTCCAAATTCACGACGAAAAAGAAGTTTTGAGACTATTATCGAAAATCTGGACACACTAAAGACACTTGTTGAAAAATTCACAGAAAATAGGTTTCAAAGTTATCAAGTTATAGTAGACCACGAAGTAGGAGGGAGCTTTCAATTCAAAGCAACTAGATTAACTTTAGAAGTTGTTTTCTAATTTTCAAAGTTCTGGACAGTTATCAACAAATGCCTTAGTAGCCTATAAAGGTAACTCCTTAATTGTCCTTATTACCACTTCTCAAACCAAAATCACTTGGATAATTAGCTCTGGAGTGTCAGATTATATGACTGATGACCATCACTTATTTACCACTTACTCATTCTGTGCTAGAAATATAAAGTTAGAATTGTAGATGGATATCTCTCATTTGTTCTTGGAAAAGAGAGTATTCTACTTTCAAATTCTATAACTCTCAATTATGTTCTTCATGTTCTCATCCTGCAATCTCATTTCTATTAGCAAATTAACAAAAATTTCTCAGTGTATTGTTAAAGTTTTCCATTTTATTGTGTCGTTTAGGACCTATCATTGGAGATGAAGATTGGTAGTGCTAGAGAGTGTGAAGGTATGTACTACTTTGATAAGGTTAAAGTGAGTGAAAGTTGTCAAATTGTTACTTGTGATTCTGTTTCTAAACCTAGGGATAGCGAAATTTTACTATGACATTATAGGATTGGATATCCAAACTATATGTATTTTAAATGATTATTTCCTTACATGTTCACGAATAATAAAACATTCACAGTGTGAAGTTCGTGAGTTTGCAAAACTTCATTACTCTTCTTTTCCAAAGGTCCCTTATAGACCTTCTAAATCCTTTACCCTACTTCATAGTCATGTGTGGGTTCCATCTCGTATCTCTAATCGAACATGTTTGTTACCTTCATTGATGATCATATTTGAGTTTGTTGGGTATACCTATTAAACAAAAAAACCAAGATTCAAAATATTTTCATTAGTTTTCATACAATGATTCAAACCCAGTACATATATACAAATCTTACGCATTGATAACGGCATAGAACATTTCAATTAGACTATGCAAGATTACCTTCAAACACATGGTATAATACACGAATGTTCTTATGACAACACACCTTAACAAAATAGCTCGAGCCTTAGTGTTTCTCTCAGACTTGTCAAAAAAATTATGAGAAGATGCTATTCTCACATCTGTATATCTCATCAACCGTATGCCTGACCATATTCTCTCTTTTGAAACATCACTTAAAAGGTTACAATCCTTTGTTTCCACATCCAATTTAAAATCAAATTTGCCTTTGAAAGTGTTTGGTTGTATTGCTTTTGTTCAAGATCATTCACAAAATGGGTCCAAACTTGATCAAAAAGCTATTAAATGTATTTTTATTGGATATTCACCTATTCCAAAAGGATACAAGTGTTATGACCCTACTACTAACGAAGCTTTTGTCAGTCTCGATGTTACGTTATTTGAAAACATCCTTTTCTACTAAAAGCTCTCTCATCGGGGGGAGAATAATGTCAGATAAGATTGAACTTTTAGTCAATACTTGAACTTTGATGCCTTGATCTCATTCCATCTGATCTCACTACTTATAATAAGAGTAATGAATCTCATAACTTAGACATAGAATTCCAGCTAAACATACCATCTTGCACTATTTGCCATCTATAGAGTAACTTGAACTATGAGAAAGAAATATAAATTCAAATTATCAAAGAGACAATTACATACTTGCAAATGTTAAAATAAAAATAAACAAGGAGAATGTCACACTTGATGTACAACCGATGGTAGATCCAAATAATTAGAAAGCCACGTTGAAATACAGGTAATCTTGAACCCTCTAAATCCCTGAATTACCTATTGTTATGAGGAAACAAATGCGGTCTTGTACTTTACATTCTATCTCTAAATTTGTTTCATATAAAACTTTGTCTTCTGAATTTCGTGCTTTTACCACTAATCTTGACTGAACAAAAATACCAAAAGACATCTATGAGCCTTTGGAAATTCGTGAATGGAGAAAAGTTGTTATTGAAAAAATAAAAGCTCTTGAAAAAAAGAAGCATGTGATGTAATAGAACTTCTAGATGGGAAAATCCCTCTTGGTTGTTGTAAAATCAGAATTCACTCTTATTCATTTCCATTGAAAGATGCTACATATTTATATACAAAGTTAGGAACACTATTAGGTGATATATACTTAATACACAACTAAGATACCTAATGCACAACTAATATATTCAACTAGTGATAGACACCTAATATATCTAACATTCTCCCTTAAGTTGGAGCATAGATATTAATCATGTCCAACTTGTTACAAAGATAATCAACCCGAATCCCACTTAAAGCTTTCGTGAAGATATCTCCTAGTTGTTCTCCAGTCTTCACATATCCTGTACAAATCAAACCTTGTTGAATTTTCTCGTGAACAAAATGACAATCAATTTCAATGTGTTTAGTTCGCTCATGAAACAAAGGATTAGAAGCAATATGAAGAGCAGCTTGATTATCACACCACAATTTCGTTGGTATTGAAGTTTTAAGACTTACTTCATTCAAGAGTTGATATATCCACATTATCTCAGACGCAGATTGTGCCATAGCCCTATATTCTGACTCTGCACTCGATCGTGACAACATTCTGCTTCCTGCTTTTCCATGAGACCAAATTTCCTCCAATGAAAATACAATAGCCTGATGTGGATCTTCTATCCACTTTGGAACTTGCCTAATCTGCATCTGAAAAAAATTCAATGAGTTTGTCCATGATTTGCATACAAGATACCATGTCCAGGTGCTCCTTTCAAGTAACACAAAATATGCTCTAACGCTACCCAACGATGAACTGTTGGGGATGACATAAATTGGCTAACAACACTGACCGAATATGCAATATCTGGACGAGTCACGATAAGGTAATTTAGCTTTCCAACCAACCTTTGATATCTCTCAGAATCTTTAAAGAGTTCCCCATCTCCTGTAAGGTGAATGTTCGGAGTCATTGGAGCACTATAAGGTTTTGCCCCTAATTTTCTTGTCTCAGTTAATAAGTCTAGGACATATTTTCTCTGAGATAGAAAGATACATTTTTTACTCCTTGTGACTTCAACACCCAAGAAATACTTTAGCATCCCCAAATCCTTCGTGTGAAACTGAGTATGTAGGAAATATTTAAGAGATGAAATTCCCGTAGTATCACTTCCAGTAATAACAATGTCATCTACATACACAACTAAAAGAATGATACCAACTTCTTATTGTTTGTAGAACACAGAATGGTCAGACTTGCTTTTCATCATACCAAACGTTTCTACAGCTTGACTAAATTTTCCAAACTAAGCACGAAGACTCTGTTTCAAACCATACAAAGATTTGCAGAGACAACAAACTTGCGTAGACTCCCCCTGAGAAAAAAAACCAGGAGGTTGCTCCATAAACACCTCTTTTTGAAGATCACCATGAAAAAAAACATTCTTGATATCTAGTTCATGCAAAAGCCAATGGTGAGTAGCTACCATAGAAATAAACAACCGAATAGAGGTCAATTCAGCAACAGGAGAGAAAGTGTTAGAATAGTCCACTCTATAGATTCGAGCATATCCCTTAGCAACAAGATGGGCCTTTAATCGAGCAACTGACCCATCCGGATCAACCTTAACTGTGAACACCCATTTGCATCCGATTGCCCGTTTCCCCGAAGGTAAATCAACTAAGTCCCAAATACCATTGTCATCCAAAGCATTCATTTCCTCGATCATTGCATGATGCCAACCAGGATGAGATATGACTTCGTGAATAGTTTTAGGGATAAAAATAGAATCAAGAGAGGCAATAAAAGAGCAAGAGGAAGACGACAAGTAGTTATAAGAAACAAAAGAAGAAATAGGATAAGTACATTGACGTTTACCTTTGCGTAATGCAATAAGAAGATCATCGTTCAGGACTAGATCTGATGACGAAGGAGCAGGTGTAGGGCATGAATCAGAAGGTCTATGTTTGGAGTAGACTTGAGTAATAAGAGGCCTAACAGGAACTGGATCAGAGATAGGTTCAAATGATGTGATAGAATAGATCAACAAATCATCATCTTTTCCCTGACGTGCAGGAGGAGGAGAAGATGAAAAATAGGGTGTGTCTTCCATGAAGGTAACATCAATTGAGACAAGATATTTGTTAAGGCTAGGACAATAACATCTATAATCTTTTTGGAGACAAGAATAACCGAGGAAGATACACTCCAAAGACTTGGGACCTAATTTAGTAACATGCGGACGAACATCTCAAACAAAACAAGTGCTACCAAATATCTTAGGGTCAACCGGAAATAGTGACTTATTAGGAAACAAAATTTTGTAAGGAATCTCACCATGAAGAACAAATGAGGGTATGCGATTAATAAGAAAACATGCTGTTGAAACTGCATCGGCCCAAAAAGGTTTAGAAACATTCATTTGAAATAATAAGGCATGTGCAGTTTCGATAAGATGTCTGTTCTTACGTTCTGCCACTCCATTTTGAGATGGAGTATCAACACACGAAGTTTCATGAAGCATGCCATTTTGAACCATATAAGATTGAAACAAAGCTGATGTATATTCTTTGGCATTATCACTTTGCAAAGTACGGATTGAAACATTAAATTGAGTTTTAATCTCAACACAAAATGCGCAAAAAATAGAAAACAATTCAGAACGATTCTTCATTAAATATAACCAAGTTACACGAGAATAATCATCCATAAAAGTAACAAAATACTTAAATCCAGGTTTAGACAAAACAGGACAAGGACCCCAAACATCAGAACGAACTAATTCAAAAGGAATACTAGCACGTTTATTAACTCTTGGATTTGAACTAAGACGATGATGTTTTGCAAATTAACAAGACTCACAATCTAATGAAGACACCTTACTAAACTGAGGACAAAGTTTTTGAAGTAAAGGAAGAGATGGATGACCTAGTCTACAATGTGCCTCGAAGGGAGAGGTTACACCAGAGCATTGGTGTGTCAAGAATATAGAGGCCTCCAGACTCATGTCCTTTACCAATAGTCTTCTTCGTCATAAGATCCTGAAATAAGCAACGATCAAGAAAAAATGAGATGCAACAGTTAAGATTGCGAGTAAGCTGACTTACAGAGATCAAATTAAAAGATAAGCTAGGTAAATGTAAGACAGACGACAAAGGAAGCAAAGGAGTGGGAGTAATTGTGCCAAACCCAAGAACACGAGATGGTGACCCATCGGCTAAGGTAACAGTAGAGGTAGAAGTGTGTGACTGAAGAGTAGAAAAGAGACTAGAATTACCTGTCATATGATCTGTGGCACCAGAATCAATAACCCATTTGGAAGATGAGGAAATGAGACACACATTTGATTTACCTGAATCAGCAATAGCAGTGACAGAGGGTGATGAGGACCTTAGTGATTCTTGATACTGTGAGAACTTGGTAAATTCATCTGCAGAGATAAGAACCGATTTTTCAGAAGTATCAGAAGTGGATGCAATATGAGCCGAGTGACCTTTCTGATGCTTGTACTGAAGCTTTTTATAGTCATGTTTCGAATGTCTTGGTTTGTGACATGACATACAATACCTCCTAGGTCTTGTGGTCGAGTTTCAAACCCTTGTGAGCCGTCTCCTTTGTTTCTATTCATATAAGTTGACCGTCCATGCTCATAATTATTATTTCGGTTGAACAAAGCACCATTTAATTGAGCAGGTGGAGGTAGAGTGCCTTCTGTACGAAGTACTCGACTAAACACCTCTTGTAAAGAAGAGATCTCAGAACCAGAAAGAACCTATGACTTAGCAGTCTCAAAAGTAGAGGGAAGACCGGCAAGAAAACTCATGATCACCATTTGTTTCCGTTGGCTTTGTTGAACCTTCATATCTGGGTTAAAATGCACCAAACTATTGAGCTCCTCATAAGTTCTTTTAAATACCATAAAATAATTCGTGAGTGACTGATCTTGTTTGTTTGCACAGTAAAATGCTTTGCATACCTCATACATGTGAGAAAGATTTCCTTTACCAGAATATAAGAAATCTAAATAATCCATCAATTCCTTAACGAATTCACAATGATTGATCAAGTTAATTACATTGCTCTCAATAGAATTCTGAATCTGCAAAAATAAGCGGGCATCTTCTCTAAGCCATGTCTGCTTTGAATCATCTTTAGGAGGATCAGTAGTCAAATGAGTATCTTTGTCGATACTTCTCAAATAAATTCGAATGGTCTTGCTCCAAGCCAAATAATTCGAGCCATTTAGCTTATGGTTTGTGATTTTACACATCACAGGCACCATATTTGTCACAACACTAGATTTATTTTCAGCCATAACTCCTACAAACGACAAGGCAACGAACAAACGAACAAATAAAATCCAACAACAGCAGCAACCAAACATGCAGCGAACAAGAACCCAAAATTGGAAGAATCCAAACGTGAACAATCACAAGTGATGAGTGCCAAACCACCACAGATGATGCAGGGGAACGCTAGAGAGCAACACGAGGACGACCGGAGAAGACTGTTGTAGGGACGCGTTGTCACGCGTCGGCGTGTGGAAAGATGGTAGAAAGTCGCGGTGGCACATGGGGCTCACTCGTGACTCGTCTGGTGATCGGACTTCAGGGTTTGGCCGGTCGGTGGCTGGGCTTCCTCCTTGTGGCGACGGTGAGAATAAATTTGCACTCCAAAAGGATGTTCCGAGTTGGAACCCAAAAATGCACTAAATCTTAATTTGTGTTTACCTAAAATCAGACCCGAATTTGAACGGGAGAAAAAAATTCCCAATTTTGTAACTCAAATGCTCTGATACCATGTAAAATCAGAATTCACCTTTATTCATTTCCATTTAAAGATACTACATATTTATATACAAAGCTAGATACACTATTAGGTGATATACACCTAATACACAACTAAGACACTTAATACACAACTAAGACACCTAATACACAACTAATATATTCAACTAGTGATAGACACCTAATACACACCTAATATATCTAACAGTTGCAAGTAGAATTTTACAATAAAGTACAAAATGGACTGAATTATAGAGCAATATAAAGCTCGATTGGTGACAAAAGGATTCACATAAACATATGGAGTTGACTATATTGAAACATCTGTACCTTTGGCAAAACTAAATATTGTCTAAATCCTCTTGTTGCTTGTAACAAACTTGGATTGGCTACTTCACCAGCTGAACATAAAAAATGCATTTATAAATGAAGAGATAGAAGAAATTTTCATGAATATGCCTCCAGGGTTCTACAAAGGAGAAAACACAGTATGCAAATTACAAAAAAATCACTCTATGGTCTTAAACAATTACTTAGGTCTTAGTTTGATAGATATGCAAAGGTAATGAGAAAATGAAGTTACCAGTAGGCATAATCAGATTATACAGTGTTTTTTTGACAAACAATGGGAAGAAACAATTTTGATAGTATATGTTGAAGACATCATCATGATCAGATAACGTATTTATTAGGGATGAAAGTCACAAGATCAAAAAGAAGAATTAGTGTATCTCAACGAAAATACATCCTTGATCTTCTCATCGACGGTATGCTCAGATGTAAATCAAGTGACACTCTAATAGAGGTTAGGAGGAAGAATGAAGATATGGGAGCACCACTAGACATAGACAGATATCAAAGATTAGTAGGAAAACTGATCTATTTTTCTCATATTAGTCCTGACATTGCCTTTTCCATTAGTATTGTGAGCCAACACATGCACTCTCCAGAGGAAGCCCATTTGGAAATTGTTTATAAAATTCTTAGGTATCTCTAAGGGTCACTAGACAGAGGATTGTTCTTCAAGAAAGTTAAACTAATGATATAGAAGTTTTCATTGATGCAGACTAGGCTAGCCAATAGAGGATAGAAGATCTACTATCAAGTATTGTACATTTATTTTTGGAAACTTGGTGACTTGGCGAAATAAGAAATAAAATGTCGTGTCCAGAATTAGTGCTGAAGTAGAATTTAGAGAGGTGGCGCAAAGAATGTGTGAAGCCTTGTAGCTAAAAGAGCTCTTAAATGAGCTTGGGGTTGCAGTAAAATCCCAAATAAACTTTATTATGACATCAAAGTTGCTATCCACATATCTCTTAATCTAGTTCAATATGATAGAACCAAGCATTTAGAAGTAGACAGACATTTCATAAAAGAGTAGATGGAAGATGGTACCATTTGCATAACTTATGTCTCCAAAAAGGAACAAGTAGTAAATATATATATCAAAGTGCTTTCTCGACCAAACTTCAATTATATTGTCACCAAGTTGGATATGACCAACTTTTATGATCCCACTTGTGAGGAGTGTTGAAATGCTTGACAAATTATTAGAGATTTGATATGACAAATTATTAGAGATTTGATATGATTGTATATTAATAAGGCTCATTATTAGTATATCATATCTTAATCATGAAAAATAATTCTATCATGATTAGGAAATTTATTTTCCTTTTTAGTCTTAAATTTGTCCAATAAATTGTAAGTAGATTTATTGTACAAAACACCATTCAATGCTCAGAAAATACATAAAACAAATTGTTCTAATGTCCATTCTATCTCTTATCAATTCTAGAATTTATTTTATATATAGAGATCAAAATTCACATGTCAACTTGTATGTGAGTTTTTTTTTAATAACCACGTATCTGAACTTATGCAATCAACCAAAGTTTCCTTTTCTGTTCCATAAGTTATTAAAATTCTTGCTGCTTATTTCGTTAGGAACCAATGGGAGATATTCTGGTATTTCTTACTGGCCAAGATGATATTGATGCAGCTGTTCGGTTGTTGAATGAAGAAGTCCAATGCCGTAGGAAAAGCTCTTCAGGTGCATAATTGAAACTTTTCTGCTCAGGCTTCTACATCTTTTGCATGTTTACCAAAGTAGTGGCAACTTGCTAGCCATGGAAGTTGAACAAACCATATTTTCCATTTACTGTCTATTATTTCATTGCTGCATCGTGCATGTTTGTAGACCATTAGAAATGGCAGACTTTCCTTGTATATGATCTTGTAGTTGGATATTGTCAGTGGTGGATGTAAGATTTTACTTGGGGGCAGGTACCATATATAATTTTGAGAAAGAAATATAGGTCAAGATTAAAGAGAACCCTATATAAGTATATTCTTTAAATATGGTTTCAAATGTTAAGATCATAGCACGAAATTTCAGTTTGTAAACTTGGATTAATGAAAATTCTTGTTAAACTAATTTAACTATGATCTAGTAAAAAAGTTTCAACAATTTGTTCGTGGCTTTTATTTTCTTAACACAATAATAAGCTTGAAATATGATTTTTTGGGGCTAATTTTAAGCATCTAATATTAACATTTTGTAACTAAAAGAACTATATCCTACAAATAAATGAGGAAAAATACGTGGAAGTATAAACACTTGACGCTTAATGATTAGCTTTATATACTCACATGAATATTTAAAACAATAACTTTTGAATTTATTAGTTAATAGAAATAATATATTTTATAATTTTATAGTTTTATAGAAATATTTGGAGCTAAAAAAGAAATAGTAAATTAATTATTAGATACAAGGATATCATGATCCAAATATAATATATAAGAAAATAGTTAACCTACTTTCTAACAACTTGAGTTTTTAGGAGAATTAGTTGTTAACTATTCTCTAATACGGTATCAGAGCGTAAGGTCTTGATTTTGTGCTATCCTAACTCCAAAATTTTCGCTAATATTTAGCGTCTCTCTTTCCTACATTTCTACCCAACTCAAAGTCTCTCTCTACTTGATAAACCCTTCAAAAATTATCTACTATTTATTCAGTTGATAAGATTCTGTTAAACTCCACTTGATTGGCATCATTCAAAACTATCTACTCAATCTACAAGTGAGAGTTCATCACACTCGTCTATGTAGCTCACTAGCGAGAGCCCATTAATTCCAGGGTGTAAAAAAACAAAAAACAAAAATGCCCATCAAGTGAGTAGGAGTGTTAATACCCAAATGTAACATATAAGAGAATAATTAACCTACCTCTTCACAACTTGAGTTTTTAGGGGAATAGGTAGTTAACTCTCTTCTAACAAAGGAAATCAAAGAAAGCACAAACACTTTAAAGTAAGGAAAAATAAAGGCTAAATAGTATGTTTAACAGCATAGATTTATTACACTCTGGTCATGCAACTTTGTTTTTTCGTTATATCATTACCTTTTCAGTTTTAACATATATGTGCTCGTATTTGTAATTATCACTAAGAATTTAACCAATCAAATTTTGTACTTGAAGTTTGCTCTTGTTTCCAAGGACATCATAGGACCAAAGTTTAATACATTTGGTCATATTTACGTAAGTAACTTTATATACAAAATATGACCATTTATAGTTACGTTCTTGAGATAACTACATATATGACCAAATATGTTAAAAATAAAAGACAAGCTTAAGAATCAAGTGTAATGAAAATGTTTTATTTGATAAATAAAAGAATCCAAAGTGTAAAATAGAGTAAGGGGGACATCTTACAGAAGTCTAATAAATTGGAAGTTAAGGGGGGCACGGTTGAAATTTTATATGGTGATAATAAATATATTTTTACAAATATATGTAAAAAAACTGTCAAAAAATTTGAGGACAAGTGCCCCTCTACTCCTTAATAGATCCACCCCTGGATGTTGTGTAATTTTCTTGCTCCATGATAAAAATTTCCTACTAATCAACTAACCAAACCATTTAAATGCAACTCCATAATGTTGAATGATTGAAGTATAGTGCTTTGAAGAACATTTGGATTGAACCCATTTTCAACACGTGGAACCAGTGTTTTACTGCTCTTGTAGCATTTTCAGGTGGATGTAAATTGTAATAAGTAGTGGGATTAGTGTTGTTGTAAAGCATTTGTTTCCAAGGTTTACTGGATGAGCCAGACATTATTGTAATAATTTTTTCAGGGTTGTTCATGTTGCCTCTATACTCGGGACTTCCACGTGCTGATCAGGTTAGTAGTGTTAGTAATGTTATACAGTAATGTCTATATGAATTTATATTAGAAAGGTTTTAAACTTTAACTTTATGTTTCTTAGGAGCTTGTGTTTACTCCAACTCCTAGAGGAAAGAGGAAAGTAGTGATTTCAACAAATATAGCGGAGACATCACTAACTTTGGAGGTTCCTCTTTGTAATTAAAACAAATATGGATATGACTTGAACTGTTAGTAGTATGGAGGTTGTATTTTATCATCGGCCCTTGTTTCTCTTGTGTGTGCAGGGCATTGTCTACGTTGTTGACTGTGGATTTTCAAAACAGCGGTTTTACAATCCAGTATGTCCATTTTGATTATTTTAATGCTCAAGTAATGTAAGCTTGAATAAAGTAACAAGCTATAATAGTAAATGTTACTGTTATTGGGTAAACAATAAATGAATTTGTAGATCAAACTTAGTTTTTGGACCTATAAAAAGAAGAATAAAGAAGCTGATATATTATTGTTCTTAAATAACTTTTATTCTTTTCAATGGTTGTGATTGCTGCTTATTCTTTATTTATAATGTGTTTTTTTTTTTGGTTTTTTGGGTCATGCATTTCATTATGGTTCATACAATCATTACTGCAGATATCAGATATTGAAAATCTTGTGGTGGCACCAATATCTAAAGCTTCTGCGAGACAAAGAGCTGGTAGGGCTGGCAGAGTTCGGCCAGGGAAATGTTATAGGTGTGTAACTTGTATTGATTATTCGTCCTGGAAGTGTTTCGGCTCTATTTGCATATCTCTTATGTATTCTTAGTTTTCTTAAGTGCCTGCCCTTTCGATATCCTTATTTCTGAGGATTAACTAGGTCTTAAGTCACCTTATTTTGTTCAGTACCTTATTATTTCTACTCATGGACCTCTCATTCCTATGATATAGAATAAAAGATATTGGTAAGTGACTCTAGCCTGACCTTTGTGTCACTTCCAGGTTTGACTGGTGTATGACTGTATGCTACATTATATTTTAATTACCGGTAACTAAATCCAAAATAACTAAAAAGACTCCATGCTAGTGTTTATATGTATGCAAAACACCACTATATTTTTTCCAATGACTGATGAACACCCAATCAATAAAAGCTACTATTTTCTTGTTTATCTCGTTCTTTTTATGCCTTCGTATAGTTTTCAAAGTCTAGTTATCCCATTGTATTGCTACCTTACGCATTCAATTATCATAAATTATTATCAATATAATGGTTTGTATGCTTGCTCCTTGCTACGTAAGTTTTAGTCATGTATGCCTTAATGACCAATTTCACCCTTAGACTTGCTTCAATATTCAATTTATATTGGTGCCGCAACCAGGCTTTACACAGAAGAGTATTTTGTCAATGAAATGCCGACTGAGGGGATTCCAGAGATCCAAAGATCTAATCTTGTATCCTGTGTGATTCAGGTAAGCTATATTGTTTTTACAATGGCATGTGACTGGCTTAATTACCTGGAGGATTATCTATCGTAAAGAAAGCTAACTCCTAACTCCTTAGCAAGAACTAAGTTCTTATATGAAGGATGAATGATATTTGTGAAATTGTTGGTCAGCTGGTCTGAATTAAATGCGCTGATGATAACGTTCCAGCTTATAGTAAAGTTGAGTTATGTTACACGGAATCAATTGAAAGTGTCTGACACAAGTACATGTAGGTGTCTAGGTGTCCGACATGTTATTTTCCTCAATTTTCTTTAAGAGTTTATGATTTGCAATCTCAATACCCATACACCTGTATCCATGTTGTGTCTATTGGACACTGCTACTTGGTAATAAATTAAGAGTCATGTAACGTAGAAGGTGAAGTTGAAGGAAATACTGCATCATAATAATTCATTAATTAAATTATTATTTTTATTATCAAATACCATCTTGATAGACACCCATTGCATCACGTATAAATATAAATTGACCTTTAATAGTTAATGATTTTAAAGTACTATTGCAAATGAGATGCTTTAAAATGGCATTACATATTAAATGGTAATGGCCACAGAATGACATAAAATTTCATCAATAAAAAAAGGTCACAGTAGGAGGATAGGAGGGCATAGTATGTCTTACCCTTGAGTGCATTCTAAGAAAGACAAAAAGCATGCTATAGTGATACATATCAATAGTTCTCCAAAAGGAAAGACAAACCATTCCCCCCTCCCCCACCCCCAAAAAAAACAACCAAAACAAAAGAAAGAAAGAAAGTCAAAACCAAAAGCACCTTGAGGGTTCAGATTCTCTTGACAGTTAATTGAATTATGACATGTAAGCAATATGATTTTGATATTTCTCCAATATTTAGTAGAGGAAAACCTGTGACATCTCAAGAAAAAAAGTAATCTTCAAAGCAACTTGCAGCAGGTTGGAAACATCATGGTTAGAATTCCTCCCAAAAGCTTAGGTTAGTGGGAGGCAAGCCAACATTGCTTTATATTATTCTGTATATTTTTTATATCGTCTAGCACTCCCTCAATATATTCACATCACTTCAAAAGCTTGTTCCTTCTTTAGTTTATTTCATCATGTGAGTTGCAAGGATTTGAGTCAATAACCTTTTTATGTAATATATCTTGAAAATATTTTAGTTGTCATTTCTTCAAAAACTTAAGCTAGCGGGAGTTAGACAACAAATATTTATTGTTCAATTCTATGTTGTCCAACATCCCTCATATAAATTAGTAAAATGGATACTCTTTCCAAGACTGATTGTATTAAAAAAAATTGTTAAGTTTCTGAAAGATTCAAGATATATCTTAAAAAAAATAGGCATTAAATACCTGTACCTGGATCTAGAAAAATATGGAAATTTTTTTGATATTGCAAAATTTTTCAATATTATGTCCTTGATTATTGGGAAATTGTTCTACTTTCTAATGGACTTGTTGGTCAAGAGAGAGATTAAAATGACCAGGTTTAAAATTGCTCGGCTTTATTGCTCTAATGAACTTGTGTGATTGTTGTATGTATATTCCTGCTGAAGGAAGTGGCTTTTTACAGTTAATTTCTGCTTATTGTAGCTCTTTGGTGCCTTTCTTGAATGCAACCTGAGTTCTTAACATGTAAACTTTATTAACAGCATGTTTCTAGTACAATTTTAGCTAGACTTTACAGTGCAGTTGGTCAAATTTCTATTATTATCATCTTGCTTCTGGACTGCAATTGAGATTTTGTTTGCATCTCAATGTGGTTGTGAGCTTATAATGCATCATATGCTGGTGCCTTTCTTTTTGCTAGTTATATGTTGTTGCCTTATTTATACTGTTCGTTCTATGTGGATACTATTTTATTGCTCTGTGGTGTCAGTTAAAATCCCTAGGCATAGACAATATCTTGGGCTTTGATTGGCCAGCATCTCCACCACCAGAAACAATGGTTAGAGCACTCGAAGTACTTTATTCACTTGGCATTCTAAATGATGATGCCAAACTTACTTCACCAACTGGAATTCAAGTTGCTGAGATTCCACTAGTATGTTTCATGATGTCATCAACTTTCTAGATTTCATACCTTTATATTTTCCCTAATTCTAAGAATGTCTGCAGTGTGCTACAAATATGCATTTACTTTAAGGTTATGCGATTTTTTTTAATATTTTGTTGATGGTAGGATCCAATGATCTCAAAAATGATATTGTCCTCAAGTGAACTTGACTGTTCGGAGGAGATAATTACAATTGCTGCCGTTCTCTCTCTTCAAGTAAGCTTATGAATCATCTTGCACTGACCTCTAAATGCTGTAGTTCAACCTGCAACAATAAAAGAGTAAAATGGATCAAGCATTTGAGAGGAAGATATTCTTTTAGAATAATAATAAAAATAAACAAAGTAAATTTTCATTGGTTCATAAGTATGGTGCCACTTTGCAGTCTATCTGGGTTTCAGGTAGGGGAGTACAGAAAGAACAAGATGAAGCCAAGTTGAGATTTGCCGCTGCTGAGGTAATTTAAAGTTTTTGATTATACTTAATCTAGACTCTATTCATGGCCATCTTAAATCCATTAAAGTTTTTCTATAATTAACTAGGCAGCAAAACTTACACTTGTGCATAACCTGAACTTGATACCCCCAAACCATTACTATGTACAAATCGGTGGCATCTTTTGTTGAATTTAATGCATGTATACTTCCTCAAGCACCACCTGTCATATGTACTGTTTATGTATAGTTGCCTATGTTCTAGTTCAAACTTTCACAATGGAATGCAGGGGGACCATGTGACGTTCTTGAATGTGTACAAAGGATTTCTTCAGTCTGGTAAATCGTCACAGTGGTGCCATAAGCACTTTATAAACTACCATGCGATGGTATGCCCTAAGAATGATTTATTTTGTTAAAATATAACAAAATAAAAAATAAAATTATATTTTGATTCACCTGCTTTGCCTTAACTTTAGGAAAGTCGGTAAGAATATAGATCTACTCTTATGACGTTGGTTTTACACTTTATTCTCTTATTTCCTATGAGATTTATATATGTATACTTCTAATTTTTCTTTAGGATGTCATGTTATGGTGCATTTGATAGGTCTCCCTCCCCCCCTCTCTCTCTCTTTTTATAAGAAACATCATTATATGTTTATATATAAATTAGTTACAAAAATATAAAATATTAACAAGTTGTAAATTGAATGAATGGGAAAATATCTTATTTCTTGTAACTAGAACTATACACATGCTCTTGTTGTATAGTACAATATTGATACTAAGGAAAGGAAATATAATAAGATAAATATCCCTAATAATGAACAAAATATACAATTAATCTCTATTTTAACTATACAACTTAATCTCTAAACAATAAGAAAAATTTCCAAAGAATTCGGGATTTTAACACTCTTCCTTCTAGTTGGATCATAAATATCTATCATGTCTAACTTATAAATGAAATAGTTGAAACTTTATCGAGGAAGTCTTTTGGTGAAGATATCTATTGTTTGTTCTATTGTGGGTCATGCAAATAATTTCATCTTTAACTTTTTCTTTGATAAAGTGTCTATCCACTCACCTGCTTCTACATGTTTGGTCCAGTCATGTTGAATTGGATTGAGAGAAATGTTGATGACTACTTTGTTGTCACAATAGACCTTGAATGAGGCCTTTCTTTGTATCTGTAGTTCTTCCAAGAGTTTTCATAACCATATTCCTTTACATGTCTCTTTGCAACTGCTCGAAATTCAGTTTTGGTACTGCTTCTAGCTATCACATTTTGTTTCTCACTCCTACAAGTTACCAGGTTTTCTCAGGGAAAAGTGTAATATCTAGTAGTAGATCTTCAATCCTCCGTTGAACCTACCTTATCTACATTCGTAAATATTTCTATCTACTTTCACTTTTCTCGAAGAATAGTTCTTTTCTTGGAGAGCTTTCGAGATACTTGAGCATTCTATATACTTCATCTAAATGAATTTACTTTGGTTAATGCATATGTTGAATAATCACACTAATTGCAAATGTAGTGTCAGCTTGTGTGTGATTAAACTTCCCAACTAGTCTATGAATGTCTTTGTCAATTGGTTTTTTGTTATCTTTTGTTTTCTTTTCTACTTTAATTGGAGTGTCACTTGGTTTGCTTCCAAGCATGCCAATTTTAATCAAAATATCAAGAATATATTTTCGTTGAGAAAGACTAAATACTTCCTTTTGACCAAGTAATCTTCATACCCAGAAAGTAATGTATTTGTCCCAAGTCTCTTATTTGGAGTTTTCTTAAATCTTTCAATCTTGGTTAAATTTGCTCCAGTTAAGATTATATCATCGACATATACAATCAAAATCGTTTTCAACCCTTCTTTTAGATTGTTGAAAGAATGTGTGCAATGTTTTCCCCCTTGTTTACAAAAACTTGGAGGTACTGTCATAAAGATTTACCCAATTCTCATCTGAGCTTGAATCAAGCTCTTGTCACGGTGTCACCATCTCCATGTAGTATTCTGTGACACCTTTATTTACCTATTTTATATGCCATAGTTGGGTTTTAATTTCAAATATTTGAGAGAAATTTTCGGTGTCGGAGTGTCTCACGAATAGTGTCTCAAATATCCTTCGTCGTGGATAGAAATAGGTATATTTTCCCAATTGGAGACTTCATGGAGTGAACAAGGCATGTCGTTACCATCAATTTTTTAGACTTCTACTTTCGATGGCTAATGGGTTGTGTAGATGATGGCTCCTCTGTCTTTCTATTGAGGTAACCCAATATCCCTTTGCAGTCGATTACCAGCCTAATAGGCTGTGCTCACTCACGGTGATTTTTGCCGTTGAGTTTTTCGATTGTGAATTGAATGGAGGAATTATCGAGTCCTGAACTCATAGTGGATATTTTTTCTGTTTCTTCCTCAAAATTCTCAGATGAAACAAATTCTATGTTGCTATTATTGACTTCAGTCATTGGTGATAGGATTAGAGAAATTTTACCCTGATACCACGTAAATTAAATGAATGAGAAAATATATCTTATTTCTTGTATTTAAAACTATACATGGGCTCTTGTTTTAGTACAATATTAATACTAAGGAAAGGAAATAAAATGAAAAAAATATCCCTAATAATCAAGAACAGAATATAGAATTAATCTCTATTTTAACTATACAGCGTAATATCTAAATAATAGGAAAAAATTCCAAAGGATTTGGGATTTCAATACAAGTAATCACTCAAAAGAAAAATCTAACTAAAATACAATCGATTCTTTACAAACCCCGTCATATGTTGTTCTCAGAATAAGCAAACTCCACTTTTATAGCTTATAAAGAATCTGATAATAATCTTTAGACTCTTTTAAAACAGAATCCCATGATAACACCAAAAATAAAACTCACATAAAAGATTGCTATCATTTTTAATTTCCTCAAATATTCTATTTTTTTTTTCAATCTACAAAACCCAAAGAATTGCTCCAATGTCACTACTCTACAAATAAATGATCAATATCTTGTCAACTTCGCTTGCAAAGCACACACAAATTAAGTAAAAGACAGTTTTGAAACTTTTATTGCATCCGGTCCACTGCATTGACCTTACCAAGCACCTTGACTTTAGCAATTGATACCCAAGATACAGCTTTGGACCCATTTAACTACAATTTGATACATAACAAAGCAACAAATTAGCAAACTTTTCCTCATCACTAGAGTAGGAAAAAAATAGTATTATCTTCAAATTGAAGGTGAGAGACTCCAATACTAGTTTCCCAACACTAAGACATTCCACCAAATTGAACTTCTTTGCTATTTCCATCAATCTATAGCCATCAACTGCCATCACAAAAAGAAAAGGAGGATCATCTTTCCTTGACACTACTAGGAATCATGGCTACCTCCCTTAGTCTTGTTTGGCATTACATAGAACCTAAAGAAAATAACTTTTCCTTGTAAAGATTTGAACTCTGAACTGTACCTTATTTTTTTTTTTTTTACTTTTTGCTAGGAAGTACTTCATTTTATTTAGTACTTGGAACCAAGGTATGCATGAAACTTAAGATACATGAATCAACATGATTAACCTAGACTTATACATTCCTAAATTCATAAATCCTGATAAAATCATGAGCATTGACCATAAAATGAAAACTAGTATTTAATTTATGGATGCATGTACATCTCATTTATTCTTAAAGTATATAATATAACAAGTACATGATCCCAAGGTATGCATGAAACTTGAAATACATGAATCAACATGATTAACTTAGACTTTTAATTTATACATTCCTAAATTGATAAACCTTAATAAAGTCATGAGCATTGACCATCAAATGAAAACGAGTATTTAATTCATGGATGCATGAACTTATGACTGTTGGATGAATTCGTTGATATACTTTAATGGGTTTACTTTGCTAGTCTGCCTTACATCTACTTATTTCTCAAGAAATTTATTGCTGTTATGCAGAAAAAAGCTATAGAAATCAGAGAGCAACTGAGAAGAATTGCCCAAAGATTAGGCATTGTCTTGAAATCTTGTGAAAGAAATACACTAGTACGTGTTTTGTTGCACCCTTGGTCTTTACAAACGATTGTTGATGTGCAATATACTTCAGTTTTTTGATGCCTGGTGGACTTCTTTTATAATCACCTATCTTGATTTCCTTGAATGTGTTAATCACTTCTAATTGAGAAGGTTTATATGACATAAATAAAGTAAAACATTTTCTTTGACGTTAGCTGATGGAAATTAATGTTCATGTCTTCCCTAGGTTTATATTTATATCTTAGTAGAGATCATTTTTATTAATGGCCTTTTCTAAAAAACAAAAGAACAAAATATTAGGATGGGTAAGATCTTGAAATGTTTGAACTTGTATGCTTATTTCTTTTAAAATAATCGAGAGTTATTCCATGCTAATTTTTCCTTCAATGGGTTGGGGTTGACAAGTGATTATGCTTTAAGATTATGTTTGGTTGACAATAATAAAAATGGTAATGAGAATGATTCAGGGTATTTTTGTGTTTCGTTTGACTGTTAATCTATAATGTAATATAAAACATTTCAATAGTAGTAGGAATACTCATTCCTCCTAAAGCCTTCAAATATGTGTTGGAGTGTTCTATTTTCTTCACACATTTGTATAATCATTTATTATTTTTTCTCATTTTAACTTATTTAACAATCATAAAATTCTTATTTTTTAATTTTATTTCATTTATAATTTTATAAATTTTATTTTAATAGTTATCATTATTTTAATTACACTGCTTAAATAAACATAGTAGTAATGTTGTTTCCATTAGATCCTATTCCTATTATCACTCACATTCTTATTACGTTTCCATTATTCGAACCAAACATGACCTAAGTCTTGGGGTTGTCAAGCTCTTTTATTTTTAAGTTACGTGGATAGCAATATAAATTTGTCTTGATAATAAACTTAGAACCTACCAAATTTCCACTCTCAGACTGACATGATAGGAGTATATTGTTAAGGCCATGAAGGACCTCATCTAGAAGAAAATGAATGGAACTCATGTTGTAGTAAACAATTCCATCGTACCAAAACATGTTAGTAGAACAAAGTTAAAAATTTTCTTTAATTTTGCTCTTAATATGTGAATTGTCATGTTTTATTATTATCTTATTCTAAGGAATTGGCAGTGTCTTCATGCCCTACTTCTTGCAGGTTATAAGAAAGGCAATTACTGCTGGATTTTTCGCTAATGCGTGTCGTTTGGAAGTAATTTTCTTATTACCTTTTTAATAAGATATATTTTCTTTCCTGAAGTACCGATATTTATCTACAATGGATTCAAGCAATTGATATGCTCATGAATTGTCTTTAAATTTGTCTGTAGGCATTCAGTCACAATGGAAAGTACAAGACTATAAGAGGTTCTCAAGAAGTTTACATTCACCCATCATCTGTGTTATTCAGGTTAGTATACAAAAAGAATTTTGTAAGAGGTATCTCATATCTTTAATGATGTTATGTGAATTCCAATAAAGTATACTATATTTTGATGAAGGAAATCAAGGACCGTAAGTATTTATGTTGTTGCAAATACCCCCAATTTATACTAAAGTCTAACTGCAATTTAAAATCATTTTTTTTGGCTGGAATTTATTATCATTTGAGTTTAAAATTCAAATTTTTGTAACATCTATCTCTAGAATTGATTAGATTGTAGAACAATTGTATTCCTTGTATTTGTTATTATAATTTTGTAAAATGATTAGAACCTAATTTATAATATAGAAAAAAATAAAAAAGGAAGCTAATTTAATACACAATATTTTCTAATCATTTCCTAATCACATACGATCATATCCTAATCATATCTGATTTGTTGAAATATTTTATTATCATTACTAGTACTAGAAATCTGGGATTATTTCACTTGTCAAGGATTTCAACACTCTCCTTTTAGTTGGGTCATAAATATTGATCATATTCAACTTGTAGATGAAATCATTAAAGTTTGGTCGAGGAAGCCCTTTGATGAATATATCTGCTGTTTGTTTCTTTGTGGGAACATAAGTTATGTAGATAGTCACATCTTCAATTATCTCTTCAACGAACTGTCTATTCACGGTTATATTGAATTGAATTATGAGATATTGATGGTGACTTTGTTGTCACAATAAAGTTTAATTGGAGACTTTAATGTAACTTGAAGTTCATTCAAGAGTTTTTTAAACCGCAAAACGTCAAAAATTCCATGTGAAACTGTTTAAGCTCTACTTCAGAATGCCCATAGTCACTATATTTTGTTTTTTTACTTCTCCAAGTTTCCAAGTTCTCAAAAACAAAGGTACAATACTTCGTAGTCTGTCTTCTAGAGCGAGCCTATCCTATATCAGCACAGACTTCTATATCATTAATTTTATTTTTCTTGAAGTACAATGATTTGCTTGGTAACTCTTTGAGATACTTGAGAATTTTATACATAACTTTCATGGACTTATTTTGGAGAGTGCATGTGTTGGTTTACGATACTAACCGCAAATGCAATATTGGCTCTGGTGTGAGACAAATAATAAGTTTTCCTACTAATATAGGATATTTGTCTTTATCTATTAGTTTTTCCATATCTTCATTTTTCCTTCTGGCCTCTATTGGAGTGTTACTCGGTTTGCATTTGAGTATGTCGATTTTAGAGAAGATATCGACTTTTCTTTAAGATACACTAATTTCTCTTTTGATCTTGCAACCTCAATTCCTTAGAAGTACTTCATTTTTCCCAAATCCTTGACTTATAATCTGAGGTTAGGTTTTCCTTCAATCTTTCAATTTTATTTTGATTATCTTTAGTCATGATTATATCATCAATATATACTATCAAATTTTTTTCCTCCCATTACCAATGTGTAAAAAAAAAATTATATGAACTGATTGTCTCTGTTGCTACTCTTGTTTCCTTATCACCTTTGTAAACTTATCAATCTAAGCTCTAAGCAATTGTTTAAGACTATAGTGACTTTTCAGATTGCATATGACATTCTCCTCTATTGAAAACCTCGAGGAATATTCATAAAGGTCTTTTCTTCTCACGCACTATTTAGGAATGCATTTTTTATGTCCAATTGATGAAGCGACTAATTTAAATTTGACACTAGAGATAGAATTACCAGATGTATTTAGCTTAGCTACATGTGTAAATGTTTCTATGTAGTGAATCCTGTGGTTTTGTATAAATTCTTTTGTTAGTAGACGGATTTTGTATCGTTTTATTGTTCTATCAGCCTTATATTTTATTGTGAAACCTACAACCAATTGAAATCTTTCTTTTAGGTAGATCTGTTACATCCCATGTTCTATTTTTTTTCAAGTGCCTTTATTTCCTTACAATATTAACAAATTTTCTCCATTTTTAGATTTCTAGTCTCTTGGATAGTTTTTGAATTTTTGTTTTGTCAAGGTGAGAGGTAAAGGCACGAAATCCAGAAGATAGTTTTATACAAAATAAATCTAGAGATCGGATGAAGAGTACAAGGTCGTTTTTTGTTTTCTAAAAACAATACGTAACTCAGGAGACTTGGGAAATTTAGAATTGATTGAATTCATTGTAGACCTATGGATATTTGGATCTTTTACCATGGTCTTGAAGGTAGTTTTGAATGGTATGGTTGATATATTCAATGCCTTTAACAGTGTTAGGATTTGACTTTGCGTTTAAAACTGATTTTGAATCATTGCATGAAAGCTAATAAAAACATTTTGAACCTTAATATGTTCATTAATAAAGGTAACAAACCATTTAATATGTCTACGTTAGAGGTACCGGATGGACCCCACACGTCAATGTGTATTAAAGTAAATTGTTTTGAAGGTTTGTATGGTATTTTTGGAAAAGTACGTTGATGTTTTGCAAACATAAATTTTACACTAAAAAATTGAGTGTTTTGTTATTCAGAAACATGGATGAAAATAATTGTTTAAAGTCCTAAAAGTTGGGATATCTCATTCTATTATGCCACAATAAAATTTCGCTATCACTAGGAACAGAAACAAAAGTTCAAGTAACAATCTGACAACACTCACTCACTTTAACTTCATCAAAGTAGTACAAACCCTCACTCTCTAGCATTGCCAATTGTCTTCCCCGATTTTAGATCTTGAAAGACATAATAAGATGGGAAAAATTTAATAGAACACCACAATATTTTTGTCATTTAGCTAATAGAATTTAAATTGCAATATAAGTTTGGGACATGAAGTACATAATTAAGAATTATGGATTCAGAGGCTCAAGTACTTTCTTTTTGGGCAACAAAAGAGAAAGATCATAAGAAATTCTAACTTTAAGGTTCCTAGCACAAGGTGAGTAAGTGATAAATAAATGACAGGCATCGGTCGTATGACTTGACGCGTCAGAATCGTTAATCCAAAGAATTATGGTTTAAGAGGTGGTAACAAGAGCACTTAAATGATTATCTTTGTAAGTTAATGAGTAGATGATGCACTTGTAGATGATTGATCATAATTTTGAAAACAGTTTGCAAGACTAATCCAATTGTATTGGATTCAAAGCTCCTTTTGCCTAGTGGTCAATTGAGGCTTGGTAACTGTGAGATTTATTTTGTCTTAGTTTCTATTCCATTACCTTTGCATGAATTTACCAACAAGTTCTTTGTGTCTTGGTTTTTGATACTAACAAAAAATTCCTCTTTACTATGAATTTGCGCTTGACCCAGTTTGATTTTCATGCGGCTCAATGCTTGAATGCAGTCCAATTTTGCTTTGGTTGGCATGGGTCAAAAGTGCTAACCCAACCCATTTTTCCTCATTAAACCCACTCAGCTCATTGTAACTTAGCACTTTTGTCTCAACTTTTAGGATTGAGCTCTCAAATTGATCCTTGAGAGACCTGTGAGATGTAAGAGACGACGATAACACCACCACCTCTTTCAACATCACCTTTCGTCGATGGTATTCATGTCTCACCTTAAAAACCTCGTAGAGTTTGCTGATTGAGGACCCTACCTCAGACATCATTGAGTTCACTGTTTAGTGCGATAAGAAATTCAAACTCTTTCGTTTTCAAGCTTTTTCCCGTAACATGCATTATCCCCTAAACACCTATTTTTCTTCATAATCGAGATCAAGCGCTTACCAAAATGAGGTTATCTCCATGTAATATTCTATTACATCCTTCTCTCCCTGTTTTAATTTCCAATTTCCATAGTCGTTTTTTGAGTTCAAAAATACGTGCGATCTTCACCATCATAATATGCTTCATGGATAGCTTGCCAATAGTTAGGTTTTACCAATGGATGGTACCATGAAATAAATGAGCCAAGATGTGACCATAGAATTTTTCGAGCTCCACTATGGAGAGCACCGGCGTTGGTGATTGTTGGTTTCTTTGTTTCTTTGGTGAGGTGACCCATATTTTCTTTTTCATCAATCACTAATTTCATTGACAGTGCCCGTTTTCTAAAGGTCATGCCACTGAATTTTTCCACGATATGTTGTAAAAATGCGTTGTGTTGGTTGTGCAAACGAGTCTCACAATTGAAAAATATGGAGAACAAATTGAGTATATAGTTAGAATGAGTTACTCCTAATAATAGGTTAACTTTTTGTGTTGAAACCCCAAGCCCAACAAGTGGTATCAAAGCTAGGGTCATTGTAATGGGTGCACACAAGATGGATCCCTAAGGTGAAAGTGGATCTGTATAGGTTGTGCATGTAGTCTAAGTCCGAACAAATGGTGGGCTCTTTATTGGATCTTGATGGGAATTTTGCAATATTGTTATGAACTTATTAGACTCTCAAATTGTGATTAAGTTGGCATTGGTTCTTTGGCCTTTTCTTGCCATGGTGTATTCGATGGAGTATGGATGCCTGATTAAGGAGGATGGGTTAAATGATTATATCTTGGTATCAGGACATGGTTTAAGCCTAAGGGGTTATATGTGTTCTCATTTGAGGGAAGATTATTGATTGTGCCAACTTGTATCACATTATAAAAATATAGAGTAAATTGTATATATAGTTGGGATAAGTAATTCCTCTTTATAGATTAACCTTTTGGGTTAGAACCCCATATGCAACAGCTGTCATTTGAGTTAATAATAGGGATAGTCTTGAATCCCAGTTAGGGATTTTTGAGTTTGTTTTTGGGATTTTTTATGCTATTGTGTCATATGCATTTAGTTTTATTAACGAAAACTATGTAGACTAGAATTGAGTGGACTGTGTTCCTTGTATTTCTTAGTATAATTTTATGCAAAGATTAAAACCTAATTTATAATACGGAAAAATAATAAAAATAGAAGTTAATTTAATACACAATATTTCATACTCATTTTCTCATCACATATGATCATATCCTAATCACATCTGCTCCGATGGAATATTTTATCATTGTTAGTGTTAGAAATCAGGGATTAATCCATTAGTCAAGGATTTCACACTTCCTCTCCTTTTCCTCATAATGTTTTTTTCTTGACTAGTTTTTATGGGTCCCGGGACTTCACGAGTCTCGTTGTTCTTGATATGGAATATTTTAGTTACATTGTTTTTAGCTTTATACCTCAATTCCCTTAACTTTTGAAAAGGTATATCTCTAAGTTCAATTTGCACACATCAGTCGCTTATTTTGCACATTTAAGTCACGTGATGGTTAATCCAAGGGTAGTGTGCAACATTTAATTCTTACTCTCTTTTCTTCTCTTTCCCTTTTTGTCATTGCTGGGAACTTTGAAGGCCAACCATATTCCCATCACGAAAATTGAACAGATGAACTCAATCTCAAGCTTAAGAACTAGACAAAATCCAGATGAAAGATGATAGTTAAGAACACAAAGAACTTGATTAATAAAAATTACATGCCTACTCATTTATGCTTCATCCTGAGAATACCTCAACAAAATTTCTCTTTAAGAGAGCAATTTCCAAATAGAACATCAGATTACATCAACAAAAATTCCAAATCGATAAGAACTTTGAGAAGGAAGATCAGTAACAAGGGAAAGTGTGCAGCATGTTTTGGCTTTGATTACAATCCCAAACCTGTCTTGTCTTCAATCTTGGGTACCTTCAAGTCTCCATTTTATACCCATTTCTTTAACCTCATCCTCATCCTCATCCTCACCCTCACCCATCATTCATTGTCGTTTCCACCTTCAATCTCCATTCTTTGCTTATAAGTGAAATCGCAACTTGTAACAAGGTGAAAAATTGGCAACTTGTAAGTATAAAAAATGGAAGAGCCATCAACAACCAAAATGAAGAAAGTGAGACATGAGAGAGAGAGAGAGAGAAAGAGGAGAACTTGGAAAAGACGGAAGGAACTAGAAAGAAGTAACCTTTTCTTTTAACCTTAGAAAGACGTAATTGCCCTTAAGTTTATGGCATATGTGAGTTTAACCAAAAAATTCATCACTGCACTTATCCGTACCTTTTTATAAGTTGAGGACTTAAAGCGTACATGCAAATAAGAAAGTGACTTAACTATAGCTTCTTTAGAACAAAGGACTTTTGAGGTACCTTTCCCATTTTTTTACAACAAATATAGTGAATAAGAGTGGACATTATTTGCTTCTGTTTATGAATTATTGTTATCTCATTGCTCAGATGTTAATTTATTATTCTTTCTTGTGAAGGATCGATGGAGTTATCATATCATAGTTGATACTTTCAGATTGCGTATCAGATAAATCCGTTATTTCGTTTTATGGCCTTTTGGTGTATAATTGGGGAAGAAACAAAGAGAGAATCAAGGAAATGAGAGAACTATAAAATGACAAGAAGAAATTAGAGGTGTTGGAATGAAATTTTAGGGTTTTAGTAGAAGATAAGAAATGGGGGAGAAGATATCAATACTCAATATTCGATATCAATACTCGATGTCCTTGTTTATATCTCATCTAAGATAGTTTGATCCCTTTGATGATCCTAATCTTATAATGATATTGCCTAATCTAAAATATAACATTTCCAATAATGATAGAACTTGAAATAGATAAATTTTAATAAGAGATACTAATTATACCATAATTGCATCATTATTTTATTGGTTAAATGGCAACAATAACCACACAAATATGCAGCTTGTACGAATCTGTTTATGTAGTAATTTTGTCAAGCGTGGCACTCTCAACTGTATTCTTTTAGCCAACTTCAGATTCATATTAACTAATTAGGTTGCATAATTTCTTGACTGTTATTTTTGTCTTGTTTAGGGTTAATCCCAAGTGGGTGATATACCAGTCTATTGTCTCTACGGACAGGCAATACATGCGAAATGTCATTTCTATAGACCCCTCCTGGCTGTTAGAGACCGCTCCACATTTTTACCAGCAACTGGATCCCAACCCAATGGTTCGCTGAATCTGCAAAGTCTTCATCATCCTAGCAGTCACATTGTCGTGGATAGTGGTTGTAGACTGTAGTTGTACCATTGAAAATTTTCCTTATCAATGTTGGTTTTTTGTTGACAGCTTACATGAATTTTGATGTTTACTGGTTTATTTTACACATATCCGTATAATTGATTCATCTCTCAACGCAGTAAAATAGTGTCAAGAAGACAAGACCTACCATTTCTAAAACTAACTTATAAAAACATGTGATGCACGTGAATAAATTTAATTTAAAATATTGTAATTAATATAATCAATTTAAATGACATAAGAACACAATATATTTAAAACTAAAAAGAATTATTTTGATAGTATTTTGTTTCTGTCATGTATGTATTAATACCCCCAATGCATTACATCAAAGCTAGAAAAATATGTAAAACATATTAAAATCTTTAAAATATTGAATGTATTATAATTTATAGAAACAGGTAAAAAGATTTTTTTATAATTTTTTAATCATATTTTATGTATTGTAATTTTTTTAAATATATTAACTTAGCACATATTTAGAATAATTTTGATTTTCTCTTCTAATTTTGTAATTTTGCAATATAGATAATTATTATATGTAAAGGTACAGTCTTTTGATTTTCTTTTTTGATTTTCTTTGTAATTGATCATTTTATTAACTCTTTTACATAGAATCAAATATTTTAGGTTTTTTTTTATTTTTTTTTATTTTTCTACTAAAAGATAAATATTAGTACGTATAATTAATTATCTTTATATTAAATGTAATTTAAAAAATAAATTATTCATAATTAAATTATAGTTAAATTATGTTATAATAATAAATACATGGGAGACATTTTGTAAGTATATTAATTTTACATTAATCTTTTACTATTTTTTTATTCTTTCACTAAAAGATAATTATTAATATATAATCAATTTTTTCATCAAAATTAAGTTTTACATGTTCATTTCAGTGGGGATCTTTTATTAAAAGATAATTATTAATATAGGTAATCAAATTTTTTTTATCAGTCAACTTTTACACTCATGTATTTGATGGGACTTAATTCTACAACCTTAAATACCCACTTTAGTGAGCTAGAATACTATCTGGATTATATTAAGTGGTTATAATCAATTATTTTTACATTAAATATAATTTAAAAATAAATTAAATTTTTAAACATTATTTTTTATTTTCTCTTTTAGTTCCATAATAATAAAGAATTATTATAATGATTATGAATCTTTTAATTTTAAATTTTCACTAAGAGAAATTTATAAATTTTAATTTATTCTCTTTTAATCAATTAATTCTTTTACATTAAATATAATATAGAAAATAAATGATCTAAAATTAAATTATAGTTTAATTATATTATATGGATAAATATATTTATATTTATAGTAGACATTTTTTAAGTATATTAATTTATCACACATTTAGTAGAAGTTTGATGTTCTCTTTTAATTCTATAATAATTAACGATTATTATAATTTTCATAAGTTTTTTCATTTTATCTCATATAGTCAAATATATTATCAAAAAATTAAATATTTTATGAGTTTTTTCTTTTTTTCTTTTATCCTTCCACTAAAAGATAGTTACTAATATATATAATTAGTTATTTTTTAATTAAATATAATTTTAAAATAAATTAAAATTTAACACACATATATGATGCTTTTGTTTTTTTTCATTTAATTTTTAAATAATAGACGATTATTGTAGTGATGATAAATTTGGATTTTTTTTTATAAATTCACTATGAGAGAATTTATAAATTTTAAATTTATTCACATATAATCAGTATTGATTTTCTCTTTTATGTCTCTATGATTAATTATATTTTACACTATTATAATAAAAATAAATAAATTAAAATTAAATTATATTTCAATCAAATTATATGAGTAAATATGTTGATTCTTATAGCAGATCTGATGTAAGGAAGCTCCACTCCATGGTACAATATTGTTTATTTCAGACCATAATTATGATTTAGTGAGCCAACAATCATAACTCACCAATTTAATCGACCTTTAAGACTTTACTTCTATGGTAGGCCTAAAACATGTCATAACATTAGAGAGGGCATATTTCTTATAAATTCCTCACTACTTAACTTCTTAAGTAATGTGAGATATTTAAGTAGTGAGATATGAATATCGATTTTGATTGCATCATACAATCCCCTTAAGGAGTCTTACGTCCTCGTAAGGATATAAGCCCACATTTTCCAATTTGATCATAGCTCTGATAAAATCTGATGTAGGAAGACCCTATTCCACAGTACGATATTATCCACTTTAGGTCATCATTGTAACTTTAGCAGGTCCACGTCCATGACTCACCAATTTAATGGACCTTCGGTTATGACTCACCAGTTTAGTAGGCTCTCGATCATAACTTACCAATTCAATAGGTTCTCGCAACTTTGCTTCTCTAATAAAACCAAAATACGTCATACTATTAGAGAATGAATACTTTTTATAAATATCTTATCACTTAACTTCTTAAGCAATATGAGATACGGACAACGATTTTGACTACATCAAGAACCCATATATTAAAATATGATATATCATTTACAAGATTACGATGATTATTTTCTTATAAAAATACCTATAGGATTATTTTGACTAAGTGATTCTTGTATAATAATTACGAGATAAGATTAACTCAAATAAGAGGCTGCACCAGTGATTCATTAATACTCTTCTAATACTTCCCCAAATCATAGATTACTTTGTTTTTGTTTTTATTGGCTGATCACTTGCACTTTATAGAGCTATTTTGGACTCGCTATTAGTTCCCATCGACCGTCTAGATTACTTGCTTACAAATATCCATAATTTGATATTTTATTAAAAATCATCTTTTTTTATTTAAAATATAATTTTATATGATTTGAATCTATAACTTGAAACGAAAAAATACCAATCACTTATTAAATGTTATCTAATGTTAGTCTAATTTTATAATCTTATATATATCACTATAAAAGAGCTAAGTTTGCCCTTTCAAAATAAAAATACAAAAATTCCCTCAAGGCAATTATAACCTCCAAAAATATTAAGTCATATCTTTTTACTGATCATTAATTTAAAATTAAAATAAATTGAGTTATTTTTACTATTTAATAATAACACTAATGAATAGAAATCATTTTGTATTAAATAACAAAAGTTGGATGTCATTCTTAACAGATATACATGCCAAATGTAAACATGATCATTCTTTATAAATTTTAAGTTTTGGTTAAAGGTTAAAATATCATTTGTAATCACTTTAATGGTCATTACCTTATTAGTTATTAAATAATTAATATATATTATTTCAACCGATGCATACCAAATGACTATAATATCATTTATTATATCATAAAAAATGGGTACTTATATTTGCATATCAAACTTTGTTAATATTAGAACAATATTTTTCATTTTTAAAAACCCTAGAGCATTAAATTGTGAGGTAACATATTTAATTATTTCTAGCATTATTTTTTTATGCTCTAAAAATATTAATTTTCTAAAAAAATTAATTTAAAAAACTAGCTTCTATAAAAATATCGATAAACATTCTAATTAAGAGATACATACCAAATGATTAGAATATCATTATTTTAATGAAAGATTGCAACTGATAGACCTCAGAGGTGCATTAAGACATCTCAATTAGGTTGACACCTCTATAATACTCTTCTTCATCTAGCCTATCAACTATGAGAATTATTAAAATAATAAAAAATTTAATACACATTATTTCTTAGCAAAACCTATAATTAAGATTGTTGTTAATATTTGAAAAAGAGGAAGAATACGTTTAAGTAACATATTGAGTCCAAAAGAGTACCTAACTAATTATCTGTCCAAAATCATATTGAGGAATTCCTGCCAACTAACTACTTAGAATCCTCCAAAAGATTCAAGTAATAATGATAAAAGCTAGACTAGACTGAAGATCAAACATAATAACTTTGTGGAGCTTTTCATCTACCCAAACACCGACTACATAAGTAAAACATAATGCTAGAGTTTTTTTATGATAATCCACCATGTGAATTTTCTTAACAAGGCCTCATTTAAGAGACCAAGATCCTACAAACTAAGACCCCCTTTCTAGAGGGGTGACAATAGTCTCTCCAAGAAACTTGAACCAATTTAATCTTATTCACTTTTTTTACGAAAAGAAATTGCGAATGATTTTTGTGAGGTCATCTAGAACAATTTTCAGCCATTTATATATTTGAAAAGACTATAGAAACATGCTATGAATATCTAATATAATCATACATTTATGCCTTACCAAAGAGAAAACCTTCCACACCTATTTTTGCATGAATTTTATCTGCTATGCCTTGAAACCAATGCTTCCTTGGATACCCTTGAAATAAGGTGACAACTAGATAGGATAACACTACAAGAAAGTGTGTTTTTTTGGGACAAAGACTTTTGTCCTTGAAAGCCATGATTTGTCTCCATTGAGAATTAGGAACACAATTTTTTTGTTCCAAAGTAGGGTCTATTGGAAAAAAAAATTCAATTTTGTCCAAAAAAAAAAAAAGAATTAAAGACAAATGTTTTTATCCCTGAATTCTATAAGATTGTCCTTGAAAACAATAGTTGCTCAAAAATGTTTTAAGGACAATATTTGTCTTTAAAAATTAAAATTTTGTCACAAAGTTGTCTTTGAAAATTATTTTATAAGACAAACAAGTTTGTTCTAATTTGGAATAAATTTTTCCCTTAAACATATTGATTCTCTTAATAACGTTTTTGAGACCAATTTTTATTGTCTAAAATTGACAATTTTCAGACAAAATTGTGACAATATTTTATCCAAACTTATTTGTGATAAATTTTTTGTCTTAAAACATATTTATGGACAACATTATAACAAAGAAAATATAATCTCAAAATATATTGTTTTACAAAAATTACAACAACTTATTTTTTATTTCACCAATACAATAACAACTTACAAGCAACAAATGTAGAGTTAAAATTATAAATATACAGGTTACATTCCATCTCTGTAGATAGTAATACCTAAACATATTCATGTATCGATGCAATATATTTAAAGTCTAGGCACCAAAAGTACAACAAGCTTTGTTGGTGCATTGGTGTGCTAGTACGCTTCTTTCTGCAATGCAACTGTATGCATAAATTTTGTCCGTAATGCAACTGTATGCATTACTTTCACAAATTTCAATGGGTACCTAGATATAATGGAAATCATTTGGCTAGTCACTTAAATGAAATAGTCCATACAACTCAAGCACATAAGCTCCATTCAAGATAATTCATCAACCTAAGGCAGACATCATTGTATCTAAAGGGCTTGAAAACTAGCAAATACAACTAGAAAATACAATACTAAAACTCTCATTAATGTTGCACAAATCTTGGTTTTTGAAGTCGTGCAAGAATGGTGGCTTGTTTCATGAATCTTTGTATCTGAAGTCGCGTGAGACTGAGGGACTGGTGGCTAACATAATGCGAGACTGATGGTTGGTCAGGGATGGTGAAAGACCCTTGATAGAGGTGAGAGGAATTGCTAGCGATTTTAGGGTTTTAAGCATTAGTTGGGTCGAGCAAGGAGAAGAGGAAAAGAAATTAAAAAAGAGAGAGGGACGTAAGTAAGGGAGTGCTGGGGGGAAAGGAAAAGAAAAGAAAAGAGAGAGAAAGAGAGAAAAAGAAAAAAAGTTGGGAGTGAATAAGAAAAAAATTGATATAAAAATTGGGTCTGTGGTATAAAAGAGATAAAATATATAAAATTAAATTAATAGAAAAATGAAAAAAATTGTAAAGTAATTTTTATATTTTTTAAATGAATAACACACGTATATGATATATTATTTGATTTTGGTTTTTAAAAGACTAGAAACTCTATTATTTTAATTAGATTACAATCATTTTATAATCGTGACTATATAAATTTATTTATATTTAAGTAATTTTTATAGTTTAACTTATGATCACGTTTACCGATAAAAACTGAAATTATATGTATATACTATAGCCTCAATTTTTATGTTAATCCCCGTAACAATATTTTGTAAATTCAACATAAATTTTATTTTCATAAATTAATAAACCCACGTAGATTTTGAAACTCATAAGTAATAAACTAATAATCGAGCATTAATTATATTTATTAAAATCCGTAATTATTTATCATCTTTTGTTGTATCAAAATAACTAAATTGTATGTATAAGAATGTATATTTTAAAATTACAATATAATATTAGAAAATAGAAAATATATCGTAAAATGACAGATTTTTTCTTCTAATAACTCAATTATTTTGTTTTTATCTTGTGGAGAATTAAATTAAAATATTTATGGTAATGTTTTAACTATATCCATTAACAAATATTGTCTATAATATATTGCAATATTTGATCCTAAATTTTTATAATGTTTTGCCACAAAATTTTTGTCCTTAATAGTTCTTCATATTTCATCCTAAAATCTAATATTTTTCAAGGACATAAATATTGTTCTGAATATATTGTAAATTTTTTCCTTTAATAATTTCGATTTTCAAAGACAAAGAATTTTATCGTAAAATTTGAAATAAATTTCTCACCATTTTTTTCATTTGCAAGGGTAAAATTTTTGTCAAAACTTTTTGTTGGGAAATTCCCGCCATCTTTTCAACGACCATTTTAAAGTTTGTCCTTAATAATTATTTTGTGACAATTTTTGTCCTAATTTTTTGTCCTTTTTAATTTTTATTTGTTAAATTTCTATTCAACATTATCAAGAACAAATATCAATTTTTTTTCCTAATTGTGCTACTTTCAAGGATTAATTTTATTTTTCATCAAAATTTTGTCCAGATATCTTTTTTTCTTATAGTGTAAACTGTAAAGAGGTATCTCTAATACTCATCCCAACAATAGATTGTTGAGAAGAAATATTACTTCGAGGCATACTCTTATCAATATAAATGGAGAATTTTTTCAAGTTTACTACCTATCCCAAGAGATGACCATATAGGTTGTTCCCCTAAAGGGTCTACATCATTTGGTATTAAATTATATGGATCCTCTAGGAAAATAACTCTAGAAACCCACTAACTTAAAGGAATAAGAACGATTGAATTGCTAAGAACGTGTTGAAGATGATCAGATTAGAACTCTAAGGAAACAAAGTCCTTAAAACTCCAATCTTGAGACGCCACAAAGAATGATCAGTTCTTTTGATAAGTCAAATTCAAGTATTCAATCAAGAACACAAGAAAGCTAAGCAAAAGCTTTATGAAATATACTTTTCATTAATGAATATTCGTGTTGCTTCCAAATTACATAACTATTCTTCTATATAAGCAAGAAACCCTAAAAACAAAAACCCTAGATGAAATGGGCCTAATGGTCCTATTTAGTTATGGATTGAGCCTAATCCAAACTTAAAAGTAAAAGACTAAAATACTTAAAATAAAAAGCTCACAATTCATTAAAATAAAAATTGCTAAACATAAAATGCCCACAATTAATTAAAACAAAAATTACTAAACATAAAAAGCCCATAATTAACTAAAACAAAACAAATTGCTTCCTAATTTATTCCTTGCATCTAATTTGATATTCCAAATTTATCCCTTGTGTAGGATCTTGAGAATATTTGTAAGATCTTGAGGATATTTGTAGGATCTTGAGAATATTTATAGAATATTTGTGATCATCAACTTGGTCAGCACCTTAATCTCCATTAAAAACTTTACAAATATTAATTTTAAGGGCTACATTACTATTTCAATTAGAAAGATGTGTTGCATTGATGCACTTAAAAGCACTGGCCATTCAATCTCCAATTCTATTGCCTAGAATGAACCCAAAATATTTTAAAGATAGAATGCAAGAGCAAAAGCTTCCCAATCGTTCTATAATTATCTTTGTAATTAATTTAAACGTAAAGTTCCTTATATCAATTGGCCTATATTGGTCATTAGTGGTGGCTGGAGGGATTTTAGGGATAAGGACCAAGAAATTTGAATTCAGTCTCATATGCATCTAATCCATCCTAAAATAATCTTGAATTACTCGTATTACATTCTTACCAATGATGTCTTAGCATTGTTGAAAGAATTTACCCATAAAACCATCCAAATTAGGAGCACTTTAGGGGTCCATGTCAAAAATTATAATAGAAATCTCATATGGTGACGGTATACACCATAAATTACCATTATCTATAGTAGTGACTAAGGAGGGCAAAAATGACTCAATTAAACCAGAGTTCAAGAGGTCACCAATTTGGGAAGATAAAAGTTGCTCATAATAGCCCAAAATATATGTAACTATAACCTCTAGGTTGTGTGTAACTTGAACATTTATATCCAAATTAGTTAAAGGGATTTGGGCCTTTAAATGCCAAAGCAACGAGTAAAAAAAAGTAGTATTTCTATCGTCATCTTTCAATCACTTTAGCCTGATCTTCTATCATAAAAATATATCCTTCGAATGTAGCAATTAATCCAAATTAGCATGCACATTAGATTCCAAATTAAGAAGTTTCTCAAAGAAAGAATCATCATTATACCGATTTTGTTAGTTTAATAAGAGTAGCATAGGCTTTCTCAATATTACGATCCAAGTTACCAAAGATCTCTCTATTCCAAACCTTGAGAGTTGACTTAAGAACCTTAAGCTTACCAATGGCCACTCCAATTGGACTAGCCTGAACATGAGTCGACCATTTGGTGCATATTAAATCCATGTAACTAGGAAGCTTAATCTATATACTATGAAACTTGAATGGGCTAGATCCCTTAGACCTAGTTGTGAAAGTTGACAATAATAGCGAGTGATGATTAGATTGATGTCTCTGGAAGGTGTAGCAAGAAACTATGGACCAACGGTCCAAACGAAACTGTATACTAGATAGTCTACATTTGAAATAGGTATAATACACCATTTTGGTATCAATTTCGGTAAGGTTACAAAAATAGACTATACACCAAACTCCTCTATGGAAATAGTAGTAAGATATGAGCGTGTATATTCATGAGATCCAAGAATAGCATTAAAATCATTTATGACTAACCAAGAAGGCTAAAGGACCGAATAGACATTAAGGAGTCCCAAAGGTCCCTCTATTTGACGTAGGTTCCAAGATTGTAAACAAAGATTTAGAGATGAATATTGATATTTACAGTATAAGTAACTAATATATGTTATTGACATTGTAGAACAACCAAAGTATCATCTGCCAATGAGGAAGTAGGAAAAGGCCAAAGCTTACTTACTGACGTTGATTTAGAAGCAATGAAAGAATAACCAAGGTTTTTCCAAAAGCAATCATCCAAAGAGATGAGATCTGTCATTGGGTTTGCTAAACATAAAAAAATAGTTCTTTCCTTTTTACAAAGATTCTATAGGGTGGTCTACGTATTTAGATTATCAATACCCCTACAATTCTAGTATAGGACTATCATAAAGAGTTGTTATTAGAGGCCCTTATGAAGGGGGTGCATCATATAGTCCGAAGATGTGGGCTTAAAAATCTAACCTATCAATTTTTACCTGTTATTAACTTCTAGGCCCCATTCTCAACATCAATCAATTCGAAGCATTAGCATTTTGTTGACATTTATAAGGAGCATGACCTATAAAGAAGCATAGTGTTACGTCCCGCTCAAATTGTCCCGTAAAATCCAAGTAAATGGTGGTTGCCTAAAGGATCTAGAATTTTCTACATGAGAAGGTTCTAGAGTGGCCTAAGATGTCTAGAATAAGCTAGAGTTGGATGGACTCAAATCAAGCTTTTAAGACCCTAGAATGTTCTAGAGCACGCTGGAGGGTGCTAGAATGGGCTAGAATATTCTAGAACGTGCCAGATGGTTTATGAAGGATGTAGAAGCCACTGGACGACAATGGAACATCTCGGAACTTGCATGAAGGAGCTAGACAAACCTAGAAGACTCTAGAGTTGGTTAGAAGGTCCTAGAACCTTGTGACATATTGTACATAAAACTAGAACTCTCTTGTAAATTCTAGAGTTAGAATGATCTAGAAAGTTATGGCATAGCCTTAAGCTTAGAGCCACACTATAAATAGACCTATTGGTATTCATTTGTATTCATCTTGGAAATTCTTAACCATCCTTGTAAATATTGGGAAATCCTTGGAAATCTTGGGAATTCTTAGCATTTTATAACATAAACTCTCTCTAGAGCAATACAAAGCATTCTTTGCAAACTCTCTTTCTAGTCCCTTTGGAGTGTCATTCGGATTCAAAGGTAGGCTTAGTGCAACGGACCGTGCTAAGTGCCGCACGATCGCTACTTGAAATTTAAGGTCATGATAGTTGGTATCAGAGCCAGGTTGAAGCATTTCTACCTTTGGCATAATGAAGAACAATGCTCCATCTACACCAAGCGTTAACGTTCCACCTATGGAGTGTGGGCGTGAGGAATTTAAGAAACCACTAAAGGAGTCTCAAGCCAAGTCAAAAGACATACTTTCTAGCTTGGAAGCACGTGTTGGAAGTGCATAAGACAGCTTAGAGGAGTTGCTCGACCGGGTGGACAACTTGGAGGAACATTGCAACGACTTGGAGGTTGAGGATGTGGAGATCTATGCAGCGGTCAAGATGTCCCTCAATGAGCTAGATGGTGGGTTAAGGCAAGATATTGAAGGGTTGAAGGCCGAACTTTCCAAGGTGAGGGATATTGAACAAAGAGAAGTTGCTAATGTTTTGCTTAGAGTGGAGGATATGGGTGGTGATCTAGCTTTATGTAAGCGGGCTATGGCCACGGGAACTAGCACTAACACCATCATTAAGGCTAAGAGGGTGGATGTTCCCAAGCCTAAGACCTTAAATGGTGTTAGGAATGCTAGGGAAGTTTAGAACTTCCTATGGGGTTGGAACAATATTTTGAGGCTACTGGCATAACGGACCATGCCAGCAAGATTCGAACTGCTGCCATGTACTTGTCTGGCACTACTATGTTATGGTGGAGGTGGAGGCATGGTGATGTGCAACAAGGGGTTTGCACAATCAATACCTTTGATGACTTCAAGAGAGAATTCAAAGGCCAATTCTTCCCCGTAAATGCTGAAGAGGAGGCAAGGGGCCGATTACGATGGTTAAAGTAGACAGGTAGTATAAGGGATTATGTGAAGGAGTTCACAACCTTGCTACTAGAAGTCCCTGACACTTCAGAAAGGACTCTTTATTCTTGTTCATGGATGGTCTCCAATCATGGGCTAATCTTGAGCTCAAGCGACGTGGTGTCTAAGACTTATCTTCGGCCATTGCGATTGCAGAAAGCTTTATTGATTACTCCACAAACAAAGAGAGCTCAAAAGCCATAGATAAAAAGTTTGGTGGAGGAAAGAGTGGTGGAGGCCAAGCCAAAAGTCAGGGCTCCAAAAATCATAAAGATGGCTCCTCATTCAAACCACGAGATAAGGGGAAGGAAAAGGAGGATCGTGGTGCCTTGAAGCCCCGTGTGACATGCTTCATTTGTGATGGACCATATTGGGCACATGAATGTCTGAAAAGGAAGGCCTTGTATGCCTTAGTTGCCTCCACACATGACCAAGATGGAGGTGAGACGGACGAAGGTGCAAAGATGGGTTCTTTGTGCCTACTTGGTGCAATGCAGAGTACCCCAAAGACCCCTAAAGGCTTGATGTACGTAGATGCAACCATCAACGGGAAGGTCGCCAAAGCTTTGGTGGATATAGGTGCATCGCATAACTTTGTTTCAGTGGAGGAAGCAAAAAGACTTGGCCTTAAGGTTGTCAATGGAAGAGGGTCACTCAAAACAGTTAACTTGGTAGCACTACCATTTCATGGAGTTACTCGTGGAGTTAAGGTCAGTCTCGGTGCTTGGACTGGACAAGTGGACTTATCAGTAGCGCCAATGGATGACTTCTCTGTTGTATTCGGCATGGAGTTCTTGGACCAGGTTAGAGATTTATTGGTGCCATGCTCAAACTCTATGTGCATCATGGATGGTTCGAAGGAGTGTGTGGTACCGACGGAGAGGACCACCAGACCTACTACCTAAGCTCTCTCAGCGCTTCAATTCAAGAAGGGATTGAAGAGGGAGGAAGAGAGTTACTTAGCCATCTTAAAGGAGTACGACAATGAGGAGGCATCACCAAAGCCAAAATTGCCGACGGAAGTGCAAGTTGTATTAGATAAGTTCCAGGATGTGATGCCTGAGGCATTGCCCAAATGGTTACCTCTAAGGAGGGAGGTAAACCATGAAATAGAGTTTTAACCTGGCACCAGGCCACCAACAATGAGCCCTTATCGAATGGCGAACTCAGAGTTGGTAGAATTACGGAAGAAACTTGACGAATTGTTGGATGCTGGCTTCATAAGGCCCTCTAAAGCCCCATTTGGTGCCCCGGTGCTCTTTCAAAAGAAGAAGGACGGCTCGCTACGGATGTGCATCGACTATCGAGCTCTAAATAAAATCATAGTAAAGAACAAGTATCCTATTCCACTTATTGCTGATTTTTTCGATCAATTGGGGAATGCCAGATACTTCACAAAATTGGACTTGCGATCGGGATATTACCAGGTACGCATAGCCAAAGGAGATGAGCCCAAGACCACATGTGTGACTAGGTATGGTGCCTATGAGTTCCTTATCATGCCATTTGGTCTCACTAATGCACCTACCACCTTCTGTACTCTCATGAACAAGATTTTCCATCTTTACCTCGATCAGTTCGTGGTAGTATATCTTGATGACATTGTGATATATAGCCAGACTTTGGAAGAACATCTAGAGCATTTTAGGAAGGTGTTCGAGGTCCTGAGGGAAAATGAGCTATATGTCAAGAAGGAGAAATGTTCTTTTGCCCAAGATGAGGTGTTGTTCTTAGGGCATAGGATAAAGGATGGAAAATTGATGATGGATGGAGCCAAGGTGAAAGCAATCTAAGAATGGGAACCTCCTGCCAAGGTTCCCGAGTTGAGATCTTTTCTTGGAATGGTGAAATATTACAAAAGGTTTATCAAGTCCTACTCAGCGAGAGCAGCCCCAATTACTGACCTGCTCAAAAAGAACAAGTCTTGGAAGTGGACAAGTGAATGCCAAACCTCGTTCGAAGACTTGAAGAAGGCCATCAGTGAAGAACCAGTACTTTGTCTGCCAGACCCCTAAAAGACATACGAGCTGCACACAGATGCCTTAGACTTTGCCATTGGTGTAGTATTGATGCAGGAAGGGCGTCCGATAGTTTATGAGAGTCGCAAGCTTAATGACACTGAATGCTACTACACTATGCAAGAAAAGGAAATGACAGTTATCATTCATTACCTAAGGGTGTGGCGACACTACTTATTGGGTTCTCATTTTGTTATCATGATGAACAATGTAGCAACAAGCTACTTCCAGACTCAAAAGAAGTTGAGTTCCAAGCAAGCTCGGTGGCAAGACTTCTTGGCAGAGTTTGACTACAGGTTGGAGTACAAACCCGGTAAGGCTAATGTGGTGGCTGATGCGTGTTGTCTCTTTCGGAGAACATAAAACGTGCAAGCATACACGGTCACAAGTAATAAAATTTGTAAGTAAAGTATCGTTCCCACGGAGATTTGTTACTATAGTTTGTTGAGTACTAAAATTATTTCTCTCTGATTTTATTCAAAACACTCGTTAATTTAGAAAAAGTTTAAGAAAAGAGTTAATAAGAAAATAAAAGAAATCTAGGATTGCAATTTTTTACCAAATTAATCCACTCAAATCGTGTTATTTTCTTTTGATTTATATTTTTTTAGTACATTTAATTTGTCAACCGAAAACTTCTAATTTTATTCATACATCTCTTCCGAGCTCCGTATAAACACACCTCGTTAAATTAATTCACTATATCTCTATGAGAATTAAATTCACCAAGATTCATTACGTTCTAAGTTTTCAAATGGCCATACATACAATTAGGGTATATTCCTATCCTTCATCATACATGTCATTCTATCTACGAGCAATATACACACAAATGCCTCTTTCAAGTTTATTTATGTGCCACAGATCGTTTTGATAAAATTTGTAAATAATCAAAAAGCATTAAGCACAAAATAGAATGAACAAATCGAACGTCTTATAAATCTATGAAAATAATTAAAATCAAAGCTTCATAAATTTAGATCAAATGCAACCCTAGAAAAATTAAATTACTTCATTAATTAAAAATAAAATTACAACAGATACATAAAAATTAGATGAAGAAAAGGGAAAATTAAAACATTTCGTATCGTTAATATTTAGCACACATAGAACACAACAGAAGCCAAAAATGGCTTTTGCGTGTTCCACAGTCCAGAACCGAACAACACAAAAATTATAAACTCTCCAAAACTTTTCCAAAAAACTCTTTAACTCTTCATACTATCCCCTATTTATAACATCAAATTTCTAAAAAAAATACATTTTAAAATATATTTTTTAATACACGCGGGGGACAACTAATGATGGAGAAATTAATTTAAAAATACGCGTGGGGGACAAAATTGTATCGAAAACGCGTTTAATTTTGAGTAGGAGAGAGCTACGCGTTTCTGATTTTGTTTTCAATACACATTGCCACGTGTCGCGATCTGATTTGTTGAAAAATATAGTGGGACACGTGGCAGTACCTCATTGGTTGCAGGGAACGGGCGCATGATAAATTGTCGCACGGGATTGGGGCTCGTGAAACGTGGGGATAGCGGCTAGACGTGGGCATGATCCTGCGCTTACACGCTCATTGTAACATGCCACGCGTCAGAACCTGATTAGATTCAATATAAAGTGGGACACATGGCAACTTGTGATTCAAAGAATAACCGGGCGCACGTGAAAATAGGCACGCGAAGGTGGGGGACGGGGCCTGCACGGCATCAGACAGGTGGGTCCCACCCTACACGCCGGCCTGCGGGGCAGGTGGGCCCCACTCGACGCACCGAGCCACGCGATAGATAGAATTCTTCACCCACTCTCCTTGGTCGGGTGTGCTTGCAACGCGTGCATCTGGCTGTTTCTTCTTTGATCGGACGGTCCACGTTGTGCGCTTGGATTAGGGCGCGTGGCTTCTTCTCACCTGCACAGAAATTAAAACTTTCTGTAATTGCATTTTGACCCACAAATTTAATTCAAATTACGTTTTAAACTTTCTTTAATTACAATTAAGCCATTTTTCTAATTTAAATTAAATTTTAAAGTTTTAATTATTAAGATTAAGCACGATTTTAATTTAAATTATATTTGCGACTTTTATAAATGGTAATTAAGCACTTATTTATTTGAAATTATATTTTTGGTCACAAATTTGCAATTAAGTACGTTTTCGATACAATTTATTTAATTTTCTTAAAATATATAAAAAATAGTAAATACTAATTTATTAAACTAAAATTAACTAAAAATAGAAAGAACATAGCAATTATAATTAATAAAATAAGTGAAAATATCTATATAAAATACAGTTATCAACACCCCCAAACTTAAGTTTTTGCTAGTCCTCGAGCAAAAGGAAGGAAATAAAACAAAAATAACTGCATTTAAAATAGTGATTTTCAAAATATTTCTTTTTCAACATTCTAAATAACATAACTCAAAGAAATAAAAGAATATTATCTATAAGCATCAAAATCAATTTAAAAGTATATTACATTTTCACAATGAATTTTAGTGTATGTGTGTGTGAAGTCTTTTCATATTTCATCACATGCAATCCGGATCAGTTTATACAAATATACAATCAAACAAATTTTCATGAAATCACAAATCTCATAAGTTTATTTTTCATTTCTCTCTCCACTAATGTAGACAAACACAAAACACCAAATCAATAGGACTTTATTAAGCTTATAATGTATGGCTTAGGTAAAGGTAGGATAAAGGATAATATTTAGCTCAAAAATTTTCCCAAACATAACATTTTAAGATTGAAAAAGATAACTTCTATCATCACAATAATTACTTCCCAATTTGGGATTTATCATCACATACAATACTCTTTTTTTTTCTTTTTCTATTTCTTTTTTTTTTCTTTTTCAGTATCCTCTTTTTTTTCTGATATATCTTTAAATATTTACTAACAATTGTCACATGTTAGTGAGATAAGAAAAATAGATATATCTACACATATATATTTTTTATGTAGGCTTTTGAAATGAGAAAAATATATATATAAACTTTGAAGCTCAAAAGGGGTATACTATGGATACTGCATGTGAAGGTAGATAGAAAGACTCAAACGATCCAAAGATGGCCTAAATCATTTTCTTAGTTAAATGTTATCTATAATTTCGCATCGAGAGAAAATTAAACAAATTCTAAAAAACTGTAACACCACAAAAATCAATCGAATTCCATAATCACATAAACCTTCTCTAAATTATCATAGCAACTCAAAACTCAAGACTAGTGCTCATGAATATTTATTCTTGTAAAAATGAAACATACGTAAAAATTATTCATCACTTATACAATATTCAAATTTTTCAAAGAGCTATGCATCATTTAAATTGAAGAAATAAAAATAAATCACTATTCATAGCAAAATATCTTAAATCAACCAAACAAACAAAAAAAAATTTCACAAGCAAGAACATCCAGAAAGTATTTCAATTACGTTCAATATATCTACCACCCCCAAACTTAATATACACATTGTCCTCAATGTCTGAAAGTTAAAGAACATATGAGATAGGTTTAAAGAAACTTCCTGGTTTGTTTGATTGGTTAAGCCAAAATAGCTTCATTACCTCCAATTTGCACCTACGAAAAAAAAATAACATAACAAAATATAAAAAAGTAATACATGCGAAAAATAAAAAATAAATATAAAACACATGGGTTGCCTCCCAAAAAACGCTTGATTTATTGACTTCTCAATTTGTTTTTCTTTTTGTAAGTTAAGATTTGATTGTCAAACAAAATCTCAACTTACGAGAAAATTGAAAAATAAATTAAGCAAGAAACAAGAACCATAAATTTTTTTTTCTTTTTTTTTCTTTTTGTGATTTAAGATTTGTGTGACAAACAAAATCTCAACTCACGAGAAAATAAAAAAAATAAAAATAAAAAAATAAAATAAAATAAACAACCAACAATAAGCAAATAAAATTATTATTTTTTTGTTTTTGTTTTTGTGTGACAAAACAAAATCTCAACGCACGAGAAAATTGTAAAATAAAATAAACCAACAATAAGCAAATAAATTTTTTTTTTGAATTAAAATTAGATTGATTGGTATTAATATCAACAATGAAAATAGTAAACAAATCCCCAGCAACGGTGCCAAAAACTTGTTGTCTCTTTTGGAGAACATAAAACGTACAAGCATACACGGTCACAAGTAATAAAATTTGTAAGTAAAGTATCGTTCCCAAGGAGATTTGTTACTATAGTTTGTCGAGTACTAAAATTATTTCTCTCTGATTTTATTCAAAACACTCGTTAATTTAGAAAAAGTTTAAGAAAAGAGTTAATAAGAAAATAAAAGAAATCTAGGATTGCAATTTTTCACCAAATTAATCCACTCAAATCGTGTTATTTTCTTTTGATTTATATTTTTTTAGTACATTTAATTTGTCAATCGAAAACTTCTAATTTTATTCATACATCTCTTCCGAGCTCCGTATAAACACACCTCATTAAATTAATTCACTATATCTCTATGAGAATTAAATTCACCAAGATTCATTACGTTCTAAGTTTTCAAATGGCTACACATACAATTAGGGTATATTCTTATCCTTCATCATACATGTCATTCTATCTACGAGCAATATACACACAAATGCCTCTTCCAAGTTTATTTATGTGCCACGGATCGTTTTGATAAAATTTGTAAATAATCAAAAGCATTAAGCACAAAATAGAATGAACAAATCGAACGTCTTATAAATCTATGAAAAATAATTAAAATCACATCTTCATAAATTTAGATCAAATGCAACCCTAGAAAAATAAAATTACTTCATTAATTAAAAATAAAATTACAACAGATACAGAAAAATTACATGAAGAAAAGGGAAAATTAAAACATTTCGTATCGTTAATATTTGGCACACATAGAACACAACAGAAGCCAAAAATGGCTTCTGAATGTTCCATAGTCCAGAACCGAACAACATAAAATTATAAACTCTCCAAAACTTTTCCAAAAAACTCTTTAACTCTTCATACTATCCCCTATTTATAACATCAAATTTCTAAAAAAAATACATTTTAAAATATATTTTTTTAATACACGCGGGGGACAACTAATGATGGAGAAATTAATTTAAAAATACGCGTGGGGGAAAAAATTGTATCGAAAACGCGTTTAATTCTGAGTGGGAGAGAGCTACGCATTTCTGATTTTGTTTTCAATACACACTGCCACATGTCGTGATCTGATTTGTTGAAAAATATAGTGGGACACGTGGCAGTACCTCATTGGTTGCAGGGAACGGGCGCACGATAAATTGTCGCACGGGATTGGGGCTCGCGAAACGTGGGGATAGCGGCTAGACGTGGGCATGATTCTGCGCTTACGTGGCAGCTTGTGATTCAAAGAATAACCGGGCGCACGTGGATCGACCGCACGGGAAAACAGGCACGCGAAGGTGGGGGACAGGGCCTGCACGACATTAGACAGGTGGGTCCCACCCTGCACGCCGACCTGCGGGGCAGGTGGGCCCCACTCGACACACCGAGTCACGCGATAGATAGAATTCTTCACCCACTCTCCTTGGTCGGGTGTGCTTGTAACGCGCGCATCTGACCGTTTCTTCTTTGATCGGACGGTCTTCGTTGCGCGCTTGGATTAGGGCGCGTACGGCTTCTTCTCACCTGCGCAGAAATTAAAACTTTCCTTAATTGCATTTTGACCCATAAATTTAATTCAAATTACATTTTAAACTTTCTTTAATTACAATTAAGCCCTTTTTCTAATTTAAATTAAATTTTAAACTTTTAATTATTAAGATTAAGCCCAATTTTAATTTAAATTATATTTGCAACTTTTATAAATGGTAATTAAGCACTTATTTATTTGAAATTATATTTTTGGACACAAATTTGCAATTAAGTACGTTTTCGATACAATTTATTTAATTTTCTTAAAATATATAAAAAACAGTAAATACTAATTTATTAAACTAAAATTTACTAAAAATAGAAAGAACATAACAATTATAATTAATAAAATAGGTGAAAATAACTATATAAAATATAGTTATCAATGCGCTGAGTCGAAAGGCGGAGTTAGCAACCTTGAGTAGGCCAAGTAGTCCTTTGTTGGAAAGGATCAAAGAAGGGTTGGAGCATGATGCCCTTGCTCAAACCCTCCCTGCCCTCATCAAGGAAGGAAAGACGAAGTGATTTTGGCTGAGTGACGGACTACTCTACGCCAAGTAGAATCGCGTCTTTGTGCCGAAGTGAGGGAGCTTAAGGAAGGAGCTTATCAAGGAGTGCCATGATTCGCTATGCGCTGGACACCCAGGAATGAGGCGCACCCTTGCTTTGATCAAGTCAATCTACTACTGGCCTCAACTACGGGATGATGTTGAAGCCTATGTGAGAACTTGTCTTGTATGCCAACAGGACAAGATAGAGTAGCATGTACCTAGAGGATTGCTAGAACCACTGCCTATTCCAGAGAGACCATGGGGGAGTGTCTCAATGGATTTCATCACTTGTCTGCCAAAATCAGAGGGCTTTGGCAGCATCATTTTTGTCATCAATCGCTTCAGTAAGTACTCAACATTCATACCTACCTCAGCGGATTGCACGGTAGATGAAATGACTCGGTTGTTCCTCAAACATGTTGCGAAGCATTAGGGGATTTCCATCCAATATCGTGAGTGACCGAGACCCACGATTTACTGGAAGTTTTGGACGGAACTGTTCAAGTTAGGATCAGACTTGGATTTCTCTACAAGCTTTCATCCCCAAAGCGATGGACAAATGAAACGTGCCAATGCATTGCTAGAGTTGTATCTTAGGCACTCTGTTAGTGCTAATCAACATGATTGGGCGAAGCTGTTGGATGTAGCCCAATTTTCATATAATCTGCAGAAGAGCAAGTCCACCGCGAAGAGTCCCTTCAAGATCATCATGGGGCAGCAACCCATGACTCCTCATGCTTTGGCCACGAGTTATGAAGGGAAGAGTCCTGCTACCTTCAAATTTGCCAAAGCATGGCATGAACAAGCTGAGTTAGCCTGAGCCTATTTGAACAAGGCGTCTAAAAAGATGAAGAAATGGGCTGACAAAAAAAGAAGGATGGTGGAATGTTAGGAAGGAGATTTGGTCCTGGTTAAACTATTGCCCCAACAATTCAAATCTCTACGAAAGGTTCATAAGGGGTTAGTACGCAAGTATGAAGGACTATTTCCAGTCCTCAAGCAAGATGGAAACCTGAAGATTCTTTATGGCAATTCAAAGACTACCTAGAGAGGTTCAAGCTTGAAGGCGAGACGAGGGCGTCACGAACTTGAGTGGGGGAGGGTGTTACATCCGCTCAAATTGTCCCGCAAAATCCAATAAATGGTGGTTGCCTAAAGGATCTAGAATTTTCTACATGAGAAGGTTCTAGAGTGGCCTAGAGATGTCTATAATAAGCTAGAGTTGGATGGACTCAACTCAAGCTTTGAAGACCCTAGAATGTTCTAGAGCATACTGGAGGGTGCTAGAATGGGCTGAAATATTCTAGAACTTGTCGGATGGTTCATGAAGGATGTAGAAGCTGCTGGACAATAATGGAACATCCCAGAACTTGCATGAAGGAGCTAGACAAACCTAGAAGACTCTAGAGTTGGCTAGAAGGTCCTAGAACCTTGTGGCATATAGTACATAAAACTAGAACTCTCTTGTACATTCTAGAGTTAAAATGATCTAGAAAGTTGTGGCATAACCTTAATCTTAAAGCCACACTGTAAATAGACCTATTGGTCTTCATTTGTATTCATCTTGGAAATTCTTAACCATCCTTGTAAATCTTGGGAAATCCTTGGAAATCTTGGGAATTCTTAGCATCTTGTAACATAAACTCTCTCTAGAGCAATACAAAGCATTCTTTGCAAACTCTCTTTCTAGTCTCTTTGGAGTGTCATTCGGATTCAAAGGTAGGCTTAGTGCAACGGACCGTGCTAAGTGTCGCACGATCGCTACTTGAAATTTAAGGTCGTGACAATAGGCTATAGAAGTCAAGTAAATTTTCATAGTATAAGTCAACAAAGATCTTGAGTGAACCCACTTCCACCATTACTTGTTGCTTTAACTTATGAGTTAGATGCACATCTATCGAGACTATAGCATACTAGCCAAGCTCACCATTGAGGGTAGCATTATCAATTTTTAGGGGAGCCTGAACGACTCTATTGATCGATGGAAGGATTTTTTTTTATCCCAGAATTCATAGGCCAAGTTGTAAAAAGGGACCCTCACTTGAGTATTGGTTGCTTTGTGATTATGGGGATTGAAGTTAGGTGTCCATGGTTGAACACGAAAAATTCTTGACTTGACATTGATTAGTCTATTAACTTAAACTCTAGCTCGATCATCAGAGGAGTGTAATAATATATGATAGAAACCACAATCAAGAGTAATGAGTTTCCAATTTGTGAGCAATTTCCATATTGAGGTTAGCGAGATTTTAGATCACTTTGACTAGAAAGGATTAGGCAACCAATAAGCTAGAATTTGCAAAGGTCAAGGTGGGATTTGCAAACTTGCAGATTTAGTGTAACACAAGCAATGTCTTTGCTTTTCCTTGGGGGCATTTCACAAGGTTCAATAAGCAAGTTCGAGATGTTGTCACCAATAAATTGAGCATAAATTTTCAGGGGTGGCTTTTTTGTAGGTATAGAGGGAGAGGGTTTAAACATGATGCATGGTTCGGATAGCCCGATCTTTTAGGGTTAAATATGAGTTGATTAGGGTTAGGGTTTGTCATCGAAGAGGCCATATCCTAAACACAAATACTATAAAGGTATAAAACAAAACTGCAGCAAAAAGTTGCAGAAAAATAAAATTGGGAATACCTAATAGATGATGATAATGATCGCAGCAAAGATCACCGTTCAAACTCCAATATAATTCCAAGTTAGCAAGCATCTCCAACAATGCTATAATATAATTACAGAAACAACCAATAGAGAAGCATCTCCAGCAAAGCTGTGTTCGATGCAACTTAGGAAACAATTCAGCTGTGAAAATCCAGGTGTCTAATTGCTGTGACTTAGTGGTGGCCGACAATCAGTATGGGTTTGTTCAAAAGTTATGTATCAAGTCTGCCGTCAATTCAATTTTTGACTCTTGTTAAGTAATATGAGTAACGGTTGGTGCAGCACGATGATGATGATTATCATCACCAGGAGAAATCACCACGAAGATAATGATCGCTGCTCTCAATGGATAATATATAATATCAGTATTGCATGTTTAACCAGAGCCAATATGAATTTAAAGTCTCCCTAACTAAATAAGGTATTAGCGTGATGATGATGTTGGTGATCGTACCAGAGATCATGATTATTATATCATAAATAGTGCTCTCTTATTAGTCTAATATTCCACTTTAAATTAAAAAAAAAATTAAATAAAATGATAAACTATATGGTTTGAATTTATTTAAGCAATTAAAAATGCAAATTAGCTTAAATTGTTATTTTGTTTTATACATAATATTTAGCATTTATTGTACAACCCCTCAATTTATTTGAATCATTTAATAAAATGAAGTATCTTATTTGACCAACGGATAACATTTACTCCTATGGTCTTATGAACGTCTCGCTAGACAGACAAGAACCATCGAATTAAATTTGTTTGCCAACATGTATTAATCATGAAATGGTGAGGAATTAAATAATATAAAATCAAAAGACTCCTACAACCTCACCTACCTCATAAAGAGTCACAAAAAAATATTTTTTTCCTTTTATAAAAACAATGTGCATTTGAATGCACCTCTTCTATTTTTTTCCCACCCACCTCCATGTTCAGATAATATTTTGAGGTGCAATGAGTTTTGCTGCATATTTTAGTAAGTTATATTATATTTTCCATTTTTTGTGGGTACGTATATGCTTTAAGTTTGATAATTTTGTTGAAGTTTTGAATCAATGTGAGTTCTGTTTAGTTGAAGTTGAAGTTGAAGTTAATTAAAAAATATTTTTTTATGTTTCATTTTTTCCCTAATTTTCAAATGTGTTAGTATTGTTTCATTTTATATGTTATGCTTTCTTTCGATTTAATTATTGTGTTAGAGATACTCGTATGTTTCTTTATTTTACATTTATACGACAACAAAGAGTTATCTTGGACAACATATTCATGTCATACTTTGTGGATTCTCATATATGTCATTGCTATAATATGCGATTGTTGCAATCTTTTCATTTGGTTTGCTAGGAGAAGTGTGGCAAGAATTGTATATATTACTTGTACACATTTAGGTTTATTCATTAATACATTGTTATTATTTTTAATTAGAATATTGGGTGGGTATTTAATTTTGTAAGGATTATTCATCGTGGGTGTTGAAGGTGGAATATGAAGCAGATAAGGATGTGTCGCTTTTAAGAAAAATACATTTAATGGATTAGGCGGATTCATCCAAACCAATAGACATGTACAATGGATCATACTAGATTGGATAAATAGAATGTGTAGATTGGTTATGGTTTATAAAATTCATAAATCGTATGTAATGCGAACTCGTGAACTCGAACTTTAAAACCCCACTAACACGAATTGGTTTGAGAACTCTAAGAAAAATAGCCAAAGACCCAACAACAAATTGAAATTGATCTCCTAGAAAGCTAATACTCAAATTATAGCACTCATTTTGACTCTATGGATATTACTCACTAAAGATCCAATAATGATAGGACGCCACAAGTTTTGCAAATCCCTTGAGAAGTTGATTTGTAAAGGATCCAATGAGGCTTAAAGCTCTCAACTTTAATATAAATCAAATGTATATTAAAAAAATCTGAATTAAAAAAATAGGTATGATAGCTACATCTTTATAAAAAACCAAAAATAAAGTGCAAACCTAATTAAAAGATAACTGAGGCATTTTGAACATGTCAAACACGAGAAAATACAAAATTAAGTATGCATGCTGCGACATGATCTAAAAACTGGAAAACAAAAGATATCCTAAGAGCCTCATACCATGATAGACAATAACTTGTGTCACTATGCGATAATATTAACTGGAATAAAAAAATCCACCCAAGAGCTATATGTTGCAACAGACTATAACTCATGTTGTAGTGCCTCTTCAATTTTCAAAATTTCTCTTATTTCGTTGATTGGTTCATACCATGCCTTATGCTCTATTTGTGGCACCCTTTGATCATGATATATCTCTTGAATAAGCCTATTCAACACTTCCTTGAGTAGCTTCGTCTTTGATCTTGTGATAAGTCCATTTGAAATTTGTAACGGTCTATGATTCCCATCATTTTCTTTCTCATCAAAAGGATTTGACCTTGAATTTTCATCGACATAGTCAAAAGGATAAACATCATAAACATTAAAATAAATGCTAATGTTATATTCACCCAAAAAGATCTAACTTATAGGCATTATCATTGATCCATGCAAGCACTTGAAACGATCCATTGCCGCTAGGTTACAACTTGGATCTTCATCTTTCAGGGAGCAACTCTTTCCTTATATGTACCCAAATCCTATCAGTGGGTTCAAAAGAACTCTTTGCTATCCTTTGTTGGCTTGGAAAGCATTATATTTATTCTTTTATTCAATACGTTCATGAATACTTTCATGTAAATTCTTCACCATTTCAACCTTCCTTTCACCAGGCAAAGGTAATAAATCTATATAAGTGGGTTAAAGCCATAAAAAATTTCAAATGGTGAGTACTCAGTGGTAGAATGCACAATCTTATTACAAGTAAACTCAATAAAAGACAAACAATCCTCCCAATTTTTCAAGTTCTTTTTTTATCTCTGTTCTTAACAAGGTAGACAAAGTCCTATTACTATCTCAGTTTGGCCATCAGTTTGAGAATGACAGGTAATAGAAAATAAAAGTTTAGTCCTCAACTTGGCCTAAAGGGTCTTACAAAAGTAGCTAAGGAATTTAACATCCCAATCAGGCACAATACTCTTTGGTACCCTATGTAGCCTAACAAGCTCTCTAAAAAATAACTCTATTATGTTTGTTGCATCATCAATTTTATGATATGCTATGAAATGTGATATTTTAGAAAACCTATCTGCAACCACAAAAATGGAATCTCTATCCTTTTTTGACCTAGGCAATCCTAAAGCAAAGTCCATAGGAATATCTACCCAAGGTTCACAAGGTATAAGTAAAGGTGTATACAACCCTTGTGTTAAGACCTTAGACTTGGCTTGTCTTTAGGTAATGCATCTAGAATATAATATTTCTACATCTCATTTTATTTTGGGCCAATAAAAATATTCAGGCATAGTTTCTAAAGCCTTTTTCATACCAAAGTGTCCCATTAATCCTCCCACATATACATTCTTAACTAACAGTTCATGCATAAAACAATTAGGTATACACAATTGATTTTTTTTAAAAGGGTACCCATTTAATTTTCAAAACTTACCAAAGGTAGCTTTGTTACATGCATTGTAAACAATAGAAAAATCATCATCATTAACATACACTTCCTTAATATATTCAAATCCTAACAACCTAACATTTAATGTGAAAAGTAAAACATACATATGGGATAATGCGTCAACTATTATATTTTTCTTATCCTTTATGAATCATATAAGGGAATGTTTCAATGAATTCCATTCACTTGGCATGTCTTTTATTCAACTTATCTTGACTCTTTAAGTGTTTTAAGAACTCATGGTCTATGTGAATGAGAAATTTCTTAGGCCAAAGGTAATATTGTCATGTCTCAAGTACCCTTTCCAAAGCAAAGAGTTCCTTGTCATATATTGGGTAGTTAAAGGCTACTTCATTGAGTTTTTCACTGAAATTGGCAATAGGTCATTATTCTTACATCAAAATAGCTCTTATATAGATACCTGAAGTATAACACTCAATTTCAAAAGTTTTAGTAAAATGAAGTAAAGCTAAAATAGGTGTATAGTACAATTTTTTTTATTAATTTAAAAGCTTTTTCCTGATCCTCATCTCATTTAAAAACAACAGTTTTCTCAACAACCTCAGTTAAAGGTGTAGCTAGTGTACCAAAATCTTTTAACAAATCGGTGATAAAAAATAGCCAAACCATGAAAACTCCCTACATCAACAATACACTTAGGTGTGGGCCATTCGTTAATAGCTTTCTCCTTTTCATCCACCTCTATACCACTAGAAATAACAACATAACTAATAAAACTAATCTCTCTATACAAAAATAATGTTTTTTTAGGTTGGCATACAATTATTTCTTTCTTAATACCTCTAGTACAAGATGTAAATATTTGACATGCTTATCTAAACTTTTAATATAAATAAGAATATCATCAAAGTAAACAGCCTTAAACCGCACATAAAACATGATTCATAAGTCTCATTAGGTGCATTTGTTAATCCAAAGGGCATGACTAACCATTCATACAAACCATGTTTAGTCTTAAATACAATTTTTCACTCATCACCTTCCCTTATCCTAATTTGGTGATATCCACTTTTTAGATTAACTTTAGTAATAATACAAGAACCATGCAATTCATCTAACATATCATCTAACCTAGGGTAAGGATGTCTATAATTGACCATAACATTGTTCATGACTCAGCAATCAAGACACATCTAACTTGAACCATCATTTTTAGGCACAAGTAGCATTGGCATTACATAGGAGGACAAGCTCTCATTCACTTGACCCTTGGTCAAGTACTTCTGAACCTGCCTTTGAATCTCTTTGGTGTCTTTTGGATTGGTTCTATAGGCTAGTCAATTTGGAAAGGATGATCTTGATATGAAGTCGATTTAATGCTCAATCCCTCTAATTGGTGGCATTCCATTAGGAATATCTTTAGGAAACACATAATCCAATTCCTACAATAAAGAAATAGTAATGCTAGGTAAATAATTATTAAGGTCGTTAGTGAAAAAATTAGTCTCCTTGTATAAAAGTACAATTATGGACCATTTTGCAAAAAATGCTTACTTGACCTCATTTACCATAGCATAAAAACTCATATTTTTATATTTTTTTCTCTCTTTTTCTTTTCGACTCTTTTCTTTTTTGCTCATCTTTTTTCTTTTTCTTTTCTCATTTTCATTTTATCTTCAAAAACTCTCATTAGAGTAAGAGGTACAACCCATCATGTGTGACCTTCCTATTATATTGTCATGATCCACCCAACAAGATATGCCTAGTTTACATTGGTTCCACATCACACAACACTTCATTTTTGAACTTTTCAATGGAGAAAGACACTAATCCTTGCCTACTTACTCCTACCTCTCAACCATTGAACTACTGCAACTTATAAGGCCTATGATGTTTAATCATATGTAACTCTAACTTATCCACTAGGGTAGAACTAGCTACATTAGTGTAAATCCCTCATCAATAATGACTTTACATACCTTATTGTTCATATGACACCTTATATGAAAGATGTTTTCTATTTGTTGTTCCATGTCATCATCTTTAATTTAAGCATTTAGTGTTCTCTTTATCACAAGTGCTTCACCATCCATATCCTCTAATTCCTCATCATTAGCTTCCTATAGTGGTGGTATTTATTCATCTTCCCTCTCATCATTAGTTCCCACCTCCGTATTTGCTTTTGCTATCATTGGTTTTATTATTTAGACATTGAGATGCTATATGACCCCTACATAATGAAAACACTTAAATTCATGATTATGAGTTGGGGTTTTAGTTGTACCTTTATCCTTGCTTATCTCTGCCTCTTTGGCTTTGAATGGCTTGGATCTAGACTTTAAACTTGTCCCTTCATTTTCTTCTAGTTAGGGTTCCAAGGTGTAGTAGGATTCAATCTTTATGTAGTAGGATTTAATCTTTGTGGTAGTGACCGGTTACCCATTTTCTTGAGTTATCTTTCTACTTTAATTGCTATGTGGACCATGTCTTCCAACTCTATATAATGATGAGTTCCACTATGTTGGCAATATTTTTGTTCAAGCCATTCAAAAATTGAGCCATTATGGGTTCCCTATCATCCTCTACATTAACCCTTGTCATTGTCACTTCCATTTCCTTATAGTAATCATCTACTATCTTAAATCCTTGATTAAGTCTTTGAAATTTTTGGTACAATTCCCTATAGTAATAGCTAGGAACGAACCTTTTCTCATGATAGCTTATATGTCTTCCCAATTTTCAATTGGCCTTTCATAGTTCCTTCTCTTATCAATCAATAATTGATCCCAACAATTTAATACAAAATCATTAAATTTAATAACAACCAATTTTACCTTTTTCTCTTCAATATAGTTGTGGCACTCAAAGATGTGCTCTACCTTTTTCCTTTTTCTCCCATTTTAGGTATAATTTAGGATCATTCTTTCCTTTAAAAGGTGGCATCTTCATTTTGATGCTTCCCCAGTTTTGATCAACCCCATCATATGGCCTAAGAGGTGGTCTCTATAAACCTCCCCTATTTCCATAACTCTCTCCAACAGGTACCATATCTTCTTCTTCCTCCTCAAAGTCTCCAATATCCTCCCAATTACCATCTTTAGGATCTTCCTCTTAAATTTTCAAGTACAAATTCGATCTTATACTACACTTTCTAGGATAATACCTTAACATACTTTAGTTACAAGTCCCATTTCTTTTTTTATAGCCTCTAAGATTAGTGTGAATGGATTCTTATCAATGTTTTGATTAGCTCTTAACCAATCATACATGTTCATAGATCAAGATACAAACAAGGTTAGCACAAAAATCATAATTGCTTGTGTATTTTCTAGATGGATTTCATTAAGCGACAAATCCTAATTCTAATTCAAAACATAAATCAACAAGCACAAAACTAAGATTTCTAGAGCATATTATAAAATAGTAATCTATGTATTGATTTGTCTATCAATACTAACAATTACAATTACCTAGATCTGAATTTGGGAAGAGCATTTGTATAGTGATGAAGCATAAAGATGAAGGAAATATAGTTATCAAATAATTATTTTTTGTATGGTTAAGAAAAGTGGGCTAAGGGTTTGTATATATGAAGAAATTTGAGGCCTTAAACATAGATCACTAAGGAAAGGTTAAAAATACACTTATGAGGTTTTAAAGAACTTAATTAAAATAAGGGCATGAGGCAATTTCATGTTGGGTTTAAGTTAAAAAAAGTTTTTAAATCTTGTTTAGTACTTGCTCAATCAATCGAGTCATTGGCTCAATCAATTGAGATGTGTTAATGTATTTTTCCCTAAGAGTATTTAATTGATGTCACACATAATTTGATTGATCGAGTAAGTACAAAAACAACCTAGGAGAGACTTGACATGTGTCGAGTGAAGCTCGATTGATAGATAGATCGATACCTTTTACTAATTGATCGACTAAAAAAAAATTAGCACCAAAAATAATTTTGTATTGTGAACATGTTCTAGTGAATACACGAATGTAATACTACGTATGATAGTTATCGAAGATATACCTAAAGCATTACTATCCAAAACTCGGGTATTTCTTTGGATTTTCTTGATAAACTTGATAATGAGCCTAGAAACAAGTTTGCAAGCAAATATTTTTTCATGAAAATAGCCTGCACTCATAGACCTTATAAACTCTTCTTTTGGCATTTTTGTGTGACAAAATATCTCTCCTAATGCATGATACTCATAAGAGTAAAGTAAAATTACATTGATATCTTAGATTTCATGGTAAAACTATCGTATAATCTTGTGAATCCATATTTTCTTTCATTCTTGTCATCTTGTATCTAGTTGAAACATCATAAATAAAGTATAATAACTTGGCTTAGAAGCCTCATCAGTTATTAGTTTAGTTAGCATTGAAAGAGCAAATAGAATAACATGTAATAAGAAATCAATCATGAAATTTCTCCCCACAATTGTAATCTCTCTCCTATATGCATTACACCATTGAATGCTTTTCCCTTTTTTTGAGATACAAAATGGAAAAATTAATAATCATGAAGCACTGATAATTTAGATTAATAATTTAGAACCAATCAACTAGATTTTAGCTATTTACACATAATGAGTAACCAATAGCAATACTTTTCCCACAGTTTAACTATGAGTGAAACATACTTATAGTGCATATGTTTATATAATGACACATTCAACTAGGTTCAATGATTACTAATATTTTCACTTAAATAAGCCATTCACATTTCATCATTAGTGTTAAAGTGCCCCATCCCTTCATTACTCTAAGAGAACATAAGTGTAATCAATTATTTTTAGGGCTTCTATAACAATTTTAATTTTTGTTTGTTTATTTAAGTCCCATCTCCTCACATTTTAGTGCATAAATAACCTCTTTTTTATTTTGATTTTATTTACTTATTTATTTATTATCATAACTTGATAACTTTTATGCATGAGGATTGTGCCTAATTAATGACTTTCACACTTATAGTGAATAAGCCTTCTTTAATTGATTGATAGCTTCACACATCAAAGTAGGTAGCGTTCTCAATTAGGTATTCTACCTTAGTGTACTCTAGAGTTTGAATTTAGAAAAAAGGTACACTTTTAACATCGTAAACTAATTTAAGTTTCAAGAAATTTAATAGACAAGTTATGGAATCAAAAAATTAGTTGGAACATGTATCATATGGGTGCGTGTAAAAGAACTTTCAATGACACTTAAACATTGGACAGGTAGATATAAAAATTATTGATTATGCAAATTAAAGCTCAAAAAATCTCATTGTAACTTGTCTTAAAATAGGTAAAGCTCATTTGTCTCCCTCCTCCTTTTTTATGTATGAAAAGCATAAGGTTGGAAATAATGACTCTATAAGAAAGATTCCCAAGGCACTTCTAAATGATTCAAATCTTTAGGTGTCCAAAGCCTTAGTGAATATATCTTCCAATTGTCTATCATTAGGAACAAACTCCAACATGACTATCTTCTCTTAAGCTATGTATCTAACAAAATGATGCCTAAGGTCTATGTACTTTATTCTCGAATGTTGAAAATGAATCCTAGAGATTCATATAGAATTAGAGTTGTCATAGTATAGGGACATCATGCCTTTTTTTTACCATAGTCCTTGAGCATATTTCTTTTATCAAGCATTTGTGTGCATGATTTTACTATAGTAATGTATTCTACCTCAACTATAGAGAGTGAGATGGAGCTTTATCTTTTAATATGCTGGGAAACTAGGTCGTTCTTAATGTAGAATCATCTACTAGAATTTATTTTCCTATCATCCTAGTTGCTAGCCCAGTTTGCATCTATGTAACCACTTATTTCACAAATAATGTCAATAGTGAAATTTATACCATAATTATTTGTTACAAAAACATAACTAATTATTCTTTTTAGATGTTCAAGGTGTCATTCTCTTGAATCAGCTCGACAATGAGCATACACACTAACACTAAAAGCATATTTTAGGTCTACTTGTTGTGAGATGCAACAAAGTACCTATCATACTCCTATATAGGGTTTGATCTATATTTTTACCTCGAGTGTCCTTTGTGATTTTTGTGCCACTAACTAAAGGGTTTCTTAATGGCTTGTTGGATTCAAGGCCAAACCTGTTAAAAATATTTAAAGCATACTTGGATTGAGAAATACATATATTATTATGTGATTGTTTAATTTTCAATTCAAGGAAGAAAGTTAATTCACCTACCATAGACATTTCAAATTCATTTGGCATCACATACACAAAATCACCGACTAAGGAAGCAGACCTGGATCCAAAAGCAATGTTATATACATATATTTGGGTTATGAATATATCAACACCATTTCTTTTTATGAATAGTCATATCAACTCTTCCTCAAACAAACTCCTTGATCAATAGATAGTTAGTAAGTCTTTCATACCAAGCTCTTATTCTTTGTTTTAGGTCATATAGTGCTTTTTTGAATTTATAAACACGATCTAAAAATTTAGGATTAACAAAGTCCTTTGGTTATTCAATGTAGACTTCTTCATTTGGAAAACCATTTAAAAAGTAGATTTAACATCCATTTGGTATAACATGAATTTCATGGAGCAATTGATAGTAAGTAAAATTTTAATTGACTATAGTCTAGTGATAGGTGAAAAAGTTTCATCAAAATCGACATCTTCTACTTACGTATAGCCTTGAGCAACCAGTCTAACCTTATTCCTACCCATAATGGTAGACTCATCATATTTATTTTTAAATATCCATTTGGTTCCTTTTATGTTCTTGTCGTTGGGTTTAGGTACATGTATCTACACATTGTTTCTAGCAAACTATCTTAACTCATGTTGCTTGGTAATTATATAGTGTTCATCTTTCAAGGACTCATTCTTATTCTTAGGTTCAAATTGAGAGATATAGCAAAGATATGTTACCTTACTTATTTTGAATCTTCTAGTAAGATGTTTTCTTTTGGATCTCCAATATGTTTGTTATGAGGTGATTTTTTGTAGTATGAGTTTCCTTCTTCATAAGTGATGTTTGTTCTTCTTCTTTCATTTCTTGATCTTTGTCTTTTTCTTTTGGATTACTTGTTAACTTAGGTGGTGAAACTGTGATGTCTTCTTCAAAGTCAACTTCAACTATTTCTTAGTTTCCTATATCATCTATAACAACATTTATGAATTCCACGGCAACATTGGTTCTATATTTAAATACTTTAAATTCCCTACTATTTGGGGAATATCCAAGAAAAATACCTTTATTATTTCTAGTGTTAAATTTATCTATTGTTCTCGGTCTCTTAAAATATAAAACTTAATATTAAAAGCATGCATGAATTTTAGGTTGGGTTTCTTACCTCTCTATATCTCATACATTTTTTTCTTTGTACCTATTTGTAGATAGATAGGCTTAATTATGTAACATGTAGTAATTATAGCTTTTCCCAAAATTGTTTTAAGATTTGCATTGCATGAAGCATTACCCTAGCCAGTTCTTGGATAACAAAATTCTTCCTTTCAATGATTCCACTATGTTAAGGATTGATTGAAGGGGAGAACTCATGAGATATTCCATAATCTTTATAGAACTCAGAATATTTAGTATTTTCAAATTCCTCCCTTGATATGATCTTAGCCTTTTGATATTTATAATCATGTTATCTGCCTCAATATGCACTATTACATAAACGATGCAAAGAAGTCAAAAGAATATGATTTCTCTCTTAGAAAGTTCACCCATATGAATAAAGAGAATTCATCTATAACAATAAAAATATATTTTTTACTTTATATGCTTTCAGTTCTCATTGGACCCATTAGGTCAATGTGGATCAATTCAAGTACATGACTTATATTGATACTATTAATTTTCATATGAGGTGAGTGAGTTAGTTTACCCAATTGACGTAGTCTATAAATGAGTTTATCTTTCTTAAAGAGAATGGGTAAACCATGAACAATTTCAATTTCACTTATGAGGAGAATAAGTTTTTCATGCCATAAAGAGGTTGAGTTATTGCTAGCTAAGTTACATGTTATAGTGGGTGAAGTGTCAATGCAATAACAATTATATATCATGTGACCTAGTTGCCTTAATCATGCATTTACCCTTTTGATATGTTACTGTACAATGATTATTAATAAATTCAATGTTAATATCTTTATCACATATTTGGCTTATTCTAATAAGGTTGGCTTAACCCTTTAATATATAGGATTCCATCAAGTTTAGGTATGCCCTCAATTTGGATGGAGCTTTTCCTACAATTTTAGAATTTTTCCATCATGAAAAGTAATCGTTCTCTCATTATATTCTTCAATGGTTTTTAAATAGGGAATAGTTCTCGACTACTTGCCTAAACACCCATGGTCAAAATACCAACCTATATTTGATTTGGGTTAATAGTAATGTGGACTATGAAGTAGTGTACTTTGACTTCTTAACCTATCCCTTTTTTATTTTAGACACTAGGGTTATAGGAGGTTTAGAAGTTGGAGTTATCGATTTTAGAGGCCTGATTTGATTTCTTTCTAGGAGTAAAATGTTTTCAAAAGTTCTTTGTTCTCCTATAATCAATTTCATGAATATTGTAATTATAGTTGTAAAGGAATCTATAATTTGGTTTAATATGTGCCTTCCTACAAAAGTGGTGGCATATAGGAAAAAAATACTTTTTTTAAAGATGGATAAGGTGTAGATTTTACCTTTCCTTCTATAGGCACAACATGTTTCACAAACAGTGTCTTGGATAATGAGGGTGTATAGTTTTCATCCACATATCCAAGTCCATTGTTGTCTCCATATGAATTTCCATAATCTAGAATTTTTCTCAATTTTTGAGTCCCTATGGTCAGGTTCCCTATTGTTACTTCCACTATAGTAAGTTTTCCTGAGTTTATTGTTTTTTTGTTTTATTCCTATAAGAATCAAACTTAACATGTCCAAATATTTATTTATTTTCTATCTCTAGAATATAGGAGTTAGTTTTAAGTGTGTTAATCTTATCATTTAGTTAAGTGAATTCAATCATAAGTTTATCTTTTTCTTTCTTAGCACCTAGACAATCCAAGAATAATTCATCACAGCTTAAAACATTAAATTTGGATAATAATAAATAAGAGTTTACTCCCTTATATTCTTTATCCAAGGTAGAGTCGGAATCATTGGAGTGTGCATTGGTAATCGTAGTGAGGGCATGATAATTGGTTTCCCTATCTTTAAATTCATTAGATTTTTCTTATTCACTATCTAAGTCATTGAGTGTTATATTGAAGCTCTACCAATTTTATTCTTGTTGTTTACATATTATGTAGAAATGTATCCAAAACCATTATACGTAAAACATTAAGGAATAGTGGGTTAAAATTTCTTACCATTTGAACTCAAAGCATTGAGTTCCTTTAAATCTCTTTTCTAGAATTGAGTAGGTAGTCTCTTGATAGATTTGTTACCTAATTGATTCTTTTTTGTAAGGAACTTATTGAATTTTCACGTAAGTAGAACTAAAGATTCATCATTGATATCCTCATCACTATCAAAGATGCATGTTTGTAGCTTTTAAATGCCACATCCTTATTTTTTTGGGTGGATTGAGAGTAAGCTTATAAGTTTGGATTGACCTAACAATATCATCAATGTTCAATATGTTCACATTCTTTCTTTCCTTTATAGTTGTAACTTTCATCTTGTAGTTTCCTTTCAACGATGTTATAAGTTTATGTACAAGAATAGGTTGTACTATTTTCCTACCAAGGTTAGAACAAGCATTAGTAATATCATAAAAAGACCATAAAATAGACCAAATGTTTCAATGTTGCTGATCGCCATACAAATTGTGTATGCAATGAATAAGGATAAGTAAAGATCGTTCCCACAGAGATTATTTTTTAAAAAAACTAATTTTTAAAACTAAAAATAATAAAAATCAATTTTTTTTGGTGTTTTTATATCTTAAGAAAGCAAAATTAAAATAACTAAAAGTAAATAACAATAATTAATTAAATCAAATTTTGTGACTAAAAAGATATATGAGAAAATATCTAGGAACTTAATCCTCCAATTTTCTAAACATGCGAATCACTAAAATCCCCCCAATATAATATCAATTAATTACATAATCAATTGAATCTAACCTAGCATGTATTCCTCTCTCAAGTAAACTACACACCATATCGTAATTAATCCATTCACATTCTCATGTAAATTAAATTGCATACTACTCATTAAGTTCATCAATTATGGATCACATACATAAGAATCATACATCTTTGCCTAGAAACTATGCATGTTATTTAATCAAGACAAAAAATTAAATAATTTTCTCAAATCTATTTATTTGCCTCTATAGATAAATTGTTGGCCAAACAATTAATAGCATAGAAATCAGATTAAATAATATAATTAAATTAATATTATAATTGGGAAAAAATATTAGATCATCACATAGTGAAAATTGGGTTCATAAAATCCTAGATTAATAAATTAATTACACATAATTGTGTTCGCAAAGCTCATTTTTTCCATAAAGAAAGACATAAAAGTAATAAAGAAAAAGAAATACAATCAATCTCTTTAATTGTAGAATTAATTTCCTCTTGAATCTCCACCAAAATTGTATCATTTCTTCAATTTTTCTCTCTTTTTAGCTCTAAACACTGCCCAAAATTATGCTAATGGAGGCAAATTAGGGTTTATGGAGTGATTAGGGGCTTAAATAAAGCTCAGGTGTGATCTGGACCGTCTGATCAGCTTCAAATCTAGGGCTACGATCAAAATAAGAAAAATTGATAGTTTTAGCCAATCACAGCGTGACATGTGGCATCAGAAGTTCATTGTGCGAATCAGAGAGTGATGCGTGGCAGGGGAGATTGGTCAAAGTCAACATTCGTTGAGTCAGCACCACGTGGCATGGCGTGATTGGCGGGAATGAATGGCATGGTGCATGGGTGGAACTGGCAGAGCAATAGTGTAGTGACATGTGTCATGGCACATTGACTGATTTCTGAACTCGAATTGAATGTCGTGCTGACACGTGCACGTGTTTCATCCTCCTCACACGTGGCACAACGTGGTTTGCTCTCCGTGCTTACATGGCATATGCATAGTGATAGGGCAGAATCGACATCGCTGATCATGCCGTTCTTTGGTTTTATGTATTTATAAAACTCTCACAAGTGCACGAATCATTTCGTAGAAAATGTTAAGTATACTCCCAAGGTTGATCTAAGGAAGGAATGCATGTGGTTTTTAATTTATTATTTAAACTTTTAAAAACGAAATTAAATCCTAAACATCCTATCACGATATTTTGGGTTTTGTGTTTTTAATCTACTGACATAAAAATAAACATAGATACAGATTCAATAAATATTTATGGGTGGGGTTGATAACTAATTTGGTTAATTAAATTAATTCCTTTTTTCTAAGAGATTGAAAATGAACCATTTAAATGCCACCTTTGGTGGGGTTAGACAGTTTAAACTTTATTCAAGGTGTCCAAATTAAACCTAAGAATTTAGTTATCCGAGTACTAACTTTCAAGTTTTAAAACCACTACTAAAAACATGTTGTCAATTCATTTTCAGATAATAATTCTTATAAAACTTTTGAAATAGAGCTTCACTCTAACTACCGGACGATTGTACCAACAAATAAAAGAGCACTACTCTAAATCAGACCGGATAACTAAACCTTAAAATCTAATTTTTAGATTTAAGTTTGTAATGAAAAATAATATATTTCTCTCTAACATTCTTAATATAAAATCTTGAATAAAAACAAAATCAATTCATTTTAGAGACTTTTACCTATTTAATATTTTGTAAGCATAACAACGTTATTATTATATCATGTTTACAAACAGCCAACAAAGTTAAATTTAATCACAGACAAATTAATTATAACATGTAATAATAAAGCATAAAAAATAATTGTAAAGAAAATAAAATCCTTACAAAACTTCGATGCTATTCCCGTTGCTGGAAAACCTCCGAGCGAAATTTACACTCCCATTTATTGAATCAAAAAACAAATAAATTACAAAAAGATAGCTAGTTCTTCTCAAAAAGAGAAGAACTCTAAAACTAAGAAAAACTAACTAAAAACTAAGAAAAACTAAAAAAAAAAACTAAAAACTAACAAATGGAGAGAAAGAAAGTAGAGAGAAGTGTGTTTTGAGGTGTGTTTAGAAGTGAAGAGAAGGGGGGTATTTATAGGTGAAGATGGAGAGAAAAAGTGGGGGAAAAAATGTTAAAAAATTATGAAAACGTGGAGTGTAATTGCTGACGTCATTGATGACGTCAGCATGACATCATGGGGCGGCTGTGCACGAAAATGGGGCGAAATGGGCAGCGGTGCCCACGGAAGGTAGGCGTTACGCGCACGGGCGCGTGCGGGAGCAGAAGTAGCGCGCGGGCACGCGCTGGAGTGGGAAGCAGCGCGTGGGGCTCTATGCGGTTGGGCAGCACGGTAGAGCGATTTTCTCCTCTTTGACATTTTTGACCCATTTTGTCCATATTTGTTGACCTTTCCCCATTTATTTATTAATATATTTGTGATGTATACTTCCAGTATTCCTTTTTGAGTTTTTAAGTTACATTTTTAAGCCAAAATACCTAAAAAATAATAAAAATACCCGTGATTCCGAAAAGACAAATTTATATAAATATATGATAAAACATATAATTATATATATTTTTTAATCAATTAATGTGCATAAAATCATGGTAATTTTAGTGCTTTTTTGAGCACTCATCACGTGGCTTGCTCAGTCAGCTCCTCTACTTGCATGGCATGCAACGTGATAGCTTCTGATTGGTCTTGCCTTAAAAATTCATAAACAAATCCCTAAAAATTCCAGAAAAATTCCAAAAAATTCCAAAAAATTCCAAAAATTATATTTTCAGCCCTTTTCACTAAAAAGTTTATATTTTAATTTTTTAGCCATAAAAGTACTATTTATTAAATAAAACAAGTAAATACTAAGTAAAAAAGTGCGCTAATGACTCTATTTTCGTAGAGTCATCACACCCCCAAACTTAAATCTTTGCTTGTCCTCAAGTAAAGCTAAGTAAAACTAAATAAAATAACTTAGATAGTATATTCATAAATATACTTCTAATTAGTACATGAATATCTCATGAAAACTTTCCCTTTCAAAAGTCGTACAAGTCTATGATAAAGAAGTTCACATATTCATCAATCAACGTTCCATTAATACAAGGATATGCAAGGTTTTTGAAAAATTGATTCGTGTGTGTGTGCTGCATATGATATCATTCAATGAACTCATGAAATCAACTTATATGAGCATGCTAATCAATTCAATCTTAGAACAAGTCTCATAAGTCAATTTTTCACATCCCTCTCCACTAATATAAATATGCACTTAGCTCAAGATCAATAAGGACTTTCCATGGTTGTAATGTAAGGCTTAGGTGAGGGGTCGATAGATGCAAACATTTTAGGATCTTTCCACACCTTAGCTTTTTTTTCATCATACACTTTTTAACTACAATTGAGCTTTTACTTGATATTTTAGTGCACCCTTTTTTGACATTCTTTTCATTTTTTTTATTCCACATCTCTTTTCTCTTTTTTTTCCTTTTTTTGTTACTTCACAACACCCCCAAATTTATTTTCAATTATATTTTATTTTTCTTTAGAGGGATACTTGTATTGTGAGTTTTGCTTTTTTTTACGGGGTGCATTACATTTCACCTTACTCTAAAGCATAACACATGATTGCATCCTTTTTTTTTCATACAAGCTAAAGATGCAAGGGTAAAGGTAATACTTATTAGTTAGGCATTAAATGTGGCTTACAGATATGAAATTTTATTTGTTAGGATCAAATGGGTGACTAAAGATATTAACAATGGTTAGCTTGAAAGGCTCAATCGATCCAAATAAGGCCTAAATCATTTCTCTTGCTAAATACTATTTAGGATTTCGCCTCAAGAGATGATCAAATGGATTCTAAAACTTGGTAGATCTAATTGACTCGCATAACTCACTACAAATTTTCTCTCAATAAGCACACCAAAATCAATCATGAACTTGTGCATAAAAGTTGAATCAATTCAATCAAAACTAGCAAGCATATCACATGATTAATGTAAATATCTTAACAAATATGTTACATTCCTTATCCTAGTCATGACAACCAATTTTTATCATGGAGTTCATATGTTTCATATCAAGCATATGTGCATTTATTTTCCATATATTTATCAATTTCTACCCAAATCATAATTTAAAACAACCTAAAAATAAAAAAAAATCCCTAAAAATTTAAAATGCATACTAAATACTAATGTAGAGAATGAATTTCCCTCCCCCAAACTTAAATTACACATTGTCCCCAATGTGCACATATGAATATAAAAAAAGTAAAAGGATAGAAAACTCCCTTAGTCATGGCACACCACATCTATCACTGAAATGCTTATTCTTGTTGTGTCATTGCTATCCCCATTTATTCACCTACAAAACAAAAACAATGAAAATATATGTAAAATAACGTTGGGTTAGTGTCACATTTAACGCCCTTGACTAGACGGTCATATCAAGTCCTAAGGCACATCCCTTTGTATCCATTTACTTTTGAGTTTGCCTGGAAACAACTTGAGTCTTGATTTATTCAATAATACTTTATGTTATGGCTCGCAAAAACGATGCTCAATTCTCTTCTCATGCCATATTTTTGTTTTCCTTTTGAACTTCTTGGCATTATTATAAGCACTCCACCGTAACTCATCCAATTTATGTATTTATAATACCTTTTTCACCTCTCCATTGGACTCTTTCACTTTCATACTTGATTGAGGATAGGAGGGTAAAAGTGTGGGGTCTAAACTTGGTGGCTCTTCAATTTATGGTTTTAGTTTAGATCCTATCTCAAAATTTTCCATTATCGCCTTTAATACATACATGAGAGATGTGTCCTCCAAAAAGTTCACATAGTCCATAATATCAACCTTCGATGCCATACTTTCAAAATTATAATAGGTTGAGTTATTTTCTGATGAGTTTATGTCATTGGTTACAACAGCATGTGTTAAAGTCTTAAGTTTGGGTGATGCCACAGATTCTTTTAAGCCATTCCCATAATCAGTAACATTTATCCTTAAACATTCATTAGCATTATCAATATAAGAAGGTTCAGATTCTTTAAAAACTTTAAATATTACTTGTTCATCTTGCACTCTCATTGTAAGTTCACCTTTTTGTACATCAATGAGTGTCCTTCCGGTTGCTAAGAATGGACGACCAAGAATGATAGGAATGTCACGGTCCTCTTCCATGTCTAGCACAATGAAGTCTACCGGAAAGATGAATTTGTCTACTTTTACTAACAAATCTTCTACCACACCTTGAGGTCTCTTAATCGATCTATCTGCCATTTGTAATGTTACCGAAGTGGGTTTTGTTTTACCAACCCCCAATCTCTTGAAGACTGATAATGGCATAAGGTTAATACTAGAACCCAAGTCATATAGTGCCTTGCCAAAACGGATGTTCCCAATAGTGCAAAGGATGTCAAAACTACTTGGATCTTTCAGTTTTTGTGGTAGTTTTCTATCAAGAATGGCACTACAACCTTCAGTCAAGGTTATTGTTTCATGATCACCAAGCCTCATTTTCTTTGATAGTATATCCTTCATGAATTTGGCATAAGATGGCATTTTTTCAAGTGCCTCTACAAATGGTATGTTTATGTGTAGCTTCTTGAAGATTTCTAGAAATTTTGAAAACTGTGTATCTGACTTTTGATTTTGTAGTCTTTGAGGGAAAGGAATAGTGGGTTTGTATAGGTTTCTCTTTTTTGGCTAAATTATTTCCTTTTCATTACTCTCTTTATCCACTAATTCCTCTTCCTCCTTTTTAGTTTCTAGTTCCTCCTTATCCTTTTTAATTTCCTGTTTCTCCTCATCCTTTTCTATCTTATGTTCTCGTTCTAAAGTTTTACCACACCTCAAGGGTATTACATTGCATTGGTCCTTACCTTCTCTTCTTGGGTTTACAATTGTGTCACTTGGAAGGTTCCCTTGAGGCCTTTGACTTATAGCCTGAGCAAGTTGCCCCATTTGGTTCTCCAAATTTCGAATTGAAGCCTCTTGAGTTGACACTTTTGTATTCACTGATTGGATGAATTCTTTCATCATCCCTATTAAAGCACTTGTATTCTCCTTAGTAGGTGGCTTCTTTTCTTGGGCTTGTGATTGTTATGGTTGTTGAAAACTAGGTGATGGAAATGATTGATGGTTGAATTGACTACCACCTTAAATGTTGTTATTGCTCTAAGAGAAATTTGGATGTTTTCTCCATCCTGGGTTATATGTGTTTGAGTATGGAATATTGTTTCGATTCACATTACCCACATAGCAAATGGATTCAGGATTATTTGGACAATTATCAAATGAATGAGCTCTTCCACAAAACACACATGACACTCTTGAATTTTAGACTTGGTTTATACTCTTTGGCGAGTTTTGTACCTTCAAAATATTAACCAAAGATGACACTTGAGCTATAAGTGTTGTGATATCATTTATCTCATGCATTCCAGCTACTCTTCTTGTGGCTGTCATTCTATCCATTGGCCATTGATAATTATTGCTAGCCATTTTCTCAAGTAAATCATAAGCTTGATTGTAAGATTTGGCTAGAAAAGCTTCATTAGGCGATGCATCAACGATAGTCCTTATTTAAGCATTGAGACCATTGTAAAAAGTTTCCATTTGAATCCAAGAAGGAATACCATGATGAAGGCATTTCCTTAGCAATTCCTTGAATCTTTCCCATGCTTCATATAGAGATTCTCCTTCGTGTTGTTGGTAGGAAGTAATGTCATTCCTAAGCTTGGCATTCTTTGTTGGTGGGAAGTATTTCATCAAGAATTTCTCCACCAAACCATTCCAAGTTGTAATGGAATCAGGTGGCGAAGAGTTTAGCCAAGCTCGAGCACGGTCTCGCAAAGAGTAAGGGAATAATCTAAGCTTAAATGCCTCCTCTGTCACACCATTGAACTTAAATGAATCTACAACTTCAATAAACAATCTGAGATGAAGATGAGGATCCTCTGTTGGTAATCCACTGAATTGTCCAATTGTTTGTAGCATTTGAAACATCACTGGCTTTAATTCAAACTAATTAGCTTGAATTTTTGACCTTGTAATACTTGGATTCAGCCCTTCCAACGTAGTTATTGTATATTCATTCATAGCTCTATCTCTGTCATCTATCAAAAACATTTGATTATTCAAGTTTAGCTCATTATTATTTATTTCTAATGATTAGCCAATTCTTCCTCTTGGGTGACTTGTTGTTATCTAATTGATCTCAAAGTACCGCTTAATTTCAAGATCTAAAGGTAAGATTTTTCCCACACGAACTCTACTCATTCAATAGACTCAACTATGTTTCTACAATACTAAAGGAGATGTCCAAATAAAAACTAAAAAAAATTAACAACTAAATAAATAAATTAAAGTAAAAAAATAAATAAATAAGTGAAGAAAATAAATAAAATAAATTAACTAGAATAAATAAATAAATAAGTCCCTAAAAGAATATAAATAAATTTAGATTAAAATTAAAGTAAAGAAAAATAAGTTAAGAATTTTTTTAAAAGAAAAAAATAAAATTAATAATAATAAAAAATATTAATTTCTAATATTAATAATCCCCGACAACGATGCCAAAAACTTGATCGCCACACAAATTGTGTGTGCACTGAATACACAAGTATACGTATCGTAACAAGTAATATAATGATAAGTAAAAATCGTTCTCACGGAGATTATTTTTTTTAGAAACTAATTTTTAAAACTAAAAATAATAAAAATCAATTTTTTTGGTGTTTTTATATCTTAAGTAAGAAAAATTAAAATAACTAAAAGTAAATAACAATAATTAATTAAATAAGATTTTGTGACTAAAAAGATATATGAGAAAATATCTAGGAACTTAATCCCCCAATTTTCTAAACATGCGAATCACTAAAATCCCCCCAATATAATATCAATTAATTACACAATCAATTGAATCTAACCTAGCATGTATTCCTCTCTCAAGTAAACTACACATCATATAGTAATTAATTTAATCACACTCTCATGCCAATTAAACTGCATGCTACTCATTAAGTTCATCAATTATGGATCACATACATAAGAATCATACATCTCTGCCTAGAACTATGCATGTTATTTAATCAAGACAAACAATTAAATAATTTTCTCAAATCTATTTAATTGTATCTATAGATAAATTGTGGGTTAAATAATTAATAGCATAAAAATCAGATTAAATAATATAATTAAATTAATATTATAATTGGGAAAAATATTATATCATCACATGGTGAAAGTTGAGTTCATAAAATTCCTAGATTAATAAATTAATTACACATTATTGTGTTCATAAAGCTCATATATTTCATAAAGAAAGGCATAAAATTAATAAAGAAAAGAGTAGAAAAAGAAATACAATCAATCTCTTGAACTGTAGAATTAATTTCCTCTTGAATCTCCACCAAAATTGTCGTTTCTTGAATTTTTCTATATTTTTCTCTCTTTTTAGCTCTAAACACTGACCAAAATTATGCTAATGGAGGCAAATTAGGGTTTATGGAGTGATTAGGGGCTTAAATAAAGCTCAGGTGCGATCTGGACCATCTGATCAGCTTCAAATCTAGGGCTACGATCAAAACAAGCAAAATTGACAATTTTAGCCAATCACAGCGTGACATGTGGCATCAGAAGTTCATTGTGCGAATTAGAGAGTGATGCATGGCAGGAGAGACTAGTCAAAGTCAACATTCGCTGAGTCAGCACCACGTGGCATGGCGTGATTGGTGGGAATGAATGGCATGGTGCATGGGTGGAACTGGCGGAGCAATAGTGTGGTGACATGTGTCATGGCGCGTTGACTGATTTCCGAACTCGAATTTAACACCGTACTGACACGTGCGCATGTTTCTTCCTCCTCACACGTGATGCAATATGATTCGCTCTTCATGCTTGCATGGCGTGTGCGTGGCGTGCCACGTGGTAGCTTCTGATTGGTCTTGCCTTAAAAATTCATAAAAAAATCCCTAAAAATTCCAAAAATTATATTTTCATCCCTTTTCACTAAAAAGTTTATATTTTAATTATTTATCCATAAAAATACTATTTATTAAATAAAACAAGTAAATATTAAGTAAAAAAGTGCGCTAATGACTCTATTTTCATACAGTCATTAGTTGCTCATTTTAAGAAAGTCAAATTGAGATGTTAGAAATCTTTGTTTTGTTTGTTTCACTTGGGATGTACCTCATGAGCACGTGCAAGTGCATTTCATGTACCTTTGGTAGTCTTATAGTTGGAGATGTGATGAAACTCATCCATTGACACTCTAATAAATGTTGAACTTAACCATTTTTGGTGTAATCCATTGAGGGTTCTTTCTTCAATAGTCCATTCTTTTCTTTTCTTTATGGTTGTAACATAATATTTCATTACTGAATGTGGCTCCCAACCTTTAAGAATAGCATTCCAGACTTTTTCATCTTGTTTGAGATAGGCTTGCATACGAGCCTTCCAATGAGGGTAATCATACCTATCAAGGAGCACGGATCTTATGGATGACACTTCTTTCATTTGGTCCATGTGAGTGTACCTGTAAATCAAAATCACTAAGTGTGTCTAGTGTACCCTCTCATACCAATTGAAAGTTCTAAAATGAACCAAAGATACCTAGAGAAGAATGAAGAGGTTATTTTTATTTTTATCAAATTATAAATTTATAACCTAAATATAATGGCCATATATGCAATCACATGTAAATAATAAAGGGTGAGAATAAAAAATAACATGAGATCTTGATCTGGAAACAACTTAGGCCATAACAACATTATTAAAATAAATGTTCAAGTACAAACTCAATCTTATACTACCATTTCTAGGATAGTGAACCAATGTTCTTTACATATGAGCCTCTACTCTCTTTTCACAACCTCATAGATTAGCATGAATGGGGTTTGGCCTATGTTCAGATTAGCTCATCACTAATCATACATGTTCATTGATCAACCTGTTAAAGAATGTGTGTTTTAAAAGTTATTCTTTTAGATAAAGATTTATGTATTGTTCATGATTTTGAATATTATGTATTCTTGTTCCTTGAGATTAATATGTTATATTTTGGAAGTGTTCAAGAAGATGCACTTGGTCTTGAACCATAGAATTCTTAAAATGAGAAACATATAATCCTAAATATGTTCACAATTGTGGTAATTAAGGAGGAACATTAATTACCGTGAAAAATTGTCATGTCGATTAAAAATATATTGTAGTTATATAAATGTTGATAAGGGATTATCATTTAATGACATGAGTATATAAAATGTGTATTTTATATATTGAACATGACCTAACTAGATGGAACATTATATGGATTGTGTTTTGTGCCATTAATGTTTCCATTGTGTCTTTAGAATCTTAGATATGAGATGTATAGGTTTTTCACATGAGAAGTATTTAATGTGATTGCTATTTAAATACTATCTTATGATAGGAATGAAATAGTAGTTCGTTGTGTACAACCTATGTGGGAGAAATCTATATGTTAATATTATTATTGTCCCTCAATTTTGAGTTATGATATTACTAGGCCCCTTGGTAAAGTGGAATTATATCGCATGCAATATAACTGATGTAGTTATAATTATAATTCAGTTAAGAGAGACCAAGAAAACAAATATAATGCAAAATTGACACGTTCCTATCTTGCATATTATTCATAATATCATGTGACAATGATAGACACAAAATTAGTGGATCGAGTAAATAATTACTATGTCATTTGGAAAACTATAATGTAATGATAGAACCTCTTATAGTCAATAATATAAAGTTTTATATTATTGCCAAGATGATATAGATCCTCTATATGGTCACACCAACTGAAGAGAAACAATAAGTATTTTACATTTCATAATGAAGTATAATACATGAGATGAAATGCTAAAATAAAATATCATAATATGACATGCTTAGATAATAAATAAATTTGTGAAGTTATGTAAATATTATTTGGTATAATGTTTGAATACATTATAAAAATAATAGAGACATTGTATAATATAATAATATGAATAATATTATTTTTTCATAAATTAATTTATTAAACTAATCACAAGTTGATATTAAAGAGAGCATGAGATGGCTAAACAAGGCTAGTGACATTTGTGTAATTGATTCAAACCTTACACAAAGAGTTGCCCTAACCCTAGCCTATTTAAGGAGGCATAGTTGAGGAAAATGTGATCTAAGTGTGCTACCTCTAACTCTAGCCAAAATCCTCCATTTTTAGCAGTCACATATTTTCTTCTCTTAGGCCAAAACTTGGAAAGGCTTGCTGAAGGCCAAAACCTAGGTGGTTCAACCCTAGGTCGAAAGTCTCTTCTCTCATCTCTTCTTGCTAGGTGGTTGGATTTAAGCCTTGAACTCTACACCCATCTACCGAAGAGGTGTGGTAGTTTGTTGTTTAGGTTCAAGGTGAACTAAGAGATGCTCCTAAAAGAAAGGTGGTTTCCAAGAAATCTAGAAGGGAAATCAACTTCCCTCTACTCAAGAGATTTGACAATCTCTTTAGGTAAAGGTAATCTTCTTCATCTCTAGAAATAAGGTAGATGAGATTTGTTTATTTTATTTAGTGCACATTAGGTGTTGGTTGAAATGCTTAAGAGAAAATCTTGCTTGCAATTTTCATACAAATGAGGTCCTTTGTATATTGACCCAAGTAGTGATAGGAAAATTTTAAATTCTCACCATATAGGCATATACATGAAATCACAACACTTGTAAACCATGTTAGCACAAAAACCAAAAGCATCTATATGTGTTCTAGATGGATTTCAATAAGCAACAATTCTAATGCTAGTTCAAAACATAGATAAGTAGATATGAAACTAAGATTTCTAGAATATATTATAAAATGGTAGTCAAAGTAGGGATTTTCTGATCATTACTAACAAATAAGATTACCTAGACCTAAATCTAACAAGAGAAATTGTAGAGTGATAAAGTACAGAGATGAAGGTAATAGCCCTCAAAACTTTATATTTTGTGGTTAAGAAAAATGAGCCAAAGGTTTGAATGTATAAAGAAATTTGAGGCCCTAAACCTAGATAACAAAAAAAAAAGGTTAAAAAATACCCTTATGAAATTTTAAAGCATTTAATTAAAACATTGGGATGAGGTTATTTCACGTAAGGTCAAGTTTTTTTTTTCAAATCTTGTTATGTACTCGCTCAATAGATTGAGTCCTTGACTCGATCGATCGAGATGTCTTAATGTATTTTACCCAAGAGTACTCGATCGAAGTAGCATGAAAGTTAATCGATAGAGTAAATGCATTAATAGCCAGAGAGGTACTCGATAAGAATCAATGAAAGCTCGATTGATTGACATCTTTTGTCCATCGATCGGCTAATGCAAACTTTAACACAAAGATAATCCAAGTATTGTGAACATGTGTTAGTGAATGTATGAGTGCAATATTATGTGTGATAGTTATGGAAGATATATATCTAAAGTACAACTATTTAAAACTCGAACGTTTCTTATGCTTTGTTTGATAGACTTGATAACGAGCTTAAAAATAAGTTTAAAGGATAATGTTTTGTCTACGGAAATAACTAACAATCATAGACCTTACAATTGAGTTATATTAAAATCGAAGGGAAATTTATATTATCTTTTAGTAATATAATAAAAGGGAATAGACAAACAAAAATGTCCAAATATTGATTTCATTGATGTATTATGTGTTCATGAGAGAAACCAAAATCCATTTTTATTACATGTTTAAAATGTAAATGTATTTCATATCAGTATTTCATCCATTATGGATCTCTAATCTTATACATTAGAAGCCTTAATGAGTACATTAATAGTATTTAGTCGTTATTCTTTTATTTAAACAACTAAATAACAAAATGTTCATAAAATATATATATTTTTTATTAATAATTATTTTGTATAATGTAATTATTTTTATTATATTACAGATGATAATTCATATCATTCATAATTATCTTTTTAATAAGTATTCGATCAATGCACTTATGAACGATTCATATTTTTACTATCTTTTGTTATTTTTTACCCCCATAAATGTCAAGTTGTTCATATAATAAATATATTTTTTAGTTTTTTATTTTACTTTTTGTTATGTTTTTTAACCAAAATAATACAAAAGTGTCCATATATATAATAAATATAATTTTTATAGATAATTATTTTGTATAATACAATTATTTTTATTACATTTTATCACATTAAGGGTGACACTTATACTGTCACAACTATCAAAATTTCCATGTAACAAAAATATATTATTATGAATAGTTATTTTTTACAATCCAAGTGTTTTTATTACATCAAGGGTAATAATTCATACAATTTATGATTATTGTTCGATCAATTCACTTATGAGTAGATCATATTTTTATTGAAATAATAATTTTAATGTTGACATCATATCATATTTCATATTAATTAAAAAGGTAATTCAACTAATATAAATCATTTTTAAGCAAAAAAATGTTATTATTCACGTAAGATTAACTTCTTAAATAGTAAAAATATTAATTGAAGAAGTTCAATATTGTTATATTATATTTGAATTATTTATTAAATAAAATTATGTAATTATTGTAAATATCGTGATAAATCATTTATCTTTATATTATATTTGAATTATATTACCCATAAGATAGTTACTGTTATATATTTATTCGTCACTAAAGTAACAAATTACTTAAATATTTTTTTAAAGTGTATATCTACAAATCATCTTATAAAATATTTTAATATCAATTTTTCAATTCTAATAAAACTTAAAAATTTATGTTAAAAAACTTACATTTTTTTTTATTTTATAAAATAAAAAATTTGAAACAATAACTATCACTAAACAATTAATACTACTATATATTTATCAAATGATTTATTTTTTTCTTTTATTTTATAAAATAAAATATTTAAAATAATTATAATTATTACTCAATAATTAATACTTTAATATATTTATAAATTTAAATCATAGACCGTACATTTGCATTTGCATTTGCATGTATCTAAAAAATAGTAATATATAAATGAAACTTATACTACCAAACTAGCTACCACTCCTCTAAGTAATCTAAACCAAAATACATAATTAATATGCATCCAATCCATAACGCAATATATATAAAAGAATATTCCTACCCTAATTCTATTGGGTACGTTTACTTAAATTTTATTTGAAAAAGTTAGGTGCCCTAAATTCTGATAGAAAAAATGAAATCTTTATTAAGTAAACTAACTATTCATAGCTTCAGATTCAGATCAATGCCAATATTTTCTTCAGGTGATTCATCTTCATCTTTGTCTATGCAAATTGGTTTTTCTTTTGTACCTTGCTCCTTCACTTGCATAAAGCTATAAAAGGGTTTATCCTTAACATCAGATCCACCTGTTTTTGACTTTTTTTGTGAGTCTATCTCCACCGTACTTCCCTACAATTTAATTTAGATAAACAAAACTAAGTTAACAATTATATACCAAATTAATGACAAAAATTGAAACCATAAAATAATGAATTCTGACTGAATTACTATATATATGATGATAACCAGTAAATCAATTCAATGATAAAATGACTTCCATAAAATAAAAGTAAATAACTATGAATAGTGTAAACGAAAACCTTTGGAATTTGAAGAGTCTATATCGAATTGGATATTTTCATAATTTATTTAGTTTAATTAGCATGAAAATTTTAACTAAAAGTAAAAGAACAAATTACATTAGAACATGCACGGTAATGATCGATGTTAAAGTGAAATAATTGAGGATGAAAGTTTCTAGTTTTATATTTAACATATCCAAACTAACGAGGATAAGCTATATTTGTAGTTAATAGCACGAAGGAATTGAAGTTTTATGAATAATTAAGTTTCTTATGTGAAATAATTTTATTTATTTACACTTAAAGTTTTATATGCATAATCAAAATTATTTATATATAGGATGAAATTGTGTAACATCAAAAAATAGATGATAATAGCCATGACCAATTCGATTTTATAACTAATTAATAACCTTTATTTTAGAGAGGTTAGAAATCCAAAAGTTTCAAGAATGCCAAAAAATTATACTTTTTTCATGAAGATAAATTGTTTTATTACAACAAGTAAATTTTTTAATGCTTAATATAATTTATTTCAAACGTAATATAGAACAAATAGAAACATGACACCCAATGCAATAATTAATTATAATTAACAAAATGACGTGTCAATGTTCATGAAGGCCATAAATATTTATAATCATTAATTTTGGAGGATATTATTTTATTGATTGACATGTAATGTTTTTAAAGGATAAAAAATTCTACTCATTAGAATTGAAGATAATTTGAACTTTTTTTTCTTCTAAAGTGCACACTCACTCATTTAGATTAGGCGTAAGATAAGATAATACAAAATGAAAACATGTATTGAATGGTGTCAATGCAATAATTTGAGCAATTAAGTGTGCAATTTGTTGGAGTTGTTTTCTAACTTTTGGGCCAAGCGAAGCCAAACATCTAATAAATACCAATTAGACTCCTTCGGCTGTTGGAAACCAATAGTCTAATTAATATATTAATTATCACTTTTGAAATTGCAAAGCTAAAGGAATTAATCCATGAAGTCTAAAAGCTAATAACATTTGCATGTGGAACACCAGCAAATGAAAAGGTACGTTGCAGTTATATAATATACATTTGATCCTTTAGTTTTATTTGGTATTGATGGTTATTGTGCAACATGTGATAACAAATATAACAAGAATAACGGTCTTATAAAGCATCCTAATAGCAATCACTTTCTGCAGCTATTATTGCATGTAGGCTATGGTGTTCTCTCGGGTTTAAATAGAGGGTATAGCTTGTACGTAGTGTCTAATTGTATTATAACACATAATTGTATGGCGAAAAAGTGAGTCATATGTGTTGTGTAAACTAGTGAGAGAAAGACTCGTTCAAAGAAGCTTTCTTGAGAGTTTGAGATTGATCATTCTTGAGTCTACAAGAAAAGATCAATTTGGTTGTAAGGACTACTTATTGTTGCTAGTGGATTGGAACTGCATTGGTTCCTTGGGTATAAGCCTCACATTGAGGAAGAACCAAGTAACAAACTCTTGTGTGATTTCTATGATTTTATATGTGTGTTTCTTTTAGAGTTGTTGGATTTCCTTACAAGACTTCTTGCACATGTGTGGATGAGTGTTTAGAGAGTGTAAGAGCTAGTGATTTTCCTAATAATTATTGGTACCAGAGCTTGATTGGAGAAGAATGAGGAATTGATTAATAGGGGTAAAATTTGTAGCATATTGATTTATTGGTACAATAGGCTTAGGCATATGAATGATAGAGGTCTCATTGAACTCTACAAAAAAGGTGTATTGGAAGGAGATAAGATTACAACAACTAGAATCTGTGAACACTGCATATATAATAAGAAAATCTGTGAACATTGCATATATGATAAGAAAACTAAGGTGAAATTTGGTATTGGAAAGCACACAACAAGGGGCATTTTACATTACATGCATGGAGATATTTGGGACCTTCAACAGCATCATCATTAGGTGGAAGTAGGTAGTATCTATGTTTGATTGATGACTACTCAAGGAAGGTCTAGACCTATATTCTAAAGTCCAAGGATGAGACACTTTCTAAGTTTCAATCTTGGAAAGCTCTAGTAGAAAACCAGACAAGAAAAGGAATCAAGATGCTTAGGTTTAACAATGGAATGAAATTTTACAATACTAAGTTTGTAAAGGTGTGTGAAGCTTGTGGCATTCAAAGGCATACAATAATAGCAGGTACTCCCTAACAAAATGGTTTAGTAGAATGTATGAAAAGAACCATACTAAACAAGGTTAGGGGTATGCTTTCTAACTCTAACCCATCTAAGATATTTTGGGATGAAGTAGTTCAAATTTCTATTCATTTGATTAATAGATTATCGTCTTTAGTGATGATTTAAAACCCCAGAAGAAAGATGGAGTGGAAGTCATGTTGTATAACAATCTCAGGGTGTTTAGGTGTCTATCTTTCACTCGCATGCATGATGGAAAGCTTTAAGCAAGAGTAAAGAAAATTATCTTCCTAGGCTATCCTAATGGAGTAAAAGGGCACAGGTTTTGGGATCTAGAAACAAATAAATGTTTTAATATTAGAAATGTGACCTTTGTTGAGAATGCTACTTATAATGATAAAAGTATTGAACCAAGTGTTGAGAAAATAATGGTACCTATTTCAATTAAGGCAGAGACTCACCTTGAGAACATTAAATCATATTAAGATGTACAAGAAAGATATGATGGAATTGAGTTTGATCCAATTAATGTTGACATTGGAAGATCATCTACCAATGAACATGAAGATATTAAAAGGATTAAATATCAAGATCTTGAGAATTATTCATTGGTAAAAGATAGGTCAAAAGTTATTGAAGCTGTTGGAGTGAGGTGTGATAATTAGAGTTAAATTTATTTGTTGAGAAATCCAGTGTTCCATGAGAGGACTGATGACTCTATGAAAATAGAGTCATTTGTACACTTTTTTACTTAATATTTACTTGTTTTATTTAATAAATAGTATTTTTATGGCTAAAAAAATAAAATATAAACTTTTTAGTGAAAAAAGGGTGAAAATATAATTTTTCAATTTTTTTGGATTTTTTTATGAATTTTTAACGTATGACCAATCAGAATTTACCACGCGGCATGACATGCAAGCAGAGGAGCTAATTGGATAAGCCACACGGACGCCACGCTAGCACGAAGAGCGAATCTCGTTGCACCGTGTGTGAGGAGGATGAAACACTTACCACGTGTCAGCACAACGTTCAATCCGAGTTTAGAAATCGATCAATGTGTCATGACATGTGTCACCACGCCATTGCTCCGTGCCTTCCACCCGTGCACCACACCATCTATTCCCGTAAATCACATCGTGCCACGTGTTTCTAACTCGGTAAGTGTTGACTCTGACCGGTCTCCCCTACCATGCATCGCTCCCTGATTCGCCCAATGAATTCTGATGCCACGTGTCACGATGTGATTGGCTAAAATTGTCAATTTTGCATGTTTTGATCGTAGCCCTTGATTTGAAGTTGATCGGACGGTCCAGATCACACCTGAGCTTTATTTAAGCCCCTAATCACTCCATAAACCCTAATTAGCCTCCATTAGCATAATTTTGGTCAGTGTTTAGAGCTAAAAAGAGAAAAATACAAAAAAAATTGAAGAAATGATACAATTTTGGTGGAGATTCAAGAGGAAATTAATTCTACAATTCAAGAGATTGATTGTATTTCTTTTTCTTTATTACTTTTATGTCTTTCTTTATGAAAAAAAAAATGAGCTTTGTGAACACAATTATGTGTAATTAATTTATTAATCTAGAGATCTTATGAACCCAATTTTCACTATGTGATGATCTAATATTTTTTCCCAATTATAATATTAATTTAATTATATTATTTAATCTGATTTCTATGCTATTAATTGTTTGACCAACAATTTATCTATAGAGGCAAATAAATAGATTTGAGAAAATTATTTAATTGTTTGTCTTGATTAAATAACATGCATAGTTTCTAGGCAGAGATGTATGATTCTTATGTATGTGATCCATAATTGATGAACTTAATGAGTAGTATGTAATTTAATTGGCATGAGAGTGTGATTAAATTAATTAATATATGATGTGTAGTTTACTTGAGAGAGGAATATATGTTAGGTTAGATTCAATTGATTATGTAATTAATTGATATTATATTGAGGAGATTTTAGTGATTCACATGTTTAGAAAATTGGGGGATTAAGTATTCCTAGATATTTTCTCATATATATTTTTAGTCACAAAATATGATTTAATTAATTATTGCTATTTACTTTTAGTTATTTTAATTTTGCTTTCTTAAGATATAAAAACACCAAAAATATTGATTTTTATTATTTTTAGTTTTAAAAATTAGTTTCTAAAAAAATAATCTCCGTAGGAACGATCTTTACTTATTATTATATTACTTGTTACAATACGTATACTTGTGTATTCATTGCACACACAATTTGTATGGCGATCAGGGAAAAAACATATCTATGCAAGACTACATCTCATCAAGGATATCATTACTAATAAGTTGGTTAAATTGACCAAGGATTTGATAGAATAAAATCCATCTAACATTCTTACCATAGTAGTTACAACAAGCAAGCTCAAGCATAGTATGAACTTGCTTAGAATTGGTGAAGGATAGAGATGGTGATTGGATCAAGCAGTGTAGGATCTTATTTGATTAGAAAATGAGTTATTTATCATCAAGGTGCAGACTTGTGGAATATGTGATAACAAATATAACAATAATAATGGTCTTGTAAAGCATCCTAATAGAAATCAATTTCTGATTGCATATGGGTTAAAGCAATATAAGGGGTTATCTAATGTACAATTAGAAGGTATAGCTTGTAATGTCTAATTGTATTGTAACACATAATTGTATGGTGAGAAAGTGAGTCTTATATATGTGCTATGTAAACTAGTGAGAGAAAGTCTTGTTAAAAGAATCTTTTTGAAGAGTTTGAGATCGATCTTTCTCGATTGTACAAGAAAAAGATCAATCTGGTTGTGAGGGTTGCTAAGACTATTATAAGGATTACTCATTCTAGCTAGTGGATTAGAATTGCATTGATTCATGTGGATATAAGCCTCATATTGAGAAAGAACCATGTAACAAACTCTTGTGTAATTTCTATGATTTTATGGGTGTTTTCTTTGAGAGTTGTTGCATTGCCTTATAAGACTTCTTACGCTTGTGTGGATGTTTAGAGAGTGTAAGAATTGGTGATTGTCTTAATAATTATTGGTATCAAAGCTTGATCGAAAAAGAATGAGGAATTGATTTATAAGGGTAAAATTTGTAGCATATTTTTTAGATCTTCTTGAGGGTGTATGAATGATAACCTTATCAATACTTGTTGTAATAGTTATTAATGTTGTGTTAGAGAATGTTAAGAAGTTATACAATTCTTTTACTTTTGGATATGTACATGATATCAAAAATTATATATAGGTTACATCATATTAGTAGGACAAAGGGGGTTGTTGTGTGAGTAAAGTGATTTGAGTTGCACAAACCAAAATAAATAAAATGACTTAGTGTAATTTGAGTTTCTCTATATTTTTTTTTGTTTTGTTTGTGAGTGACATTAGGTATATTAAGATTTTGGGTTTGATAGCTAATTTAATTCTTAGAAGATAGACTATATTAGGTTATTGAGAAAAGAATGTATTCAAGAATTAATATTAATATAATATTGAGACTTTAGGTGTGAATTGGGAACTTGGCTTGTTTGGTGTTCTTGTTTGCTTATTTATTTTTATACTTTCATTATTAACAACATAATTATTAATTCTTATTTTATAAATGTAGGTTATATATATAATGCTTGAATTAAATAATAGAAGTTATTGTGACTTTAACATTAGATGTTTAATTTTGATATTATGTTAAAAATTATTGATTACTAACTTTTTAAAAAATAGAAAGAACAATCAATAATATTTTTTTATCAATCGAATGTGAACAGGAAAGCTAGAGGAAACCAAAAATAAAAACTATTGAAAAACAAAAGCACATCAATATATATATATATGAATAATATAGATGATAATTACTTAAAAAACGATTAGATTTCATACTAGTCATTTAATTAATATATTTTATCCATAAAATATCAATAAGAAAACCAAGAATAGAAACCGTTGAAAAGTAAAAGCTAATCAATATATATATATATATATATATATATATATATATATAATATAATATAATATGTAAACTGATAGAATTTATTGTTATTTAAATAATGTAATTTATTTTTAGTTTATATAGATGATAAATAACATTAAAAACATAATGATTAGATGTTGTCCAAGTAAGGTATCTAACTAATGAGTGATGCTATATGCACCTAGCAGTATCAGGTTGAATATTCAATTGAAAATACGAGATGTTAATGTGAAATCATATATTAATTAAAGATTAATTATATGGTGACGCAAATATATCAAATGAAGTAAAGAATATATCTCACTTGAAAAAGAGGTATATAATTATCAGTGCTAGGTGCTTGTTCCTGGTTAGAAATCTGGAATGGTTGAGAATCCACGTTTGGCCGAACAGATCTGTGAAAGTGGGCATCAATAAAATCAGGGTCTCCAGGCTTAGATTCTATGGAGAAGTTTTGGAAGTTGATCATGGGCTTCAAAGGGCCATCACTTTGTGGTTGGCTGAAAATATTTTATATAATTAATTGTTAGTTAATGAATTGCAGTAATATATATATATTTATTTTGAAAGCAAATTATCAATTTAATTAAATGGAAATTACAATTAAATAATTACCTGGGCACAATAGTCTTGCTGAAGAGGGGTTTGTATTTCTTGAGAAGGTTGTTATTGAAGGATGACTTGTCAGGTCTTTGAATGTGGGGTAGAGTTGAATGAACTTGGTATTGGAAAACTGGAGTTGGCAGGTTGTCCACTGAGAATGAAACTAACCTTCTTTTCTGACCAACCAACTGTTAATAATATTGCATTAATTATAAACAAATCAACTTATATACTATTTGTTAATTAAGTATACAACACTTTAAGAGAAACATAAGCAATAAATTCCCCTAAATCCTCTCAAGGTTCTTTAACACTTGCTCATTTTCTCTTATTTGATGAAATGGTACATATTGATTTTTTTAGTCACATATATTGTTGAATTAATATTGTATATATCCTTACAAAAATAATAATATAATTATATATATATATATACTTTTAATATAAATACACATATATATATATATATATATATATATATATATATATATATATATACTTTTAATATAAATACACACATATATATATTTATAATATAAAAAATAATCAAATAAAAAATTAAACATGCCTTTTTATCTTCGGATACCATAGGCAGATAATTATATTGATCTGATGCAAAGGTTGAAGGAGGTTCCAATATTTGATTGGGATACAGTGGAATGTACGATGAGCTTGATGAATTAGATGATGTAGAAACCGGAATACCATGATTTATCTAAAATAAATAAAAAGTTTCATAAATGCACACAAATGAATTACTTAGTAACATAAAGGTAGATAAATAAAGATTAAAAAAAATAATAACTAAGAAATGATAAATAAATTTAAAAACAATAAATAAAAATAATCCTTTTATTTATTACCTTTGAATGAAATTGATTACTTTGATAAAATTGTTTGTTCAGCATCAAGGAAGGAGGAGGAGCAGGAGGAGGAGGCCAGAGTGAAATACTTGGAAAGGAAATTCCATATTGATCATCTAGTTTGTAATTTCCTTCATGAATATTATTATTATTAGGAAAAACCATGTCTGAATTTCCAAATGAGTGTGGAATATTTAGTGTTTTGTTTTGGGTAATATTGTCGTAATATTGAAGTAAAGAAGCATGGTTCATGTTGGTTGTTAAAGAATAATTATTGTTGATATTTGTGGGATTGATTTTTGTAAGAAAAGGTTGGTGTTGTACTACTTGTTGATAATGATGATGGTGATCAAGATCAGTTTTGTTTTCTTTGTCTTTTCGTAATATCTTCTCAAGATTTGCAACTCCAGGGCCTCTTTTGGGTGTTTTTTGATCATGATCATCACTATGGCAATTACCACTGCCATTTCCACTTGCGTTGTTGCACATTTCTTTCACTACAGATCTAGTGTTTATGATGTTGATGGGTAATTCTCTCTCTCTATCTAAACTAGCTAGCTCTAAGGTATAGAGGGAGATTAAATAATAAGATTAAAAACTGGAAAAAGAAAAAAAAAAGATATTAAATATGTGCAGAAAACCCAATTTAGAGTATTAACAATTAATTAAAAAAAAAAAGAATCTTGGTTTATTTCACAGTAGCACAAATCTAAAACAAGTAACAAAAAATCATTCAAGTAATAATCCGCCGGGATTTATGGAAAGAAATAATCTCAAAGTATATATGAAGGAGGAGATATGATTAATAGCTGCCATTAGCTTAAGCGAGGTGATATCAAAGATTTGAAAAACATTCGCATCCGTACACTTTCCTTATTGCGCTAACAAAGTGTTAGTATAATGAAGTAAGTTAATAATTTTATTTTTTAATATATATTTATAAGTAACAGTAAATGTATGCGCCTGTATTAATTTCTCTCTGTCTTATTTAAATTTGTACGAGATTTGTTATTGCAAATATATAAAATAAATAAAAATATTATTCTGTACGAAATTTTTGTACCTTTCTTAAACCTATAATTACTGAATATGGTTTTAGAACTCTATATATTTAGCAATTAATAGGTAAAATTTTGTTTAATTACCTTTTAAGCAAAAAATATACGTACGATTTCTTTTGCAAATAACTCTATTAATGCATTTTTGTTTTGGATATAAAATGGAAACAATGAATGCAAAGAAAGAAAAGATTTGCATGCAGCTAACCAACTTGGTTAGTAAGATTTATTTTTTTAATTTTTAAATTGAGTCAATTAAGTCAAACTTTTTAATAAATGAATTTTTAAAAGGTAAATTTTTTTTATTCTAATTATATATATCTAACTCTATTAAAAAGTAAAAATCTCTCACTCCCTCATTTCCAATATATATATATATATATATTATTTTTATCTCTCATGTTCATCATTCTCATTTACTCTCCTCTTATTAATCTCTCTTTGTTCTTTCTAGTCTTAATTTTTTATTTCATTCTAATTGTATATATTTAAAAAAATTAATTTTTAACTGTCAAGTTATTCAAATTTTTAAATTAAAAGTAAAAAATAGTATTTTTTTTAATAAACATAGATAGAAAGAATTTGAAATTGGCTTATATTCTAGGTAGTATAACTCTTTTATTAACATAAAATCAATTTTGAATCTCACTCATATAAAGTTTCTTTTTTTAAATGGGAACTCAAATCGGATATTTTTACTTGAAAAAAAGAAAGAATATATCTTTTTTTGTTTTTAATGTTTTTTAAAAATATTATTTATTGGTATTTTTTATACACCAATAAATATCAAAATTCTCCTATATTATATATCATACTCTTATGAATATTTATATTTAGTAGCTTTATTGTATATTTCTTTACATTATTTCCTTTCAATAATTGTTTAATTATATAAAATTTATTACACTTGTTAATAATATAAAGAGAATAAAAAATAAAGCTATATAAAATAACTATAGTAAGGTTATAATATTGTACAATAAAAAAAACTAAAAAAAGTAAAGCATGTAATAATATTGCCACAAATTGTCACAGCAAAAAGATAAGAAATTTTCATTATACTACTACAAAACATGCATACGGCCTTGGTTTTTAACCGTGGCCATAAGTCTATGGCCACGGTTATAAGAACCGAGGCCTAAGTGAGAGAGACCATAGGTAATGACATATAACCTTGATTTTTAACCGAGGCTATAGGATGTACCTATGACCTCAGTTATTAGATAACCGCGGCCATAGGGTGTACCTATGGTCTCGGTTATTCGATAACTGAGGCCATAGATACACTCTATGGCCTCGGTTTTCTAATAACCGAGGTCATTGTGTACGCATAAATTAAAAAAAAATACCCTATGGCCTCGGTTTTCTAATAACCGAGGTCATAGGGTACGTATAAATTAAAAAAATACCCTATGGCCATAGGGTATACATAAATTAAAAAAAATACAATAATTAGTAATTACAAAATTAAAAATCAATATAAATTACAATAAATTTATTAATTCAAATATTAAAAGTATAATTACATTTGAGAGTTTATTATACACAAAAAAAAACTTAGTATTACAAACTAACTTTTTAGTATTAATTACAAACATGAAAAAAAAACTTATATTAATTACCAACACCAGCAGCGCACCAGCACAACGCCATCAATAACACCAGCGCACAGCGCCATCAACAACACCAAGAAGACAACAAGACCAAGAAGACTAACACAAATAAGAAGACCATCGGGCCACAAGAAGACTATCAACACAAGAACACCAAATACAAGAAGACCAAAGACTAGCAGCAGAGAGCCAGCACCAACAGATTCAACAGCACAGCACAAGTAGCAGAGAGATTTAAATCAATTTAATAACAATAGTACCAACAATAATCAAGTGTTTTAATGCTTACCAAAGACTTGATGAAAAAAAAACAGGTAAACTTAGAAAAATTTACTAAAAATATCACCCATTATAGGGTTAGGCTTCACTTGGTCCCAAATATCACAAATGAAGAGTTCTGGTATTAAATGTGCCTCTTCATTCAATTTTTTTAACTATAATGAATAATAAATTTGGTTGCAGACAAAAGGAAAACCTATATTTATGGGATAATTTTTTTCTTTTGAGGTCACTACTCAAAACTTGTTCTATAGTCCCTTTTCCAAATTCAAAGTGCCCAATAGAAATTCCTGATTTTTTCTTAAACTGAATATTATATCTTTGCACATCAGCACCTGATAATTACTAGATGGGAAGAGCAAGACTTACATGGATTTTCATGTACGTAAATTTCAAGCAATGAGAGGACACAGAGCTTAAGCATTTCAAATTTGGAAATGAGCAGATTCACTCCCAACTTGATTTTTCTCTCTTTAAAAATGCGGGCAACAACTTGGCGTCTTGTTGGTTTCAAACTCTTCTTGATAACCCGCAACATCCGCAAAGAAACCATCATTCGTGATATCATCACAGAAGTATTTAAATACCTATGGAGAGAAACAGAAGCCAACTAACAATATTAGGATATTTAGAAAGATGGACATGGTTTAGGATACTAGCCCCATCCAGAAAGAAGTGCCATATTGATTTATCTATGTCGTTTCTTTTGTCTTACGTAGTAGCATCTCTAGTTAGACCTCTGCTTCACTTTGTACTTCATTTTTTTAATTTAATGGTGTTTGTTTCCTATTAAAAAAAATACTCAAAAAAAACAAGTTTTTGAAGGGAAAAACTAACAAAGTGATAATCCAAGAGTGGTACCATAAATTATTAACACCCATTTGTACTTTCAAGAAGGCATCAAACTTATTGGATGAACTTGAAGGATCACATGCCCGTAGTCAATGGTGCCATATGATGATAATCACAACACAATACCATAATTCTCACAAATTTCACAGAACAGCAACATCAAATAAATTGTCTGTGATATATATATGTAAAAAAGGTGAATAAATGCATAGCTATTGAAAATAAGAAGCATAACTATATCTCACTTGCTCAATTGCTGTTCGTAGAGGAGCTGATGATTGTGGCAATAATGAGAGCAATGTATCCACAAGAACATCCATTACTTCAGGCATTGCATCACCAAATAGGACAGATTATCATATATTGTGAACAAGTAGATAGAGAAATAACAAAAATAAAGCGCAAAAGAAGCTTGTAGGTTGAATCTGGTTTACCTCATAGGCTTTCTATGATTGATCAGCAGCTTGTTTACAAATCATAGTATAAATCTTTAATTGCAATAAAAGAAAACCCAGATTCTACAACTCAAATAAAAAAATGCTCTAAGTTCATAAGAGATAGAACTTGGACACAAAATCCACAAAGAAACTACCTTGGAGACGAGAGGATGAGAAAAGGTGAGTATGGTGATCAAATAGAGGAAAATGACTACCTCGTAAAGTTGACAATATGACCATTTCTTCCTTGAATGCGTATAAAGAAGACCCTTACAAAAATATCTATATCAATCAAAGCATTCATTTTGAATGTTAAACCAAAAACGTGAAGCTATAATAGAACATCAGCTGTTGATGGAACACTACAATTAATATCTTAATATGTATTTGGATTTTGGTGTACTCATTATCCTGTCAAACTTATACTCACGGTGATAACAAGCTGTAAAGGAGACGTGCATGTATATGCAAAATCAACTGAAAAGATAATATAATTTGAAGGGTAATTGGATCACAACAACAAATAATCTCATTTGTACCCCCTGAAATACATATATACTTTCTGCACAAACCAAACAAAATTATGAAATAAGATACCATACTTAGGATAGGAACCAAATTCAAGAATAAGAGTTGAAATTTGTGATCAAAAATAGTCTTATCATAATGAGAGAGCTAAAGGGTATTTACCCTACTACTGAAGCCAAAGAACATCATAAACAGCCTCCAGTAGTAACACACATTTAACCAACCCAACTGTACAAGAATTATGAAATTTACATCTAAAGCTAATAAAAAAAAATTGAAGAATGAGCATTAACTTACCCCTACCAATATATGGCCAGAGAATACATCAATTGTTGGCAAAATGCCACTATAATATTATAAACAAAAAAAATTATAATCAACAACAGAACTTATATTTTTTTTATCATAACAGAAGAATTTATATGAGAACTTAAATAGTAAAATGAATTTACTTCTCTCAGGATTAAACAGCTGAGGATTAAACTATAGGATTCCATAAATTCAGACCAGTTATCACCCATTAGAGCAGAATTAAGATAGATAAAAACAGGGCCAAATACCTTCTTCCAAGGTTCACCAGCTCTAAACTTTGGATCTAGATCTTGTCCAGCATAATGAGAACAAAGAAAAATTTATCAGAAAAAAAGAGCCAACATGACTAGAGATTACAACTTCAATGTAAACTAAAACAAAGAGTAATGATATGATATCCCAAAAATTAAAACCTGGGTTCCATTAATTAGATCAAAGTCATCCCAAAAATTATAAACAAGAATTTTTAGTAATGGGTTCATCGCTGAGACAAAACAAAAAAAACAAGGAATAATGACATATTGGCAAACAAAGAACAGATGTTGCAGTAGGAGGGAAAACAAGACGCAAACCATCCATGGGATGATTACCTAATAAACAAAATTTGAATATACGTACCTCAGCTAGAGTGAATTTGAAGTGCAGATCAGTCGCACGATGAGGAAATACATATACAGCGCGCGAGGGGGAAAAAGAAACAAGGGAACGAGAACGGCGAGACGAGGACGACAAGACGAGAACGGTGAGACGATGACGACAAGATGAGAACAGCCAAACGAGGACGTCGAGACGAGGACGGCGAGACGAGGATGGATGGCGAGACGAGGACGGACGGGAGACGAGGCTTAGAGCGGCAACTGGAGACTGGCCATCTCTAAAAAGAAAGTATATATATGCTGAAAACCCTAGCCGAGAAAGGAAAAAAAAGGAAGAAAAAAAGAGAAGAAAAAAAGAAAAAGAAAAAAGGAAAAGGGAAAAAGGAAAAGGGAAAAAGGAAGAAAGAAAAAGGAAAAGAAAAAGAGGAAAAAAAGGAAGCATAAAAAAAATGATAAAAATTTTTGGTGTTAATTTGGTGTAAAAAGAAAGAAAAAGAGAGAAAAAAATTGATAAAATTTAAAGGAGAAAAAATTAATATGATATGTCTATAGCCTCGGTTTTTAAACAACTGTGACCATATGATATGTCTATGGCCTCAGTTTTAAAATAACTGAGGCCATAAAGTATGTCTATGGTCTCGGTTTTTTTAAAAACCGAGGCTAAATGTATGAGACTATATGTATGTATTCTAGGTAGTATAACTCTTTTATTAACATAAAATCAATTTTGAATCTCACTCATATAACGTTTCTTTTTTTAAATGGGAACTCAAATCGGATATTTTTACTTGAAAAAAAAAAGAATATATCTTTTTTTGTTTTTAATGTTTTTTAAAAGTATTATTTATTGGTATTTTTTATACACCAATAAATATCAAAATTCTCCTATCTTATGAATATTTATATTTAGTAGCTTTATTGTATATTTCTTTACATTATTTCCTTTCAATAATTGTTTAATTATATAAAATTTATTACACTTGTTAATAATATAAAGAGAATAAAAAATAAAGCTATATAAAATAACTATAGTAAGGTTATAATATTGTACAATAAAAAAAACTAAAAAAAGTAAAGCATGTAATAATATTGCCACAAATTGTAACAGCAAAATTTTCATTATATCTCTCTTATTAATTACATAATAATATTATTATTATCGAATAAAATTATCATTAATAAACTAAAAAAGTAAAAAAAGGTGAATAACAATCAACTACTATTCACCCTTTTTATATATAGAATGATAAATATATCTATATTATATATATAATTCACGTTTTGGATTTTTTAGACAAAAATACCCCTAATTTTTAAGATAAAAGAACATGTCTTTTTTATTTATTTATTTTTAAGAAAAAATATTATAAACTTTAAACTATCAATTATTCAATTTATTAATGGTATCACATGTAAAGTGAATTTCAAATAAAATTGAAATTACTTTTTTATTGTAGAATTAAAATTACAAATATATATAAATTTTTTCTTCCAATTATAATTAAATTTTGATATTTTTTAAAATTTATGTTGGGAGATTAAAAAGTTTTACATTTAAAATTAATAATGCTAATATAAGTTGTTTGGTTTAAGACTCAATTTTTTGACTTTTAATATTATTAACAGTTTTTTTTTTAAAAGAAGGTTAAAGTGAGCCTCTACATACGTGGCCATCATCTTAAGGGTAAATAAGGCCATTCGACCATAGAAAGATAAAAAGGAAAATAGGTCTTTTGGCTAGAAGGAACCGCGAACAAAAGGGAAAACATGCAGCTAACAACCCATTTATGGTGCTTGATGAATCTAATAAAGCAAAGTTATTATTACATTTTTTTTTAATATTTATTCATTTTATTCAATAAATAATAATTTTAGAGTTAAAAATATTAAAATATAAATTTTATAATGAAAAATTATGAAAATATAATTTTATGAGATTTTTTAATGTAGTAACAATCATAAGCTACCATATAGATACCACACAAAGCATTAGAGCTGACTATACCTACTACGTGGATGACACATAAGCAGAGATGACTAATCATGAAACGTCACTTGTATCGTGTGATGCAATTCCATGCCATGTGTCAGTATTGCGTTCATTTTTATTTTCGCTACTTGGTCAATGTGCTCGTCATGCGTCATAACCTAATTCCTCCAATTCTTCTACCCATACACCACACAAGCCATAACTATGAATCACAGATTGCCACATGGCAATGAGTCAACATTCGTTGACGTAGACCAATCATCCGTGCCATGCGTTGTGCACTGATTGGATTTACCTTTCTCCGTGCCACGTGGCACATTCTTATTGGTTTGCGTTGTTAATTTTTCCTTTTTTGATCTCAACCATTGATCTGAAGCTAATCTAACGGTCCAAATTCCACTTGAGTTTAAGTTAACCTCTTAATTTTCCTATTAATCTTAAGGAATTGAAATTAACATAGTTTTTATTAGATTTTGGAACAAAGAATAGGGAAAAATACAGAAAAAATCAAAAGGAGATACAATTTTGATGGAGATTCAAGAGGAGATCGGTATTATGATTCAAGAAATTAATTATATTTCTTCTTCTTCTTCTTCTCTTTTTTTTTCGATTTTTATGTCTTTCTTTGTGAAAAATATGAGCTTTATGAACAAAATTATGTCTATTTAATTTATTAATCTAGGGGTCTTATGAACCCAATTTTCAACATGTGATAATATAATATTTTACCCCAAGTATGATTTTAATTTAATTATATTATTTAATTTTATTTTTATGATATTAATTGTTTGGTCAACAATTGATCTATAGTGTAAATTAAATAAATTTGAGAGAATTATTTAATTGTTTTTCTTGATTAAATAACATGCATAGTTTCTAGGAAGAGATGTATAATTCTTATGTATGTAATCTATAATTGATGAACTTAATGAGTAGTATGTTATTTAATTGACATGAGAGTATGATTAGGTTAATTACTATATGGTGTGTAGTTTACTTGAGAGATGACTACATGCTAAGTTGGATTCAATTGATCAAGTAATTGGTTAATAATTATATTTAGAAGATTTTAATGATTCACATGTTTAGAAAATTGAGTGATTAAGTATTCTTAGATATTTTCTCATATATCTTCTTAGCTACCAAATCTGATTTAATTAATGATTGTTATTTATTTTTAGTTCTTTTAATTTTGCTTTCTGAAAATATAAAAACAAAAATAATTATTTTTATTTTTTTAGTTTTAAAAATTAGTTTCTAATAACATAATCTCTGTGGGAACGATATTTTCTTATTATTACATTACTTGTTACAATAGATATACTTGTATATTTATTGCACACAATCAAGTGGGAAAGTAGAAGAGTTCAATAGAGAGGTGAAAAAAATGTTGAAAATATATAAATTGGATGAACTATGGTGGATTGCTTATAAGAATGCCAAAAAGTATGAAAGGAAAACAAAAATATGAAAGGATAATAGAATTGAGCACAATGTTTTTAAACCAAAATATAAAGTGGGCAAACTCAAGAGTAAATGACCATCTAGTCAACGATGTTAAACACGATGTTAGTTAGGAGGCAACCCAATGTTATTTGACTTATATTTTTATTATTTTTGTGTAGGTGAATGAATGTGGAGAGTAATGGCACCACAAGATTGAATAGTTTAAACGATAGATGTAGCATGCCAAAACTAAGGGAGTTTTATTTCCTTTTACTTTTTCATATTTATATGTGCATATTGGGGATAATGTGAAATTTAAGTTTAGAAGAGGGAACTTCATTCTCTATTTTAGTATTTAGCATGCATTTTAAATTTTTAAGAATTTTTTTTAGGATGTTTTTAGTCATGATTTGGGTAGAAATTGATAAATATATGGAAACTAAATTCAGGCATGCTTATGAAAGATATGAACTCAAGGAAAAAAAGTGGTTTCCATGACTAATATAAGGAATGTAACATGCTCGTTAAGATACTTATATTAATCATGTGATATACTTGTTATTTGTGACTGTATTGATTCAAATTTTTATACATGTGTTCATGATTGATTTTGGTGCTCTTATTGAGAGAAAATTTGTGGTGAGTTATGCGAGTTTATGAGATCTATCACGTTTTAGAATCTATTTGATCATCCCTTGAGATTAAATTCTAAATAGTATTTAGAAAGATAAATGATTTAGGCCTTATTTGGATTGATTGAGCCTTTCAAGCTAACCATTATCAATATCTCTAGTGACTCGTTTGAGTCTAAGAAAAAAACCTTTCATATCTTTAAGCTACATTTTATGCCTAATCAATAAATATTACTTTTACCCTTACAACTTTAGCTTGTATGAAAAGAAAAAAAAATACAATAATGGGTTATGCTATAGAGTGAGGTGAAATGTAATGCACCTATAAAAAAAAGTAAAAATAACTCACAACATAATTATCCCTCTGAAAAAAAGATTGAAAATAAGTTTGGGGATGTTGGGAAGTTATAAAAAAAATGGAATAAAATAATATGAAAATAATGATAAGAGAGAGTGCATTAAAATATCAAGTAAAAGATCAATTGTCGTTAAAAAGTACATGATAAATAAAAAGAATTTTAAGGTGTGAAAATAACTTAAATGTTTTCATTTATTTACCCCCACCTTTGCCTTACATTATAAGCATATAAAGCCCTTATTGATCTTTATCTAAGTGCATATTTATATTAGTGGAGAAAGATGTGAAAGCATAGACTTGTGACACTTGTTCTAAGATTGAATTGATTAGCATGCTCATATAAGTTGATTCATTAGTGCATTGGATGACATCATGTGTAATAGACACATACATAAATACATCAAAGACCTTGCATATCTTAGTGTTGATGGAACGTTGATTGATGAATATGTGAATCTCCTTATCATAGAATTGTACGACTTTTGAGTGGGATAGTTTTTGCTAAATATGCATGTATTAATGATATATATTTATGAATATACTTCCCATGTCATTTTATTTAGTTAGACTTAGCTTTAATTAAGGATAAGCAAATAATTAAGTTTGGAGGTGTTATGACTCTATGAACTATGAAAGTAAAGTCATCAATGTACTTTTCTATTTATTATTTATTTATTTTATTCAATAAATAGTACTTTTAGGGTTAAAAATATTAAAATATAAACTTTCTAGTAGTAAAAATATATTTTTTTTGGAATTTTCTAGATTTTTTAGAAATATTTTGGATTTTTTATGAATATTTTAATACAAGACTGATCAGAAGTTAGCACGTAGACACCACATAAGCATGAGAGTTCACCAAGCCCACCACGTGGATGACACGTAAGTAGAGAGGGTCAATAATGAAAATTTTGCATGTAACGTGTGATGAATGCCATGCCATATGTCAGTACTACGTTCATTCTGATTTTTGCCTCTTGGTTAACGCGCTCACCACACATCATCATCTAATTTTTCCACTTCTTCTACCCATGTGCCACGCAATCTGTAACTATAAATCACAGATTTCTATGTGGTGATTAGATAGTGTGCGTTGACTAGACCATTCACTCGTGCTACACGTCATTCGCTGGTTAGATCCACCTTTTCTCCATGCCATGTGGTGCGTTTCTATTGGTTGGCATTGTTAATTTTTATTTTTTTTCATCTTAGTCCTTGATCCGAAGCTGATTTAATAGTCCAGATTATATCTGAGCATAATTTAACCTCCTAATTTCCATATAAACCCTAAGAAACTAAAATTAACATGATTTTTGTCAGATTTTGGGGCTAATAAGAGAGAAAAAAATATAGAAAAATTCAAAAGGTAATAAAATTTTGGTTGAGATTCAAGAGGAGATTGGTACTACAATTCAAGAGATTGATTGTATTTCTTCTTCTCTTTTATTTATCAATTTTGATAATCTAATATTTTACCTCAAGTATGATTTTAATTTAATTATATTATTTAATTTAATTTTTATGGTATTAGTTGTTTGGCAAACAATTGATCTATAGAGGAAACTAAGTAGATTTGCAAGAATTATTTAATTGTTTGTCTTGATTAAATAACATGCATTGTTTCTAGGTAGAGATGTATAATTCTTATGTATGTGATCCATAATTAATTAATTTAATGAGTAATATGTAATTTAATTGACATGAGAGTGATTATGTTAATTACTATATGGTGTATAGTTTACTTGAGAGAGGAATACATGCTAGGTTAGATTCAATTGATCATGTAATTGGTTGATAATTATATTGATGGGATTTTAGTGATTCACATATTTAAAAGGTTGGAAGATTTAGTATCCTTATATATTTTCTCATATATCTTAGCTATCAAATCTGATTTAATTAATTATTGTTATTTATTTTTAGTTCTTTTAATTTTTCTTTATTAAAAGATAAAAACACAAAAAAAATTATTTTTATTTTTTTGTTTTAATAATTAGTTTATAATAACATAATCTCCATGGAAATGATCTTTTCTTATCATTATATTACTTATTGCGATATATATATTTTCGTATTTATTGCATACAATTCATGTCCGATCAACACTCATTTCGTTCTTTGAATGTATACCTTTTATTCAAATTTTATAAGTACTTTTTTATTTCTTTTTAACTTATACATGTTCCTAATGTTTAACTTTATTCACTTGACAAATTTAGTACTTTCTTGTTAGAAAATAGTATTAGATATCTAGAAAATAGATAATCAATGTTTTCATAAGTTTAGAAAATTTTACTCAGAGTTATAATATAATTATAGATTTTGATTATAACATAGAAATTTATATTCAACATTAGCAAAAATATTTCAAAATATTATTATTGTGTAGGTTTATAAGTATTTACTCAGATTTATATCCTAATTTAAGTACTAGTTTTTTAGAATATTATGCATTTTAGAAAGTATTATTATTTTTTAAACCACCAAACAAGCATCATCCCCTAAGGTTTGTGCGATGTCTATGTGAATATGATCAACACACATGTAATTAATATTTTTTTGTTGGTTTGTATGAAGAGCTCTCTATACACGTATGATTAGCTATCTTCTTGGTACGAGTTTGGTAAGGTTTTTCTGTTAGTAAACTATTACATGTAAACTACTTATAGATATTTTACATGCATGATCATACATTTCCAATTACATTTATTTCTTCAAAATTATTAATAAATTTTGTGTATATTTTTATGTAATGATTTGTATATATTTTACGGTGGAGTTATTAAAGAAAAAAATATGTTCTATAATTTGTTATTTTTCTAAGCTTATCCACTCATATAGTATTTTTTACTCACCCCATTTTCTTTTAATTTTTTCCTCTAAGGTAATATTAGTTTTTGAATAAAGGTTTGTGAACTATCTTACAAGGAGACTCAACTCAATTTGCTGATTTTATCTTGTATGAATTCTTATCCTTTTGGAATTACTAGGAGCTTATTTCAATTCCTTGCTAATCTAGTTATACTATAAATTATTTCATAATTCCTTAAGGATTGCAGACTATATAATATGACAATGTCACTTATTGGTTAGTATTAACTTCCTTCCAATACTGGTTGTCGGAGTGGTGAGTTTTGGATGCTATAAACAAATAGACGTCATATTTTATTTTATATAAATTGGTTTATTTACAAAAACAAGAGAGATTATGCTGAATTTATTAATAAAAGTTTTAGAATGTTATAGGATTTTCTTAAGTACTAGTAAACTAGGGGTGTTTCCTCACAATTTGCTATTAGTGCATAGATTTTATATCCTGAAGACATGAAACAACCTTATTAATAGTTATAAGGTGATGATTTTCTAATTTAGTGTTAAATAATATAAAAAATATGCTATAATATGTGTGACCTATGAGATTTACTATGTATTTTACAGGTTAAAAGTTTTATATAAAATAAATCATATTTTGTTTTCATTGACCATTATTTAGTATTTATGGTTTTGTTAATGGAGACAGTAATTAGTGAAGATTATAATTTGTATGTTTAAGTTGTGAAAACATGAAGGAGGAGAAGAAGTAAAAGTTAAGAATGCTACCTTATCTTGATGGAGAATACAATCAAGTTTATATATGGTTAAGGTATATGATCTTTTTAAGATATGATTTACTTTGACTCTTGGAAAAAGTTTAGATTATATGAATATATCAACCGCTTAGTTTCTAGGTTTATTTGATTGTAACCATTGTATTATTTAAGTGCTTGTTAATGCATTTTAAAAAATGTTCTTAAGGTATTTTAAACGTGTTAGATAATAGTGAAGTGATGTCTATATTGAAAGAATGGAGTATATGATTGGAGGATATCGTAAATATAGAGAATATGATTACATGAAGAAATGTTGTGAAATGTTACTTAGATTAAGTAAGTTGACTTTCTTTATAGGATGAGTTTACCTAATCAAGTTTCACCTCGTGTTATATAAATTAGTTATTCTTTCAATATTATTTTTAAGGTGAATTAAGTAGGCTTATTTAATTATAAGTAAGGCCTAAATGTATTAAATATAATTTTTAGGGTTATTTTTTTTGTATATAAATGTGGTACCTTAAGGTCGTGTATTGATTATAGATTGAAAAATAAGGTCACTAGATACAAAAGGTATCTCTTTCCTTATATTGATGATCTATTTGATCGATTACAAGGTGAAAAGGTGTTCTCAAAAATTAATTAGCGATCTAGTTACCATTAACTAAAAGTAAAAGAATTTGACATTACAAAAATTGCAATTAGAACTTGCTAAAGTTACTACGGGTTTCTAATCATGTATTTTAGTTTAACTAATGCTCCAGTAGCTTTTATGAATCTCATGAATTGAATATTTGGTCTTGTCTTGGATATATTTGTTAACATTTTCTTTGATGATATGTTGGTCTATTTTCAAAACAAAAAGGAGCATGAAGATCATCTCAGATGTGTTGCATGATGACTATAAAAGTAGACTCATCATTACACTTTTCTCATTAATATTTCTTGTTTTTTTCAATAAGTAGTATTTTTGGGGTTAAAATTATTAAAATATATTTTATAGCGAAAATGAGTGAAAATATAATTTTTGAAAATTTACTGAATATTTTGGATTTTTTTATGAATTTTTTAATACATGACCAATTAGAAGATACCATAAAGATGAAATGCAATCATGGGAGCTGACCATGTGAGCCACATGGATACCATGTAAGCAAAGAGGGCCAATCATGCAATGCTGCTTATATCAAATAATAATGGAGATCAAGTTGATGTTTCCAAATTTTCTCAAGATCCTTTGCAAGAAATTGGTAGTCCAATGACTAGGGTAAAGACAAAGAGGATAAATGAAGTTTTGCAAGGCTTGATCATGGAAGTACAATACAAAGAGACTGTGCTAGAAGATTCTAAAACTAAATTCTATGATTCCAAAGCTTCACCAAGGACGATCTATTACCTTTTTTTGCAAGGGATAGATTTGGAAGATTAAGTTAGGAGCAATGATTGATTTAGGAAGTTAGTTTTTGTTTAAGTTAATTGTGGGCCTTTTATGTTTTATTTATCATAAGTCTTTTAGCCTTTTATTTTCTTAAGGTTGGATTAGACCCAATCCACCAATAAACAAAGTGCATTTCATCTTGGGTTTTCTTTAGGGACTGAATTGGCGCCTAGGATTTTCTTTAGGGTGAATTGGCGTCTAGGGTTTTTCATGAAGGTTTCTTGCTTATAAAAAAAGAAGCCACTATATAAATTGGAGGGGACCATATATCATTAATAAAAGTTTGTTTTAGAAAGCTTCTTACTTTGCCTTTTTGTGTTCTTGATTGAATACTTGAATTTCACTTATCAAAGGGAGCTGTTATCTTTTATGGCATCCCAAGGTTAGGGTTTTAAGGACTTTGTTTTCTTTGGGTTCTAATCCAATCATTTCCAACACGTTCCTAGCAAATTAATTGTTCATATTCCTTTGAAATCATGGGTTCCTATGGTTCTTCACCTAGTGGGTCCACATCATTTGGTATCAGAGCTTTGATTGTTGGAAGCAGGTTATCGATCTTCATCTATCTTTGTTTTGAGTTCTTGATCTTAAAAAAAATTAATCTTTGGTTTCTACGTTTTTCAAAAAAAAAAATCTGTCTTGATTTCAAATTTATTGTTTTCTTTCCTTATCTTTGTGGAACCAAAATATTCTTTTTTTTTATTTTGATTTGTGATATTCTTGTTATTCCGAATTATCCACCTAGGGTTACCAAACTTTTTTTGGTTTTTGTGTTTTCTTTCAAATTCATTGTCATTGTTTTTCGTCTTTAGATTTCATTTCGGTGTTCTCTTTGAATTCTTCCTATATTTTCTTATTCTTTATTTCTGTATTCAATCCATATTTTCTCTTTAAAAAAATAAGAAGAGAGCTTGTTGTTCACAGTTTAAAAACCAATTGATATATTGACGTTGCAACTTTAAACAGCCATAACTTTTGACTCGGGTAACAAAATGACTATTATAATATATCAAATCAAAGGTCGTTTCAATTACTATAATTATCTTTTTAAGCTAATCATTGTTAATATTCTTAATCACCCATTTGATCCTAATAAATAACCTTTCATATCTTTAAGCCATATTTTGTGTAATACATCTTATAAAAAAGGAAAGAAAAATAAAAACTCACAAAACAATTATCCGTCTAAAGAACAAAGAAAATAAAATTGAAAATAAGTTTAGGGGATTGTGAAATAAAAGAATATAAAAATAATGATAAGAGAGGGTAAACTAAAATATCAAGTAAATGCTCAATTGTAGTTAAAAATGGCATGATGAATAAAAAGAAAGCTAAGGTATAAAAAAAGGCTAAATTTCTTCACTCATTGACCCCACCTAAGCATTACATTACAAGCATGTAAATTTTTTATTGTTATTTAGCTAAGTGCATATTTATATTAGTGGAAAGGGATGTGATAAACCTTACATATCCTTGTATTGATCGAAAGTTGATTGATGAATAAGTGAACTTCCTTATCATAGAATTATGCAACTTTTGAAGGGGATAGTTTTTACTAAATATTCATGTATTAATATATATATATATATATATATATATTTATAAATATACTACCTATATGAGTATATTTAGTACGACTTGGCTTTACTTGAGGACAAGAAAAGTATTAAGTTTATGGGGTAATGACTTTATAAAAGTAGAGTTATCAATGCACTTTTTTGCTTAATATTTGCTTATTTTATTCAATAAGTAGGATTGTTGGGGTTTCAAATATTAAAATATAAATTTTCTAGTGAAAGAGGTGAAAATATAATTTGTTAGAATTTTTAATGAATTTAATGCAGGAACTAGGTAATCAATGTGGATGCCACACAGGTATAGAAGACCAATCATGAAACGCCACATGTATTGAGTAAAGCAGGCCTTACCATATGTTAGCACCGCATTTATTTTGATTTTCCCATGTGGTCAATAGGTGTGCCACTCATCATCACATGATTCATCCATTCTTCCCACTAGAGCATCACGAAATATGTAATCGCGAATCACAACATTCCATATTTCGAATCATCCTTATGACACAAGTCAAATTTATATTGGATGGCCCTATTAAATTTGTATTTATCACAACCCTTGATTTGAAGCTGATCTGACTGTCCAGATTCCACTTTAGCTTAATTTAACCTTCTAATTTCCCCATAAACCCTAATGAGTCAAAAACTACAAATTTTTTTATCATTTTTTGGAGCTAAGAAGAGAGAAAAATAAAGAAAAATTCAAAATGAGATACAATTTTAGTAGGGATTAAAGAGAAGATTGGTGCTACAATTCAAGAGATTGATTGTATATCTTTTTATTCTTCTTTATTTATCAATTTTTATGTCCTTCTTTATGAAATATCTGAGCTTTATTGATAAAATTATGTCTAGCTAATTTATTAATCTAAGGGTTTTATGAACCCAAGTTTCAACAAATGATGATCTAATATTTACCCCAATTATGATTTTAATTTAATTATATTATTTAATCTAATTTTTATGCTATTAATTGTTTGGCCAATAATTGATCTATAGAGGTAAGTAAATATATTTGAGAGAATTATTTAATTGTTTGTCCTGATTAAATAACATACATAGTTTTTTTGGTAGAAATGTATGATTCTTATGTGTGTAATCCATAATTGATGAAATAAGTAGGGTGGAACCTACGATAGAGGAGATGGATGAGATTGATAAAGGATTATAAGTGTGTTATTGACTGTCACCTAGGAAGGGCTAATATGGTTACTTAGCTAATATGGATAGATGCACTTAGTTAGTAGAAAAGGAACAAGTTGCTTAGCTCATTTAAATACAATGTATTTTCCTTTACTTGTTGAGTTGAAGAAACTAGATGACATTTATCAATTGATATTTTGGGAGCTTTTGCTTGCTAGTTTTTGGGTAAGACCTAATTTAATTTATTGAATTCATAAAGCTCAATCTCAAGATCCAATGTTGATCTGATTGAAATAGGAGCTACAAAATTATTCATAAGTGCACTTGACAATTCAAGATGATGGTGCTTTAGCTCTTAACAATAGATTGTGTATTCTTTATGATAAGGACTTAAGGATGGAGATTCTAGAAGAGGCTCATAGTTCAACTTATGTTATACACCAGATAGTACTAAAATGTGTCAAACATTGAAGGACCATTAATGGTGAAAGGCATGAAGCAAGAAATATCAGAGTTTGTATCCAAGTTTTTGATTCTACCAATAAGTAAAGGCAAAGCACCAATGACTGTTTGGATCATTAGAACCACAACTTATCCTTGAATGAAAATAGGTACACATCACTATGTATATCTTGGAATGATTTCCTCATACTTAAAAAGGTCATGATGCCATTTGGTTTGTTATTGGTAGATTAACTAAATCAGCCATTTTTGCACCATTGAAATCAACATTTCAATTAGATAGATTAGCTAAATTTTATACAGGGGAAATTGTCAAATTACATGGAGTTTCAGTTTCCATTATGTCAAATAGAGACTTGTGCCTTACATCCTTATCTTGACAAAGTCTATGGAAAGTCATAGGAATGTAGTTGAAATTTAGTATGACATTTCATCCTAGATGGCTAATCATAAAGAACAATTCAAACCCTCGAAAATATGTTATGTGCTTGTGCTTTGCAATATAAAGGCAATTGTGATGATTTTCTACCATCGATGAAAATTTCTTACAATAATAACTACATTTGAATATTAAGGTTCAAATAATTAGGGAAAGATTGAAAATTTTTCAATATTGACAAAAGAAATACATATCCAAAAAGAAAGCATGTTCATTTTGAAGTTGGAGATCGATTATTTTTGAAATTATTTCCATGAAAAGGTGTTGTTAGATTTGGGAAAGAGGCAAGTTGAGTTCTTAATGTATAGGTTCACTAAAAATGCTAGAATGCATTTGTTTGATTGCTTATAGCTTGGAATTAATGTTTGAAATTCTTGAATCCATGATGTATTTCATGTTTGTATGCTTTGAAAGTGTATATTCAATCCTTCCTCTGTTCTGGAACCTTAACCTATTGAATTAGGAGAAGACATGACATATGAAGAGAAACTAATAAAAAATCTTGATAGAAAAGACCAGGTCTTTCTAAGCAAGAAAATCTGTTTAGTAGAAGTTCTTTGGAGAAGTCATGCAATAGAGGAATCCACCTAGAAACTTCAGGATCTAATGGGTACCAAGTATCTAAATTTTTTTCAGTTAAGTGAGTAAATTTCATGGATTTTAAAGGGATTTTGAGACCCTTCTTTTACTTTATATAATTAAATTACATAAATTATATATTTTTTTAATTAGATTTTTTCTAGTAAATATAATTAAATTTTGATATTTTTTAAATTTATACTAAGAGACTAAGAAGTTTTTTATTTATAATTCATAATGTTAATATTAGTTGTTTAGTTTAAGGTTAATTTGATAATTTTTATCAATTTTAATATAATTAATATTTTAAAAAAAGAGAAATTAAAACGAGCCTTGTAAATCCCATTTGGCCATAGAAGGACAGAAAGGAAGATAGGTCTTTCGACCAGATGGAACTACGAATAGAAGAGAAAACTAGCAGTACGTAGCCCATTTTTACACAAATCTTCACTTGTTCTTGAGCATTTATAGCATTTGAGGATGTGATATTTTCATGGAGCATATAGATCGTTCTTGAGCAATATAACTTGTTTTGTTTTGTGAGTGGATACCTTTTATTCAATTTTTGTAGGTATTTGTTTTATTTTTTTTAACTTACACATGTTATTAATGTTTAATTTTATTCACTTAAATTTTCACAAGTTTAATAATTTCTTGGTAAAAAAAAATATATTTTATGGCTATTCAATAGATAATTAATCATTTCATAAGTTAAGAAGTTTTTACTCAAATTTATGACATATTTCTAGATTTTGATTAGAACATAGAAGTTTATGTTTAACTTTAGTAAAAATATTTCAAAATATTATTATTATCAATTTAATAGCTTTTATTTAGATTTATATCCCGATTTAAGCACTAATTTTTTTAAAATATTATGCATATTAGTATGTATTGTTATTATTTAAACCATCAAAGAAACACCGTACTCCAAATTTAATAATAATATAATAAATAAATAATTGATTAAAGGGCTCTTGTGTACGAGTATATGACTAATATACATGTAATTAAGATTTTTTATCTACGTTTTGCAAAAAGCTTTATACCCGCACATATGACTAACTTTCCCCTTTTTACGGGTTTGATGAGGTGTTTTCTCTGTAAATTATTACATTTAAGTTACTTATAGCTATTTTACATATATGAATATATTTTCAGTTACACTTATAATTTCAAAATTGTTAATAAAGTTTGTGTATACTTTGATGTAATGATTTATATCTATTTTATAATTAAGTTATTAAAAAATAAACAAATATGTTTTATAATTTTTTTATTTTCTTAAACTTGTCTACTCACTATGTACTCTTTAGTCTCTCAATTTTCTCTTAATATTTTCCTCTCAAGCAACATTAGTGTTTTGACTAAAGAATTTAGCACTATCTTAGAAGGTGACTTAAATCAGTTTATTGATTTTACTTTGTATGAATTTTTGTTCTTCTATAATCATTAAGAGTTTATTTCAATTCCTTAATAACCGTTTCTTCCTCTCTTTACATTAATTAAAAAGGGCATTATAATGACTAACAAAAAATTGTTGAGATAAAACAACATAAGAAATAAAGATATCGACTTGATTGTATAAAGTCTATCTAGTCCATTAATTATTATGAAAACAAACAGTTAAATATTATGCTCGAAAGATTGCGTAGATCCATAACTCCAAAACTTGATTAGATCGTTAGCAAAAAAAAACCTAAAAAATATTGTGAAGTATTTGATAATTGTCCCATTTCAAGAGATCAATTTCTCTACCGAATGAAATTTCCACAAGTTTGGCTTTTAGAGATCAATGTAAGACATCTTCCCTAGTTACATTTCTAAAGACTTAAGGAGAATTGCAGGGAATATACCAAGTACACAGAGATGGTCAAATAAGATTAATTTTACGTATTGAAAATCATATTTTAAGTAATAGATGAAGTAAAGCATACCAAAATTATATAATACTTTAAACAAAAATACTTAACTTTATTATGGGAAAACTATAAACTTTACAAAAACAAGATGAAAATTAACATTTGTTTTATTTCTATAGAATTTTCCATAAACTACTAGCATAATAATTTTAACCTGAGCTTTTCAAAATTAATAGGTAGTTTTAAAGATTTGTAGGAAGATGAATACTCTACTTTTAGATGAGAGAGATCAAGTAGAGAATAATTTTATTTATTTATTTTATAATGGGATGATTTGAGTCAAAGAAGAGAATGTTTGAAAATAGAAGAAGATAGGGAAGAGAATGGCCTAAGAAAATCAAAGATCAAGTTGGAGATAATATTCCTTGCAAAGATGAGAAGGAAACTGGGGATATACCCATGGAAGACAAAACTCTACTCTACTAGGAGAGAGAGCACAGTAGGTATTGTGTTATTTTGCACGACACTTATAATTATTTGGTAAACAAGTTGTATTATAAACTGTTTTATAATCCTTTAATGACTATGAATTATATAATAAATCAATGTCACTTGTTAGTTAGTTAGTATTATTTTTCTTTAGACCGGTTACTCATAGTATTATTTTTCTTTAGACCGGTTATATGAGTAGTGAGTTTTGGATTTAGTAAACAAATAGATGTCGTGTTTTGTTTTGTACAAGTTGATTTAGTGCAAAAAATAAGAGATATTATGACAAATTAAAAAAAAAAAGAATTCTAGTATATAATAGGACTTTGAGTGAACTTAGGATAGGCAGGTCCTTACACTGCATAACAAATATATTTTATTTTAGAATAATAATTTAATTAGAATTATAAATAATTTGTATGTTAATAACTTTATTTTAATTTCATTATTTATTTTAAGTAAATATAAATAATTATACTTTTTTTCCATTTGAGTTTACTAACCTATTCTTTCTTTATTATTATTTTTATATTTTTATATTTTTGAAGCATTTGTCAAAGATATGTCTCTTTTCTTACCTACATATCCTTTAATAATTCAAAACTCATGTCATAAAACCAAAATATTTTTTAGAAAAAATAAATATATAAAATATAAAATCATACAACATGTTATTATAAACTTATAATCCTTTTAGTTGTTTGTAATGGATAATAATTGGCCTCTAAATATTAAACTCTCTTATTTGTAACGTAATAAAAAAATTCCTAAAGATATTTATTTTTGTTGGAATGGATAATGATAAATTATTTTAAACAAAATAATAATTGAAATTCTAAACCTTCAATTCATAATTCAACATTTAGAGATCATATTAATATAAAATTATATATAAATAAATGTCTAAAAGAGAAGAAGATAATATTATAAGTGTAATTTTTAAATTATTAACACATTAAAATTCTAAATAATCTATATTATGTTGCTATACTAAAAACAAAATAGAAAAAAATATCAATAAGTCTTTCATATTAAGCTTTAGTGTGCTTTAGTTCCCAGATTTTTTTTATAAATACATAAAAATATTATTTTTCTTCCTCGTAATAGTGTAAGTTTTTGAGATAATTTAACAACGAACTCAAGAATTTGTTTTCAGTGGGACTGAACTCATACATAGCTATTATACTATACTCCAAATAAATAATGAATTTGACATTTTGATATAGGATATTAGTTATTTTATTCTCCAAAATTTTAAATTATTAGTAAATTTAGTCTAAATTATTAAATTTATAAGATCATTTCCATAATTTAACGTAAAGTTGATTGCCATATTCATAATTTTATAGGTATGTTAATCAATTTTATAGTAATTAACAATTTGAAATTAAATTTTATAAATAAAACTATTTTCTTTGCCAAAATATCTAATACCTTACGAGAATAAAAAATCAAAATGACCATATAATCATATAATTGAACGATTTGAAATTAATTCATAGTTATCATTTAAACATATTAAATGACACATTATTTTTCTTACTTAAAAGAATACATATTTTCATCATGAATCTTTTACTAATTTTAACAATAATTTTAAAACCAATTTGATCGATCTAGATATATTTAGGATCCAAATTGAATAAGTTTGATACAAAATTAGTCAAATTAAAACACTATATTGATTACTTAATTTCATACAAATTTAAATTAAAATCAATATTTATTAATTATTTTATAAAATTTCAACTAGGCTATAATCCTTTCTAGCCACCCATTAGGCTTGTCCCTGGGAGGTTTACTTCACCACTAATTTTTAACATAATATTATAATTAAAGATTTTATATTCAAAGTTAATTGTTGAATTGTAAGTATTTAGCATGTATAATGCATAAACTTAACACTTGTGATGGAGAGATAAATATAAAAAAGTATTGTTAACCCTCCTTCTAATACATTAGCTTTTAAGAGAGTCGGTTTTCAATAATTTTTAACAATTTTCTTCATAGTCTAACAACTTTGAAAATACAATTAAGGACAAATATTATTTTAATGATTTTCTGATTCAAATTTTTTTTTCTTGTACCGTGTTAATTTACGATTAAAACATGATTTTTTAACAATAAAAAAATAACTGTTAATAATAATTTTTTTAACAAAATAAGTGTTTTGATATTTGCTAATTATCACTTTATTATTTTAACATTTTATTGATTTGTTTAAAAAATCATATATATATATATATATTTAAATAACTTTATTTTATAGTATTAATTTTTATTTTTTTTAAAGAGTTTATGTTTTAAACTAATTTTAATTACTTAACAAAAATAATAATACTTAAATAAATAATTATTAAAATAATATTATTTATTTTTATTAAAGTTAAGTACTGATAAATATCTTCTACAATAAGTGGACTAAATAGCATAAACTTCAAAATCCAGGAACTTCTACCACTATTCTCCATAAAAAAAAAAATATTTCAGCTAAACTAATATTGCAATTAGTTTCATGCTATCTCAAAATAAAGAAATATTATATTACATATTTCATAAATATTATTTAACAAAATTAGAGAAATCGTGCTATTTGTTTTTGATATTATAATTGGTAACAAAAAAAATTATTTTTAGTAAATAGTAATACAATTATTTATAAATAATATATATTTTTTATTTTTATGCCTGTAATAATATCTTTTTTTTAAACATTATTTCATATATACTAATACCAGTAATATATTAAAATATATTTATTAACGTATTAGTAATAGATACATATTTTTATTAATAAATATTATTAGTAATTATTATTATATACATGTGACAAAATTCGAATAATTTTGTAAGAGTACAAGAAAAACGAAGAAAAAAATAAAAAATAAACATACAAGACTAAATATTAAAAAGTAAAAAAAATGGTATCTAAATTAATTAAACACTTATTATATATTTTAAATAACATAATTTAAAACTTACCTTACCTATTTGATAGAAAAATAAAAATAATAAATAATGGATGTAAAATAATTATATATAATATATTATGAATTTTTAAATGAAATATCGTAAATGGTCGGTATTAGTAGCTACACTCGGACATTCAAACTAGGTTATCACCTCTATTGCACCCTCCTCATCAACCACATCAATTTCAAATATTATTAAATAGTAAAAAAAATATATATAACAAATCTCAACAAAATCTATAATTAGGTTTATTGTTAACATTTTAACAAAAGAAAAGGATTAGCAAATAGTAGTACATCCTACCATCAAATGGTGGTGCAAATATTAAGAGTCATAGAGACTATATTATTTGCTTCAATATTACTCTTTATCAATATGTGAAAAATGAAATTCTATGTAAACAATTTTCTCTAAGTAATCAACTCAGGTAGAGTACCATATCTACAATACCAAAAGGAAACGAGTCCGAAAAAGGGTGACAATATAAATAGAGTTTGTCTCCTACCAAAGTTTATGTCGCCTAAAGGTGGTAGCATACATCATCGCATGAAACCAGTCTACCCAATTCAACTTCCTATATAAATTAAATAAATTTATTAACCGGGATATCAACTTTGGGGAAAATAAATATAAAAATATTTATAAATTAACAACTTAATAATATCATTATATATCTAACTTCAGGATTTGAAGACCTCCCAATATAGTTAGGAAGAACATTATGCATTTGTATACTTGTGCTTCATCAAGTGGTTTCAAATATGGAAACCCATAATTTTTGGCCAATCTGAAAGTTTTGTATTCCTTCCATGCCTTATTTGCAATCTTATAACACTTACTCATCCAAGTGTTAGGGACTTTATAATGATTCTGTAAAAACACACTACAAAAGATGAGATATAATACAAAAAAGATATAATATATGTAATTAGTTATAAAATAAAAAGAGACTTCACAAACGGTTTTCCATATTTTGAACTTTTCATATTTTTCAACCTTAGTCCAATCATTTATATTGATTGGAATACTTGACTTCACTAGTCTACCAATAGAGGATTTCCATTGTTGGCCATTTTTTCCTAAAAGATTACTAGTAGCATCAAATAAAATGGGTACTCTATCATCTAGGTTAAGTGAAGCATCAGGTATATTTTTCCAACCTCTTCTTCTCAAATTCTCCAATGGATCATTTGGATATACAATCTCTCGTACCCTAGGATCCATGAAATATATGCAAACAATGATGAAATAGAAATTGATTGACAATTTTAATTCCAAACATATAAACATGCAAGAATTAATAGAATAATATAGAACATACATTATGTTTAATTAGGTTATTGATTATATATATATATTCTTTCATAATCACTTCGAGTCCATGACGAAGAATTACCGTCATCAACTAGATCATCACATACATTAGGCAATTTGTTTGAGAAATGACTAATATTGGATAATGTATCAAGCATGTCATCATCTTCTAAAGCATTATATTGGTAGAAATCGTTTTGTGGAGGCATTAACACAATAGACCATCTTGTGTCAATTTGATCACTCACGTAAAAATACTTGTTTTGCATGAAGTGCTAACGTGAAAGGATCATGAGTGTGACTTATCTTGGATAATTTTATAAGGGTAAATAAAAAATCTTCTATTTTATATTCAACATTGATAACATCTTCGACCTAATTACACAAAAATATTGTTTCATGGAAGACCTCATAATCGAGTTCCCAAATTTTTTTAATTATACCATAATATATTCTATCAGAAAGTATAGGATTACCATCGAACTGGAAAATTGCATAGTTTGTGCAACCATCTTCATACCACTATTCTGATTTACTCAAACTTTGTCCCTTTCTTGAGTCGTAAACCTCAATCCATTAATTTTAAAACTATAATATGATTTGACATCAATTTTTGGACCATGTGCAAACCATTCTAAACTTTATATTATTTTATAATTGGGTTTGTTGAGTTCAACTCGAATCTATGCATAAAAAACATGAAATGTGTTTAAAACAAAGTTTTAAAAACATTGCATAGAAGTACTAATGAATTCTTATATGTAAGACCTACATGGTTGTGAAACCAATTAATAAGCTCTTGCTTATGTTCATCATACAACCATTTTTCTCCCTTTTTATAACAAGGATCGATCTTCAGTAAGTTTATATGCATTCTGTAATGTTACTAAAGATATATCAATTAGATATCATTAAGAATTAAATAGAAAATAATTTTATTTTAAATGAAAAGGTTGAATATGTCCTCACTTACTCTATGCACGGTTGTGCCTCCTTATTATTTACCAAAATAGTTCAGGGTGCTTTTTCTCATCGACTGCGATTAATAAATAATTTCTTACTTCCACCAAGTATAGGGTTACCTACTTGGATCATGTGACATTCTAAGAACAACTTGTGCATAGGATTCCCAATTTTAGTACAACTACTAAAGTATTTAGAACAAAACTCAATGGCCTCTTTAGTAATGTAATGTTCCACCATGCATCCTTCAGGTCAATTTCTATTATTTACATATCCTTTAAGGACTTGCATGTATCTCTCAAAATGATACATCCACTTTAAGTAAGTAGGACCACATAATTGAACTTCTCGAACTATATGAACACACAAGTGAATCATTATATCGAAGAAAGAAGGAGAAAAATATTTTTAAGTAAGTAAGACCACCTAATTGAACCTCTTGAACTAAATGAACACACAACCTCCCATGCCACGCTTCACTTTCTGATCCGTCCACTGAATTCTACATGTCGTGTATCATCTCTCTATTAGTTGTCACTGTTAACTTTCCTCCTTTTCTTCTTCTTTTTTATCAAATTTTGTCTTTTTTTATGAAAAATATGTCTTTATGAATAAAATTATGTCTAGTTAATTTATTAATCTAGGGGTCTTATGAATCTAATTTTTAACATGTGATAGTCTAATATTTTTCCCCAATTATAATTTCAATTTAATTATATTATTTAATCTAATTTTATGCTATTAATTATTTGACCAACAATTGATCTATAGAGACAAGTAAATAGATTTGAGGGAATTATTTATTTGTTTGTCTTGATTAAATAACATGTATAGTTTCTAGGCAAAGATGTATGATTCTTATGTATGTGATCTATAATTGATGAACTTAATGAGTAGTATGCAATTTAATTTACGTGAGAATGTGAATGGGTTAATTACGATATGGTGTGTAGTTTACTTGAGAGAGGAATACATGCTAGGTTAGATTCAATTGATCATGTAATTAATTGATAACTATATTGGGGGGATTTTAGTTATTCATATGTTTTGAAAATTGGGGATTAATTATTCCTACTTATTTTCTCATATATCTTCTTAATTGTCAATTTTATTTAATTAATTATTATTATTTATTTTTAGTTCTTTTAATTTTGCTTTCTTAAAATATAAAAACACTAAAAAATTATTTTTATTTTTTTTGTTTTAAAAATTATTTTCTTATAACATAATCTCCCTGAGAAGATATTTTCTTATCATTATATTATTTGTTGTAATATGTATTATTGCACATTCATTTAATACAACTCTTTTTTCGATCATCTGGGATAGATTTAAATTATTTATCACTCAATGCCCACATCGAACCTTTCCACTACAACTTTAGAATCAATTTTTCTATGATGGATTGACACAATGGTATCAATTCATAGTTGACAATGTTGTAGGTGGAGCTATGGGAGAAATAACAACCTTAGAGACTTATAATCTCTGAAAAATGGTGTGTGCTAATTCTCAACAAAAGAGCGCTAGAGTGAGAAGAGTTGGAGTTCATGAGATAGTCTCCAGAACTGAAATGTCTTTGGAACTTGCAGAATTGACCAAGCAAGTTGTACTTCTTGCCACTAAGGGCGCTCCAAATAGAGAAGCATATGAAGTATATAGTAATTATGGGTATGGTGCTAACACATGCCCTTATCAATAAGAACCATTTGTAGGTCCTAAACAAGGGGATTCAATGGAAAGTTATCAATGTAGAACTAGGAATGTCCCTTATGTAAACACTTTTAATTTGGGTTGGTGAAATCATCAAAATTTCTATTAGAGGGCAAACAACCCTACCTATGCCCTGAACCAAAATCGTATAAAAGGCTAGCAATTCAACCAACACATACCACATAATCCTCCAAATAAACCAACTTTAGAGGACAACTTGAATTCTTTTATTCAAGTTAGCAATGATGACCAAATAAAAAAAATTGAAGGTTGGATTCTTTGGAGGTATCAATTAAAAGAGTGCAAGTGCAAGTAGGGCAACTAGCTGAGCATTTACAAAAGCAAGCAAGAGACCATATTCCTAATAAAAATGAACATGTGAGGGCTATTACATCCATTCACATTAATGAGTTACTAGATGTTGAGTTCCCTAGAATCTTTGATTGTTTACCTAATGAGGCAGGGAATACAAATAATTTTGAAGCTACCTCTAAAGATCCTAAAAGCTACCATTGGTGAGAAAAATAAGGCAACTGTGATGTTAGATCTAAGTACAAGTGTTAAATTATTTCCTTATTTTTTATACATGTAGCTAGGAGTGGGTGATCTAAATCCTACAACCATATCCCTAGAATTGACGGATAAATCTCCGATATATCCAAAGGACATGGTAAATTATTTAATGGTATAGGTAGATAATCATATCATACCTATAGATTTTTTCATTGAAGATGTGCAAGAAACCCTACAATATGACAAAGAGCACAATGCATTTTATGGTAGGCCATTCATAGCCTCTACTAAGACAAATATGGACCATAATGTGAGTGTATCAATGATAGTTATGGGAAGGGTTGTACATTTTCAAGCACATACTCACACAAACTCAATGACGAGGGAGACATTGATCATATTAAGATCTACAAATTGTAGTCCCCCCAAGTAGGATCTGACTAAAATGTTAAACTAAGCCTTAAATGGGAGATAACCTGTTAAAAAATCATTTTTTATTTGTTAGTTAATAGTTGTTTTATTTCATTTTTATTTTTATCTTCTTGATATTGCTCGGAATTATTTTTTATGTTTTCTTTTATTTTAGATTTAATATATTTTATTTTATTTCTATTTGTATTATTGTGAATAATGTTTTGTTCTTTAGAACTATTGATTTCATAACTGTTTGATAATGTTTGGTTCATGAGAAGTACACATTGATTCCCTCTGTGTGGTATAAATTGAGTTATATGATGGATGCAATAAGAGTATCCACATCACCATACTTAATCACAATGCGCTACTACAAGTGGGCAACTTTTTTTTTAATTTACATTTAAAACTTTGAAGAATGTAGATTCTACATTGAGGGTGAAGGGAAAGTTACTTATGAGATAATTCATTTTAGATTTTATTAAACATATGTTTGCTATTGTTTAATTTAGTTATGGACACTTAGGTCCAATAAAAGAATTTGTTTTTGCAAAATTCTCATGTTTTCAGTTAATTTAAAATGAATAATTGAGTCTTTGCATTTTTTGTTTGATGTCTTAAACAATTTCAAGGATTTTTGTAAGAATTATTCATATTTATAATTTATGTTTTATGCTTTGATTTTGAAATTAAGATCATACTAAATTTGGTGCATAGGAATCAAACAGTGGAGACTACTGTGTGAGATATTGTGGAGCCTATATTGTTTTATTCTAAGTGATAATCTTTCTTCTACTCTTTTAAATTTTTTTCTATTATTTCAAATTGTTAGATGATCTTTATAGTTTTTGCATTGAAGGTATGAATCTTAAACATCTAATGAAGTATCATGTACATATTTTAATGCTTAGTGAAAGCTTTTATGTTACGAATCCAATTAGCTAAAGGGGGTGAATAGATAATTAGTACAATTAAGAAAAATTAAATTTTTTACAGATGGTATGTCATGCAATTACATGTAAATAAAGTAATGCGAAGATATAAATCAACACACGAGATTGATGAGTGCTCAAAAAGCACTAAAATTACCATGATTTTATACACATTAATTGATTAAAAATATATATATTTATATGTTTTATCATATATTTATATAAATTTATCTTTTTTGGAATCACTGGTGTTTTTATTGTTTTTCAGGTATTTTCACTTAAAAACGTAACTTAAAGACTCAAAGAGGAATACTGGAAGCAATACATCACAAATATATTAATAAATAAATGGGAAAAGGTCAACAAATATGGAAAAATTGGACAAAATGGGTCAAAAGGGTCAAAAATGTCAAAAAAGAGAAAATCGCGCCGCCCAGCCGCGCCCAGACCCGCGCGCGCCGACGCCCATTTCGCCCCATTTTTCACGTGCAGCCGCCCCGTGACGTCATGCTGACGTCATCAATGACCTCAGCATTTGCACTCCGCGTTTTCACATTTTTTTAACATTTTTTCACTCATTTTTTCTCTCCATCCTCACCTATAAATACCCCCCTTCCCTTCACTTCTAAGACACCTCAAAACACATTCTTTTTTCTCTTTCTTTCTCTCTTTTCTTAGATTTTTTAGTTTTTCTTAGTTTTTAGCTTTTCTTAGTTAATTTCTCTTAGTTTTAGAGTTCTTCCCTTTTTGGGAAGAACTAGTATGTTTTTGTAATTTATTAGCTTTTTGATTCAATAAATGGGAGTGCAAATTCCGCTTGGAGGTTTTCCAGCAACGGGAATAACATCGAAGTTCTGTAAGGATTTTATTTTATTTACAGTTATTTTTTATGCTTTATTCTTACATGTTATATTTAATTTGTCTGTGATTAAATTTAACTTTGCTGGTTGTTTATAAATATGATGTAATAATAACGTTGTTATGCTTGCGAAATATTAAATAGGTAAAAATCTCTAAAATGAATTGATTTTTTTTTTATTCAAGATTTTATATTAAGAATGTTAGAGAGAAATATATTATTTTTCATTACAAACTTAAATTTGAAAATTAGATTTTAAGGTTTAGTTATCCGGTCTAATTTAGAGTAGTGCTCTTTTATTTGTTGGTACAATCGCCCGGTAGTTAGAGTGAAGCTCTATTTCAAAAGTTTTTATAAGAATTATTATCTGAAAATGTATTGACAACATGTTTTCAGTAGTGGTTTTAAAACTTGAAAGTTAGTACTCGGATAACTAAATTCTTAGGTTTAATTTGGACACCTTGAATAAAGTTTAAACTGTCTAACCCCACCAAAGGTGGCATTTAAATGATTCATTTTCAATCTCTTAGAAAAAGGAATTAATTTAATTAACCAAATTAGTTATCAACCCCACCCATAGGTGTTAATTGATTTGTTTAGTTAATAAAGAATATCTAACCCACGAAAGGTGGTATTCTTTTACAAAGGAGAGAATCAATAAATACCAATTCATATCTTTAATAACCTAAATAATATGAGCAAGCATAATTAACTTAATTATTATATCCATAAATACTCCACCATTATAAATGATAAAATTTGCATAAATGTTTATTGAATCTATGTTTATTTTTATGTTATTAGATTAAAAACACAAAACCCCAAAATATCGTGACAAGATGTTTAGGATTTAATTTCGTTTTTAAAATTTTGAATAATAAATTAAAAACCACATACATTCCTTCCTTAGATCGACCTCGGGAGTATACTTATCATTTTCTACGAAATGATTCGTGCACTTGCGAGAGTTTTATAAATACATAAAACCAAAGTAACGGGCAGGATCGGCGATGTCGGTTCTGCCCCTATCAGAGATCTTTAGGTAAAAACAACCTAGACAACACCAATAACCTTAGAGAAAAACCACTAAATCACTTAACTATGCACTATGAAAATAATATTTAATTACAAGGCTAGGACTCAAATTACCCACTAAGGCAATGTTCCCGTATACTTTACTTACAAGTCTCTACTTTCTTTCATAGTCTCTACAAGCAAGGTATTCGAATCTGGACCAATGTTCCAACAGTTTGAGCCATATATGTAATCAAACCTATTCAATCAATACCTAAAATGTTAGCACAATAACGCAAGTACAAATGTGTGTCTTAGCGTAGATTTAATAATGAATAACCCTAATTAAACAATTTAATAATATATTAAATAAATTTAAATAAACTAGTAACCCTAGAACAAATAGTTTAAGCATAGTATCACATTTATTGTAGGCTTGTTAATTAATTAAACAAAACCACAAAATGTATGATAAATTAACTAAATGAAAAAGCCAACCTAAATAGGTTTTGCAAAACAAGAGAGAGAGAGAGAGATTAAAATGAAGATAATAAAGCTCTTGTGTGGTTATAAAATTTGTGTGCTTTGGATTATTTAAATCGATCTAAGTAATTAATTGATTGATCTAGTATTCAATCGATCCACCACTAATTACTCGATCAATCTAGTCAACTAAAAATCAATTCAAGACTTTTTAAATTGAGTAGATGGATTCTTAATCGATCTACAAACCTCAATTGATCTAGACGTATCTTGATCAATCGAGTTTCCTAAATTCAAAATGTTCCTATGTATCTAATATAAAATCTAATGTACATAAGAATATAGATGTACTTGACATGTTCGTTGGAGCTTAATAGTTTCTTTAGCTTGAAATATTTTTAAAAGACACATCTAAAAACAAAAATTATATTTGTATGTTTTATTCATGAATATTGACAACATTCACATAAATCTTATACTTAGATTAAATGATTTGATTAGAATAGATAGTGTGTACCTATCTTCATTCATGCTTGACTTCTAGTAAATAAAGAAAGATATATTTGACATTTCCTTAGAAAAAAAGAGGGCCAAAATAACCATTCATTATATATGTACATGTATTTGTTCTTTGGAAAAGTAAGGAAAAAGAATAAAAAATAGTATAACTAAATACTATGACATTAAATTTTTAAAGTAGTGAGATGGTTATTACCAAATAGTAGGAATTTTCTCCTTGAATTCAAAATCATTTTCTTTCATCTTATGGCATACATTTGATATCTTTGCTTAATGATTTTGATTGAAGTATGATTTTTCATAATCCTAGCATTTGATTTCTTTCATGAGATCCATGTTATACACATTTGAGCCTTTATTGTTTATCATATGGAAACATTTTTGCTTTATTCTTTACATAGCTTATGTTCACATATACTTGGCTAAGTGCCTGAACCAATAGGATAAGTGTACTATTGAGATTACATCTTGTGAGGAATAGAGTTGAAGCAAATTCAAATTCTTAAAGCTAGGTTTGGGTAAGTCAATGTTAATATGTTCCAATTATGGGGCATGAATTTATGATGTTTAACTAATTTAAACGATGAAACTTTGATAATTTGAGATGTTGAATAAACTTGTGCTTGAGATTTTAATTATGAATTGAAAAGAAACTAAAGCATGAGAATTTTTATTGATTTTTGTTTTCATCTTGCTAGGTGAATTATTTATATTTTTTTTCATTTTATGATGTTTGTGGGCATCATCACAGGAAGCACTCGTGAGACTTTTACTCATTCACTAGGGCCATCTATTGGTCTAAAGGCTTTTTGTATACACTAAATGCAATTGTGTCAATATACGAAAATGATTTAGTTTGGTATAGTATAGTTTATTTAGTTTTTGTTTTAGAATTTTAGAACACTTCACTTGCTTGAGACTATTAAGAAGTGGGTTGGAGATTATGATAAGTGCTTGAAAACCACTTATATTTCATTATTTTATTGTCTATTTGGAATATATAGGTTTAATTATAGAATTTATTAGATTATTTATGCAAATCTATTTGTTCAGAAACACATGTATGTTTTGTTATATTTTAAGTGTTTTACCTTCAAAAGAGATAAATAATGTCAACACATAAAGAAACAACACTTAGAGTGTTGTCTCTTTAAGAGAACATGAATGTGCAAGTATACACTGTCACAAGTAATAAATGATAAGTAAGATATCGTTTCCACGGAGATTTGTTACTAATATTTGTTAAGTACTAAAATTGTTTCAATCTAATTTTATCCAAACAATCGAAAGTGTGATCAAGCTTCACTAAACTAATTTTTGATAACAAAATATAAGAAAATTCTAGGATTGCAGTTTCACCAAATTAATCCACTTGAATCATATTATTTTATCTTGATTTATGTTTTTGCATTTAATTTTTCAACCGATAACTCCTAATTTATGCACATGTCTCTTCCAATAAAAAATAGACACATCTCGCTAAAATAATTCACTATATTCTTATGAGAATTAAATTCACCAAGATTTTTAAGTTCAAAGTTCTCAAATAGCTACACGTACAATAAATGTATATTCCTATCCCTTATATATATGTTATTCTATCCACGAGAAACACATAAAAATGCCTTTTATAAGTTTATTTAAGTGTCACAAATCAATTGATTAATCTTCCAACAATCAAAAGCATTAAGCACAAATAGAACAAATAAATTAAACATCTCATAAATCATTCAAAAATAATTAATCCAAGATCCATAATGTAAGTTACATGGCAACCCTAGAACAATTAAATTAGTTCACAACAAATATTAAAATTACAACATGAAAATATTAAGACATTTAAGGAACATTAAATGAAGAACAACAAAAAGAATTAGAAGTATTTCATCTCTGCGTTCTCTATTTTTCTTCCTTAACAGAAACACAACAAAAGCCAAAAATGGCTTCTACGTGTTCCCCCTCTCCATCCCCCCCATTGTGCTTGTATCATAATAAGCACATATTTATAGCTTCAATGAAATATACCAAAAATATTCTTCAAACACGCATGCAAAAAATGGGAGACAAAAAATATTCTTCAGATACGTGTGTAAAAAGTGGAGACAAAACGTGCAAAACAAACCAGTAATTTGGGATTTTTAATTTTACAATACGCATGACACGTGGTAGCTTCGTATTGGGTGGGATGTGAGGGCACATGCAGATTAGGTGGACCGCATCGCACAAGAAATATGCACACTGGTCTGTGCGTAATAGTTGGCTTCCACTCGTGTGGAGTGTGGGATAAACGCATGATCTGGGCTGTTCAAATTTGATCTGACGGTGAGTGATGGATATGCGTTTGGGAAATTAATTTCGCAGATAGGTGGGGCCCATTCTAAGCATCGGACTGCGTAGACAGGTGGACTCTACTCTACTCGCCAAATAGTGTGCCATCTAGAAACGCATCCAATCGCCCTTGTAGTGCTTGCATCTCACTCGCCTGATCCTCGTCGTTGATTTTATGATCTGACGGTGCATGAGGTGCGTTGATACTCCTCTACGCAGAAAAATAAAGTTTAGTTAATTGCATTTAAGCCCTCTATATTAATTAAAATTAGATTTTAAACTTTTTTATTTTCAATTAAGCCTTCTTTTAATTCAAATAATATTTTCAACTTTCATTATTTGCAATTAAGTCTTTTTCAATTCAAATTATTTAATTTTCTCTTAAAATATATTCCTTAAAAACCTAATAGTAAATATTAATTTAAGAACTTAAAATTAACTAAAAACATTAAGAACATAGAAATTATAATTAATAAATTGGATAAAAATAACTCTAAAACATAGAGTTATCAGTGTTTTACCTTCAAAAGAGATAAACAATGTCAACACATAAAGAAACAACACTTAGAGCACTCAAATTGCACCATAAGAGCTAAAAAGAGTAAGGTATGTAAGCCTTACATAAAAAAATAACCAATATATAAGGGACACAAAAGAATTCAAGACAAATATTGTGTGCCATAGCAAAGAATTAATGTGTCATAGTATGGGAAAGCAAACTAGGCATGTTAAACATTTCATGCCATGGATAGTTTTAGAATAAAGCAGCTATAATATAGTTTTAATTTAGAACAATCTCATATAGCTACTACACCACCATATACACCACCATGTTAAACATCTCTATGATTAGTTGTGCATAAATAAATAAAAGTTTAATTTCATTTCATTTATCAGTTTCAAGCCCGACCAAGGAAGTTTTTAGTTAAATGAGATTAAACTAGATTATTAAAAATATCTTTAATTATAAATTAATAATGAATCAAATCTTGGTTATAATAAAAAAATATATTGATAAGAATCATCGAGCTCTACAAATTCCAAGTGGACCAATCACAAGGTCTAGGAAGACACAACTTGAAAAAGCTTTAAATGGGCTCATTCAAGAGGTCATGCATAATCAAGGGGACCTAAATTTGGAGTGCAAGGATTGGGGCAATCCTAGGATGGAAATTAGGGCAAAATTGGAAAAATAAAACTAGGCACATTCTTGTGCCATTTGGACTTTTTTTGGGCAGCTTCATTTTCAGCCCTTAGATGGAAACAAGGGTTAAGATGTAATATTTTATAGGGTTTCTTTTGTTCTCAGCTGCTCCAATTTTGGAGTGCCATTTGGACTGATTTTGGGTAGCTTCATTTTCAGCCCTTGGATGAAATCAAGGTTAAGATGTAATATTTTATAGGATTCCTTTGTGGCCAGCTGCCCCATTTTTTCCATGTTTTGGTCAATGTTTTCTGCTACCTTTTTTGCTTTTTGGCTGTTTTTATTTTCAACCCTTGGATGAGATCAATGGCTATGATGTAGTAGAGCTTAGGGTTGGTTTGTATCCTATTAAGAGCAGCTCAGTTACTGTAAAATACAATTTGAATGAAGTTTGAATTTTCAGATCATTTGAGAGCTCATTCTAGCTCTTTGTTCCTCTTTAAGCAACTTATCAAGGGATTGGCAACCTTTGTGGCATTGTTTAGCATCCAAGCATTTGTGGTGAGTCATATCCATACTTGTTAGGGTGTCATTTATGCTAGACTTATCAAGGAAATAGCAGCTCCTTGTGGCGTCTTTTCTCCTCAGAAAAATGGTGAGTAATATCCATTGATTTGTGGAGAAACCCTTTGCTATATAATATGTAATTAGCTAGGTCCTAACCCCTTGGATCATATCATTTGGTATGAGAGATTTTGGTGCTAATTTTCAGATTCCTATCCTTTATATTTGTTCTTGTTCTTGTGTTCTTGTTGTATTTTTGATATATAAAAAAACGAAAAGAATATCATTCTACTGTGTTCTTGCTGAAATTTATTCTCCAAACCCTAAAAATATTGTTCTTCTTGGTTTCCACATTTTTTCTGCATTTTCCTCTCAAATTCTATTGTGTTCAAAGTTTTTCAGTAGTAACCTTGCATATCCTACTGTTTCTGAAAGTATTCTGCATTTTCATTTTATATTCTGCATTTTCCTTGCAAATTCTGCTATTTTTGAATCTATTATGCATTTTTTCTTATTTATTCTGCAATATCTTATATATTCTGCAGTTTTTGGTTGTTTTCTAGTATTTCTGTTGTAGTTCCTGCAGAAATTTCATTTTCCCTTTGTGTCGTAATTTATGTGCTATTATACCTATCTTAAAAATTCCTTAAACTCATATTGAAAGTATTGTATTGATTGACTCTTGAGTTATTAGCATATTTGTTCCAAAAAGAAAAAAAAAACAGAAAAAGAGTGGCCAGAATTAATTCAAAAAAAAAAACAAAAAAGATAGAGAAAAAGAGAGGCCAAATTGCATTTGCTAATTTCTAGTGCGTATTAGAACTCATAGTTTCAAGAATTTTACACTTTGATTATAAATCTCCCATTGCGTGCTTAGTTCCTTTGGTAAAATTGTTGTTTTCCAATCGTGTTGATCTATTGCTTTTCCTTGTGCTTACTACTCTAAACACTTTGAATTAGTTTCATTTGTGCTTTAACAAGTGGGATATTGTGAACTATTTTTTTTTGTGTTTGATAATTCTACAAATTGGTTTGAATTCCTGGATTTGGTTGCTTTGATTAGGAACTAAGAGGGTTTGAGCGATCAATCTGAGCGCTAAACACGTGAGGTATTGTGTGAATTTACATTAGTTCTATTTTATTACACTAACCTATTGTTGTGTATAATTGAAAAAAAAATGTCAAACAGTAGTCCCGAAGGAAGACCGGATATGATGTTCATGATGAGGGTGCTGCAACAATATTTTGAGAGGATGAACAACTTGGTGGTTGATATGAATGAAAGATTGGAAAGGCAAGAAAATTCCTGAGTAGCTTTACAATGAGAAACACCTCCACCCAATGTTAGGAGAGTTAATAGGCAAGCTCATGTTAGGGATGATATAGATAAAGAAGATTGGGAAGAAGAATTGGAGGAAGAAAGGGGAAGAATGCCTAGAGGAGGAAGAAATGATAGGGGAGGTATGTGGAGACTCCCACCTAGAGCTCAAGATGGAGTTGATAGAGATCTAAGTAGTATAAAAATGAAGATACCACAATTCCAAGGAAAGAATGACCTGGAGTTGTATTTGGAGTGGGAGAAGAAAGTGGAGCATATTTTTGAATGCCACAACTACTCAACAGAGAAAAAAAGTAAAACTTGTTGTAATTGAGTTTTTTTGACTATGCATTGAATTGGTGGGATCAATTAGTCATTAGTAGGAGGAGAAACTGTGAAAGGCCTATAGATAATTGGGAGGACATGAAGGCCATCATGAGAAAGAGGTTTGTTCCTAGCTACTACTATAGAGAGTTACACAAACGCTTACAAAGATTGACTCAAGGATATAAATGTGTTGATGAGTACTATAAGGAAATGGAAGTGGCTATGGTAAGAGCTACTATCGAGGAAGATAGAGAGGCAACCATAGCTAGGTTTCTTAGTGGGTTGAATTCGAACATTGCCAACATTGTGGAACTTCATCATTATGTGGAGATGGAGGATATGGTCCACATGGCAATCAAGGTGGAAAGGAAATTAAAGAAATGGAGTTTTCGATCCCAACCATTAAGGTCTAGTCCTATTACTCCAAAACCAAATCTTACTAGTCCTTGGAAGTCCAATGAGAAAAAAGATGAAATATCTACATCCAAACCAAGATTTGAGCCTTACAAAGCCAAAGAGATGGAGGCTAGCAAGGACAAAGGTAAAATTGACACCCCAATTCGTAATCATGACTTAAGGTGTTTTCGATGTCTTGGTAATGGTCATATAACCTCTCAATGTCCCAACAAAAATGCAATGATCACCTTAGCAAGTGGTGAGGTTGGAACCGATAATGAAAGTGAAGAAGATGAGATTCCATCTGCTGGGGAAGCTAGTGAAGAAGAGATAGGACCCGTGGATGGGGAAGCACTTGTAATAAAGCGATATTTGAGCACTCAAGTCAAGGAGGATGACCTCGAACAACAAAGAGATAAAATCTTTCACACAAGATGTCATGTGAGTAACAAAGTGTGTAGTGTTATCATAGATGGGGGAAGTTGCACCAATATGGCTAGTACTACCTTAGTTGAGAAATTAGGGTTGCCTACATTTGAACACCCTAAGCCTTACAAGTTGCAATGGTTAAATGATAGTGGGGAAGTGAAGGTTAATAAGCAAGTATTAGTGAGCTTCTCCATTGGAAAGTACAAGGATGAGGTGATGTGTGATGTGGTACCCATGTAAGCTGGACACATCTTGTTAGGTAGGCCTTGGCAATATGATAGGAGGGTTACACATGACTGATATAGAAACAAGTATTTTTTTTGTGAAGAATGGTAGAAACATCACACTTGTACCCCTTTCACACAAGCAATTCTTTGAAGATCAATTGAGGATGGTTAGGGAAAAAGAACAAAAAGAGAAGAATAAAAAATAAAAAAAAGAGTGAAAGAAAAAAAAGAGTGAAGAAAAAGGAAAGGAGAGTGGAAAAATACTAGAGAAAAAAAATGTGAATTTTTATGCTAAGGCAAGTGAGGTCAAGAGGGCTTTTTATTAAAAAAAACCCATACTTGTACTTTTGTACAAGGAGGAAATTTTTTCTATTAACGATCTTAACCAGTCTTTGCCTAGTACTGCTATTTCTCTTTTGCAGGAATTTGAAGACGTATTTCCTGAAGAGATTCCAGATAGGGTGCCACCAATTAGAGGGATTGAACATCAAATTGATTTTGTACCTGGTGCTAACATTCCAACCCGACTATCCTATAGGAGTAATCCTGAGGAGACGAAGGAACTACAATCACAGGTTAGTGAGTTAATGAAAAAGGGGTACATTAGAGAACTAATGTGTTCACGCATTGTTCTAGTAATTTTGGTCCCTAAGAAGGATGGGACATGGAGCATGTGCGTAGACTGCTGAGTAATCAAAAATATCACGGTAAATTATCGTCACTCTATTCCTCGCTTAGTTGATATGTTAGATGAGTTGCATGGCTCTTGTGTCTTTTCTAAATTTGATTTGAAAAGTGGATATCATCCAATTAGAATGAATGAAGATGATGAATGGAAAAATGAATTTAAGATAAAATATGGTTTATTTGAGTGGTTAGTCATTCCATTTGGTTTAACTAATACTCCAAGTACTTTCACAAGATTAATGAACCATATTTTGCATGCTTTTATTGGAAAATTTATAGTTATCTATTTTTATCATATTCTCATTTATAGCAAAAATTTGGAAGACCATTTGAAACATTTGCAATCTATTATTGAAGTGCTTAGGAGAGAGAAACTATTTCCTAAGCTAAAGAAGTACACATTTTGCACCTATAAGCTTGTGTTGATGGGTTTCATTGTGAGTGCAAAAGGAGTTCAGGTTGATGAAGAAACGATTCAAGCTATCCAAGAGTGGTCTAACTCAACAAGTTTAAGTAATGTTCGAAGTTTTCATGGACTTGCTTGCTTTTATCGGCGATTTGTAAAATATTTTAGCATAGCAGCACCGATAACCAAAGTCATCAAAAAGTTCAAATGGGGAGAAGAGCAAGAAATTTCATTCCAACTGCTTAAGGAAAAATTAACGCATGCTCCTTTAATGTCTTTAACGAACTTTACAAAAACTTTTGAAAAAGAGAAAGCAAGGCTCAACATTGAGAGGAGGATTGAACAATATATCAAACAAGCCAACAAAGGACATCATAGGATGATCTTTGAGCCTAGATATTGGGTGTGGGTACACATGAGAAAAGAGCATTTTATAGAACAAAGAAAATCAAATTATCTATCATGGGGAGATGGTCCATTTCAATCCAACGAAAGGATTAATGAAAATGCCTACAAGCTAGACTTCCTGGTGAGTATAATGTAAGTACCTCTTTTAATGTTTCTAATCTTTCTCATTTTGATTATGCAGGTGACGATTCGAGGACGAATCCTCTTGAAGAGAGGGGGAATGATGAGAATCATCGAGCTCTACAAATTCCAAGTAGACCAATCACAAGGTCTAGGAAGACATAACTCGAAAAGGCTTTAAATGGGCTCATTCAAGAGGTCATGCATAATCAAGGGGACCTAAATTTGGAGTGCAAGGATTGGGACAATCCTAGGATGGAAATTAGGGCAAAATTGGCAAAATAAAACTAGGCACATTGTTGTGCTATTTGGACTTTTTTTAGGCAGCTTCATTTTCAGCCCTTAGATGGAAACAAGGGTTAAGATGTAATATTTTATAGGGTTTCTTTTGTTCTCAACTGCTCCAATTTTGGAGTGCCATTTGGACTGATTTTGGGCAGCTTCATTTTCAGCCCTTGGATGAAATCAAGGGTTAAGATGTAATATTTTATAGGATTCCTTTGTGGTCAGCTGCCTCATTTTTTCCATGTTTTGGTCAATGTTTTCTGCTACCTTTTTTTGCTTTTTGGCTGCTTTTATTTTCAACCCTTGGATGAGATCAAGGGCTATGATGTAGTAGAGCTTAGGGTTGGTTTGTATTATTAAGAGCAACTCAGCTGCTGTAAAATACAATTTGAATGAAGTTTGAATTTTCAGATCATTTGAGAGCTCATTCTAGCTCTTTATTCTTCTTTAAGAAACTTATCAAGGGATTGACAACCTTTGTGGCATTGTTTAGCATCCAAGCATTTGTGGTGAGTAATATCCATACTTGTTAGGGTATCATTTATGCTAGACTTATCAAGGAAATAGAAATTCCTTGTGGCGTCTTTTCTCCTCAGAAAAATGGTGAGTAATATCCATTGATTTGTGGAGAAACCCTTTGCTATATAATCTGAAATTAGCCAGGTCCTAACCCCTTGGATCATATCATATATTTACCTTATTAATTACTTAATTTCAAGCCCAACCAAAGGAAGTCATTAATTAATTGAGTGTTAGTTTATATATTTTCCTTAACTTGCCAATTCATCAATTTCAAGCCCAACCCAAGAAGTCATTGGTTATTTAGGAATTATGTAGGCTTACCATGACCATTGGGGTTTTCTTATTTAAAAGAAATATAACCAAATCTAGCTTGTTATTTGAATAATTCAATTTATTCTTTCCATGAAAGGTTATACCTATTAAAATCTAGTATTCATCAATCATCGTAAGTTCACCTGTAGTTTATTTTATTTGCTTTAATTTACTCATTTTAATTTACTCACTTTAATTTTGTTTCATTCTTTAGATATTAATTTAATTAAGAAATACAGTTCTTTTCCACCAAATAACAATTTTTAGGGTGTTTAAGAATTGTTTTTCTTAACTATATCAAAAAATAATTAAATTTTTTAAAACCACTATAATTCCTTGAGAGACTGACCTTAGAATTATACTTGTCTCTTACTATAGGTGACTCGTGAACTTGGGAGCTTCTAAAATAATTTGTGCATCACAAAGACCTAACATATCTACTTATAAAATCTTTGACAATAAAAAAATAATTAAAATAGAGGGTCTCCCTACTAGATTCCTCTAGAGTAAGAGAAATAACTCCTAGGTGAATCATTAACTAGGCTTGAGATTCTTCCTAATGCAGAAAGATCTCATATTCAACTTAAAAAGATGTTGTCAAAATAAAAGCATATCATCACTTTTAAGACAAAATCCCAATGAATGGAATCAAAATCATTATGAATATCAATTTTGAGAGAAATTATTACCTCCTCAACTAGGGAACTATATTGCATTTAAGCATTTAGAAACACCAACTATACAGTTACCAATGTATTGGCATGGAATGAACCCAAAATAATTTTGGCATAGAATACAAGAATAGATGTCTCATTGACGTCCAACATTGATCTTAGTGATTAAGTTAAACATAAATTTTCCTAGACCATTTGGTCTATATTAATCAATAGTGTTTTCCTATGGGTGTGTGCATATAAGAATTAGACATTTTGAGTTCAACCCCGAATACATCTAACTCGTTCTAAAGTTGTCTTGGATTTTAGATCAGATACGATTTGTGTTCAATGAATATGTAAGTATATGTATCACAACAAGTAATATAATGATAAAAAAAGATCGTTCCCATGAATATTATGTTATTAGAAACTAATTTTTAAAATAAAAAATAAAAAATATTTTTTATGTGTTTTTATGTTTAAGGAAACAAAATTAAAATAACTAATAATAAATAAAAATACTTAATTAAATCATATTTGGTAGCTAAGAAGATATATGAAAAAATATCTAGAAATATTTATTCTCCCAATTTTCTAAACATGTGAATCACTAAAATCCCCCTAAGATAATTACCAATCAATTATATGATTAATTAAATCCAATCTAGCATGTATTCTTCTCTCAACTAAACTATACATCATATAGTAATTAACCTAATTATACTCTCATGTCAATTAAATTGCATACTACTCATTAAGTTAATCAATTAACCTAAGCATGTTATTTAATAAAGACAAATAATTAAATAATTCTCTTAAATCTATTTAATTGCCTCTATAGATCAATTGTTGGCCAAATAATTAATAGCATAAAAATTAGATTAAATAATATAATTATATTGAAATCATAATTGGGATAAAATATTAGATTATCACATGTTGAAAATTGGGCTCATAAGACCTCTAGATTAATAAATTAACTAGACATAATTTTGTTCATAAAACTCATATTTTTCATAAAGAAAGACATAAAAATTGATAACGAAAGAAGAAGAAAAAGAAATATAATCAATCTCTTGAATTATAATACTGGTGAGTGCTCAAAAAGCACTAAAATTACCATGATTTTATGCACTTTAATTGATTAAAAAGATATATATATTTATATGATTTTATCATATTTTTATATAAATCTATCTTTCCGGAATCACACGTATTTTTATTGTTTTTTAGGTATTTTCACTTCAAAAGAGTAACTTAAAGACTCGAAGAAAAATACTTGAGGAAATACATCACAAATATATTGATAAAATAAATGAAGAAGAGTCAAAAAAGATGGAAAAATTGGATAAAATGGATCAAAAGGGTCAAAAATTTCAAAAAGGATGAAATCGCGCACGCAGTTGCCAAACAGCGCCGGCCAACGCGCGCAGTAGCCTACCAGCACCGAGCAGTGTGTGCCACAATGCCGAGCTGCGCCGAGAAACATGCCCAACACGCCTCTCCCCCATTTCATGTGCCTTTGCTCCATTCTATGCGCACTACTGCGCCCTACCTACCAATGACGTCAACGATGATTTCATCATTCACCTAACACACGTTTTCTACATTTTTTCTCCCACTTTTTCTTCCTCTCCTCACCAATAGGCTCATTCTCTACACACCTCAAAAACATCTTCTCTCTTTCTTTCTCTTCATTTCTTAGTTTTTAGTTTTTCTTAGTTTTAGAGTTCTTTTTTTAAAAGAACTAATTATGTTTTTTTTAATTTAATAGCTTTTTGATTCAATAACATCAAAGTACTGTAAGAATTTTATTTTCTTTACAGTTATTTTTTATGTTTTATTTTTATATATTATATTTAATTTGTTTGTGATTAAATTTAACATTGTTGACTGTTTGTAAACATGATATAATAATAATGTTGTTATGCTTGCGAAATATTAATAGGTAAAAATCTATAAAATGAATTAATTTTTTTTATTCAAGATTTTATATTAAGAATGTTAGAGAGAAATATATTATTTTTCATTACAAACTTAAATCTAAAAAATATATTTTAAGGTTTAGTTATCTAGTCTGATTTGGAGTAGTGTACTTTTATTTGTTGGTATAATCGCCCAGTAGTTAGAGTGAAGCTCTATTTCAAAAGTTTTTATAAGAATTATTATCTGAAAAGGTATTGACAACATGTTTTCAGTAGTAATTTTAAAACATGAAAGTTAGTACTCGAATAATTAAATTCTTAGGTTTAATTTGGACACATTGAATAAAGTTTAAATTGTCTAACCCCACCAAAGGTGGTATTTAAATAGTTCGTTTTCAATCTTTTTGAAAAAGAAATTAATTTAATTAACCAAATTAGTTATCGACCCCACCCATAAGTGTTAATTGATTTTTTTAATTAACAAAGAATATCAAACTCCACCAAAGGTGATATTTATATAAAAAAAAGAGAATAAATAAATATTAATTTATATCTTTAATAACCTAAATAATATAAGCAAACATAATTAACTTAGTTATTATATCCATAAATACTCCACTATTATAAAAGGTAAAATTTGCATAAATGTTTATTGAATCCTTATCTATGTTTATTTTTATGTTATTAGATTATAAACACAAAAACCCAAAATATCATGATAAGATGTTTAGAATTTAATTTCGTTTTTAAAAGTTGAATAATAAATTAAAAACCACATATATTCCTTCTTTAGATCGACCTTGTGAGTATACTTATCATTTTCTATGAAATGATTCGTGCACTTGTGAGAGTTTTATAAATATAAAATCAAAGTATTGGTAGGATCACCGATGTCAATTTTGCTCATCAAGTTTTTAGCGCCGTTGCCATGGATGGAATCAAGTTTTTAAATTATTTATCAAAATTTTAAAAACCTTTTGCGTTATAAATAATTGTGATTTATTTTATTTTGATTTAAAAAAAATAAAAAGAAAATAAAAGAAATAAAAATTATAAATTATAAAAAAATAATAAAAAAAATTAAAAAATTATTTTATTTAATTATTTTCTTTTCAAAAATAAAAAAATAACAAAATTTAATTATTAAGTTTTAATTTTCATTTAACTTTTAATTTTAATTTAAATCTTAATTTTAAGTTTTTTTAAATAAAAAAAATAAAATAAAATAAATGAATAAAAAAATTTAATTTTTACTTTTTTCATTTTTTTTATTTTCAATATTTTTATTTTTTCTTTTACCTTTTTCAATTTTTTATTTATTTATTTTATTTTTTGGTTTAATTTTTAATTTAATTTTTTTTCTTTAACTATTTTTTATCTTAATTTTTGTTTAACTTAATTAACTTAGGTTTCTATAAACTTAATTTACTAACTTAATTAATTTAGATTTTTATTAACTTAATTGAACTATCTTTTTATTAGCTTAATTAATTTAAATTTTTTCTTAACTTAACTTAATTAATTTAATTTAATTTTAATAACATAAAAGGTACAGATATGAGGGAGTTATGTTTAGGAGATTAGTTCTTGGAAGCCTTTGTGTCACTAATCTTTCTTGGGAATGTTGTTCTGTCTAGTAAGATAGTTTTGAAGGAGCCTTTGCACTATCATTTTTTCCTAGGATCACTCTTGGTTAATACTAATTATGTTATTTAACTTAGAAATTGTACAAAAAAAATCTGAAACTATCTCAAAATTTTTAAAGTTTTAATTACAATCTAAGGAAGAAGTTTCTTTGTTAGTTCTATGTACAACTGTGTTTTGATGCCTTAATTATTTGATTTGTACCTAGATGTGAGTTATCTAAAACCCACAAGCATGTCCCTAGTTTTAAGTACGAAAAATTTTGAAAATCCATAAGGCATGAATAAAAAAAGGTATAGGTAGACAACCTTATTCTACCTGTAGGTTTGATTGACTCAATGATGTGGGGACATTGAGTTTACTTAAAATGAAATCCATAAGTTACGTTTTGTTAAGTCGTTAAACTAAGCGCTGGATGAGAGACAACCCATTATTTTAGGTCCTTTTCTTTTATTTGTTTTAGTTATTTAATTTTTATTATTTATTTTTTTAATTGTATGTGAATAAATTTAAAATTTTTAAAACTAAAAATATTTATTGAGATGTTAAAAGTTCACAGCGATCTGTCTGTGTGAACTTTAATGATGAATATGATGGATCCACTTGCATTTCTCTATCACTACTTGTACATTCTCAGGAAATAGGTAATATTTCTTCTCTTTTCTCTTTATTTTTAATTTACAGTTGTTACATTGAGGACAATGTAATTTCTAAGTTGGGGGTGGTGAAAAGTTACCATGCTTAATTTCAAAAATATTTAACAATTTTAAAAAATAAAAATAAAAAAATAATTTTTTTTATTTTTATGTTCATATTTTCATTTTTTTATGTTTGATTTTATTTTCTTTGTGTGGTTTAGTAATTTTTAGAATTTTAAAATTAATTTCAAAAACTTTTCTCACAAAAATTTATCATTTTTTTAAATGAAATTTAAGTAAATAGTTAAGTCTTTTGACCTGTTAGATTAATTTTTGAAAACATATCAGGAATTTGTTTTTTGGTAATTAGTTAGTTTTTGTCATAACTAGTATTTCTTGATAAGATATGGAAATTATATTAAACCCAAAATCGGTGTTTATGAATTTTTTTAGTGAAGACTACCCTTATGAGATATAATTTGAGCTTAATTTCCTTTTATTCTGAGTGAAATATATTGTTCTCTACTCCAAACACATTTCTTATTTCTTCAAATTTTTAGATGATCTCTATAGGTAATAGCATTGGATGTATGAATTTTTTCTCTCATCTTAATAGAGTGTCGTATATATATATATTTTGCTTAGAATAAATTATTTAAGTAGAAATTGATAGTATATGCTTTTATCTCATTCATGCATGATTGTTACAAAAAAAAAGATAGACATATATGGGGTGACCTAAACCAAAATCAAAGAGAAAAACCACAAAATATCACTCACCAAAATCTTAAAAAAATATATAATTTGTACATGGGCTGACTCTATAAAAAATATATATATTGAAAAATATCTTTAGAAAAAAAATAGAGAGATAAAGAATATATAGTATAATCTACATACTATGACCCGCATTGCTTACAAAGTTGTGAGTAAAGGCTAATTACAAAAGAAAGATATAGAAGTAATTCCTTAAAAAGTCATTGCACTTTCTTCATTTGTAAAAGGCATATATCTTGAAATTGTTTCTTAATGAGTTTGATTTATGCATGAAAATAATTTATATATATGATATCTTTATAATGTATACATTCGATTCATTTCATGAGATCAACATCAAAATAACACTTGAGCCTTTATTCATTATACATATGCGAACATATTAGTTTATTTCTATACATTAACTTTTTTGCATATAATTAGTATGAGTGTTTGAACCCATTGGATTCAGTGTTTTGAGAGTATTGACTTGTGAGGAATAGATTCGAAGTGAATTCAGATTTCTAACATTGAATTTGGGTGAAATTAAATTGATACATTTTTTATATGAAATATGAAAATGATTTTCGACTAATTATTATAATAAATCATGATTGTTTAAGAAGATTAAAATAACTTATGCTTTAGATTTTAATTATGATCTTAAAGGAGATTAAAAAGTATGAGACATTTTTGTGTTATATGTTGTTTTCTTTTATTTTATTCTTAAAAGTTAATTTTTGAATTTTTTGTAATTTTAGTTTTTAAGTTGTTATTTTTATTATTTCTTTTAATTTTTACATTTAGTTCAATGTTTATGGGTATCATTACTGAAAACCCTCACGAGACTCAAACTCGTCCACTAGGGAAACCTAGGGGTTTAAAGGCTTATTGCGTAGCTAAATGCAACCGTGTCAATCCACGGAAGTGATTTTAGGATAGTTTAATTTTTAGTTTTTATCGCTTCTCTTGCTTAGGGACTAACAAGAAGCTGGTTAAGGGTTGTGATGAGTGCTCAAAAAATACTAAAATTACCATGATTTTATGCACTTTAATTGATTCAAAAGATATATATTTATATGATTTTATCATATTTTTATATAAATCTGTCTTTTCAGAATCACAGGTATTTTTATTATTTTTTAGGTATTTTCACTTTAAAAAAGTAACTTACAGACTTGAAGAAAAATATTGGAGGCAATACATCACAAATATATTGATAAAATAAATGAGGAAAAGTCAACGAAGATGGAAAAATTGGATAAAATGAATCAAAAAAGATGAAATCATGCACGCAGCTGCCCAGCAGCACCGGCCAACACATGTAGCTGCCTACCAGGGCCGAGTAGTCTGCACCACAATGCCCAGCCGCACCGAGAAACACTTGTAGTGCACCCCATCTGCGCGCCTCTCCCTCATTCCGTGCACGGCCACGCCCATCTATGCCCATTCCACGTGTGCCCGTGCCCATCTGCACCTAGTCAACGCCCACCTCTGCTTCATTCCTCGCTCGCTGCTGTGCCCCACCTACCAATGATGTCAACGATGATGTCATCATTCACCTAACATGCGTTTTCTACATTTTTTATCATTTTTCTCCCACTTTTTCTTCCTCTTCTCACCTATAAATACCCTCATTCTCTACACACCTCAAAAAAATCTTCTTCTCTCTTTCTTTCTCTTCATTTCTTAGTTTTAGAGTTATTCTCTTTTTGAGAAGAACTAATTATGTTTTTGTAATTTAATAACTTTTTGATTCAATAAATGGAAATGTAATTCCGTTTGGAGGTTTTCCAGCTACAGAAATAGCATCAAAGTATTGTAAGGATTTTATTTTCTTTACAGTTATTTTTTATGTTTTATTTTTATATGTTATATTTAATTTGTTTGTGATTAAATTTAACATTGCTGTTTGTTTGTAAACATTATATAATAATAACGTTGTTATGCTTGCAAAATATTAAATAGGTAAAAATCTCTAAAATGGATTGATTTTGTTTTTATTCAAGATTTTATATTAAGAACGTTAGAGAGAAATATATTATTTTTCATTACAAACTTAAATATGAATATTAGATTTTAAGGTTTATTTTCAATCTTTTAGAAAAAGAAATTAATTTAATTAACAAAGAATATCTAACCCCACCAAAGGTGGTATTCTTATAAAAAAAGAGAATAAATAAATATCAATTTATATCTTTTATAACCTAAATAATATAAGCAAGTATAATTAACTTAGTTATTATATCCATAAATACTCCACTATTATAAAAGATAAAATTTGCATAAATTTTTATTGAATCTGTATCTATGTTTATTTTTATGTTATTAGATTATAAACATAAAAACCTAAAATATCATGACAAGATATTTAGGATTTAATTTCGTTTTTAAAAGTTTGAATAATAAATTAAAAACCACATATATTTCTTCCTTAGATCGACCTTGGGAGTATACTTATCATTTTCTATTAAATGATTTGTGCACTTGTGAGAGTTTTATAAATATAAAACCAAAGTATTGACAGGATCGGCGATGCCAGTTTTGCTCATCAAATACCAATCTCCTCTTGAATCTCCACCAAAATTAGATCTCTTTATGAATTTATCTATATTTTTACCTCTTATTGCCCCCAAAAATTATGTTAAATATCTCTCATTTGGGTTTCTAGGGTGGTTAGAGGGTTAAATATAGCTAAGAAGGAATATAGACCTTCCGATCAAGGGCTGAGATGAAAAAGAGAAAATTAATTGCACCAGCCAATAGGGAGATGATATATGGCATTCGAAATTTAGTGGTCAAATTAGAAAGCGATTCGTGGCATTGGAAGAATTTTTTGGTTAACATATGTTGTGTCAATGCCACATGGAAATACATGATTCGTTGTTACACATATCGTGGCGTGATGATGGAAGGAATGGACAAATCGTCTAAACACACGTGGAAAGATCTTTCACCATAGAACAAAGTTGGAATGAACACCATGCTAACACGTGGCATGGTGTTGCATCATTGGGAACACATAGAATTGCATGATTTGCTCTCTTTGCTTGTGTGACATCCACGTGACCTTTCAATTAGTTCTCTTGCTTGTGTGGTGTCCATATGGAAGCTTCTGATTGGTCTTGCCTTAAATATTCATAAGGAATTCATAAAATTCCTTAAAATATATATTTCACCTCTTTTCATTAGAAATTTTATATTTTAAAATTTTTAACTTCAAAAATACTATTTATTGAATAAAACGAGCAAATATGAAGTAAAAAAGTGCACTAATAACTCTACTTTTATAGTGTCATCAATTTCCCATAATACATATGTACCAATCATTTCCTAGCACTAATAAAAGAATTTACCCATAAAATCATCCGACCTGGGGGCACTTAGGGACTCTATGTCGAATACCATGGCATGTATATCCTTTGATAATGGTAAGCTTCATAAATTTCCATTTTTCATAGGAGTGTGCATGATTGACTCGATTATTGTAAAGTCCAGAGTGTTACCCACTAGGTCAAGAAAAGTTGCTCATAGCATCATAAAATATGGTTAGCTATCATTTCTAGAGTCTATATAATCTCTCCATTGATATCTATGTGAGTTAAAGGTTTCTTGGTCTTTAAAAGATGAGAAAGGGAATGAAAAAAATGTAGTATTCTATCGCCATCCTTCAATCACTTTAGTCAAATCTTCTCTCTCTATAATCTATCCAATTCAGCATAGGCATTAGATTTTGTATGTTACCAAGGGTAGCTAGTTATTTGAACATGATGATATATATAAATTACCTAAGACTTCTATATTTCAATTCTTGAGTGCTAACATAAAAGCTTTAAGTTTATCTATTATAATGACCATGGAATACTTATTACTAATATTTGTGGGATCGATATTTATGGGAAAAGGTTGGTGTTGTACTACTTGTTGGTAATGAAGATGTTCACGATGATGGTGGTGATCAAGATTAATTTTGTTTTCTTGGCCTTTTCTTAACATCTTCTCAAGTATTGCAAACCTAGGGCCTCTTTTGGGTGTTTTTTGATCATGATAACTGTTTGGACATATAGATCGACCTTAAGCTCAATCCAACCAACAACTCAAGCCATCAGAGAGGACTTGTATATACCTATGTTCACAACCACACTCATAGGAGAGACCTACCAGTGCATGCGAGCTTTGGTGTTGGAAGGTTGACCACTAGCTCGAGCTATAAGGTGGTTGACCTCAAGCTATTAGTACCTATGTAATCGACATGTGTACATGTAATACTCTATATATACATGGGCATCATAAGAGAGCCACACATTCTCACCCAATTCTTTGACTTCTCTCTATTTTCTCTTTAGAAATCAGATCAATACCAATATTTTGGCACTCACTAAGGGGTAGATTCGAAGGTCGAGCCTTGGCTTTTAACTATATATTTTTAAGAATCTACCTTAAATTCTAAGAGAGGCTTAAGAGACTAAACACATGTTCCACCTACCCCTTGAATCATGATCATTAAAAATCCACCCCTATCAAGAGCTGGCTTGTCAACTTCTTGATTTAAGAAGATAACTCTAGGACATAATAGTCACAGTTAGGTCTGGGAGCCTCTGAAGGTCAAACTACTAACCTAGTTGGTAGAAACAGTCTAGATCGTGTTATGCTTGATCCTACCTAGGATGAATACAAAGCTAAGGGTGACCCCTTTCCAGTTTGGTGGGATCTGGTAATGAGTAGTGGTTACAAGAAATAAAAAGATGGGAAGTGTGATTTTAGGCATTGGAAAAAACTAATAGAAAGCAAGACGAGGCCTTTTAAAGGGCCTATGAAAGGTAAGAAAAGGGTAAGGCACCCTATAATGTGGATAAGAATTGCAAAAAAATATGTCTCTTCCTATTTTATGATGAAATAGAGAATGACGAACCACCTGCCAAGTTCAATGCTCCCAAGTGATTGGACTTTCAAGGGACTAAAGACCCGATAACTCAAGTGCAACACTTCAAGATGGACATAACCCTTGTGTGCCTAATACAGGGCAAGAGAGACACCATAATGTGTAAGCTGTTTGTATTACCTTTTGTGATGACACCTAGAAGTTGTTCAATAACCTTGCACCTCATACCATAACCTCTTTCTCATAGTTTTTCATGTTGTTTGTCACATATTATGCTTGCAACAAGCCATTGAGGAAGGAGTCATACCACCTTTTCTCAATCATTCAGGTAAGGGGTGAGTCTACTAAAGAATATATGAAAAGGTTCAAAGAAGAAAAGTTAGAGATCTTTGACTACCTGAGCTCTAGTGTAATAGAGACCTTTAGGTGGGGTCTCCTAAAGTATTCTGACTTATTTATGAGACTAACCAAGACAGTCCCTCAAACTTTGGAGGAAGTGTATGGAAATGAGAGGAAATTTTTCAATCTCAAAAGAGAATTAGATCTGGTTAAGAATGACTTTGCAGTTGTGAAAGTTTCATCGATAAAATACAAAAGGAAGGATTAGTCTTGACAATGCAAACCAAGATAGTAGGATCAATATAAACAAGTGTTTCATACCAAATAATAGGGCGAGTATGGCCTAGGTAATATTAAGATGAAGGAAGAGTCAAATGTCAAATGGCCCCCAAAAATGAGGGCTCCCTTTAGGGACACATCTAAATAGTATGCCTTTCACAAGGATATAGGCCATGAGATGAGAGAATACAAACACCTCAAAATGGAAAAAGAAGATCTATTGGCCAGAGGATATTCAAATGACCTTGTAGGAAGCAATAGTAGAAGAGGAGGGTGATAAATTGGATGTGAAACATTGAAACCATTCACTTTGTCAAGTAACAGGAGAGACCCCTACAACGAGCCTAATATCAGAACTATCCATACAATAAATGGAGCACCTGAGATTAGTGAGACCTCTAGTAACTAGTGTAAAATGTACTCTAGAGATTTGTGCAGCTCCCCGTATGTATATAATCTAGAAATAGCAAGGTACCCTATGGAGATCACCTTCATCGAGAAGGACGAGACCTTGTATCATCATGAAGATCCCTTGGTGATCAGTTTAAGAATAGGTTCTTGCGATGTTTATTGGATCATGGTTGACATTGGGAGCTCACTGGATGTTGACATCATAAGGAGAGAGCTATCCTTAGTGGGATTCAACTGTAGCACCACCTATGTTGTTCGAATCCTAGTGTTACCTGTTATGGCCAAATGTTCAATAGTGATGATCAATTTCATGGTAATTAATGTCTTAGCTAATTAGAACGTACTTCTGGGTAAGCAATGGATACATAAGATGAAGTTGGTCCCATCTACCTTCCACCAGATCATCAAATTCTCGATGAAGTTGGTCCTATCCACCTTCCACCAGATCATCAAATTCTCAACTGAGGAGGATATGAAGGAGATAAGAGGAGATTAGGAAAAGATTAGGAGCTGTTACAATACCACCATGAATAAGGCCACTCCCATGTAGCAACTACAACACGCCACTTTCAAAAGAGGGGGTTAAATAATAAGATTAAAAAGAGAAAAAATAATAAAAATAAAAATGTGCACAGAACCCAATTTAGGGTATTAAGAATTAATTAAAAAAATTAAGAATTTTATTTGATGGTAGCACAAATCTAAAACAAGTAACAAAAAATATTCAAGGAATATCCCGCGGGGATTTATGGAGAGTAATAATCTCATAGCATATATGAAGAAAGATACATGATTATAGGATTTATGGAGAGTAATAATCGCATAGTATATATGAAGAAAGAGATGATTATAGCTGCTATTAGCTAACCGAGGTAATATCAAAGATTTGAAAAGCATTCACATCCGTACACTTTCCTTATTGCGTTAACAAAGATTTAGTAGAATTGTGTTAATAATTTTATTTTTTAATATATATTTATAAGTAACAGCAGCTGTACTAATTTCTCTCGATCTTATTTAAATTTGTGCGAGATTTGTTATTGCAAATATATAAATAGATAAAAATATTATTCTTCCAGTAATTTCTTAATTTGTATCTGTCTATACTGAATATGGTTTTAGAATTTAGTTGACAATGTACATGCATAATTCTTTTGCATATAAAAATGGAAACGATGAAGGCCTTTAAAGGAAGAAAAGATGTGCATGCAGCTAAGCAATTAGGATCCTAAAAAAATATTATTATAATAATAAGAATATAAAGGGTGTGAATATATATCACCCTGCAAAGTTATAAAGCTAAAAGAAGTAAAAAAACAAAGTGGAGAACAACCAACAACTATTCACGCTTTTAATATATATAATGATAAAAATATCTATATTACTTATACAATTCACGTTTTGAAGTTTTTAGACAAAAATACCCCTAATTGTTAAGGTAATAGCTCTTGCCTTTTTTATTTTTAAGAAAAAATATTGTATAATTTAAACTATCAATTATTCAATTTATTAATGGTATCATATGTCAAGTGAATTTCATATTAAATGGAGATATATTGTATATTATTAGATGTATTCTAAGTGTGAGACCTTGTTTTTTTTAGAATTAAATTACATAAATTACTTATATATATATATATATATTTAATTAGGTTTTTTTCTTACACTTATAATTAAATTTTGATATTTTTTAAGTTTATGCAAAAAGAATAAAAAAAATTTTATTTAGAATTAATAAGGTTAATATGAGTCATTATTTTAAGTTTAATTTAATAGTTTTGTCAGTTTTAATATAATTAATAGTTTTTTAAATGTTAAAGCAAATTTTGACCACATGTGTCGCCATTATCTTAAGACTGAATAAGGCCATTCGGCCACAGAAAGATATAAAGAAAGATAGGTCTTTTTGTCGGAAGGAAAACCCACTGCTATAAAACATATTTATGATTTCGATTTTTAATCATGATCGTAGATCTATGACCACGGTTACTGATCGGGCAGAACCGACATCGTCGATCCTGCCGTTCATTTAGTTTTATGTATTTATAAAACTCTCGCAAGTGCACGAATCATTTCGTAGAAAATGATAAATATACTCCTAAGGTCGATCTAAGGAAGGAATATATGTGGTTTTTAATTTATTATTCAAACTTTTAAAAATGAAATTAAATCTTAAACATCCTGTCACGATATTTTAGGGTTTTGTGTTTTTAATCTACTTACATAAAAATAAACATAGATTCAATAAACATTTATGCAAATTTTATCATTTATAATGGTGGAGTATTTATGGATATAATAATTAAGTTAATTATGCTTGCTCGTATTATTTAGGTTATTAAAGATATGAATTGATATTTATTGATTCTCTTTTTTTTATATGAATACCACCTTTAGTGGGATTAGATATTCTTTGTTAATTAAAAAAATCAATTAACACCTATGGGTGGAGTTGATAACTAATTTGGTTAATTAAATTAATTCATTTTTCTAAGAGATTGAAAATGAACCATTTAAATGCCACCTTTGGTGGGGTTAGACAGTTTAAACTTTATTCAAGGTGTCCAAATTAAACCTAATAATTTAATTATCCGAATACTAACTTTCAAGTTTTAAAACCACTACTGAAAACATGTTGTCAATACATTTTCAGATAATAATTCTTATAAAAACTTTTGAAATAGAGCTTCACTCTAACTATCGGGCGATTGTACCAACAAATAAAAGAGCACTACTCTAAATCAGACCGGATAACTAAACCTTAAAATCTAATTTTTAGATTTAAGTTTGTAATGAAAAATAATATATTTCTCTCTAACATTCTTAATATAAAATCTTGAATAAAAATAAAATCAATTCATTTTAGAGATTTTTACCTATTTAATATTTCGCAAGTATAACAACGTTATTATTATATCATGTTTACAAATAGTCAGCATAGTTAAATTTAATCACAGACAAATTAAATATAACATGTAAGAATAAAGCATAAAAAATAACTATAAAGAAAATAAAATCCTTATAGAACTTCGATGCTATTCCCGTTGCTGGAAAACCACCAAGCGAAATTTGCACTCCCATTTATTGAATCAAAAAACAAATAAATTACAAAAAGATAACTAGTTCTTCTCAAAAAGAGAAGAACTCTAAAACTAAGAAAAACTAACTAAAAACTAAGAAAAACTAAAAAAACTAAAAACTAAGAAATGGAGAGAAAGAAAGAGGAGAGAAGTATGTTTTGAGGTGTGGTATGAAGTGAAGAGAATGGGGATATTTATAGGTGAGGAAAGGAATAAAAAGTCGGTGAAAAAATGATAAAAAATGGAGGAAACGCATAGTAGGTGAAAATGACATCAGCTGACGTCAGCGGGTAGGTGACGCGCGCGAAATGAGGCACAGATGGGCAGCGGCGCGCGCAGACAGCACCAGGGGCGCACGGGACAGGAGCAAGGCACGCACGGTGCGCGCGGGATGGGCGTGCTGTGCGGCGCGTTTGGGCAGCTGGGTGGCACGGCGGCGCGATTTCCTCCTTTTTGACATTTTTGACCTTTTTGACCCATTTTGTCCAATTTTTCCATATTTGTTGACTTTTCCTCATTTATTTTTGAATATATTTGTGATGTATTGCCTCCAGTATTCCTCTTTGAGTCTTTAAGTTACATTTTTAAACGAAAATACCTGAAAAACAATAAAAATACCCGTGATTCCGAAAAAGACAAATTTATATAAATATATGATAAAATCATATAAATAGATATATTTTTAATCAATTAATGTGCATAAAATCATGGTAATTTTAGTGCTTTTTGAGCACTCATCACAACCCCCAACCAGCTTCTTGCTAGTCCCTTAGCAAGAGAAGCGATAAAAACTAAAAATTAAACTATCCTAAATCACTTCTGTGGATTGACACGGTTGCATTTAGCCTATGCAACAAGCCTTTAAACCCCTAGGTTGCCCTAGTGGACGAGTTTGAGTCTCGTGAGGGTTTTCAGTAATGATACCCACAAACATTGAACTAAATGTAAAAATTAAAAGAAATAATAAAAGCAATCAACTTCAAAACTAAAATTACAACAAAATCAAAAATTAACTTTTAAGAATAAAAGAAAACAACATATCACAAAAATGTCTCATACTTTTTAATCTCCTTTAAGATCATAATTAAAATCTCAAGCATAAGTTATTTTAATCTCTTTAAACAATCATGATTTATTATAATAATTAGTCAAAAATCATTTTCGTATTTCATATCAAAAATGTATAAATTTACTTTTACCCAATTTCAGTGTTATGAATCCGAATTCGCTTCGACTCTATTCCTCACAAGTCAATACTCTCAAAACACTGAATCCTATGGGTTCAAACACTCATACTAATTTATATGTGAAAGAGTTGATGTATAGAAATGAACTAATATGTTCGCATATGTATAAAGAATAAAGGCTCAAAGTGTTATTTTGACGTTGATCTCATGGAAGGAATCAAATGTATAAATTATAAAGATATCATATATAAAAATTATTTTCATGCATAAATCAAACTCATTTAGAAAAAATTTCAAGATATATGCCTTTTACAAATGAAGAAAGTGCAATGACTTTTTAGGGAATTACTTCCTATATCTTTCTTTTGTAATTAGCCTTTACTCACAACTTTGTAGGCAATGTGGGTTATAGTATGTAGATTATACTATATATTCTTTATCTCTCTATAATTTTTTGAAGATATTTTTCAATATATATCATTTTTTAGAGAGTCAACCCATGTACAGATTGTACATTTTTTTTTTGGATTTTGGTGAGTGGTTAATTTTGTGGCTTTTCTGTTTGATTTGGTTTAGGTAACCCCAGATATATCTTTTTTTTTGTAGCAGTCATGCATGAATGAGATAAAAGCATATACTATCAATTTCTACTCAAGTCATTTAATCTAAGCAAAATAATAATAAAAAAAATATACGACACTCTATTAAGATGAGAAAAAATTCATACATTCAATGCTAATGCCTATAGATATCATCTAAGAATTTGAAGAAATAAGAAATGTGTTTGGAGTAGAAAAAATATATATTTCACTCTGAATAAGCGAAATTAGGCTCAAATTATATCTCACAAAGGTAGTCTCCACTAAAACAAATTCATAAACACCAATTTTGGGTTTAATATAATTTCTACATCTTATCAAGAAATACTAGTTATGACAAAAACTAACTAATTATCAAAAACAATTACAAAATATTTCATGATATGTTTTCAAAAATTAATCTAACAGTACAAAAGACTTAATTATTTACTTAAATTTGATTTAAAGAAAGGATAAATTTTTGTGAGAATTTTTTTTTAAAATTCCATAAATTACTAAATCACACAATAAAACAAAACCAAACACAATAAAAATGAAAATGTGAACATAATTTTTTTTTAAATTGTTAAATCTTTTTTTTAATTAAGCATGATAACTTTTCACCACCACCAACCTAGAACTTACATTGTCCTCAATGTAACAACTGTAAATTAAAGATAAAGAGAAAAGAGAAGAAATATTACCTATTTCCTGAGAATGTGCAAGTAGTAATGGAGAAATGCAAGTGCATCCATCATATTCATCAATAAAGTTCACACGCATGCATCGTTGTGAACTTCTAACATCTCAACAAATATTTTTAGTTTTAACAATTTTAAAATTATTCACATGTAATTAAACTAAAATAAATAATAGAAATTAAATAAATAAAAGAAAATTACCTAAAATGATGGGTTGCCTCCCATCCAGCGCTTAGTTTAACGTCTTAGCAAGACGTAACTTGGGGATTTCATTTTAAGTAAACTCAATTTCCCCTCATCAATGAGTCAATCGAACCAACAAGTAAGACAAGATTGTCTACCTATACTTTTTTGAGTCATGTCCTATGGATTTTCAAATTTTTCTGTACTTAAAACTAGGGACATGCTTGTGAGTTTTAGATAATCCATGTCTAGGTACAAATCAAATAATTAAAGGCATCAAAACACAATTGTACCTAGATCAAACAAAACAACTAACTTCTTATATTGTAATTAGAACATTAAAATTTTGGAGATAGTTTCAGACTTTTTTTTTGGTTTTTTTGTTTTTGTTTTTTTTAAGTATAATATCTAAGTTAAAATAACATAATCAGTATTAATCAAGAGTGCTCCCAGGAAAGAATGGTGGGGCAAAGGCTCCTTAAAAACCATCCTCCTAGATAGAGCAACGTTCCAGGAAAGACTAGTGGCACAAAGGCTTCTAGGAACTAGTCTCCTAGACAGAACTCCCTTAGATCTTTACTTTTTATGCTATTAAAATTAAGTTAATTAAGTTAACTTAAGTTAAAATTTAAGTTAATTAAGTTAATAAAAAGGTAGGTTAATTAAGTTAATGAAAATCTAAGTTAATTAAGTTAGTAAATTAAATTAATATAAATTAGTAAATTAAGTTACTAAAACCCTAAGTTAATTAACTTAAACGAAAATTAAAATAAAAAATAGTTAAATTTTTTTTTTAAAAAATTAAACCAAAAATAAAATAAATTGAAAAAGTAAAAGAAAAATAAAAAAAATAAAAAGAGAAAAAAACATTTTAAATTAAAAATTAAGCCAAAAATAAAAAAATTGAAAATAAAGTTTTTGATTTTTTTTTATTTTTATTTATTTTTGATTTACTTTTTTTTTACTTCAAATTTCAAATTTCAAAATTATTTTATTATTCATGCTATAATTTTTTTTATTTATTATGAAATTGAAATTTGAATTTTTTTTTACTTTTCACAAACAATAAATTTTTTTATTTTTTATTTTTTTTAAATAAAAAAAAAATCACAATTATTTACAACACAAAAAGTTTTTAAAATTTTGATAAATAATTTAAAAACGCTATTCCTTTCCCTACAACGGCGCCAAAAACTTGATAGCATCCCCGGCAACGACGCCAAAAACTTGATCGGGTAGAACCGACATCGCCGATCCTGCCGATACTTTGGTTTTCTGTTTAAATAAAAAAAATCACAATTATTTACAACACAAAAAGTTTTTAAAATTTTGATAAATAATTTAAAAACGCTATTCCTTCCCCTGCAACGGCGCCAAAAACTTGATAGCATCCCCGGGAACGGCGCCAAAAACTTGATCGGGCAGAACCGACATCGCCGATCCTACCGATACTTTGGTTTTCTGTATTTATAAAACTCTCGCAAGTGCACGAATCATTTCGTAGAAAATGATAAGTATACTCCCAAGGTCGATCTAAGGAAGGAATATATGTAGTTTTTAATTTATTATTCAAACTTTTAATAACGAAATTAAATCCTAAACATCCTGTCACGATATTTTGGGGTTTTGTGTTTTTAATCTACTTACATAAAAATAAACATAGATTCAATAAACATTTATGCAAATTTTATCATTTATAATGGTGGAGTATTTATGGATATAATAATTAAGTTAATTATGCTTGCTCGTATTATTTAGGTTATTAAAGATATGAATTGATATTTATTGATTCCCTCTTTTTTATATGAATACCACCTTTGGTAGGGTTAGATATTCTTTGTTAATTAAACAAATCAATTAACACCTATGGGTGGGGTTGATAACTAATTTGGTTAATTAAATTAATTTATTTTTCTAAGAGATTGAAAATGAACCATTTAAATGCCACCTTTGGTGGGGTTAGACAGTTTAAACTTTATTCACGGTGTCCAAATTAAACCTAAGAATTTAATTATCCGAGTACTAACTTTCAAGTTTTAAAACCACTACTGAAAACATGTTGTCAATACATTTTCAGATAATAATTCTTATAAAAACTTTTGAAATAGAGCTTCACTCTAACTATCGGGCGATTGTACCAACAAATAAAAGAGCACTACTCTAAATTAGACCGAATAACTAAACCTTAAAATCTAATTTTCAGATTTAAGTTTGTAATGAAAAATAATATATTTCTCTCTAACATTCTTAATATAAAATCTTGAATAAAAATAAAATCAATTCATTTTAGAGATTTTTACCTATTTATTATTTCGCAAGCATAACAACGTTATTATTATATCATGTTTACAAATAGTTAGCACAGTTAAATTTAATCACAGACAAATTAAATATAACATGTAAGAATAAAGCATAAAAAATAATTGTAAAGAAAATAAAATCCTTACAGAACTTCGATGCTATTCCCGTTGCTGGAAAACCTCCAAGAGAAATTTGCACTCCCATTTATTCAATCAAAAAACAAATAAATTACAAAAAGATAGCTAGTTCTTCTCAAAAAGAGAAGAACTCTAAAACTAAGAAAAACTAACTAAAAACTAAGAAAAACTAAAAAAACTAAAAACTAAGAAATGGAGAGAAAGAAAGAGGAGAGAAGTGTGTTTTGAGGTGTGGTATGAAGTGAAGAGAATGAGGATATTTATAGGTGAAGAAAGGAATAAAAAGTGGGTGAAAAAATGATAAAAAATGGAGGAAACGCGTAGTAGGTGAAAATGACGTCAGATGACGTCAGCGGCGCGTGCAGACAGCACCAAGGGTGCGCGCGGAAAGGAAGTGCTATGCGCGCGGGACAGGGGTAAGGCGCGCCCGAGACTGGGCGTGGGATGGGCGTGCTGTGTGGCGCGATAGGCAGCTGGGTGGCGTGGCGGCGTGATTTCCTCCTTTTTGGCATTTTTGACCTTTTTGACCCATTTTGTCCAATTTTTCCATATTTGTTGACTTTTCCTCATTTATTTTTGAATATATTTGTGATGTATTGCCTCCAGTATTCCTCTTTGAGTCTTTAAGTTACGTTTTTAAGCGAAAATACCTGAAAAACAATAAAAATAGTCGTGATTCCGGAAAAGACAAATTTATATAAATATATGATAAAATCATATAAATAGATATATTTTTAATCAATTAATGTGCATAAAATCATGGTAATTTTAGTGTTTTTTGAGCACTCATCAGTTACAAGAATCAAAGCCTAAGTGAGAGAGATCATAGGGTGTATCTATGGCCTCGATTATTAGAAAACCGGGATCATAAGTTGTATCTATGGCCTCAATTATTAGAAAACCGAAGCCATATGGTATATTTATGGCCTCAATTTTTGATAAAACCGAGGCCATAGGATGAAGGTACACCCTATAGCCTCAGTTTTTTAATAACCAAGGTCATAGACTTGTAATCAAAATGATATTTATTATCTCAATTACACTTTAACCGTGATCTTATACATCTTAACTAACCTCATTTTTAAATATAGATTAAAATAAATTGAGAAAATTAAGATTCATTATATTAAATTTAAGAGAGATATTACATTAATTAAAAGTTTAATAGATACATTAAACATAATGAAACCTTAATATAACTAACTAATTAAAGTGTTCCAAAAATATAAAAATATACGTGAAAAAAATTTACTAATATAACTAATCAAATTATCTACAATCTAAATCAATCTGAAAATATTTTACATGTCCTATTGTAATGATTTTCTTCAAAATATTCTTCCTTAATAGCATCTACTATAAGCATACTAACATCCAGATTCCATGAATATAAGACAATTGACATGAAACAATATCTGACAACCTTGGCATAAGATAAAATTATCAGCCCTTCTATCAAAGCAAATAGAGCATGCATGTTTCTGAAGATTCTCATTGCCATCTCCAGTGACCAAATCTTGCAATATCCATAATGTGTTTTTACAGCAAAGAACAGTATCACGCTTCAACCTAGTAGCTATAAGACCAAGAATATCAATGGCCATTGAACGAGCACTAATGTCTTTAGATTTTTGTCCTGCATTCTGCATAAGTAAGACACAAAGAACCTATAAGTAATTCTATCTTAGTACAAAAATAATGAAACATTAGAAAGCAGTAGTAAATATATTACAAATACTTTACCTCCAAAATAGGAGCTGAAGTAGGATATTTAGAGAGGCTTAGTGTAGTTAGCAAATCACTAACAATATTTTCAATAATAACTTTCAACTAGAAACTATCTTGTGTCTTTGAACTAGCTAATCGCTGAAGTATGCCAGTCCAGAATAGAAAACATACTTCAATGACTACATCATGGCATTTGGTTGGATAATTAGCATCAAGCGGAACTTCCAACATGGGATTACTTGTTTGAGCTTGCCTTAATGTTTTAGGAATGTTTGCAATGCTATGAACCAACTGAATGAGCAAAGCTGTGACCATCTGAACTTGCTTTTGCTCCTCATTAGGTAGGTGGTAGGCTCTTAAAGTGAGCTTTGAGAATGGAAGCTTCCAAAGCAATTGGAGTAATTCATCCATAACATAAGTCTGATGTTGTGTGTAGGCGTAGAATATTTGTATCATGATGTTGAAGATGCCAGAGGTTTGAGTTCACAATGATAATAGAGAGCAACAGATTTATATGCATACAAGTGCTAAAAGCATAATATATACAAGTTTTCATTGAAAGGAAAACATAACAGATTTTACCGCACTAATTAAACTGATTGCCTTCAGTTGCAAAATCTGAATATTATCCACCATGATGTTGTAAAGCTCTTTTTTACCGGTTGTAAGATGCAGCTATCTGATAATTTATCTATCAATAGATATTCCTTAAGTAAACCAATAATAGTGCATATCTTCTTAAGAATGTTATTTACAACAGAAATTACCCTACCAAAAAAGGATTATAGAAATTAATAACTGTCTCAACAATGTAAAACTACATATAAAATTAAAACATAAAAAACCATTGAAACCCCACAGTTAGGTAGTCTAACAAAAAACAATTACTTGGAGAATATTGGACATGAGGATGAGAAACTCCAGGCAAGAAAGAACAAATAAATTCATCTGCATTTTGTCTAAATGATTCCAAGTACTCCGCTTTACCCCTCAACACTTCCTGTGTTCACATTATTTTACAAAAATCAATATAAAAACACCAAATACGATTCACTATTTTGTCTCACATATACAAAGATAACATTTTTACCAGTATTATACTTTTTTTTATTTATGAACCAATAGGTATTCAGAGATAGAAATATATTAAATATGAAAACCAAAAAAATAATACAAAAAATACAGAATAAATGTGAAAGATATAAATATAGACAAGGATTTACACAAAGAAGTTACAATCGCTTTAAAGAAAAGTTGGTTATAACAGGAGACCAAGAAAGTAATGTATAGGAAGGATCAAAAGTCCCAGCTTTTAGCACATTAAATGAGCTAGTGATTGTGAGGTTTTAGGTCCTAGATGTGGAATTTCGATGCTAATTTTTTCGCACTCATCCTCGCATCGCCTTCGCTCTGGAAGGAAAAAGATTAGGCAACTAGAGATCTAGAGGTTGAAAGGGAAACAAAATAGCTGAGGATGAAGGAAAAAGATCAAGCATTGGAAAGAAAATGAGGTTGTAGCTAGAGCTAGGGGATGAGGGAAACAAAAAGAAGATAGGAAAATGAGGGCATACGCGTATATGCATGGCTGAGAAAATAAAAGAGAAGAGAGAAAGGGAAAAATGGAAAGAAAAAAAAGATGGTAGAAAAAGGGGGAAAAAGAGAGGGAAAAGGGAAAAAAAGAGAGAGAAAAGAAAAAAAAAAGAGGAAAATTTTGATAAAATAATTTGGTATTTAATTAGTGTAAAAAAGAGAAAATTGATAGGAAATGCCTATGGTCTCGGTTTTTAAATAAACGAGGTCATAGAGCATGTCTATGGCCTCGGTATTTAAATAACCGAGGTCATAGGGTATGTCTATGACTTCGATTTTTTAAAAACTGAGGTTAAATATCCAAGACCAAAGACATGTATTGTAGTAGTGACCATTTTTACACAAATCATCACTTGTTATTCACCATTTGTAGCATTTGAGGAGGTGATATTTTTGCTAAGCTTATAGATCATTCTTGAACCGTGAAACTCGTTTCGTTATGTGAGGATACATTTTATTCAAATTTTATAAGTTCTTTTTTATTTCGTTTCAATTTACACATGTTCCTGATGTTTAACTTTATTCACTTAAATATTTATAAGTTTAGTGTTTTTATTAAAAAATGAGTATATTATGTCTAAAACATAGATAATTAATCATTCCATAAATTAAGAAGTTTTTACTTAAATTTACAGCATAATTATATATTTGGATTAGAATATAAAATTTATATTCAAATTTAGCATCATTATTTCAAAATATTATGATTATGTCAGTTCATAAGCTTTTCCTTATATTTATATTTTGATTTAAGCACTAGTTTTTTAGAGTATTATGTATATTAATAAATATTATTATTTTTTAAGCCATCTAACATGTATCATCCTCTAAATTCATAAGTAACATAATAAATAAATAATTGAATAATTAGCCCCTGTTTGCATGTGTATAACCAATACACATGTAATTAAGACTTTCTCGTCTACGTGTGCAAAGAGCTATATACACGTATGACCAACTTTCTCGTCTACGTGTGCAAAGAGCTATATACACGTATGACCAACTTTCTCCTAGTGTAAGTTTGGTGAGGCTTTTCTTATTACATGTAATCTATTTATATCTATTTTATATGCATGATCTTGCATTTTAAGTTACATTTATTTCTTTAAAATTACAAATAAAATTTGTGTATATTAAAGAATAAATAAGTATGTTTTATAATTTTTTATTTTCCTAAACTTGTCCACTCCGTGAGTACTATTTTACTTATCCCATTTTCTTTTTCTTTTTCTCTCTCTAGCAACATTAGTTTTTGACTAAAGATTTGAGTACTATTTTACAAGGATACTTAAATCAATTTATTAATTTTACCTAGTTTGAATTCTTGTCCATTTGGAATTATTAGAGGCTTATTTCAATTCTTTGGTAACCCAGTTGTGTTATATACTATTTTGTAAGTCATTAAATATACTATTTTGTAATACCTTAATGACTGTGGATTGTACAATGGATCAATGTCACTTATTAGTCAATATTATCTTCATTTTATGACCGATTATAATAGTGGTGAGTTTTGGTTGTTGTAAATAGATATGATCTTCTATTTTATGCATGTTGGTTTAGTGTAGAAAAACAAGATATATTATACTGAATTTTATTTATTTTTTAAAAAATTATTGAATGTAATAGGACTTTCTTAAATATTAATAAACTTGTGGTTATGGGTACTGATAATTTGGTATGAGAGCATAGGTTTTAGATCTTGAAGACATAGAACAACCTTATTATGATATTTAATAGTTGTAAGGTGATGATTTTTTGATTTTGTGTTGAATAATGTAAAACATATGTTATAATATGGAAGACCCCCAAGATTTATTAAGTATTTTATGGGTTAAATTTTTTATAGAGAATACATTATATTTTGTTTCCATGGACTATTATTTCTCGTCAGTAAGAGGCAGTAGTATTTACAGTTTAAAGAAGTAAATAACAACATTCCTAAAATGAAAGAAGAAAAAATAAATCAAGAAATAATAGAAATAGAAACAAAACACATCTTAAGATGTTTTTCACATAAAATAGCAATAGTAAAAAAGAATTTTGAAGAAATTCAAAAAACAAAATTAAATCTTAAAAAAGGAAATGCATTTAAAGACCTATCATTCTTGTTAAGAAAATTATTTCCTAGGAAAAACATAATTCATTATGGCATAAGTAATAAAGAAATGAGTATTAATATTATAGATACAAAAAGAAGGTATAATATATCTGTAATTGATAAAAAAACTATATTAAACAAACTATCCAAAATTTCATATAAAGAAAAAGAAAAAACTGGATACATCCATTTAGGAGGAATTCAAATATTAATAAAAACTCATTTCAGAGAAGGAATAGATACACTAATAAAAATAGTATTACTAGATAGCAGGATAATAAATAGGAAAGATATTACTAGAAATAATCCATGGTAACTTAGGATACTAAAAGTTAAAATTTATAGTATATCCTAGATTTTCTATTAATATCCATGATAAAACCTAAATCAAGTATTAAGTCTAACCTATGAATTTGAAAGAGGAGAATTAATGAAAGAAGGAAAACATTTATTTTCAATACATTACTTGGTAGCATATTATTTAACAAATAGTCACAATAGTTCAATATACAGACAAAATGAATTTATAGAAATAGACAAAAATTTTAAGAAACTTGGACAAATAATAAAACTAAAAATACTAACAGTTTTTGAAATACCAAAAGAATGGCAATTAGATATAAAAGAAAAACCCTGATATCAAGAAGAAAAAGTAATGTTGTTAGGAATAATAGTATACGAAGGTTTACTTTCATAGACCATGAAAGAGAGAACTCTAACCAAGAAGAAGTTAAAAAATTGAAAGATGAAGTCCAAATAATGAAGGAATTAGTTCATGACTTTATATTAGGAAAACAATAATGTTTAAAGATAAAACAAATAACATGCATTTAGAAGTAAATGGAAGCCTAGTAGGCATAACAAAAAATCAAGCAACATTATTTGAAACTATACAATTATTAATAGAGGAAATAGATTTAGTCCAAGAATCAAACACAAAATATTTGTAGGAAATAATAGATGCACAAAAAGAATTACTAAAGGAAATAAAGGAATGTGGTTATAATAAACAACAACAAGTTATGCACAAGGAATTTTCAGAACTAAGAAAATATGTATACAACATACATAAAAATAATAAAATAATAGGTCATAAATATAATCCCTTAGAAGGATTAAAACAAGAACCATCTAGGAGATTAGATGCCCTGATTCCTAAAAATGAGAAAAATAAAAACGTGCAACAATCTGATAAAAAAGATATAATTTAATGGAATATAGAAAATAATTAGAAAAAAATTCATGAATCCTGAAAATAGGGATATAGAACAAATAGTTAGTTTTCTAACACTAACTAATGAACAAATAGAAGAACATTATAATGAAAAACTTTGCACAAACAAAAAAAAAGATGATATGATAGTAATCAGTGAGATTAATTCTGAACTGGAAAACATGACCCCAAAAGATCATATGAAACCAATTTTATTACCAATTTCTTATCAAGGAGGAACATCTAACCCACATAGGGGAGAAATAATATAGGAAAAGGATAGAGAAACCTGACGCTATGGATAGAAGAAGAAAACCACCTAAAATGGAGGATGGTTTGCATTGGGGAACTACAGGTAGTATTCTACCAGAATTCAAACTCCATGATAAGTATAAATTTGATCTTTTAGATTTAGACTGTATAAGAGATAGGAAAAAAGCCTTGGATGAATGAGCTAGTGAAATGAGTGTACTCATACAAACCTCTCATACTACCCAAATAAACCCTTGAAACTTAACAGATCAACAACATTTATTAAGGCAAGGGAATGCTCACACAGGAAGAAAATACTTGGATACAATAATAAATGAAATATACAAGGAATTTATTGAAGAAGATATAGGTAGAACCATCACTGAATCCAGTGAAAATGAAATCAATGAAGCTAAATGAAATCTAACAAATATGGAAATTTTTAACATGTGTTACATAGATTCTTTTATTTGTAAATATGAAATGTATTATCATAAATTACCTCTATGCAAAAAAACTTATAAAGAAATGTTTTTCCAAAAATTACCTAGAACACTACACAAAACCTTAACAAAAAGTTGGTAATAGAGAAATAGAGAAACTGTACAAGATACTCTAGAAGGAAGAATAAGAAGCCTTAAAAGTTGGATAATTATTAAATGTCAATAAAGAAAAAAATATAGACAAATAAGAGGAAATGATAAAATCTGCTATAATACAAAAGATTTTAGAATAACAGGAAAATATGAATGTAATATAAAATCTTACAAAAACAAATATAAAAAATATGAAGCATATAATATAAAAAGATTTAAAAGATATAAATTCAGAAAACAAGATTTCCAAAAATATAAAAAAGAGATTTAAAAGAGAAACCTATAAAAAAGATATTTTAGAAGAAAGAGGAATAAACCTTTTGAAAACAGAAATTATTTCCCTTCAGGAAAGAAAAAATATAGATGTTGGATCTATAATGAAGAAGGACATTATGTCAACGAATGTCCAAATAGACTTCAACCTAGAAAGGAATTTAAAAAGAAATTTTCACAAAAAATCAAAAATCTTAAAAGAATCTTTCAAAATGGAATTAGAACCAATTGAGGAACCTGATATAGATGATACTTACAGTATATATCTATTGGAAGAAACTGAGGAAGAAATAAATAATTCATAATATGAACACTTAAATTATGGGTATTCTTTATCAGACAATGAATGACTTGTATAGTATTACACATCCAAATAGTAATTATCCTAAACCTATATCAATCCTTCACACAATATTCAAAAAAATTAAGTTTTGCAACCCTTAACGGAGATACCATCTATGTCTCAAATGATAAGAAAATCTGTAGTTGTCTCAAACCTAACTTTTTTACAACAACAAAAAAAAGCAAAAATGTGGTGAGATAAACCAGCAAAAACCTTATTTAGAAAATATTTTATTAGTTATAAAAGAGAAAAAAAAAACTCTTTTCTCAATGAAATATAGGAAAACAAAGCCCTAACAAGCATCAGACAACTATTAAAAACAGTTAGTTCAGAAAATCCTTTTGTTCCAAAAATAAATATATCTAAAATAATAGTCAACATAAAATTAAGAGATCCTAACAAGGTTATAAGAGTAAAACCAATGATTTATACTCCAGAAGACATGATTGAATTTGGAAAAAAAATTCAAGAAATTTTGGAATTAAAAATCATAATACCAAGTAATTCACCTCACTCTAGTATAACATTTTTAGTTGAAAAAGAAGCTGAGAAAAGAAGTGGAAAAAAGAGAGTAGTAATAAAATTTAAAACATTAAATAAAGAAACCATTAACGATGGATACTTCATTCCAAAAAAGGAAGAACTACTATCATTAATAAATTTAAATAAATACTTCTCTACTTTTGATTGCAAAAGCGGATTTTGGCATATAAGTCTAGATGAAAAATCTCAAAATGTAACGGCATTTAGTTACCCTCAAGGACAATTCTAATGGAAGGTTATACCATTTGGAATAAAACAAGCTCTAGGTATCTTTCAAAGATATATGGATATCATTTTCAAGAAATTACAAGATATTTGCTATGTTTACATAAATGTTGGTCTTCAATAATGAATTAAATAAACATTATTCGGATATTATCAATATTCTACAAGAATGTAGGAAATAAGGCATTATACTCTCTTAAAAGAAAGAAGTACTTGCTCACCAAAAAATTAAATATTTAGGGTTGGAAATTGAAGATGGAAAACATAACCTACAAATGCAAAAACCTTTACAAGAAAAGTTGAGAAAAGATAATATTTGGAAATAGACAGCAAAAGATACTCTGTATATGGATAAAGTAAAAGCAAAGGTAAACAATTTTCCAACTTTATACCACCCAAACCCAGATGATAAAATGATAATTGAAACAAATGCTTCACAAGAATATTAGGGAGCAATATTGAAAAAAAGAGTAGATGAAAATGATGAATATCTTTGTAGATATACATCAGGATCTTTCCAAGGTCTAGAATTAAATTACCATAGTAATAAAAGAGAATATTTAGTTGTTAAAAAAGCATTAAGAAATTTGCAATATATGTTATAAGCTCCAGATTCATTGTTAGAATAGATATTAAGAATTTTAGTTATTTATTAAGAACTAATATTGCAGGTGATTACAAATAAGGAAGATTATTCAAATGGAAATAATGGTTCAACCATTACAATTTTGATATTGAGCATCTTCGAGGCCATAAAATAGCTTAGCAGATGCTCTTACCAGAGAATTAGCACCTCTAACTATTTTTATACTTTCAAAAATGGAGCATCTTGACATTAAAATCAAGATAAAGGAAAAAGAGATAAAAAATCCTACAAGAACAACTCGAGTTGCTATATCTTGAGAAATTTCTTTTAGAGACAAGAAAGAAATAGGAAGAACTTAATTGTTCAAAACAACCTCTAGAGACTAAAAGCTCCAACGAGGAATCTTCATTAAAAATTCAATCTAAAGAAGGTGAAACTTGAAAATAAAGAATTCAAAATAAAAATGAAGAACCTAATAGTTCACAAAAAACTTTTGAAACCAAAAAGCTCAATTGGGTAGATGAGGCAAAAAAAGAAGAACATAAAGAAGTTTATATGGTCTATAATGGCCCAAAACCAGGAATTTATAACATATGGGTAGAAGCCAATAAATCTATTTTAGGAATTAGTGGAGTAACTTCTAGAGCCGAAGGTAGTTATGCCAACTACAAAATACCAAAAATAATAACTCCAGAAGACATAGTAAGAAATTATTCTACAGTAATACAACAACAATCAACAACTCCAAGAAGATTGAAAAATCTTGGAAAGATAGCAAGGCCTCTAGTGCTATTTAGAGAAGCAAACCACAATGGTCAAGTCTCTATAACTTGGCCAAAAAGTCTACCCAAGAATATATTGAAGATATGAAAACCACTACAATTCCTTAAGCAACCTAGTTTGGGTATTTGTCTCTTATTATAAGTGACTCGCGTATTTGTGAGCTTTTAAAACAAAAATTGTGCATTATAAAGACCTAAGGTATTTTACTAGAAAATTTTAAACAATATAAAAAAGAACAAATATAAAGGGTCTCCGTACCAGATGCTTCTAAAGTAAGAAAATTAACCCCTAGGTGAACCATTAGCTAGGATTGAGATTCTCACTGATGTAAAAATATCTTCGATACAACCCAGAAATATGTTGTCAAAACTAAAGCATTGCATCACTTTTAATATGAAGTCCCAACATATGGAATCAAAAGTCTTATGAATATTAATTTTGAGATCCATATTACCCCCTCGACTAAGAAGCTACATTGCAATGAAGCATTCAGAAGCATCCTTCATACAGTCCCTAATGTATCAATCTAAAATGAACCCAAACTAATTTTGGGACAGAATAATAATATATGTCTCTCACACCTCTAACAATGATCTAATGATAAAGTTGAACATAAATTTCCCTAGAACGATTGGTCTATGTTCATCAATAATGTTTTCTTGTAGGTTTTTGGGTTAAGAATTAGAAATTTTTAGTTCATCCTTGAATGCATCTAGTTCTAAAGTAGTCTTGGATATCCTAAAACATTTATGTACCAATCATTTCTCAACAATCATAAAAGAATTTATCCATAAAATCATCCAATCTGGGGGCACTCAGGATGTCTATGTTGAATATTGTGGCATTTATATCCTTTGATGATGGTATGCTTTATAAATTTCCATTTTACATGGAATTCACCAAGGTGGGTGTGATTGACTTGATTAAAGTCTAGAGCATTACCCACTTGGGTTGAGAAAAGTTTCTCATAGTATCCTAAAATATTGCTAGCTATCATTTCTAGATTATACGTAATCTTCCATTGATTTATAAGTGGGATAATGGCTTTTGGTCCTGTAAATGCTAAGAGAGTGGATGAAAAAAATGTAGTGTTCCATCACCACACTTCTGCCACTTTGGTCGAATCTTTTCTCTCAAAATATTATCTTGTTGGTGCAATAATCTTTCCAAGTAGGCATGGGCATCAGAGTCAAATTGGAGAAGTTATTCAAAGAAGGAATCTTCATCATACTGATTTTGTATGTCAGTAAGGGCATCGGACTCTAATTGGTGTGACATCACCTAAAAATCTTGTGTTTTAGTTTTTATATTCATGCATTAATTATATAAACGTGATTGCATATCAGGTTGTTCTGTAAATTTTTTATAATTCGTCATACTTCCACTGATAGTCTAGTCACTCGCCCTCTAGCTAATTAGGTCTATAAATAAAAAAGGAAACTTTTCAACGGTTAACAAAAAGAATTAATTTTTTATAATTTCACTTATTATCTATTCGTACATCTCTAGCTAATTAAGTTCATATCTAAAAATAGAAACTTTCAACCCTCTCTAAATCAAATTAGGATTTTTTTCACTTAGATTGAAAACATAATCACTTCAAATAATAAGAAATAAAACCTAGTAATTATTTTAGGAATATGGGTCATTTAATTTTGATTTTTTCAAACCTCTTTTTCAAGAAGATGAAGCTCATATGGATACTTAAATATGAAAACTTGATGAAGAATGAAGAAAAATGTCTAAAATAATAACTTAAAAAATAATTTGGAATGAAAAAATGAGAAGAAAGTTTAGGAGTATTGAAGAGGATGATGAAATTTAGTGAGAAAATAACTAACACTCATAGACGTTACAATTAAGTTATATAAAAATAGAACAAAAATTTATATTAAAAATTAGTAATATAATGAAAAAGAATGGACAAACAAAAATTTCAAAATATTGATTTCATTTATGTACTATATGTATATGAGAGAAACAAAAATCCATTTCTTTTACTTGTTTAAAATGTAAATGAATTTCATAACAATTATCGAAAAGAAAACCATAGTGTTTGGATGCAAATAAAATGAAAGAAAGATGATGAATATTGCTTCTCTTTGATTGTAAAATTGCATATGAAATACATTGTTCACTCTACTTATTTATAGAATAAAATATTACTAAAATGATATCAGTTATATGTGATTACATCACTAAACTAACACATATTTCTATGTAAAAATAACAACCTTAAGAAGAAATATCCTACATAATTCCTATCATAACTACCGTGTGGACAACAGTCCTTTAACCACATCAGCACATGTTTGTGCACTAAGTGCACAAGCTTGCATGTGTGCATTGTCTGCATTAGCTTGCATGTGTGCACTAACTTGCAAATCAAGCTTTACAAATTTACTATCATTGGCTTGCATTTCAGGAACATTTGACACAACATATGTTTGCACATTTCCCTTGCTACTTGATGCATCATCAACAACACCAGTACTTTAGTGAACCACCTGCACTTGATCAGCTATCACTTGACAATCCTTACTATCAACCACCATCTGATTAGCCATCTTACCATGTGTATGATCAGTAACAACGTGATCATCTTTTCCTTGCATATGACTAGCTTAAACAACCCTATAAACCTTGTTTTCATCATTAATCCTAACAATTCCCCTCCAATTAAGTGGCATGAACATGATTCCATTGTCAACATGTCAAATGGTTTCTCAATAGTAGAGATATGTGGCATAATGATATGCTTAGCTTGAACATTTTCTCACACAAAATGAAAATCCAACTCTACATCTTTCATTTGAGAATGAAGAATAGGATTAGTAATAAGTTGAATAGTACTCAAATTATCACAACAAATGATAGGGACATTTGGTAAAGAAATATGAAATTCATGAAGTAATACTTGAATCAACACAATTTTAGTGCTGGCATTGACTAGTGATTTATATTCAGCTTTAATGCTCGATCTTGACAATAACACTTATTTCTTAGAAGACTATATAATAGGATTAGCATCCAAATGCACCACTATAATAGATGTATATCTTTTATCACTAGGATAAGGGCCTCAATCATCATCTGCAAAACACTAAAAAAGATGGTAAGAGAAAGGTCTTATTAGTAAATCATGATAGATTGTACCCTAGAGGTATCTCAAGATTCTTTTAACAACCACCAAATGTGGCTCTCGAGGATCTACCGTGAATTGGCAAGCCTTGTTCATAGCAAAAGAAAGATCTATTCTAGTGATGATCATGTACTAAAGAGCTCCAACAATTCTCTTATACATCGTGAGATTGCGGAAAATTTCACCTTCATTTTCACACAAAATATAGTTAGTGAGCATAAGAATGGAGATGGTTTGGAATCCTCAATTTTTTTCTTAATTAGTAGTTATATGATATACTTTTGTTATGTAAGTATAAGATCACCATTATCAAGCTTAGTAACCTCAATTCCTAGAAAGTAACTCAATATACCTGTATACTTCAAGGCAAACTCTATACGTAAAGTGGATTTAAGAGTTTGAAAAACCTCTTCATTGTTACCTGTGATGATAATATTAGAAATATGTACTAAGAGATAGATGTTCTTGAAGGAAAAATGAGAAATAAGCCTTTGCTCTTACAAATCCAATAGCAAACAAAGCATTACTAAAGGTATCAAATCAAGCCCTTCCTGTTTCAAGCCATAAATGGCTCTTTGTAATTTGGACACATAATTAGGATATTAAGGGTGCTCAAATCCCTTAGGCTAGGTTATATACACTTCTTCTTAAAGAGTTCCATTGAAAAATACATTGTTGATGTCCAATGTGTAGCTTCCAACAAAAGTAAGCACTATAAGAATGGTTATTTGTTTAACCACGGGACTAAAGGTTTTTGAAAAATCAAAACCACACACTTGTTTGTATCCTTGAGCTATATAAGTGCTTGAAAAAAAATTCATATTTTGTAATTTTATTGTTCTTAATTATAATAAACAGAATTGATTATAGCATATTTATATCATCTTTATGCAAATCCATCTGTTTATAATTACGAATATGTTTTGCTTTATTTTAGGTTTTCTTAACTTCAAAATAGACTGATTTATCAACACATGAAGAACAACACTTAAAGAAACTATTTTACACCATAGGAGCTTAAAAGAGTGAGGCATGTAAGCCTTACATCCAGAACCAACCATTTTGAAAAGTTTATAAGACACAATTCAAAAAGAATAAAGTGTGTCACAATGAAGAAATCAATATGCCACAACGTACACTATTTAGGATGATTACTTGGAACAATGAGTTTTATGTGATGAGGCATGGAATATATTGTGTAGTAGTAAGGCCCTCTTAAGTTAAATTTGTGCGAAGATGAATGAAACTTGTATTGTAGTAGGAAAAAAGTGTTGTATTGTGGCACGTGAACATTAAATTAGCCACAAACTCTCTGTACCCACTTTTGCCTATAAATAAAATGTTAAACCTTTTATTTTTAACATATAAAATACGTAAAATATAGATTTTTAATTAAAAATAGTAGATGTCAGTATTTGGATCTAATACGAATTGTGTACAATAAATACGTAAATATAAGTATCGCAACAAGTAATATAATGACAAGAAAATATCATTCCCACGTAGATTATGTTATTAGAAACTAGTTTTTAAAACTAAAAATATAAAAATCAATTTCTTTTTGTGTTTTTATAATTTAAGAAAGGAAAATTAAAAGAACTAAAATAAATAACAATAATTAATTAATAATATTTGGCATCTAAGAAGATATACGAGAAACTATCTAGGAATACTTAATCTCCCAATTTTATAAACATAAGAATCACTAAAATTCCCCCAATATAATTAGCAATCAGTTATATGATCAACTGAATCTAACCTAACATATATTCCTCTTTCAAGTAAACTACATATCATAAAGTAATTAACCTAATTACACTATCATGTCAATTAAATTACATACTACTCATTAAGTTCATCAATTATAGTTCACATACATAAGGATCATGCATTTCTGCCTAGAAACTATGCATGTTATTTAATCAAGATAAGTAATTAAATAATTTTCTCAAATCTATTTAATTGCCTCTATAGATCATATTTTGGCTAAGCAATTAATAACATAAAACTTAGATTAAATAATATAATTAAATGAAATGATAATTGGAGTAAAATATTAGATCATTACATGTTGAAAATTGGGTTTACAAGAACTATAAATTAATAAATTAGCTAGATATAATTTTGTTCGTAAAGATCATATTTTTCACAAAGAAAGAAATAAAAATTGATAAAGAAAAGAGAATAGGAAGAAATACAATCAATCTCTTAAATTTTAGCACCAATCTCCTCCTGAATCTCTACTGAAATTGTATCTCCTTATGAATTTTTTTGTATTTTTCTCTCTTTTTGGCTCAACAAATTGATAAAATATATGTTAATTTTAGCTCATTAGGTTTTATGGGACAATTAGGGGTTAAATTATGCTTAGGTGAAATTTAGACAGTTTGATTTGCTTCAAATCAAGGGCTGATATGAAAAAGAGAAAATTAACAATACCAACCAATCGGAATGCGACACATGGCATGAAAGAAAATCAAATCTAATCAGCATATGGCATATGGCATGCTTGATTGGTCTCAATCAATACACATCAGTGACATGTGGTGATCTATGATTCACGATTACGGATGTGCAATGTTTTTTGCAAATTGATTTGTGTATATGTTGCACATGATATCATCCAATGTGCTCATGAAATCAACCTATATGATCATGCTAATCAATTCAATCTTAGAACAAGTCTTATAATTAGATTTTCTCATCCCTCTCCACTAATATAAATAGGCACGTTGCTAAAGATCAATAAGGACTTTATATGTTTGTAATGTAAGGCTTATGTAATGGTCAATAAATGAAGAAATTTAGGCTCTTTCCACACCTTAGCTTTCTTTTTATTCATCATGCATTTTTTAAATACAATTGAGCTTTAACTTGATATTTTAGTGCACCCTCTCTTATCATTCTTTTCACATTTTTTCATTCAACATATTTTGTTTTGTAACTTTACAACACCCCCAAACTTATTTTCAATTTTATTTTCTTTTTCCTCTAGAGGGAATATTATGTTGTGAGTTTTTTTCTATTTTATTTTATTTATAAGGTGTAATATATTTCATCTTACTCCTATGGAATAACACATGATTGCATTTTTATTTTCTTTTCATAAAAGCTAAAGGTTTAAGGGAAAAGACAATTTTTATGGGTTTGGCACAAAATGTAGCTTAAAGATGTGAAAGGTTCTTAGTTAGGCTCAAATGGGTGACTGAAGATATTATTATTGGTTATCTTGAAAGGCTCAATGAATCTAAATAATGACTAAATCATTTATCTTGCAAAATACTATTTAGGATTTAATCTTAAGGGATGATCAAATAGATTCTAAAACATGGTAGATCTCATCAACTCACCACAAATTTTCTCTCAATAAGTACACCAAAATCAATCGTGAATATTTTCATAAAAATTTGAATCAATCCAATCAAAACTAGCAAGTATATCACATAATTAATGTAAGTATCTTAACGAGTATGTTACATTTCTTATCCTAGTCTTGACAACCAATTTTTATCATTAAGTTCATATGTTTCATACCAAGCATGCATGCATTTAGTTTCCTTATATTTATCAATTTCTACCCAAATCATGGTTAAAAACATCCTAAAAATAAAATAAAAATTCCTAAAAATGGAAAATGTATACTAAACACTAAAGTAAAGAATGAAGTTCCCTCCCTCAAACTTAAATTGCACATTGTCCCCAGTATGCACATATAAATATGAAAATTTAAAAGAAAAGAAAACTCTCTTAGTCTTGGCACACCACATATATCGTCAAAATGCTTAATCTTATTAAACCATTACTCTCCACATTTATTTACCTACAAAATAAAAATAATAAAAATATAAGTAAAATAATGTTGGGTTGCCTTCCAACTAGTGTCACGTTTAACGTCCTTGACTAGATAGTCATATCAGTCCTAGGGTACATCCCTCTCTGTCCATTTATGTTTAAGTTTGTTCAAAATAAGTTTGAGTCTTGATTTATTCAATAATACTTTATGTTCCAATTTAAAATCATGGTGCTCAATTCTCTTATCATGCCCTATTTTTGTTTTTTTATACTTTTTGGCATTCTTATAAGCACTCCACTGTAGCTCATCTAATTTATGTATTTGCAACATCTTTTTCACCTCTCTATTGAACTCCTCTTCTTTCCCATGTGATTGAGGATGGTAGGGTAAAGGTGTGAGTCTTTAGGGAACCCATTAGAGTTATTTTTGAGTCGTACCTATTGAAGAATGAGTTGACGACTCAAAAATAGTTACTTTGTTTAGGGAACCCATTAGAGTCGTAATGAAAGAAAGTCTTCATGGATCAATTGTCACTACTTATGAACCTAAACCTGGGTGATCTATCCATGACTAGAATGAAGCTTGCTTGAAACTAAGTGGAGGTTCGAACCAACTGATGTTGAAGAATCAGCATATGAGTTATGGTTAGTAGTGAAATGCCACTCAAACCCCGATCTAGCTAGTTCTCACTTAAATAAGTTAATGCATAAAATGTGACCGGACATCTAGGGTGAAACAATGCTTCAATATGGTCTAGGAGAGTGCTACCAAATCATGGTAAACTTGGAATATTACATATGACCTTAAAATAATATACTCAAGGTTATTGATAACTGTATTTTATACAGTTATTTTCATCTATTTTATTAATTATAATTGTTATGTTCTTTACATTTTTAGTTATTTTTTAATTAATTAAATTAATATTTACTATTAGTTTTTAATAAATATATTTTCAAGAAAATTAATGAATTTGAATAAAAAAAGGACTTAATTGCAATTATTAAAAGCTTAAAATATAATTTAAATTAAAAGTGGGTGAAATTGCAAATATCAAAAGATTATAAGTTAATTTGAATTAAATTTGTGGGTCAAAATGCAATTAAAGAAAGTTGATTTTTCTGCGCAAGAGAAGGAGGCCACTCGCGCCAATTACAACGCCCAACACCCATCGTTCAATCAACGGTCAAGATCTAGAGTGTGGAATCCAGACGCGACAAAAGAGAGTGGACCCAGTTTTCCTAGATGCACGCTGCTCGGCACCGAGTGGGGCCCACCTGCCGCGCAGGCTGGCGTGTAGTTGTCAGCTATACAGAATTTTCTCCTGAGGAGCATCTCATCGCTCACCGTTGGATCAAGTTGAACGGTCCAGATTTACGCACGTGGAATCAAGCTATCACCCACCGAGCAGCTCACCTATACCCCCGTGCGACGCGGTTCATTGCATCAGAGTGCGCCATCACGTTCCACCGAATAAGAAGCAGCCACGTGTTTCTTCAATCTTGCAGGCAATCATATGGATACACGTGGCATGTATTTGGTAAAATGAAAACGTAGAAATGACGCCCACTTACCAACTCGTCCTACGTCGCCACATGTCAGCGTTATCTATCGCGCACTTCTAGAGTGCCAAGATCCTGTGCGATGCATTCTAGCTATTCTTCATGCGCTCATTCTTCATAGCTAATGAAAGGCTGCCACGTGTCTCGTTATATCTTGTATCCAATAAGATGATGACATATGGCATGCGTTTAAAGAAAAAAAAGAAGAAAATGCAAAACGGTCTTCACGCGTGTTTGTTTCTTTTAATACTTCCCATGTATTTTTGTCCCCCAATACATGCATTTTGATAAAAAAAATGTTTAGGGGGATATATTTGGACGCGAGTAAATATTTTTGAGTTTTGAGTTTTAGTTTTCATTTTTCCATTTTCACTTCAATTTTCAGTTTCTCTCTACATGTTCTCTACAACATGCAGAACCTTTATTTAATATTTTGATGTTGTTATTTTCATAGGAAATAGAGAGAAAGAAGACAACGAAGAAGAAGGAAAGGGAAGAAATTTATTTTTCATTGAGGAATCATGAAAGAGTTTCTCCTAATCTTTTTCTTTTAAATTTTATTTCTTTGAAATGTGTGATTATTGTTGCGTTGTAATTTTAATTTCTACTATGAACTAATTTATTTGTTATAGGGTTGCAGTGTAGCTTAAATTATGAAACTTGAATTAATTATTTTTGAATGATTTATAGAACGGTTTTAAGTTGTTTATTTTATCTATGCTTAATGCTTTTAATTATCGGAAGATTAATTAATTGATCTTTGACACTTAAATAAACTTGAAAAGGGTATTTTTGTGTGTTGCTCGTGATAAAATAACATATATATATATATAAGGGATATGAATATACTTTTATTGTATGTGTAACTATTTGAGAACATAGAATTTAATAAATCTAGTTGAATTTAATTCTCATAGGAATATAGTAAATTATTTTAGCGAGATGTGTCTGTATGGAGCTCGGAAGAGATATATGGATAAATTAGAAGTTCTTGGTTAACAACTTAAAATACAAGAACATAAATCAAGAGAAAATAAAAATGATTCAAGTGGATTAATTTAGTGAAACTGTTATAAAAAAACTACATCAAATTATCGACTGTTTGGATAAAATTAGGTTGAAATAATTTTAGTAATTAAAGAACACTAGTAACAAATCTCCGTGGGAATGATATTTTACTTATCATATTATTACTTGTGACCGTGTATACTTGCACGATTTTATGTTCTCCTAAAAGAGACAACATTTATCCAATGAGACAATGGAGGATAAGCTTCATTGAGAGAGAGAAACAACCCAAATCACCAACAAAAGTCCCTAAATGACTATCAGTGATAAAAGAGGTAGGGGTATAGAGATAACCATGAGGTTTTCCTAGAAGTAGAGTGCATAATAGCTCATTGATTGAGGGATCTTCCTTTGAAGATGAATGGGGCTAAATGATTTTCCAAAGCTATGGGATGTAAAAATGCATAGGTATGGGAGAAACTTAGAATTATGGGTGTGGTCAATACTCCTAAGTAAAAAGGGAATTAGTCTATTGTCGATTCAATAATAGAATTCCCTTGGGAAAAATTTGCTTCACTTAGTCCCCTTATTTTGTTGTATTATTTTTTTAATGGTTTGGAGCATTAGAATGGAGTGCTTCAAGTTTAATTCTTCAAGTATTGATCCATTTTAGCTTTTTAAGCTAAAATAGCTAAAAGTAACAAAATATATTCGTGATTCCGAAAAGATAAATTTGTATAAAATAATAATAAAATTAAGTAAATATAAATCTTTTTAATCATTAAACATGCATAAAATCACGATATATTGAGTACTTTTGAGCACTCCCCTAATTTATTTATTAAAAGTCTCTTAGCAAGAATGGCAAAAAATTAAAAACAAAAACTAAAAATAAATTTGAACTATCCTAAATCATTTTCATAGATTAATAAGGTTGCATTTAACGTATGCAACAAGCCTTTAAACCCCTAGGTTCTCCTAGTGGACGAGTTTAAGTCTTATAAGAGTTTTCAAATATAAAACCCACAAACATCAATGTAAAAATTAAAAATAAATAGCAAAAATAAATAAACAAAAAATAAAATTTTAAATAAATTAAAATAAAATGAAAAAGATAAGACAAAAAATTACAAAACTTATCATACTTTTTAATCTCTTTTAAGATTATAATTAAAATCTAGAACATAAGTTATTTTAATATTCTAAACACTTGTGATTTACTATAATAATTAGTTGAAAATCACTTTCGTATTTTAATCAAAAATATATTAATATTAAATTTTACCTAATCTCTATGTGTAAGGAATCTAAATTTGCTTCAACTTTAACCTCATAAGGCATACTCTCAAATACACTAAACATATTGGTTTAATCACACATTCAATGGTATATACAAATAGAGTTTATGTATAGAAATAAACTAAAATTTTCACACATGTTTAAATAAGGAAAGGTTCAAAGTAGTGTATAACTAAAAAAATCAAATGAAATGATTTATAAAGAAATCATATACTACTTTTTTGCATCAACCAAACTCATTAAATAAAAACCTCAAGTAATATGCCTTTTCAGAAATGAATAAAATGAAAATGATTTCTTGGGAAATTATGTTTTATATTTTTCTTTTGTATTTAACTAATTCTCACTATTTTGAAAGATATTGGTTCATAGTAATGTAGTTTGTACTATTCATTTTTATTTTTTATTTTTTTTATTTTAAAGAAAGAAACTCATGTATAGATTGTACATATATTGAATGATAAATTGAGTGGCTAATTTGTGATTTTTTCTTTTGTATTGGTTTAGATAACCTTATATATGTTTTTAAAAAAAGTCATGCATGAATAAAGAGAATGACATATACTTTCAATTTCTATTTAACTCATTCAATTTAAATAATAAAAAATAAATATATAATACTTTATTTAGATGTAAAATTCTTAACATTCAATACAAAAACATAGAGAGATCATCTAACAATTTAAAATTTATAAGAAAAGTGTTTTAAAAAGTAGAAAAATATCATCACTCAGAATGGGAAGATAATGACTCAAATATATTCTCACAAGCTGGTCTCCAATATTTGATTCTTAAACAATGATTTTGGGTTTAATGTAATATCAAAATTTCAACATTTTATCATGAAATACTAATTATGATAAAAATTAACTAATTATCACAATACTCTATGAAATATTTTTTAAATTAATTTAACAATTCAAAGACTTAATCATTTTCTTAAACTTAACTAAAAGACATGATAATTTTGTAATAAAATTTTTAAAATTATTCTAAAAATTCCTAAACAATAATAACAAATTAACTAAAAGCATATAAAAAAAAGTAAAAACAATATAATATAAATGTGAATTTATAGAAATTTCATTTAATGATAAATTTATTTATAATGTAATTTTTTCCCAACCTAGAACTTATTTTTTCCTTAATGTAATAGTTATAAATCAAAGAGGAAGAGAATAGAAAAGTTATCCGATTGTTGATCCTGTTTAAGTATTGGTATGCAGTGTATCCATTAATATAAATATTTATACAAAAAGTTAGTAAATAACAAATAAAATAAAAGATAGAAAACAAAATTATTAGACAAAATTTTAGTAAATAAAAATACTAAGAAAAAATAGAAATAAAAGTTAATAAATTAATAAATTAAATTAAATTAAAGTTAAAATAAAACTTTAAATTAGTACATGAAAATATTAAAAGGAAACTTCTAAAAAATTAAGTTAATAATTAATATAAGTCAAAAAACAAATATAATTAGAAAAAAATTAAGATATTTATAAATCAATCTTTTTTTAACTTTTTAAAATTTTTTCATTAGTCAACATATAATGGTGACATAAACTTTAGATTTTTTTGAAATTTTTTTAAAGTCAAATATTAAGATGATAACTAGATTTTTGACCTTTTTTATTTTTTGAAAAATCAAATAATAAATATTACAACTAATAATTGTTTTTAATTTTTGAAGTTAGACGATTAATGAGACAACTAATAGATATTTTATTTTTCAAAATTTTTTATTTAAAAACAAATAATGAATAAAAATTGTCCAAGGCATAATTTTTTTAAATAAAATAAAATTAAATTACAATATTTACAACACAATTTGTTTTTATGATTTTGATAATAAAAATTTAAAAATACTATTCATACATGATAACGGTGTCAAAAACATAATAATTGCTAAATTATCCCATTTTTAAGCTAATATGATCCCAATAATAGTTCCAAAATCTTGATAATTGCTAAATGGTTGAGTTTTAAAGATAATATTATCCTTGACAACGACACCAAAAACTTAATGCATAAAAAATTGATTGGCAAATATGGTAAAATTTATAAAATGTTTGTAAGTGTAGAAATAATTTACTTATAGAAAACTACAACCTTACAAGATTAGTGTAAAGATGAATCATATGGTTTTAAATTATTCAACGAATTATTATAAATGAAAATAAAACATAAACATTCTATCACACAGTTTAGGTTTGAAAGGCTGATCTAATGATATTAAAATAAAGATAAATTCAATAAATATTTAGGCATTTAGACATTTATCATGTTGTGGAGAATGTAATTTATTAGCTTAGTTGATTATGATTTCTATATATTAAGTATGTTATTAAATATTTGAATTAAGATTATTAACCCTCTTTTCTTTGTATGAAAATATCCTAGCGTAGTGATAATTATTGTTATTAATAATAAACCATTCAAAATCCTTAGGCTAGGCCAATTAATTGATTTTATTATCAATTGTTTTTATTTTTTAAGAGATTAATAAACCATTTAATTATCTTCATTAGGTAGGGTTTGACAATTTAAACATCATTCAAGGTATTATTCAATAAAAATTCTTATAAAAATATTTGAAATAGAGTTTATATTTCAAGTACACATATGAACCAAATAATAGATAAAATAGTAGTATTCTAAATTAGATTCATATAATTAAATCTTAAATCTAACTTTCATATTTTAAGTTTATTATGAAAATTATGACATCACTATATTTTCTAAACTAAACTTTGTAGAATTCTTGAATAGAAAATAATACTTAATTTTGTAAAAAACATTTACCCATTTTAATATTTTTCAAGCATAGCAAAGTTTCTAATATTATATTATAATTTCAGCTAGACATGCTTAATTTAATAATTAATCAAAAAATTAAACATAATATGTAAAAATAACATATAAAAATAACTCAAAAGAGTACATAAATATACCTCAACAGAATCTTCTTGAATTATTTTTAAAAATCCTTCAAAAGGAATGTCGAACTTGTTTATTGAATTGAGACTACAATTATTACATGAACTAAATTCATTCATCTCTCAAATAAGAGACTAAGAAGAGATGAGCTAAAAAAAGCTATGAAAAGAATGATTGATACAATAGAATAGGGTTCCCATTTATAGGTTCAGAAAATCAGATCAGAAGGGTTGGCATCGCAACACATTAGTTCATGCCACAACATACAAGTAACTATCACACACATTGTATTCGATCCAAGCATCTCATGCTGTGGTATACAATATTTTTCATTCCACGGCCCTTGAAGAATTAGGGACAATTGTATTGAGCCTATTAGGCCCTTGTCATGACACACCATGTTTTCATGCCATTGTATGCTCTATTTTGCTTCACTTATTTCCCTTATTTTCTTGTATCATTTTTTTAATGGTTTGGAGCATTGCAATGGAGTGCTTCAAGTGTAATTCTTTAAGTATTGATCAATTTTATCTTTTTAAACTAAAATACCTAAAAAATAGCAAAATATACTTGTAATTATGAGAAGATATATTTTTCTAAAATAATAGTAAAACTAAGTAAATATAAATCATTTTAATCATTAAACATGCATGAAATTATGATATATTGAGTGTTTTTCAGTAATCATAAGTTGGCAGGTTAAACCTTAGGAGGGGTATAAGCAATGGGGTTATTTGATTATTCCATGACTTTTCATAGAATCTAGAGAGGCAAGTTGTTATGATGGAGAAACAAATGATTATTAGCCTTTCTTTTGGAAAACCTTGGTGCTCTTCGATCTCTTTTCAAAGATCTATGCAAATTTTTTATAGATTAAGAACTTGGAGAACTTTTTTGATAATCTTATAATTTTTTTCAACCAAGTAGATAACATTTCTTTCCCATAGACAATGCCAAATATTGATGCTAATTTTTGTCATCATTAGGTAGGATTATCCTCTATGGATCTAGGATATGAACAAATTGTTAAGACCTTGGACCATCCTCTAGAGAGGATGGTCTTTGGCCCTTTGATGCCTAAGTCAGTAATAAGATAATGAAGATTATAGGAGATCTATAGTCTCGTTTTATGATTATGAGGAAATAGAATATTTGGTTATGATTCTCTATTATGTGAGAAAATAACTATTTACATTCATTCAATTTATTATGTTGTATACATATATGAGTATATGTAGGGAAAATAATTAACCTAATGGTTATTCCTTGTCAGAATCAGATTGACCTATTGTAGCATTGTAGGCATCTATTCTTAATTATCTCTTTAAGATAATTAAGGAATAATTATTAGGCCTTTATCTCTTCAAAATAATTATCTTGTAGTCATATTTATCTAATGACTCAGTGCTTATTGGGCATGACCCCTAAGACTTTTTGTTGACTGGGATCACTCTTTGCTTGTCACACGAAATGTACAAAATTACTATCAATATTATATATGTCACATATATGAGATCTTACTATGAAATATTGCATTGATTTTTTTCATTGAGAGAGGTGATTCAATTTTAATTACTATGGAATATAAATCAGCCATTATAATTAATAATTTTTAAAAGGTTCAATGTTTATATAACCTCTGATTGATAATGATAGAGCAAGATGTTCAATTAAATATATTGTTTATTGAGAGTAGTATCAAAAGAAATATATGATAGAATATATTTATGGGTGAGATGACATGAAAGTTTCTTAAATTAAATTATTTGTATCGTTTAATCTCTCATATTAAAAATGATATTATTTTCTCCCTTAACTTTGTAAAAAGGGTCGGTTAAGAAAAAATTACATTATTTTAAAGATTTTTCATAAAACTAAAGGATTAAATGGTACAAATGACCTACTTTAAATGATTTTTGTGACATTTTTTATTTATTATTAGTAATTATTATATTATTTTTTATTCTAGTTTTATAATATATATATATATATATATATTATCATGATAAATCATCACTGTTCACCTTAATTTAGTAAAGTTCAGCACCGAAAAATATTAAATATGACGATTAAACCACAAAAGAAGCATCAAACTAACTCGGATATCTTTTATATGCAAACTATATTTTATACTCAACCAAAATATTTCAAAAATTAAAAAACAAAATCACGACATCACCGTCTCTCCAAGTCATGATCTCTTCCAGTTCTTTTCCTTTATGATCTCTCTCTACCATAGATAGCACTTTCATCAATGTAAGGTGGAGCTGTGGGTTGGGCCTGAACAATGCCCAAACCATTTTGCTGCTGCTCATGATGATCAGTTGATGATAAAACCATAGGCTCAACCCCGGAACGACATAAAGGGCAAGTGGTATTTGAACCTAGCCACATATCAATACACTCAACATGAAACATATGCTTGCAATTTGGTAACACTCTTACCTTTGTCTCTTCTCTTATTGTACTCAAACAAACCGAACACTCAAGCTGTGGCTGTTGTTCCTTTGGCTTGTAAATGAATTCAGGTAGCGAGGCTATGACCAAAGGGTCAAGACCTGGCTTGGGTTGTTGATCATTCGAATAATAACTTGCTTCAATGGGTGCAATTTGTGTTGTTAAGGCTAGACGATAAAGCGTATTTGCTCTTCTTCTATGTTGTCGTCTTTGAAGATGCTTTGCATAGAAAAAGAGAAGAATTGCCAGAATTACAACTCCAATTAAGGAAAAGATAGTGGCTATTAAAAGCTTTCCGTGGATGCCAAATCTTTTTTCATCACCATCATGTTCATCTCCAAAGAGACCCATTATGCAATTGGGTTTTTGTTTATTAGAAGATGTACAATATGTAGCATTGAAAATGTTGATGGGAGGTTTTGGAGATGGCTTTGAATTAAAAGGCAAGTAAGTTGACTATAAGGCTAATAGTAATGCACAAGTTTTGTCTATATTTGACTTTGTATTTTTGTTTATGCTTATTTTATGATATTTTAGAAAGAAAAAAATAAGAATGTTCCGTTGACAAATTGTTAATATTTCTTCTAGGCTTTGTAACCTTTTTCCAAAAATTATAGCCTTTTCTTTTGATTGTTACAAATATTGCACAAAGATGATAAGAAAACGACAAGCATGCATTTTCAATTTAGAAGTAGCTAGGATTTAGGTGGCAGCAATTTCTATTAATCTACGTCAAAACGTTCATTTCGTGTTCATATAAAATTTGTGTGTTTAGGAGGACGGTTATAGAAGAAATGAAGGCTGAAGAGTCATGATAAATAATAAACGGTAACGACTCCAAATGCCTTGTTCAAAAAGTAAATTAAGATAAAATAATTAATGAGTTGTTTAATTGTCATTTTGATTCTGAATTTTTTATTTTTAAGTAAATTTTCATTAAATAAAGTATATTTGGTAACGATTTTTTTATTATGATTTTTATATTTTTCAATAATCAATATTAAAATATGTGATGATTTATAAATCTTTAAAAATAAAATTTTTTAGTTAGATCTTTTATTTATGATTTTTTTTCATTTTTATCAAATATTTTTTTAGAGAATAAATCACTCCTTAGGACTTTTGATTTATAAATATTTGAAGAAAAAGATTAAAACCATAAAATTTATAAATAATAACAAAAAAATTTAAGTTTTTGAAAAAAGACTAAAACATTACCGAGTATTTTGTAAATGATTTTTGATTTTTTTTAAATCATTAAATAAAAATTGTTACCAAACATATTGGAGACTATTTTTACAAAAAAAAATCATAAATCATAAATCATAATCTATAATCCTTATAAAAAAGACCTAAGTTATTAACATTGTATTAAACATAAGTTCAATTTTTTAAACTTAATAAATATATGTTTAATACATCTTCATAAATACTTTAATTATATGTTCAATTTATGTGACATCTGAATACACGTTTATTTTATAATATGAATATTTTTTTAATCTTTATATTTATGAAAATATATTTATATAAAAAATTAAAAATATATGTCTTTAACATAAGTTTAGAATATATGAAAATAATGTAGGCTTTGAAATTTATAAAGTGGTTCAAGTTAATGAAACTTTGAATGTAAACTTTGTTAAAGATTGAAAATATTTTTCACACATATGTATATATATTATGTGTGAAAATATTGTCAATCTTTAACAAAGTTTACATTCAAAGTTTCGTTAACTTGAACCACTTTATAAATTTCAAAGCATATATATATTTGAGATGTTATTGGTTGTTCAAGTATAGGATATCTATACTACCAATCATACCATTTGCTTGTTTGACCTTTTACATGTAAAGTAAGACTTTATATGTAACAAGGTTCACGTTCTATTCTTTTTTTAAAATTGATACTTGATTTTTTTGGGGGGGATTTTTTATTTTTTACTTTTTTTTGCTCAAATGAATTCGGTGAATTAATAATGAAATTTATAGTAGTTATTTGTAACGCATATACGTAAATATTGTTGTTTTGTAGTGTTTGCTAACTTCTTTTAAAATAATTTTTTTTTAATTAATTAAAAATTTCCAATAAAGAATGCCTTTAAATTTTTAAGATTTGTTTTTTCAATAAAGGATATATACGATGTTAACATAAAATTGTTATCATGTTTATAACTTTTTCCCTTAGTGGTTAACAAAATAGATGATGTTTCCATTGAATCACTGAGCATGTAAATGTGATTCTTATACGATAAGACACTATAATTAAACATATGAGATAATGTAATTAAAGTAATTCCTATAAAGCATACAATAGAAAATAGTAAATGAAATGTCTCCAAACTCATGAAATTATCGTCTTTGTCCTTAATTTTTTAAAATTCTATAAATATTATCTATTTTCGTGAATAAAACATTTACATACATAAAGTTTTGGCCATATTTCTAATGAGTGCGCAAACAATAAGAAAAAATTTGAAAGAACACTTAATACTACAATCAATGATACAAAGAGTGAACATGATAAAAAAAATTATTTAGAAGATGGTGAAACCAACTTCTATGCCTTCACTACAAAAGCCAAAGTATGTTCAAAATTACTTTGACACTAGCTCGGATAATGAGGGAATTAACTCTTTTTTAGCTAAATATTGTAAGTCTTATAAGTCATTTGTGTCTCTATTGACGTTACCGTGTGTAAAATACAAAATCTATTTTATTTTACTTAGTGTATTGTCTTCTTCTATATAAAGTTGGTTACTAACGTTTAGTAATGTACACAACACTTAGTTAGGTACACTTTATATGTGAGCAAGTTTACACACACCACAAGGATAGTTTTCGTAGTGTGAATACTAGGTTAAGTGCTTGTGGTTTTCTATTGTTTTCTTTGTGGATATTTGTGAAAAATTACTTGGATATTTTTGAAAACAAAAGGTCACATTTTTGTGGGCTTGCATACCCCTTCGTCTATTCCATACCAACCCTCAACGACGAGACTCAAAATGTTATTATCCTCATCAAGGTATTGTATTACCTTCGTCAAGAAGGGTCAACGAAAGGGTCATTGTGGCCCTTGGACAGTTAAGAATTTTCTATAAATACCCCTCTTTTATTTATTTGGTAATTAGAAAAATCCAAGCAAAGCTCTGTTAAATTGTCATCGTGTTTTTTATTCTATTTCATAAATTACCTTTAGTATTATTCTGTGTTTGTTTTACGTGTTTGTGAGAGTAAAATAGTGCTCTTGAGTTGTAAGTATTTAAGACAATTTTACTAATGGGTTATGGTTAAGGAGGGTACCTGATGTAAACATATTTATTGTCAAATTTTGTATTTATAAAAGCTCGCAAGTGCACGAATCACTAATAGTAAGCGATGAGTATACTTTCAAGATAGTTTCTTAAGAAATTGCGGTGGTTTTAAAAATTTAAATTAATTTTCTAATTTAGTTAATAAAAACAAATCATTAGCACTCCAACAATTTGTTGGATGGTCGAACTGAATCATAAATTTTAAATTAAATTATGTCTAAGAAAGTAGATAAATAAAAGCAAAAAATTAACAATAGCCAAACCTAGGATAATAGATGTATATGAGATTTTAGCGAACATAACCCTTCATTGAAAGAACAAATTAAATGACTCAAATAACGAATTATATTTATTGATTTTTCCTTTTCTTTTAAATAAGCAACCTCCCATAGTTATGTCAAGTTCACACAATTCTCAATTAACTAATGACTTCTTGAATCGTGCTTGAAATTGATTAATTAACAAATTAACTTGCAGAAAATATATAAATCAAGGGGTTTCAATTAATTACTAACTTCCTTAATCAAACTTGAAATTAATAAATTAATAAACCTAAATTAAATATATTCTTTTAATTATAAATTAAGATTAGGTCCATCATTAATTTATAATTAAAAATATTTTTTTATCATCGAATTTAATCTTATTTAATTAATAACTTTCTTAGTTGAGCTTGAAATTGATAAATTAAATTAAATTAAACTTTTATTCACTTATGCACAATTAAACAAAGATGACTTAGTTAATGCTTAATACCAAAATATTTTCTTTAATCATAAATCAAGATTCGGTCTATCATTGATTTATAATTAAAGGTTTTAAGAATATTAACAAAAAAAAAAACTCATATATATCAAAATTATAAAATTATTCCTCTAATCATTGGAAACCAAATAACTAAAATCTCATGTTACAAATTTAACTAGTCAAGGCTAATTTAACAAAAATAATTTAACTATAAAAGACATCATATTATAGAAAAAAAATATTATAACAATTAAAGATCCTTTTTTGCAAAAAAATGATTTCAGATCTCTAATCAAGTTGTCACCGGATTTTCTAAATTCCTGGATCTTCTTCATAAGAAGGAGGTTCTTTTTCTATATCTATATATGGGGTGGAACGACTTTGAAAATTGGATGTAAAAATAACCTAACCTTCAAATACTAGAGAAAATTGATACTAAGCCTAATACAAACTGTTGTATTTATAAGGAGAGACTGGGTACAAGTGTTCAAGATAATTTATTGTTCATGCATCGTGGCCCAATTTTCCACCGTCGTGGCTCGAAACTCGTAAAGCTTCATAAAAGGTTACCCCAAACAAGTCAAGCCACGTCCCAACGTCTCTTCACCATAGCATAAAAAAACAATGCACCAAGTAAATTCACACAGTGAGGAGTGTACCACAATCCAACTATTTCTTTTCCACAACATGGAACACTGCATTTCAATTCTTGCTTTCACCCCTTACAAACTACTTGGCTTTACATGTAAGGTTTACATGCATAATTTCTTTAAGCTACTATGGTGTAAATAAGTGCTTCAAATGCTATTCTTTATATGTTGATCAAGTTATATTTATAAAGCTAAAAATACCATAAATACAATAGAAAATATTGATGATGTCGAACATATAGATTTGCATAAATATTGATAAAACATGAATAATCAATTCTATTTATTCACATTTAAGTGCAATAAAATACTAGGATTTATGAAGAAATCACATTACTATTCTTTTGCTTAAATTAAAATCATTAGGTAAAAATGTCAAATATATGCTTTACAATGAATAAAAATGCATTAACTTCAAGGGAATTGATTTTCTATTTTTCTTCTATAATAAACATCTCACTACTTGAAGAACTTTAGAGTCATAGTATTTAGTTATACTATTTATTTTCTCTCTCTTTTTATATATATGTAAATGTTTTTAGAGAGTGGACCCATATACATTTGTATGATTTTGATGAGTTGTAAATTTTTGGCTCTTTCGTGTTGGCTTTAGGAAACCCAATATATATCTTCTTCTTCTTCTTTTTTTTTTAAGTCAAACATGAATAAAATAGGCATACACTTTTAAATTTGATTCAAATCATTCAAACTCAATAATGAAATTAAGTACATGATTCTTCATCATATGTTCAAAATCCTAACATTCAATGCAAAACCTACAAATATGGCCTAACAATTTGAAATAATAAGAAAAGTCTTTAAAGGAGTAGAAGAAAATTCATCACTCAAAATAAAGTGTACAAGATGCTATGATGTGCCAAAATTTGGTGTACAAATTTTGTATATTCTTAAATAGCTTGCATGTGCACGAATCATTCATATAAAATAAAAACTATACTTAAGGTTGGTGTAAAGAGGAATCACATGGTTTTGAAATTACTCAACAAATTCTTAAAAATTAAAATTAAACCTAAACATTTTGTTACAAAATTTAGGTTTTTAAAGATCTAATCTAATGGTATAAAAGTAAAGATAGATTCAACAAATAATTGGTAAATAAACATCTTCGTTAAGTGGATAAATTATGGGATAGATTAGTTATTTGATTATGCTAGCTTAATATTAATTAGGTTATTAAATATATGAATTAAGATTATTGATTCTCTCTTTTTAATAAAAAAAATCCTAAGGTATAGATTAGATTCTTTATTAATAACAAACTAATCAATATCTTAATGTCATGATTACTAATTAATTAGTCATTAAATTATGATTTATTTATAAGAAATTAACAAACCATCCAATCACTACTTAAGGCCAAACATATAATTAGACTTTCATTCAAAGTATCTAAGTTAGATTTACGATTTGAATATATGGAAACTAACTTTCAAATTTTAAAACTACTATGAAAAATAGATTTTCAATAATAATTCATATAAAAATATTTGAAATAGAGTTCTCTAAAGATGAAAATAATCAAATCCAAAATAGAAGAAGTGACTCAAAATCAGACTAAGATAATTAAATCCTAAATCTAACTCTCTTCCTTATTACAAAATATAGTAAACTATATATTTTTCTTTAACAAACTTTTTGTATAAATCTTAATGAAGATAAAACATAATTCATTTTATAAAAATGTTTTAGCTATTTTAATATTTCATAAGCATAAAAATATTACTAATATTAGCAACATACTTAATTTAATCATTGATTAGTAAATTAAACATAGCATTCAAAACAACACATAAAGTTAATTTGAAAAGAATACATTTAAATTATGCCTCAATTGTATCCTTACAGAACTTTCAGTTTTATGTATCTGAAAAACCTCCAAATAGAATTGTCAAACTATTTATTGAATCGAAACAAAAACTACTACATAAACTATACTCATTCAACTCTCAATTTTAGTGTAGAACTTTAATATAAAAAGAAAAGAAAAGCTAGAGAGAAACTAGATATTGCAATTAGAAGAGAGTTGAGGGATGATTTACAATTGGGATTTAGGGTCTATTTTATATGTGAGGAAAATGAGAGAAAAATGGATTATATAGGCAGACACTACAACACACTTATGCTTCACGCTAGACATGTTGTACATGCTAAATCCTCCATCCACTTCACTTATACCACGACACATAATATTTTCATGTTGTGGTCCACATTCCTTTAAAATTTTAGAAGCCTTATTTTCTGATACACCCTTTACAATGATTTGGAACATATGTAAGCTTTACATGTGTTAATATTTTATGCTTCAATGTTGTAATGGTGTGCTTTCAGGTACTATTCTTTGAGTGTTGATTAGTTAAACTATTTTGAAGCTAAAAATACTTGGAAAAAAACAAAACCTACCTATGATTTTGAAAATATAGATTTGCATAAAAGATGATAAAACTATGCTAATATAAATCTATTTTATCATTTAAAATGGAAAACAATCACGTTATATTAAGTGTTTTTAAACAGTCATCACAAACCCCAACAAGCATTTTGCTAGTCTCTAGCAAGAAAGACAAAAAATTAAAAAAAAAACTAAAATTAAATTAAATTATCCTAAATCATTTTTTTTAGATTGACACATGCAGCTGCATTTAGCATATGTAACAAGCCATTAAACTCCTAGGTTTCCCTAGAGGATGATTTTAAGTCTTGTGATGAGAGACACAAACATCAAACTAAATTGATAAAAATTAAAAATAACACAAACAAACAACTAACACATAAAAAATAAAAATGGAAAATAACAAAGTAAAAGAATAGCAAAACTTCTCATGATTTTAATTTATTTTAAGTTCACAGCTAAAATCCATAGCATAACTCATTTTAGTATTCTAAGCTTTCATAGTTTATTATAATAATTAGTGTAAAATCATATCATACGCAAATAAAAATTGTATCAATATTAATGTTTTCAATTTTTGTGTATGAAATTCGAATTTGTTTCGATTCTATTTTCGCAAAGCATAATCTCAATAATATTGATTCTATTGGTTCAAGCACTCATTCAAAGATATATGCAAATAGAATTTATTTAAAAAAATGAACTAATATGTTCGTATATATTTAAAGAATAAAAGGCTTAAAGTAGAGTATAATATTGATCTCATGAAAGGAATCGAATGAAATAATTTAATAAAGAAATAAAATACTACTTTCATGCATCAGTTAAATTCATCAAATAAAAATTTCAAGTTATATATACCTTTAAGAGATGAAGAAAATGCAATGGTTTCTTAGGGATTTATTTCTTATCTTTCTTTTGTGTTTAACCATTTCTCACAACTTTGTATGATACTTTTGGGTCATAATATTTAGTTTATATTATTCATTTTTATCTCTTTTTCTTATTTTTATTTCTCTTTTTTTAGAGATATTCTTTTTTAAAAGAGGATCCATGTACAGTTTGTACATATTTTTTATGATATGGTGAGTGGCTAATTTTTGGCTTTTCTTTTGTATTGGCTTAGATAACCCCAAATATATCTCCCTTTTTTTAGAAGTCATGCATGAATGAAAAGAAGAGAATATACTTTCAATTTCTAATTAAGTTATTTAATTTAAACAATAAAAATAAAAATATGACATTTTATTAAATGTAAGAATCCTAACATTGAATGCAAACCTATAGAGATCATCTAATAATTTAAAGTTGATAAGAAGAGTGTTTGAAAGAGTAGAAAAATATTATCACTCAGAAAAGAAGATAATGGCTCAAATTATTTTTACAAAATAGTCTCCACTATTTGATTCCTAAACATCGATTTTGAGTTTATTGTAATATTATTATTTTATCATAAAATATAAATTATGATAAAAACTAACTAATTTACACATTACTCCATGACATGTTCTAGAAATTAATCAAACAGTGTAAAAACTTAATCATTTACTTAAAATTATCTAAAAGACATGAAAATTTTGCAAGAAAAATTTTAAAAATTAACTTAAAATTTCTACACTAAGAAAAATAAACAAAAGCACACAAAATAAAATATAAAAATAATGCAAAAATGTGAATATATGTTTAGTAAAAAAGATTAAATTAGCTCAATTTTATAAAAATGTAACTTGTTTTGTCCTTAACTTAGAACTTACATTACCCTTAAGGTAACAATTATAAATTAAAGAGAAAAGGTAAATAATAGAAAAAGTTACACATTTGGTTAACCTGCTCAAGTATTGATGTGGAATTATAAGTGTATCCATCATTCCAAACATTTAAATATACATAGATAGAATATTGTGTACTTCTCACAAATTTTAACAAATAGTTATAAAATTAATAATTCTAAATAATGTTCACAACATAGGAAAATAAAATTATTAACATAAAACAAAAGCGAACATAATATTCAAACACAATTAAACTAAAGTTTTCAAACCAAAACAAAATACTTAAAATAAAAACTCATAAAACTCTGAAACAAATTTAGAGCTCAATATTCCATGTCATCCAAAACTTATTATTCAGGTTGATTTCATGATCTTTTAGGAGGTATAAAGGTGAAATCATAATATTGATAGTTGGATGTTAGTAAATGGCTTGTATCCACCACAAGATGGTTGAGTCGCAACTTGTTCATTTCATACATGAACTGGTTATGATCCACCTGATCATGATGATTTAGAAATACAGCTTGTTGGGTAGTGTATGCTTGCTAGTACTCTTTCATGTAGCTCATTTTTTCACTAAAATTATGAATTTCATCTTTCATAGTCATCTTTGATGAAGAACTGGCCCTTCTTTCCTTTTGGGCTATGTTGGTACCAAAGGTGAGTTCATTGAAATAGGTCATATTTAATAATTTACCAGGTTGACTTATAACTTCACCTTTTGAGTGAAGTACCCCCACTTTCTTACATAAATGAGTGACTAGTTAGGGGGAAAATAACTCAAACAGTGACTTTTAACTGATAGCTTGATCTTGTGATGAATTATATTGCCTACATCCATATACATCTTGGATGTAATAGCATACAGTAAAATTTTCCTTTCTTCATCAACATAATTGTAATGTCTATTAGGAATTAATGCTGAACACATAAGTTATTGCCAAATATGGGAAATCTTATCCAAATACTTAGCTTCAAAGCCCTCAAGTATTCAACCAGCATAATTTCATTCATCCTTCTCTAAAGTTAAGGTTTCAAGTACTGTAGCATAATCAACATTACTTAGATATGTGTCATACTTACCCTGCCAAATATTCACTAAATAATAATGAGCATTTATATCATTTGGTCCAAACGAAACTAATACATCCATTACTTTAACTACATTATAAATAACGTCACGAACATTAGCATAGAATTCTTGAACAAGTGATTCTATAGCAGCATTTAGTTCCTTAACAAACTTTTTCCATCCTAACAAATCAAAGTCCATCCCTCCTTCAGCTATAAAACCTTTATTTACTTCTGTGCCTTTTTCAAAAAGTAAGTTGGCCTCATAACTTGAAAATTTTGCCCTATCATATTCTGTAGAAGTTGGAATCTCTTTTTATTTACTATTCCTACCTCTTTTTGGTGCCATCTAAAAAATTCAATAATATATAATGTCCAGGTGTTCTCAAATAATCCATATAAATATAACACAAAATAATTTATGCCAAAATATTTTGCTTACCTATCTTAGTGCAAATTAAGGTTTGGAACTCTTAATAATTCACAAATAATCCATAAAATTTAGAGAATTAAATTTTAAAAATTTATGAATACTTATATTATTGTGGATAAAAAAAATGAAGAATACCACTTTTGAAGATGATGAATATTTCTTGATATTGTTGATGGTTTTTGAAAAATTTCTCTAGGGAATGGGTAGAAAAAGGTTACAAATGAGATTTTTGTGAAATTTTTTGGAAGATTATGGAAGAAAAATGAAATTTTGGAGGGATTTTAGGTGTTTGTTGGGAGGAAAAACATAGATTTTATGAATAAGATGAGAGAAAATGAGAGACATTTGTGTGTGAATCACGTATGAGAGGTATTTCTGGCAAGAATAAGTAGGCAGGCTACTCGCAGATTAAAAGCATACTATGGTGCAAGCCTTTGAACTTCACTCCAATTTGATCATAAGCCCCAATGCCGCTGCGTAGTTTAAAAGCATTCCATGGTACAAAACACTATGATTATTATTTTTACATTAAAATAATAACAAAACAACCACAAACAATCTATACCTAAAATAAAAACAATAAAATAAAAAGTAAAAATAATTATCTATAAAATGAAAATAGATTATATTAAAGTAATAATAAAATAAAATAATGGGTTTTCTCTTATCCAGAATTATATTCATCATCTTTAGTGAGACATTGCTTGGGGGATTTCAACATTGTTTTAGTAAGGTAACTATGTTTTGCCTTACTTCCGCAAGTGCTCAATTAGTTGCTCCACAGATTTCAACCTTTGATTGGTTGTCTCTATTTACTTGAATAAGTGCATTGAAGTTATCCTTAAGAATTGGCTTGTTGGGAGGGTTCTTAGGCAATTGTTGGTGGAATTTATGGACCTATTGGTTTGAGCTCTAGGTGAATGAAGGATTGATCTACCTCTAGGAGAAATTGCAAATGCAAGTTTTTATCATGGTCACTTGGAGATTGCATATGGTTTTTGATTGAAAATGGCCAGATGTATTCAACTAAAACACTCTTAGATAACATGGTTATCCTAAAGCCAATGATTGAATAGACTAAGGATGAGAGTAAAGAGTAAGAGTGGAATATCAAAGGTATTTAAACCATCATCAGAGCTAACACTCTATATGAGTATAGAAGAATACAAAGCTACACCAATTCCAAGAAGACATGGAATATTCTTAATACTATGCATAATGGTACCTCTATAGTAAAAAGGTTTAGAATTTTGAAGTTGAATAAAGACTTTATGCTCTGTATCTTGGAATAAGATGAAACTTTTGATAAATTCTATGCTTAGTTCTCCAACATTTGTACCATCTCTTATAATTTGAGGAGACCTATAAGTGAGAAAAAAGAGATTGGAAAGATTATTGTAAGTTTCCAAAACCATTTCCATGTTAAGGTAATGACTATTGAATCTATGTACAAACTATGAGAGCTTACTATCACCAAGTTGGTAAGTAACCTCCAAGTGATCGAACTTCATTACCTCCTCCTAAGACAAAATTAGAATGTTGGTGGTAAAGGTAAGAGCATTACACTCAAAACTACTAAAGGTAATAGGTCCAGCAAAGAAGTTAATACTTTGCTATCAGTGATGAAAGTTCAAGGCCTAACGAAGGAGAAATGGCTTTATTGGCCAAGAAGTTTACAAGATTCTTCCAGAATAAGAAGAGATATTCTAGTGGAGTCAAAAGAGACAACTAGAGTAAAAAGGACTCAAGATCATTGAAGATTGATCATGACTCCAATGATGATTTGCAAAAATAACATGGAAGCAGCCATATTAGTAAGATTAAGTGCTTATATGAATTCTGTTATTTCTCACATCATTCCTTTCCACCAATAATGATCCTTCAAGGTTCAATATATTTAAGTACTGCCTAGATACATGACATAAGCAGAACTATGAGCCTCTTTTAGAATCTCCCTCTTTAGGTCCTTATCATCATGAACACATAATCTGTTGTTAAAAACTAAAGCACCATCGTCTCGAATGGTCAAGTCCACTCGTGAACAACTTTGTAGATACTTTCTTAATCGGACTAGTATGGAACAGTTAAGTTCATATGGTTTGAGTTGTCTCGAAGCATAAGTAATGACCTTACCATCTTGCATGAGGGCACACCCTAATCCTTGGCTAAGAAGCATCACTAAATACTATAAATCCACCATGAAGTGAAGGAAGAGTAAGTATTGGAGTAGAGGTTAATTGACCCTTTAATTATTGGAAATTCCTTTTGCACTCATTACTCCACTCGACCTTTATATTTTTCCTTGTCAAGCAAGTTATTGGTAATGCAAGCTTTAAGAATCCCTTGACATATCGACAATAGTATCCAACTAATCCTAAGAAACTTCGCACTTCTACCACCGTGGAAGGTCTTTCCCATTTAAGAAAACCTCTATCTTTGAGGGTCAACAAAGATTCCTTTTGTAAAATGATATGCCCTAAAAATGTAACTTGGTCCATCCAAAATTGGCACTTGTTGTACTTGGCATATAGTTATTTTTCTCTTAAGGTTTGTAGCACAAGTCTTGAGAAAAGATCAAAATATCATCAATGAGAATAATAACAAATCTATCCAATAAAGGATGAAAGACTTTATTAATGAGATCCATGAAAGTAGCTGGAGCATTAGTTAAACCAAAAGGGATGACTACAAATTTGGAGTAACCATAGCAAGTCCTAAATATAATTTTTGGAACGTTCGATTCTTTGATTATTATTTTTTGTTAATGATGACCAAACCACAAATCAATATTTGAGAACACTTTTACACCTTGCAATTGGTTAAATAGCTCATCGTTATAAAGAAAGATATACCTTTTGCATATGGTGATCTTATTTTGCTATCTATAGTCAATACATGATCTTACGGTACCATATTTTTATACAAAAGAAAATAACCCTAAATATTATTTGTAATACACTTAAGTCTTGATGAGCGAAAACCGGCATCGCCAATTCTCGCAAATACTTTGGTTTTAATATTTGTAAAACTCTCGCAAGTGCACGAATCATTTCGTAGAAAATGATAAGTATACTCCCAAGGTCGATCTAAGGAAGGAATGTATGTGGTTTTTAATTTATTATTCAAACTTTTAAAAACGAAATTAAATCCTAAACATCCTGTCACGATAGTTTTGGTTTTTGTGTTCCTAATCTAATAACATAAAATAAACATATATACAGATTAATTAAATATAATCTAAAAAGAATAAACATAGATACAAATTGAATAAATAAATATAAATACAGATTCAATAAATATTCATGCAAATTTTATCATTTATATTAGTGGAGTATTTATGGATATAATAACTAAGTTAATTATGCTTGCTCATATTATCTAGGTTATTAAAGATATAAATTGATATTTTATTGATTCTCTCTTTTTGTATGAATACCACCTTTGGTGGGGTTAGATACTCTTTGTTAACTAAACAAATCAATTAACACCTATGGGTGGGGTTGATAACTAATTTGGTTAATTAAATTAATTCCTTTTTCTAAGAGATTGAAAATGAACCATTTAAATGCCACCTTTGGTGGGGTTAGACAGTTTAAACTTTATTCAAGGTGTCCAAATTAAACTTAAGAATTTAGTTATCCGAGTACTAACTTTCAAGTTTTAAAATCACTATTGAAAACATGTTGTCAATACATTTCCACATAATAATTCTTATAAAAACTTTTGAAATAGAGCTTCACTCTAACTACCGGGCGATTGTACCAACAAATAAAAGAGCACTACTCTAAATTAGACCGGATAACTAAACCTTAAAGTCTAACTTTCAGATTTAAGTTTGTAATGAAAAATAATATAATTCTCTCTAACATCCTTAATATAAAATCTTGAATAAAAATAAAATCAATTCATTTTAGAAATTTTCACCTATTTAATATTTCGCAAGCATAACAACGTTATTATTATATCATGATTATAAACAGCTATGATTAAATTTAATCACAGACAAATTAAATATAACATGTAAGAATAAAGCATAAAAATAACTGTAAAGAAAATAAAATCCTTAGAGAACTTCGATGCTATTCCCGTTGCTAGAAAACCTCCAAGCGGAATTTGCACTTCCATTTATTGAATCAAAAATCTAAATTATTACAAAAACATTACAAGTTCCTCTCAAAAAGAGAAGAACTCTAAACCTAAGACAATTGAACTAAAAACTAAGAGAAAAACTAAGAAAAGCTTAGAAACTAAGAAAGAAACTAAAGAAAACTCAAAAACTAAGAAATGAGAGAAAGAAAGAAGAGAGAAGTGAGGTTTTGAGGTGTGTTTTGAAGTGAATGGAAGGGGGGTATTTATAGGTGAGGATGGAGAGAAAAAATGATTAAAAAATGTTAAAAAAAATATTAAAAAAAATAAAAAACGTGTTTTGGACCTCTTGAGGTCATCAATGACGTCAGATGACGTCATGGGCGGTACCGTGAAAAATGGGTCAACGCGTTGGCGCGCTACTGGCGGCTACAGCGTGAACGATAACCAGCGAAGCGTCGCGCATGAACGAACCAGCGAGCTTTTGGGCGGAGCTGGTGGCCATGGCGTGGCGTAATGGCGCTTTTTCGCTTTTGACATTTTTGACCTTTTCGACCCATTTTGTCCAATTTTTCCATGTTTGTTGACCTTTTTCCACTTATTTATTAATTTATTTGTGATGTATTGCTTCAAGTATTCTTCTTTGAGTCTTTAAATTGCGTTTTTAAGCCAAAATACCTGAAAAACAATAAAAATACCCGTGATTCCGAAAAAGACAAATTTATATAAATATATGATAAAACATATAAATATATATATTTTTAATCAATTAATGTGCATAAAATCATGGTTATTTTAGTGCTTTTTGAGCACTCATCAAGTCTTACATATAATTAAATAAGCCTACTAAATTCACCTTAAAAACAAGATCAAAAGAGTAACTAATTTACATAGCATGAGATGATACTTGATTAGATAAACTAATCTTACAAAGAAAGTCAACTTACTTAATCTCAATAATATTTCACAACATTTCTTCATGTAATCATATTCTCCATATTTATTATGTCCTCCAATCATATACTCCATCATTTCAATACAGACATCACTCTATGTTATCTAACACGTTCAAAATACCTTAAGAACTACTTTTGAAATGTATGGATCATCACTTAAATAATATAATGATTAAAATCAAATAAACATGGAAACTAAGAAATTGATATACTCATATAACCTAAAGTTTTTCCAATAGTCAAACTAAATCATATCTTAAAAAGATCGTAAAGCTTAGCCATATATAAATCCAAATATATTCTCCATCAAGGTAACATTCTTAACTTCTTCTCCTTATTAATGTTATCACAACTTATCAAGATAAATTATATCTTTACTTATCAATATCTCCATAAACAAAACCATAAATACTACCTCCTCTTATTGAGAAATAATGAAAGTTAGCGTTGATTGACACGTGGAATTGATGTTACATGTAGGATTTTAAGTCGGTTCTATATGTCAACTGATGCAAGCCAGGTGTAGTTTTGATTGACATCATTTGACACGTAGAACCAACTAAAAAACCTATATGTAGCATCAATTTCACGTGTCATTCGACACTAACGAATAGCATCGGTCCTACATGTCAACTGACGTTACACGTAAAATTTTAAGTTAGTTCTACGTGTCAACCAATGTAATCCATGTATAGCATCGGTTGACATATAAAACCAATATAAAATCCTACGTGTAGCGTCAGTTGACACATAAGACCGATGAGTAACGAACAACATAGGTTCTATGTGAAATCGATGCTACATGTAGGATTTTAAGTGGTTCTATGTATCAACCAACTTAAAATCCTTCATGTAGCGTCAATTGACATGTAGCGTCAGTTGACATGTAGAACTGACTCAAAATCCTATGTGTAGCATTGGTTGACATGTAGGACCGATGCGTAATGAATAGCATTGGTCCTACATGAAACAGATGCTACACGTAGGATTTTAAGTTCGTTCTATGTGTCAATCAATGCAAGCCACATCTAGCATCATCAATTGGATTTTCTTCCCTTCTAATTTATCATTTAGATCCACTATTTTTTTAGCATAATACACAAAAAATTCATACCCATTTTCCTACACTTTCTCATTTATCAAACACCATTTTTTCTTCATTTTGTCACTTCATTTTACTCTTTCTCAATTACCAAACACCATTTTTTTCTTCATTTTCTTCATTTTGTCACTTTATTTTACTCTTATAAGTATTTCTATGAATTATTTTACATTTATTACTCATATTTTTTATTTTTATATAATTTTTGTAAAATTATTATTTTTTATTTTAATGTATATTATGTGTTATTGATTATTGGTATATATTTTTATGTTAACATAGGTTATGTATTTTATTCAAGCTTAGAAGAGAATAAAGTATTTTTTATTTATTTACTTGAATAATTTTATGTATTTATATTTTTGATATATATTAATTTATTTAAAACTTAAATTTTAAAACTTATTTACATATACATAATATATATATATAATGTATAATGAGTTTATTAATATTTATTATATATATATGTATAAAATATTTATTATTAATACATGCATATATATATTATATTTTTAATGCTATAATGAGTTTATATTAAGTTTGGATTTTATGTGTTTATTTTTATATGATGTTTTGATGAATTTTATAACTTTCTTAAAATTTTCCTATAAAAATAGCAATAATGAAATTAGTATGATTCGATGTCAATGTATTAAATGTAAAAGTATAAGGTTGAAGATATTGAAAAGTATAAGATATGAAAAATTATTTATGTAAGTCTTTTTTGTTTTATAATTAATTACATATATTATATCATCTCTAAAATATGTTTTTTTACATAATGGTTTTAAAGTCCCTTATATTTGGATAAATAGGTGTTACAAGATTGCAAATAAGACACGAAAGAAATATAAAACTTTCAAATTGGATAGAAATTAATTATGTGTTTTCATACTTGGAACCACTTAATGAATATAAAGTCCTTGAATAAATGAGGAGAAAAACAACTCAATAAGTTGGTTAGTAATTTAACTTGATACAAAGTCTTTGTTATGATTTTTGCATATTGATGTAATAATATATGGTATATTTCATTACTTTATTATTTATAGAGAACAGTTGAAGAACAAACAACCAGGGAAAGATGAGATATATTATGCAATTGGATGTGATCATCCTGGTCATTTATGGGAATAGTCACTAGCAAGCCAAGTATAGGAAAATCACCAAGAATTATCATATCTTCAAGAGTAATTGTTGTTTCACCCCAAGGAAATACAAAATATTAGTTTCTGAGCATCAAAACTCAACCAACCCAAGTAACAAAACAGAGTTACACTTGACTTCATATTTAGAGCTCATTATAGCATTAAAAATACTAGCTTGATTTCAGATAGCTTCATATTTTATAGACAAAAGATTAATATACCGCTAATATGATTTCAAAGGGATGAGTTTATCGTTATATCACTCCAATGTCGATGTGGTAATCCTTTTCACTAATATACTCTTTTAATATATATAAGTTATTTTTTGTGATTCATGATATTACATTCTTATTTTCAATTTAAATACATGTAGTTCTTTGGTTGGAGCTAGTTAGGCTATGATATGTAAGTTTTTGATTATTTACAAGAAGAATGGGTAGAACATATGCTTGAAATTATAAGATCACAAGAAGAATTAGAAGAAGAATATGATGATATTGAATAGTATAGGTATCTTATAATATTTAATGATATTGTAATTAAGTTATATATATATATATGTGTGTGTGTGTGTGTGTGTGTATTGTATATAAATTAACTTTTATTATAAATTTAGTTCTTAAGTAATTAATTAGTATTTAATTTTTCAATTATAGAATGTATTTAAAAACTATTTTAAACATATTTTGGTAACATGTAGTGAGGCTAGCAGAAAATAACAAAAATATGTTTAAAAGGGGATATATCATTTTAAGTTGGTTTTACAGGTGAAATAACTTAACATTTTAAGTCAGTTTTACCGATAAACCGACTTAAAATTTTAAGTTGATTGACATGTAGGACCAACTTAAAATTTAAAGTCGGTTGACACGTAGGACCGACTTAAAATTTCAAGTCATTTGACATATAGGACTAACTTAAAATTTAAAGTCAGTTCACAGGTAGAATCGACTTTAAATTTTTTAGCCACCTCATTTTAAGTCGATTCACCTAATTGACTTAAAATCTCTTTTAAGTCAATCAATAACCAACTTAAAAGGCCTTATTTGTAGTAGTGAACTTGTTAGCTTGCTACAAACCTTTGACATGAGTTTTCGTCCTCCCACAAAGAACAAAGGCATCATTTTCAAAACTATTATAATTGAAGAAGGTGATAAGGAAGGAGCAAAATAAGCACTCTTGACCCGAAGACTGAATAGAATCTTTATCGAAAAGAATCCTCATAATAAAGGAAAACCAAGTCATCAAAAGGATCAAATCTAAGGAAACTCAAAACTGTGGTTTCTAATGGTAAGAAACCTAAACCCACTAGACCTCAATACTTTAAATGTCTAGGTTTTGGTCACTTTGTAACTAACTATGCAAAAAAAAACACAAGAAGAGCTTTGACTACTACACTTACTGACTCTAAAAGTGATAACGACAATCCAATTGAATCAGAAAACATTGACACCAACTTTCTAGCATTTGCTATAAAAACTGATGGACACTTCAATAAGTCTGATATTAATTTAGGTAATGAGAAAAGTGACATTAAATTCTTAATAAATATTTTAATGTCACTAGTATTAATGAAGTATTTAGAGAGTTTATAATATGCAAAAGAGATAAAGATAAGTTGCTTTTAGAAGTAACTAAACTCATTGAAAAATTGAAATCCTATGAAATAAATTCATCGGTGCTAGAAAAAGATAATCTTGATCTATCTGAAAGTTCTAATATTTTCAATTCAGGTATTGTAGATTTAGAACAGGAGAAACAAAATCTAATACAAGAACTTGAACAATCCAAGGTAGCTATAAAAGGCTATCAATTGGAGCTAAAATATTGAACAAAGCTCTTGAGTGTGGAAAGTCAGTTAGAGACAAGAGAGAGCTATGATACGTACATAAGGACACTATGCCATCTTCTTCAAAATTAACTGAATTTGTAAAGCCTTTAGATATATCTTCCTAACATGCTACACCTTCAACATCAAGAACTGAATTGGTACGACCTTCTAATCCTACCTCTACTATTACTCATTATACTTAAAGAACAATTGCACTTGTGATAAAAAAACATGTTAAATTTGTATCTATTTGTCATAATTATGATAGGAAAGATCATATTAGACCACATTGTACATTTATTGTGAAAATATCCTTATTTTAACAATGCCTTTCATGCTAGATATTCTAAAATTAATTTTCATCATCCCTACATGTATACTAAATCTCCACCAATGATGAAAAACAAAAATAATAAAGGCAAAAATAAGGATAAGCCCAAGATCAATTCAAAAATAATTAAATCAATGGATCCCAAACCCAAATATATTACAAGACCAAAATTCAAGAAAATTTGGGTTAAGAAAGATTGTCTCTTTTCGGTCAATTGATCATCTCTTTTTCACCTAGGAATTTTTTATTTTGTGGTTGATTGATCCTAGGTGAGGTTGTTAGTTTGATTAGTTTAATTATTTTAAATTTTGAATTTAGTTGTTTGATTTTTGATTGTGTTTTAGTTTATTTAAAATTTGTTATTAAAATAAAAAATATAAAAATTAATAAAAAGAATAGAATTATTCTTACAATGAAATACACTCAAATGTTATTTTTTATCAAGAAAATATATATTTAATATAACCTAATTTATTTTGATTAATTACTCATTGTGTAATTGAGTATCTTATTTTGTGCATTTATATTTTTCGTTACATATGGTGATCGATGTTAACAAGAACTCACTCACACATTTACTGAATACATAAGTATGTCATGCTTGAAGTTTATAGTTAATTATGTGGAATTTTAAGGCTTGAGATAACCTTGATAGTAAAAATTATGGTTGAACTATGTCTTTCACTATATAAAATGATGTTATAGAGAGATACCTAGTTTTGAGAGGGTTACCTACTGTGATGTGTAAAAACTACTGCAGTGAGCGGAAAGGTCTACCTCACAATTAGTGTGAAAATCATCATACTAGGTATATTAGCTTGTGCATATTTCCTTCGCAAAAGAAAAATAATATGATAAAGGAAATAACTATATACAAAAAAATAATTGACTGCACAAAAAGAAAGAGACACAAATGATTATGCAAAAAGAAAAGTAAATAATCAATCCCTCGTAGAAATAATGATCATAAATATTAAAAGGGAATTTTAAAAAATAATTATTAATTAGTATAGTCCTTTCTTGGTAAGAAAATTTTATTATATGCAAATATGAATTAAACTAAAATTTTTACATGAATAATGATGCTCTTTATTTTAAAAAGTTTCATAACTAATCATAAATGGGTATTGACATACTGTAGTAGTTTAATATTTATTTCACCTTTAGTAATTATCAATATGTCATCATATGTGTTGAGAAATATGTGTGTTTTATCAGAATACTTATGCATACTGTGAATAATCTAATTTTGTTTAAGAATTATTTTTATTCTGAAATTGATTGTTTGAGTGAGGTTCATGTATGAATAAATCTACTACTTTTATTCAAAAAACTACAATAAAAATAATTTTTTTAATTTTTATCTATTTATCTTTTTTAAGAGGTTATTTGAAAATATTTGAGTTTATATAGGACTTAGGGGGAACTTTTATATTTTACTAAGTTTATATTATTCGATCGATCAACGATGAACTAGATCAATCAACGTTAATCTCAATCAATTGAGCAGGCTCAATTTATATACTCTTCTTTTTTCTTAGCCCCCACACAAACCTTAAACCCATTTCTCGGTCACTTTTCTAGTTTTCATTCAAAATCACACCAAATTCACTCAATTTTGTCCCTAAAACACATTTAATTGATTAGTATTCTATTTTCATGCATCAATCTCTACAAAAAAAAACACATTTTTGGGCATAAATCATCACAATTCCATAATCCCCATTTTTTCTTATTTTCTCACCAAAAAAACACCATTTTTGAGCTTGTTTATACAACCCCTTCCTAACAAAAATTCCATGATCTTGATTCTATATTTTGTTTGAAAAATTTCAACAATTTGGGTAAATTTTCAATTTATAGGTATTTTTATCTTTTTGGATTTTGGCTTGATTTCTATAACGGTTGCCAGATGTCTTGAACTTCCTCTCGTTGCTCGAGGTCTACATTCCGCTCAATGGTGGGACGATGAATCCAAATTGAGGTATAACACTACTTTATTTAGAGGTCCAATTTAATTTGAGCATGGGATAACTTGGATATAATTTCATGAAATTGGAATTATCTGAGCCATTAGGGCTCTAGGTTGTTAATCCCTATTTACACCAGCCAAATTTTATTGCCCATCCCTTGTGCATGAACTGTATGCCAATATTGACCCTAAAGTCCTATAAATATTTTGTTCAAAATTAAACTATTAACATATCGACTCAAAAAATAAACACCTTTTTGTCCATCCTAAACATTGGGACCCTGGTTATAAATTCAAATGGTATAGCATCTCCATTGAATATTTTTTTTATCGAACTTTTTCGTTCACCTAGTGTTGGTTTTATTACAAAATGGTTTTAGTTTACTCCTTTCTATCAAGCATTGAACAAAATGGTATGTGCTAATCTACTACCCTTAAAGCACTTCTCTAAGATTGGACACCTATATGCAAAGATATTATATTATATTGGAAAAGGTATTGCACTCAATACAGGTTCAATTATTCAGGATGAGATTATAAACCAATCTCAAATATTTAACTCGAGGATAGGTCTTCCCTATGGTTATCTGATAACTGTATTTTATATAGTTATTTTCACCTATTTTATCAATTATAATTGCTATGTTCTTGATGTTTTTAGTTAATTTTCGATTAATAAATTAGTATTTACTGTTTTTTTTTATATTTTAATAAATGTAAATAATTTGTATCGAAAATGTACTTAATGTTAAATTTATGTCCACAAATATAATTTCAAATAATATAGTTCTTAATTACAATTTATAAAAATCGAAAATATAATTTAAATTAAATTTGGGCTTCATTTTAATTATTAAAAGTTTAAAAATTTAATTTAAAATTAGCAAAGGGCTTAACTGTAATTAAATAAAGTTGAAAATGTAATTTGAAATATATTTGTGGGTCAAAATATAATTAAGAAAGTTTAATTTTTTGCGCAGGGGAGAAGAATCTACGCGGCCAATCTACACGCGCGAAATCGTGGGCCGTCCGATCGGATAAGAAACTTGGTGAGATACAAGCGTCTATCACCCCACCAAAGAGAGTGGGTGCGGGTCTCAAATTTTCACGCGCGGCTCCGACGCCAGAGTGGGGCCCACTGCCGTGGTGGGCGTGCAAGTGGGACCCACGTGTCTGACGCGTCAGTAGCTATCCGCTTACGACCTGTCTTATCCGGTGCATGCCGTCTCCACGTGAGCCCGGTTATTCCACCAACCAGAATCTGCCACGTTTCCCACTTAATCTATCAGCCAATCATGTTAGGACACGTGGCATGTTTCGGTGAATGCAAAAGCGCGGAATCCCGGGCACGTCTCAGGAGCGGTCCCCCACGTTTCTCGCGTTGCAATCCGGTGCGGCAGTTCTCCGTGAGCCCATCCTTTCCATCCTGTTATATGCCGCCACGTGTCCCACCATTTTCTTGCAGCGAATCAAACGCTGACACGTGGCATGCATAAAGAATTTAAAAAATGCAGAATCGGCGCCCCTGGCTCACGCGTGATTTAATTAATAAAATCGATACGCGTAATTTTTGTTTTTTCGATACAAATTATTACGCGTTTTTTATAAAAAAAATAAAATAAAAAATGTAATATTTTAGATGTATTTTTTGCTATAAATAGGAGATAGTTTTTAGTTGTAAAAAAGTTTTTGGTTGGAGTAGTTTTTGGAGTAGAGATTTAGTTTTAATTTTCGAAAGTTTTTAGAGTGTTTTAGTTTTTTTTCAGTTTGTAATTTTTATTGTGTTTGTGTGTTGACTGCAAAACACGTTGAAGCCATTTTTGGCTTTTGTTGTGTTTTGCGTGCCAAATATTTGTTTTAAGTGATGTTTTAATTTTATTTACTCGCTTCTTCTAATTTTTCTCGTAGTTGTTATAATTTTTATTTTAATTTTATGAAGTAATTTAATTTTTCTAGGGTTGCATTTAATCTAAATTTATGAAGCTTTAATTTTAATTATTTTTTTGTTAGATTTATAAGACGTTCGATTTGTTCGGTTCTATTTTGTTCTTAATGCTTTTTGATTATTTACGAATCTTATCAAAACGATCCGTGGCACATGAATAAACTTGAGAAAGGCATTTGTGTGTGTATTGCTCGTAAATAGAATGACATGTATGATGAAGGATAGAGATATACCCTAATTGTATGTGTGGCCATTTGAAAATTTAGAACGTAATGAATCTCGGTAAATTTAATTTTCATGTAGATATAGTAAATTAATTTAACGAGGTGTGTTTATACGGGAGTTCGAAAGAGATGTATGAATAATAAAAGAAGTTTCGGTTGACAAATTAAATGTACCAAAAAATATAAATCCAAAGAAAATAACATGATTTGAGTGGATTAGTTTGGTGAAAAATTGCAATCCTAGATTTCTTTTATTTTCTTATTTTACTTTTTTATTAACCAACGATTATTTTGGATAAAATCAGAGAGATACAATTTTAGTACTCGACAAACTATAGTAACAAATCCTCGTGGGATCGATCTTTACTTACAAATCTTTATTACTTGTGACCGTGTATGCTTGCACGAGTTCGTGTGTTGAAAAACACGCAACATTATCTTATCACCCAAATGATTATGGCTATAAGTGCACCACAAATGAAGGATTCTAATGTCATTCGCTTGATGGATGACATTGAAAAGTAAAGTATATCAAGATCATCTACTCAAACTTTAAAGAGATAGTGGCCTGCTGATATTGGTACCAACAAAAAAGTAACCATTGCAGATGATATGTTTGGGATAAAGTATTGGAAAATATACATGCTTTTGGACATTCTCATCAGGACCTATTTGAAAACAAGATGCTTATAAGAATGGGAATGTTGGAACATCAAATTAATACTATGAATGTCAAGAAGAAATGTTCTCCATGATTAAGGACATCCCTTCACATTACAGGTTTACTCCCCTAGTATAATGATTTATTTATATTTTATTTTGATAACTTGTCCCATTTTATTATTTTGTTTAGAAGTCAATACATTTGGTTGTTTTCATATTTTAAAGTATAATTTAAATTTGGTTGTAATGTACAAGAAATTTATTATTCAATGCACTTTGTGTTTGTTACATATGATTGTTTTTATCTTTTCTTTATGTTTGTTTATTTGCATGACAAAAAGAGGGAGAAAATTGAAACTTTAATTAAAAAATAAAAAATTAATTTAGGGAAAGTTTTTACTTTTGAATTACTTTAAAACTTTTTTGGGATATTTCACATAAGAAAGAGCTATTTTTAATTTGTATCATTTGTTTACTTACTCTTATGAACATTCTTTGTTTTTCTATTATTAGATACATTGAACTATAATGAACAATGAGTCCATTAGGACAAATTGTTTGGTTTGTGTTTTTTATTTTTCAGTGTAAACATGAGCTACCAAGATTCAAGCGAAGATGGTTTCACCTGATCATAGGATAGGGCCACTATGTAAAAATTTATTTTTTCTATGAGTGTTATGTAGTAAGAGAGAGGTTTTATCACACGAATATGCCAAAGGAAGAGATTTTAAGGTTTATATAAGTGTTGGTGATATTTGTAAATAAAACATACAAATATAATTTTAGTTTCTAGGTGCATCTTTCAAGAATATTTTCAATTCAAAGACATTATTGAGCTCCAACGATCACATATCAAGTATAGCTCTATTCCTATACACGTTAAATTTCATATTAGACATATATGAACATTATGCATATAGGCTAATCGAGCCATGTCTAGATCGATCAAGGAATAATACTTGATCAATTAAGCACTAGATCAATCAAGATTAATGAGTAGATCGATCCACATATTTCAAAAATAAATTAATTATTTCACTAGATCGATCAAGGATTGACTAGATCAATCGAACTATTCTGGATCGATCAATCAAGCTTGATTAGATCGATCGAGCAGCCACGTTCGATCAATCGAGTTGCCATGTTCAATCGATCAAGCTAGTTCTAGATCAATCGAGCAACCAAGTTTTCAAGTTTAACCTAATTTTTACTTGAGTCAATTTATTTTATTACTATATTGTCCTTATGTTTTAAAGTTCTTTTAAATATTTTCAAGGATATACTTGTAATAAACCTTTAACTTAGGATTTCTACTCATGCTTTTTAATTATACCATTGGCTAAAAAATTTATTAACCACACAAAAAAACATCATTTTCTTCATCTTAATATGTCTCTCATTATTTTGCAAAAACTATTCAAGTAGGCTTTTTCATTCAGTTAATTTATCAAACATTCGTGGTTGTATTTGAAGAATTAACAAGCCTACAATATTTGCAATATTATGCTTTAAACTATTTTTCTAAGGTTACTAATTGATTTTGATTTATCTATTATATTTGTTAAATCTAGTTAGAAGTATTCATTACTGAATCTCCTCTAAGACACGCACTTACACTTGTGTTATTGTGCTAATGTTTAAGGTACTTGTTAAATGGGTTTGATTACTTATGAGACTCAAGTTATCGAAACGTTGGTATGGATGCAAACATGTTTCTTGTAGAGACTTATGAAAGTAGTGGCTTGTTACCTTGGTGGGTAGTTTGAGTCCTAACTTTGTAATTGAACCTTATTTTTCATAGTGGATAGTTATGTGATCCGATCGATCAGTGGTTTTCCTCTTAAGTCATTGGTATGACCTATATTGTTTCCATCTAAAAGTCTCATGTGTTATTCTTTATATTTTTGCATTACTTTATTTACATGCGATTGCATGTCTTGCCATTTTGTGAAATTTTAATTTGTCCAACTTTCGTTGATCTTCTATTCATTCACTCTCTAGCTAATTATGTCCGCAACTAAAAAATAAAATTTTCAATTTGCTTCATTTTCTTGTTATCTCCTTAAATAGATGAATTTTTTAAGCAATGAGAATCATCCCAAGATAAATTTTAATCCAAAATCCTATTCAAGTCATTTGGTTGGAGAGAGAGAAATTATTCTCTTGTTCTTTTTGCTTCCTCCATAGAGAAGAAATAAGTGTGAAAAGGCTTGAGAGTAAGAGTGTATTTGGGATCAATTTGGATTTCCAAAAGTGAGAGTTGTACTTTATAATTGTAACATCTTTTACATAGTAAATTTGACTCTATCTTTAATAGCCCATGGTTTTTCCCTAGTGGTGGACTTTTTACATAAATATTTTTGATGTGATTATTGTCATTATTCTCTATTTTATTTATCTATTGCACTTTGATAATTTTATGTAAAAGCAGATCTTGATGGTGAATCTATAATCTTTTCATTAGACAAGTAACTAAGAGGTCTAGATTCCAAACAAATATAGTTATAGGAGGATAATTAACCAAACTCCCAACAACTTGAATTTTTAATAGAATTAATTGTTAACAATCTTCTAAAATGGTATTATATCCTAAATCTTGGGTTCAAACATTTTCAACTATAATATTTTCACTTAATGGTCCCTTCAAAAAAATTATTGTTTTTGTAAGAGCTCATCACAATCATCTATTCATTTGATAATATTCTAACTTTACTTGATGAGCCTTCGAAACTATTTTCTTAGCCCACAAGTTAGTGCCTATCATAATCACGTGGAATTAATGACCTTACATAGCAACTCATTAGCAATTATTCTACTTTGTACTTAAATTGTTATACTTGACCTTATAGAAGTTTTTTAACATTTCATTCCTCAAGTTATGTTTATTCGTTTTTTGTTGCTTCTGAGTTCAGATCTTTATCTTTTCTCCTAGTCTCCTTTATATGCTCTAAACTCTACTTTTTCTTCTTGAACAATGATGATAGTATTGATCTTTGTTGGTGATAATCCTAGATTTCTCATCCCACATGTATTTTCTCTTATTTCACATGATTATTTCTCTTAAGAAAGGGTCATAGAACCAATTTTCTAAAGTTCACATAATATGATGCAATAATTTACATATTATTTCAAGAGAAAATGTATGTACTCCCTTATAGAATGATTCAAACTAAGTATAAGGCATTACATAAGCTCTAATAGAGGTTGTTGAAGCTCCAACGAGGTCTCTATCAAAGGTCATGGAGCTATGGCAAAGTTGATGATGTTGGTTTCTAGAGTCATATTCATGTTTTGAGGTATTTAATATGTAAGTAAAAAAATAGGGGTACTTTGGTCTTTTTGGTTAAAAATAATTTCAAGAAAAAATTAAGATATTTGGCATAAAACTTCTATAAGTACAAACTAATAAAGATTGCTTACCTCCTAAAAACCATGCTTGTCAACATTAATTTTGACAAAGAGATGATAAAACACCATTAGAAAATATAATTAGAGAATATGGTTCAAATGTCTATGGCCTTCCTCAAGAAGATAATTAATATTTCTAAAACATAATTAGACAATATGATTCACATATGGACAACTCTACACACTATACATTCTATTTAATCTCATCGTGATCTACTTGAATTGCAACTCAAGTATATCTAGTAGGTGCTCATCTTCACTTACAACACCTGCCCTATGGGCACAATTGTAAACATCGACTATAGATTTAGTGACATCATCAGTGTGATTATATCAACTTAATCATGTTTGGCGTCCAACCTCAAGGTGATCTCTTAAGTTTGGTTGGTTACAACATGATGGATCTAGCTAGGATGGCTACAGTTTGGATAGATATCAAACTTTAGATGGACAATGCTTGAATGGATAATAACACTTGGGAGGACAGTAGACAGTGATTGGCCAACCCCAAGTTAGTTGGATGGGTCTCTATAGGTGGTTGGTTAGTTGGTCAGCCATCCTTAGGCAATAATATCAAGTCAGTGACTCATCTAGTTTAATGCAATCTAGGTGGTAGTAACCTAGACTATGCAGCAATGGAAATGTTGAGATATCATGTCTAGCATAGGCTAGAAGTCGACATGTTTTGAAATACGTAGCCTACTAGGCAACAATCCATCATGTCAAGTACGACTTAAGTGGTAAAATTTTGAACTACATGGACATAAAGGGAGCACTCTAGAAGTTTTATGGAATGCACAACCTTGAAGGAAATAAATCATGTCCTGTCAAGTGTAACAAAGTTGGTAGTAACTTGGAATATGCAGCTTAGGAAGCGACAAGTCATGTTCGGTGTGACTTGGATGGAAGTGTCATAGACTACACCACCTCAAAGATAGTAGTCTAGAAAGCTTGGCCTAGAGGTAGCATATTACTTCCTACTAGGTGTGGCTTGGATGTCAATGACCTAAAATGCATAACATGAGAGGCGACATGTCATGTCCAGCTTGTCTTAGATGGCAACATCCTAAAATGCTCAGACTCAAGGGTAGAAAGTGGGACGATACAACTTCAAATGTAGCATTCTAGATAAGATGGTCTAGAAGGCGTTAATCTATATAGTTCGATGTGGTTTGGGAGGCGATCTCATGGACTATATGGCATAGGAAGTGACAATCTATAAAGCATGCCTTGAAGGTGAAAGTCTATACAATATGGCCTTCTTGACATAACTTATCCTATCATGATATGATATATGCTTCTTCGATATGTAAGACAATGTGAAACTTAATAAGAAATACAAATTTAGATGCACTTCAAACTTAAACAAACACTTAAAATAATTGTTCTTTAATGACTCAATTCTTAAAGTTATGCAAACATTAACGTTAAGATCAACATTAATACAGATGCAATAATTATACTATGATATTAAGTAATAATATATTTGCTATATAGAGGATATTATCATCATATTCTTATAATACTACTACCAATTACCAAAGATATTTATTTCAAATTGAATCTACGTGTTGAAACTCATCTTATATAATATAAAATGTGTATTTAGATAATCATTATTTGTATAAAATGATTTTTAGAAGCTTTTTAAAATAAAAAATAAAAAATTATTTTCCAATTATTAAGTTGAATATCTCACAAATAATAATTCATGCAAAACTATTTTTTTATTACAGAACTATAGAATTATATAATCAAAATTTTGTTTTAGAATATTTCCATCAATTTTACCAATATATTGGTTAACTGATATTGGGAAAGATAGAACCGAATTTGAACCTAAATCGGCATAATTAATATTTTCTTGCATTCCCAGCAATATTTCTCGACATTCACCGATATTTTGAAGAAAAAGAGTTTAACCAAATTTTGAGATTGATACTTTAATTTTACTGATATTGATACAATTATAAAAATAAAAAAATGATTTTTCCATATTTTAATATTTTTATAAATTTTAAATTTTTTATATTCATATTATTATCTTCATTTTACGGATATATTAATAAAAAATATCGAGATATTTTCTTCCGCTTGTAATTGGTATCCCCTAACATGCGTTATCCTTTAAACGAGTTCATTCTTCTAACCTCTATTATTATTATCACTATTATTTTCCTTTCTAATATTCTAAACCTTCATTTCTGTTAGGCAAAGTTTTGTACAAAATTTTATTAAAAAAATAAAGAGAAACAATTTTTTTATTACTTTTAAAGTAATCAAAATTTGTCCATTTTGCAAAAAAAAAAAAAAAATCTGAATTAGTTTTTTATATACAAAAATATCTAAATTTTTATTTTATTTATATGTAAATACTTTTTTATAATTAGGTTTTACAATATCAGTTAATTAATGTCTGAACTAATTTTTTTATGCAATTATATTCAAACTCTTATTTAATTTATACATAAATATCTCTTATGATTAAATTAATTAATTAACATAAAATTTAATTAATTGTTACGTAAAAACTTAATAAAAAAGTTATTATATATAAATAAAATAAGATTTTAGTTTATAAAAAGAAAACAAAAGAAATTATAAAATGGATCAAAATTTATTACCTCGGAATACCCTCGATTTGTCTTGATGAATGCATAGACATAGGCCGGCCCTTACTATCTGGATGGAGACTGTTGATATTTTATAACTATTTTGGTGAAGGGAAGAGAGACAAAAACAATTTTTTTCTTTCTTACTAATCAAACACTCTTTTTATTTCTCTCTTCTACCTTCTTACAACAGAATACAACTCTATTTATAGACCTAAACAAGACTCTTAAAATTCGTATTAAAAAAACGACTTTTAAAAACAATAAATTCTGACCCTTCCTTGCTAAAACTTCCATAACTTATTGTAGGTAATATCAAATGACCTGAAACCTTCACCATTAAAAACTAGACTTAAAAACACACGAAGTAGACTCTTCATTTGCTCAAAATGGTCTGGAATTGCCCCTTAAATTTCTCATTCAATACTGTCTTAAAATCTGTCCGTTTTTAGTAAATTCGAGTTTATTTTCCACAAATTCCTCCCTTAAACTCAAATTTCTTCCATCCTTCATGCCTACTGCCATCTTGCATTTATCCAGCAAAACCGTGGGTAACGGCTTTGTGAACATGTCGGCTACTTGATCATGACTCGCTACATGATTCAACTTCACACTCCCTTCCCGGATTTGTTCTCAAATGAAATGAAATTTAACATCGATATGCTTGCTCCTTTCGTGATGTACTGGATTCTTTGCGAGTTCAATTGCCGACCTGCTATCAACTCGGATCTCGGTTGCTTCTTCTTGTCTGAGATTCAACTCGCTTAAAAGTTTCCTTAGCCAAACTGCATGTCGCACACACCATGATGCTGCCACATATTCGCCGCATGTCGAGAGTGTCACGATGGGTTGTTTTTGACATCCATGTGAACGCTTGTGTCTCCCATAAAGAATACGTATCCCGATGTACTCTTTCGATCATCTATGTCTCCGCGTCACTATCGAGTATCCCACTGATTTATACTCTTCGTTCTCGAGAAAAATAACCCGAGTGATTACGTACTTCGGATATATCGCGAATTCTCTTCAACGCTTTCCAATGTGTATAGTTGGGTTCTTCCATGAACCGACTTACCACTCCAACACCGTAAGATATGTCCGGTCTCGTGCATGTGAGATAACGCAGACTTCCCACCAAACTTCGGTATTTGGTCGCATCTACTCGTTCTCCACCGTCAAACTTAGAAAGTTTAGCCCCAGGTTCCATTGGTGTCAATACCGGGTTGCACTCCTCCATTTTGTTCCTTTTTAGAATTTCTTTTGCATATGTTTCTTGTGATACAAAAATCCCAGTATTTTCTTGTCTAACCTCCAGATCAAGGAAATATTTCATCAAACCCAAATCTGTCATTTCGAACTCCCGAGTCATAGCCTCTTTAAAATCTTTTATCATCTCCTCATTATTCCCTATGAATATAAGATCATCAACATAAAGAGCTACAAACAACAAGTTACCTTCTTCTTTCTTCACGTACAAAGCATGTTCATATGGGCATTGAGTAAACCCGTTCTTCTTGAAGTAAGTGTCGATGCGGGTATTCCAAGCTCGAGGTGCTTGCTTTAGTCCATAAAGTGCCTTCTTCAATTTTACCTTCTTTTCTTCCCCAATTTTTGTGTACACGGGTGGTTGCCACATACACACCTCTTTTTCTAGCACACCATTCAAAAGCGACTTGACATCCATTTGAAAAATTTCCATTTGAATTGAGTCGCTTGAGCAATGAGAAGGCGAATCGTCTCCATTCTTGTAACCGGGGCAAAGACTTCATCATAGTCTATCCCCGCCTTTTGTCGATAGCCCTTTGCAACTAGCCTTGCCTTGTACCGCTCTATCTCGCCTTGAGCATTCATCTTCTTTTTGTATACCCATTTTACTCCTATGGGCTGACATCCTTTTGGCAATTCAACCAACTCCCAAGTTCGGTTTAGCTCAATTGTTTTTATTTCTTCATCCATGGCTTGCCACACTTCTCATTCCGCACAGCTTCTTCAAATGTAATTATTTCGGCATCCGCCAAAAGACAAATTAAATGTACATCACTTGTTGAGTCGTACAAATCTTGCATGCTTCGCATTTTTGGTTGTCTTGGCTCTTCCTCATTATCAGTTGTTTGAGGGCTTCTTGCTATCTCGATCTCGAGGTTTGTTGTTGATGTGGTTGATGATTCTCCCTCTTCTACTAACACCTCGGAAGAGTTTTTCCCGATCCCACTCGCTTGCTTCATTCACCTTAACATCTCGACTTATTATTACCTTCTTGTTTATTGGATCGAGAAGCTTGAAACCTTTAGTCTTCTCGTCATAACCAATGAACACAAATTTCTTGCTCTTATCTTCTAGCTTTGTTCTTCGCTGATCCGTGACGTGTGCATAAGCCACACTACCGAATATTGAAGTGTGAGGTGACCGGCTTTCTACCACTCCAATTTTCTTGTGGAGTTTTATCTTCTAAACTCGCATATGGACATCGGTTTTGCACATAAATTGCGCATTGCTGACTTACGCCCAAAATTCTTTTGGCAACTTCTTACTTTTCAACATTGATCGAACCATGTCGAGAATGGTCCGATTCTTTCTCTCTGCCACACCATTTTGTTGAGGAGAGTACGGTGCGGTTAGGAACCTTCTTATTCCATGTTACGCACAAGATCTCGCAAATTGCATCGAGTTGTATTCGCCACCTCGATCGAACGTGAAACTTCAATAAACTTGCCGATTGCCTTCTCTACCATTACTTTGAACTTTTAAACACTTGAATGCTTGATTTTTCTTTCGGAAATAAACCCAAGTCTTTTCGGGAATAGTCATCGATAAAAGTAATGAAATATTTTTTACCGTGAATGACTCAGGAGTGATTGGCCCACAAATGTCGGTATGTATTAATGCGAGATGATCCGTTATTCGGTATTACGCCTTCTTACGAAATGAGTGTCTCGAGTGCTTCCCGAGTACACACTCCTCGCAAAACTTCTCGATGTAGTCAATCTCGGGTAACCCATGTACCATTCCTTTCTTCGACAATTTTTGTAAACCACCATAGTGCAAGCAAATGACCATATCGCAAATGCCACGGGAACGCCTTGTCTTCTACATTAACTCGCAAAACACCTTTCTCGCACATAACACAGGTTGATTTTGTACATTCGATTCTTCGCCATCTCAACTCGTGCTATTACTCGCTCTTTCTTGTCTTTCAGTTGTAATACTCGATTTTTCATAAACATCGAGTATCCTTTCTCCATGAGTTGTCCCATGCTCAGGATGTTTGCTCTTGAGATCAGGTACATAATAAACATTCTCAATTAATCCCTTTAAACCATTCTTTTGCAAATATGATATTGTACCTTGACCTTTCACTTGAATCTTTGACGCATCTCCAAATGACACGTGCCCATCCTCTATCTCTTGCATCTCCACAAAGAGGTGTTTGTGCCCGCACATATGATTACTAGCGCCGGTATCGAGATACCACACCGTGTCGCTGTCGAGAATGGTATTTTTGTAGGCCATCATGAGAACACCATCTTCTCTTGTCTCCTCTTCTGCGACTAGATTCGCGTTTTCTTCTACCTTTTTCTCAGAATAGCACTCCTTTGCATAGTGCCCATGCTTGCCACAATTATAGCATTCGATATTTGATTTGCACTCTTTTGCGTAGTGCCCGTACTTGCCACGGTTGTAGCACTCAACATTTGAATGATTTGGTGACGCCTCTCCTATGACCACGTCCTCTACCTCGCCAATTTTGTTGGCTTGAGCGCCCTTCTCCTCATGGTAGTGTGCATCTCGACATGACCTCCACCACCGCGACCATTACTGCGACCTCCACGGCCGCGCCTACCACGAAAGTTTTGAGTATAGAGTACCTTTTCATCTTTGATAGATACCTTGGCTTGTAGTGCTTCCTCAGCGACTCGTTCTTCTTCTTCTTCTTCCGCTGTTCATGCGCCTCAAGAGAACCGGCGAGATCATCAAGGGTCATATCCTCCGGATTTTTCGACTCCTCAATCCTGCACAAACGACATTCTCAAAATTCTCGGTTAATGACCGCAAAATTTTCTCCACCACTCTTGCATCGGTTAGAATTTCTCCATTTCGTTTTAGTTGATTCACCACTTTGTTTGCACACGCAAGATGTGAGTCGGATACACCTTCTGACACCTTCATCTCCGTACTCTCCAGTCCGCCGCGTAGAGTTTGGAGTCTTACTTGCTTTACTCGGTCGGCTCCTTTGAACACTTTTTCTAAAATGTCCCACGCTGCTTTTGAAGTAGTTGCCTCGGCAATCTTCTCAAAGCCCGACTCGTCAACGGCTCGAAACAACATGTATAGTGCCGCCTTATCCTTCGATCGCTCCTCTTTCAACGCCTTGTTTTGAGCCGCCGTATATCCCGTGGTATTTGTTGGTTCTTTGAAACCTTCTTCGACCACCTCCCACGCATCTTGTGATCCGAGAAGAGCTTTCATTTGAATGCTCCAGTTCTCGTAGTTCGCCTTCGTTAGTCGTGGTAGCGGCATTTGTCCCATCACATTCGCCGTCGGCTCTGATACCAATTGTTGATATTTTATAACTATTTTGGTGAAGGGAAGAGAGACAAAAACAATTTTTTTCTTTCTTACTAATCAAACACTCTTTTTATTTCTCTCTTCTACCTTCTTACAACAGAATAAAACTCTATTTATAGACCTAAACAAGACTCTTAAAATTCGTATTAAAAAAAACAGCTTTAAACAGAACAATAAATTCTGACCCTTCCTTGCTAAAACTTCCATAACTTATTGTAGGTAATACCAAATGACCTGAAACCTTCACCATTAAAAACTAGACTTAAAAACACACGAAGTAGACTCTTCATTTGCTCAAAATGGTCTGGAATTGCCCCTTCAATTCCTCATTCAATACTGTCTTAAAATCTGTCCGTTTTTAGTAAATTCGAGTTTATTTTCCACAGAGACAACATTGGTTCTGCTGTCTCATAGTTTCCTTTTAGTTGAAATTTCAAAAGTCCAACAACCAAACCACCATACACTCCAGCCATATATTGTACAGTTCATTACCTTAAGGTGAGTTGTAGGCTTGCGTTAGTTGAGCCTCTGATTAAAGACAGATCATTTCAATTATTTATTTTTTAAATTATAATTGATGAAATGTTTTTGGCAATTTTTTTGGTGTTGATATCTTTGTTGTACATCCTTCTGAGCAAAAAAAGGTTGAGCGTGGGCCATGTCAATCCAGATATCACAACCACCTTCAATTCTATCTCTTACCTTCTCTTTGTCATTGCTTCTTCTTTACTTCTGCTATTACTGTCGCCACCGCCTTTTCCTTCCAAAATTGTGAATACCCATTTCGTAAAAAACAGTGTCCTGTGCTGTTGTGGTATGCCATCCCTATCCTATTGCTTGTTTATCTTCAATTTTGGCTTCTCTGTTGGATTGGATTTTTTTTTAATTTCTTTTCAATATATGATTTTTTAGAGAGGTACTCATTGGCTTTTTATTTTCAGAATCTAAAAGTTTCAATGAAGTTTATTGCTGCTTTACTCAATTCTTATATTTATTTTCTTTATATTGCATTGCTATCAGGGTTAATTTCGTTGGACTAAGACGATAAATATCATAAATGGGTTCAGGAGATTGGTTCAAGACTATAATTAGATTGAAGAAAGCCAAGAATGGCAGCTCCAAACGAATAAAGGTATAAAGCCCTGTGAACATTTTGTTATTCTTTTTTATCATTGTTAAAATAATACCATGCACTGAAGATTGATAAGTTTCAAATCAATTTTATTCAGTTGAACAAATGTCCTGTTATATATTTTATCTACATTATATGTTTTTTGCTACCCAAGTGCTATGTTCTGGATCTGCCTCCATTAAGTCCTCACAATAGCATAGTTCATTTTATTATATGGTCCCATTGTGAAGAATGTGTTAGGCATGTGAGTTAGAATAAACAAATAATTGGAAATTATAAGCAACAAAACATATCCGAATAAGTCTATGTAGTAGAAAACATTTATTGAATACAATATGGAAAAATTCGAAAAAAAAACAACTTTAGAATTACCAAGGCTTGTATTTAACACGGTGTTCTTAAAACCGATTTGTCCTCTCACGTAGGTGCTTGAGATTCTACGAACATCTACCTTCCAAGATATAATGATCGAAACCAATATAGCAAGCACTACGAAGCTATTTCAGTTCATCTAAAATTGCCCGAACCTTTACCACACTAAAACCTAAGCTCTATGGAAATTTCGAAAAGAAACATGAAGATTTTGGTGACAGTAATGGTCTGCAAAAATCATTGATTGTCTTTTGTGATTTTTAGTAAAATTGATTTCATATTTCTTCTCCCAATATGCATAAACATGAATAATACGAATTAGTGTTTCAAACCAGGACTATGAGTTCAAACCTTTTTTTAGCAATTTTTTCATCCTTAAAACGAGAATTTGTTTTAAGATTGTTAGGTATTTGAAGTAGAACAAACAAATAATTGGAAGTTATAAGCAACAAAGCAAATTTGAATAACTCAATAGCTTAAAACATCAATTGAATACAATTTGAAAATAAAAAGTTTAAAGATAACCAAGGCCGTTGGTGTTGATTCACCTCCCTCATGTAGGTGTTGATTTTACGGACATCTCTACAGGATGCAATGTCGTGAGCTATAGCAAGCAAGCACCAAGAAGCTTATATAGGCAAATTGAAACTGTGGAAACTCTATTAGTTAAAAACTAATGTTCTCATTTCGATTCCGATACCGATTCCAATTCCATTCTCTGAACCAAACGCAACCTAAAATTTTGATAAGCATTTTTGAGCTATAAAAATCATTATGTCTTCGAGGATTTTTAGTAAAATTGGTTTTTTTATTTTTTCTCCCAAACTGAGAATAAGAAAGAGTCGAATATATAGACACTTAAATGAGAGAAGTTTAATTATAATCTAACTCGAATAGTGATCATCTTCTAATAAGAATTCAATTCCAATTAGAATACATGTCTTTTTAGACTAATCAGATAAGTTGAAAAAGTATAATAAATGGTTTATTTAGTTTTTCCATCTCATTAGTGACCTTTTGAAAGTAAATTTTTCATTAAGTCAAACACAATTTTGAGTATATCAATATGCGAGTAAGACAATCCACTAACAAAAAGTGGGTTATACTCACGACTATGTCTCAAATTTAGCCAACATTATGCCAAATTTCCAACATAATGAAGGTGATTTTTGACTTAATATGGTTCCATTGAAATATATTATAAATGAATCAGTAGTTATTGGCTACTGTAATATCTAGGAATACTGGGAAGCACAATGTTTAATACAATGGTAAGGTATAGTTAAGTTGCATTTTACCTTCTTCATTGCAAAGTTCTAACCTGCTTTGCACTTTAGTTGTCAGATTGGTAGTAATTGGCGGTTTAAGATAGCATGATTCCTAACTGATGTTAGTACTAAATAATTTTTCATGTTCATTGATTATACAACAGGGTTCTTCAGCTTTAGCAAAATCAAATAGCTCAAAATTGAAGAACTCCACTAGTGATAACAATGGATCCCTTCGCATGCCAATTGAGGAAATAGCTGCAATCTGCATACAAACTGGCTTTCATGCGTATGTGGTATGTTTATCATGGATTTTCTCCAATTTTCATTAATCTCCATGCTAAAAGCTGGAAAAGTATATTTCATATGTTTTAGGCTGAATTTCACTTTTGAGCATAAGTACTGGTCAATTTTCATTAATCTCCATGCTAAAAGCTGGAAAAGTATATTTCATATGTTCTAGACTGAATTTCACTTTCAGCATAAGTACTGGTGAGTTGTGACTGGGTGCTTGCAGCAGTCAATTGTCATATGAGAACAGATTGAGGCTATCTACCCTTCCATCTTTAGATAGTTGTATTATTAATCAAAAGTGTTAATACAACTAAACTGATATCCTTCATTGGTGTTGGTTGATATAGCATATGATTTAGCTAAACATTACAATTAGTCGGTAATCAATAGTCCAGGTATTGAAAGCCATGATATGAACTTAATTTGGTAACTACATGATATGTAGGTAAAATGATCTTTAGAGTCCTTTTTAGAACATGATATCAATAGGGGAAAGATGAGAGGCCCACAATCCAACTTCTATGCTAGTCAGCTGGTTCGATACCTTATTGGTATGCCTTTTAACCAAAATGTATCCATATGAACCCATATTTTCAAAGTAGTACAATAGTAGTCTCCTCATTTACTTTAATGTACACAAATGGTCAAATTTATGTTTTAAATTGAGGATTTCTTCACATGCTTGACACATGTGATATAAGTGAAAGGTAATTTTGTCATTCAAAGGATTTGGTATTTTAATAATACCCTATTTAACAAAAGTTATACATATGGATCCATATTTTCATAGTAGTACATTAGTAACCGTTGCATTTAATTTTAGGTACACCATTGGTCTAACATTAAGACTTAGTTGGAAATTTTACCATGTGTCACACATGGCTAAAAAATAAGGGCAAAATCATTGCTAGGAAACCACCTCTCAGTCTTCAACTCGCCATATCTTTTGCAGCTTTTTGTATGAACATCATGTCACACGATTACAGTATGTAGTGTCCAAAGTATTAGGATTTTTTTTATAGACATGTTATTCATATATCATATCATAAATATTGCATCTCTTCTGATTTGTTTAGGTTATTCTCTGTTACCTAGGATATCTTGTGTTGATTCTCAATGTCTTCTTATCTTTAGTGTTCATCTTTTGTATTAGATTTTGTTGAGAAAACTGAGGTATTTTTTAAGCTTAAATACTTAAGTGTTGTCTCCTCTTTACTCTATATATGTTTATTTCATGTTGTGGTTTGTCATATATATTTTTATGTCTTATATATTATTTATTTGTTTTTAGGACTCTCGATTACAAACATTGTTGTGACTAGTCTATTATGTTCAGTTGACATTTTTATTGGTTTCGGTTGTTCACCTTCTCTAAGCATGTCTCTTTTTTCTAGTTTTGGAACCTGCACTATATAAACTCACTTGTTTGTAGATTAAGCATTCATTGAATGAATAAGAATCAAGAACTCCTATACAAGTGTTATTTAGTATGATATCAGAGCATAGTTAATAGATTCTAAGATGGCTTCAGAGGACAACAATGGTGTTTCATATCCTAATGTATTGTTTTCTTCTCCAATTCAAGAACAAAATCAAAGCAATCAACACAACTCATTTAATCGAGCTACAGTTCCTATTGTTCTAGAGAATAAGCAAAATCAGGTTCTTGATTCTTCAACTTTGGTTAATCAAAGTTATGATCTATTAGCGCAAAGCCTTTCTCTAACACTTCTTGTAGATTTGTCAATTTCAATGAAACTAGATGATGACAATTACGTCATATGGAAGGAGCATATGCTCAGTTATATTAATGTCTATGGTCTCGCTTTTGAGTAGTGGATTTCACTAGAAGAGTCTTTTTCATTGTCTTAAGCAATGATCATGTACTTGTGATCTCAACATCAAAATTTTCCCAAAGGAGATCTTTCTACGTCAGAGTACATTCTTAAGGCAAAAACACTTTATGATCATCTTGCAGCATCAAGAGATCCAGTGTTAGATCGTGATTTGATGATCTTCATGGTTAGTGGGTTAGGTTATGATTCCCATTATAATGCCTTTGTTATTGGTATTAATATGAGAGAGTTATAACCCTCGTTAAGTGCTCTTTGAAGCATGCTTGAATACTATGACAGGATTTTGCTCGAGCAAGGAAGACATAATCAAGATCAAGTGTATCAAGCTAATTTTGCGAGCAAAGGTTGTGGTACATTCAAGAATGATCAAAAAGGTCGATATAATTTCTCTAAGCCACCTTTTTGGAATCTGCATCGGTTCATTCTGCAACAAAGTTCTTATCAAAGTCAGAATCCAAATGCCAATTGCTCCATGTCCAAAGGTTTTGGTTATCAGCCTAATAATTTCAAGAAATCATCTGGTGAAAGGCCTATTTGTCAAGTGTGTGAGAAATCTAAATATGTTACGAATAGTTGCTTTGTTTTATGGGATTTACTTACCAAGAAAGGAAAGAAAATAGATCTAATCATCCATCAGTAATGTTTATTGATGCTGGCACTACTGGGGATGATACTAACAATTCTTGGATCTTGGATTCAAGTGCTGATCACCACTTAATCTCAGATGGATGTGAAGTTCACAACAACACTTCATATGTTGGAAAAGTTGTCATCTAATTTCTATTACTGGTAATTGATCATTCCATGTTAGTGATAGTTGTTTCGTTCGTTTAATACTCTATTAGATACTCTACATGCAACAACCAATTTGATATCTGTTCATCAGTTATGTGCTGATAATAATGTTATTATGGAGTTTTACCCCATTGTTTTCTATGGTAAGGATAAATATTAGAGGAAAATTCTTCTTCAAGGAATCAGTGAAGGAGGTTTGTACAAGCTTAAAGTAGTGTCCAGGCTTCTGAGAATGTTGTTACATGTGATTCATCATTTTCTAGTGTTACATTGGTTGCAATTCTCTCTCAGTGGTATGCTCGTATAGGTCATTCTTCTTTTTTTACTATTAAGAAGGTGTTGCATGATGATGCCAGTAGCTAAGAATAAAGACAACATGTTTTATACACACTATCAAATTGGGAAGTCATGTAAACTTCCTTTTATGGAGATCTCTTATACTATCTACTAATGGTGACAAATATTTTGTCTATTGTTGATGATTGCTCATGTTTTATCTGGTTATTTCCTTTAAAAACCAATGATAAAATACTTCAATTTTCTTGCCGTTTGTTTTTATGATTAACAAACATTTTTTTGCTAATCTAAAAGCAATTCAAATTGATAATAGTAGTTGTGAGTTTAAGCCATTAATCACTGTACTTGAGAAAGATGGTATTTTGCATGTGTACTTGTCCTCACACAAGTGAACAAAATGGTGTAGTTAAGCGTAGACATCAAAGCATAATTGAGTGTGGTTTAACTATGCTTTATTAGTCTATGTTCCTCTGGCTTATTGGTCCTTTGCCTTTAAAATTGATGTTTATTCCTTAAATAGAATGTCTTCCAAGGTTCTAAATGTTGACAGTTCATTGGTATTATTTCTCAAGAAACTTAATCACACTACTATGAGGATCTTTGGTAATCAATGCTTCCCTTGTACTTGAGTTTATAATAAGAATAAAATGGAACCTAGGTCTGTTAAGTACGTCTTTCTTAGGTATGCTTCTAAGCAAAGTGGCTATTTGTGCCTTGATCTAAATAGTTCTAAGCTCTATATTAGTCGTCATATTGTGTTTAAAGAGGATACGTTTTCCTTTAAAATGTCATCTATTTAGTCTGTTGCTAATGAATCTTCACCCTACATTTGCTTGCCTTTTTCTTCTCCTATCTTGCCTTTCATATCAGTTGTGTCTCTGTTGCCTATGTTACCAACACCTTCAACTTCTCCTTCAGTCTTTTGGTTTTCAAAATAGTGTTACATCTAATGTTGTCTCTGTTAACCCAATTGTGGATACCTCACTTATTACTATTGTTTCAACTTTACCCAGCTCAGTGGTGCCATGTGATCTTCCTTGTCTTCCTCTTGTTTTTTCACCTATTCTTTTGAATATTACTCCTTGTGATACATTTTCTCTTCACATTCCTCCTCATCTTGATATTGATCTTAATTTGGTTTTTTATATTCTAGTTCAAGACATTCATAAAATTTTTGGTTTGCAAACAAACATTGTATGAATACAAGGGGCAAGAGTGTGTTTTCAAGCCTCGAGCTTTTCATGCTAGTTTGGTTCTTCAAGAACCTAAGAATTGGAAAGATGCTTTAACAGTTAGTGAGTGCAAGGATGCAATGCAAAAAGAGTTTGATGCACTTCTAAAAAATGACACATGGGAACTTTTTTCTCTATTTGTTTGGCAAGAAAGCTATCGAACGTAAATGAGTTTTTCTTGTGGAACTCATAGCTAATGGTGCACTTGAATGATATGAGGCACGACTTGTTTGCAACGGTTATCTTCAGATTGAAGAGCTGGACTATTTTGAGCATTTTCTCCTATCATCAAACCTACGACTATTTGAGTGGTGCTCACCCTTGCTCTTTCTCAGGGTTGGACTGTTAGGTAAGTTGATGTCAACCATGCTTTTATCGTATGCAAGGTTTGAAATATCATTATTGGTGAAGATGTCAAGATATAATTTTTACAAAATTTTTGAAGATATTGTCTTTATTGATAGAAATTTTGGAAAAAAATCATGGAAACTATGGAAACTTTGGAAACTCTACTGAAAATATGAAAAAATTGTAAATTTTTATAAAACATCAAAACAATTAGTTACTTATATTTTAAACCTATTTTTTATTTAATACATATATTTTTAAATATATAAAAAATTTATATTAATTAATAAGTTTATCAATTAATTAAAATATTGTATGATAAAATATATTTTTTATTAAATATCGTAGAATAAGTAATTTTAATGTTTGAAATAATTAAGTAGACTATCTATTTGTAAATATAATAAATCTCAACAGTATGAAAATAAATTTAATTCATTATTTATTTTTAAAATTATTTATATGTATAACAAAAATGCTACAAATAAGAAAAAAGAGAATATATTATCTTCTACAAAAGTGAGAAAAAAATTGAATTAAAATGATTGCTTAGAAATAAGAAAAAAAAGTCAAGAATTGATATTTTTGACATTATGTTTGACATTTTAACGAAATTTTAGCGACAATGTTCAGGACATTTTAACCAAAAAAATATTTAAACGACATTTAAGCGACATTTTAACGATATTGTCGACAAATTTTGCGACAATTTGACCAAAGTATATCACATTTCGATGAAAGGATTTGTAAAAAAGAAACATTGTCAGGATAATGTCGACGATGTCGTTGATATTTTTATCCTTGGTTGCATGGTGAGTTTGGTTGAGGATGTATATATGAGATAGCCACCTGGCTTTGTCATTGTACCTAGTATGTTTTATAAGCTCAAGAATGCTTTATACGTGCTCAAGCAGGCTCCTCGTATCTGGTTTTCTAATCTAAGCTTAACTCATTTCTGTTGGATTTCATCGTTCTGTTGCTGACAGTTGAATGTTTGTTCAACACACATCTCAAGCTACTCTTATTGTACTTATTTATGTGGATGACATCTTGATTACAGGGAGTGATGATCTCCATCAATAGTTTAGTCTTAAGAATCTTGGCACTTTTAATTGCTTTCTTGGTATGAAGTGTCTTACGAGGTTCCATAGTTCATTTACCTCAACATAAATTTATTTCAGACTTACTTACAGAGGTTGGTTTGCTTGATTCCAAGGGAATTGACGCTCCTATGTCTACCAGTAAGGCTCTGAGTAAGTTTGATGATGTGGTTTTGTTTGATCCTACAAAGTATAGAAGTTATTGTAGGTGCTCTATAATACTGCACTTTGACGAGGCCTGATATCTCTTTCTATGTAAATAAGTTGTGCCAATTTGTGGCTTAACCAACTGATGTGCATTGGGGTGTTGTCAATCATGTGCCAAGGCATCTCTAACATACAATTCACTCTGGTCTCACATTTTACAAGTTTCGGTCTCTTTCTCTGTCAGCCTTCAGTGATGCTGATTGGGTAAAGATCAGTTGATGATATACGTTCCATTGGTGCTTTTTGTGTGTTTCTTGGTGACAACTTGGTTTCCTGGCACTCAAGCAAGCAGAAAACAGGTTCTAGATCTTTCACTGAATCTGAGTACACGGCTCTTGCTTCCCCTACAACTGAATTGGCTTGGCTTAACCTCAAGCTTGAGTCATTTTCTATGACAGTCAAGGTGTTACTGATTTTGCATAGAATCCACTACACTGCGTGAACTAAACATATTGAAATTGAATAGCATTATGCATGTGATCAAGTTCAACAATAGCTCCATATTCAGCATGTCTCTTCCCATGATCAGTTAGTTGATTTTCTTACCAAGCCTCTATCTTCTCGTGTTGCTGCTCTTGGTTCTTCCTCCTTACTAATTTGATTTTTTTTTTGGGGGGGGAGGGGGGTATAGTGGTGCATGTGTGTAATGGTGTGCGTGTATGCTGCTGATCCAAGTTAGGGAGTGAGTGAGATTAGTTTTCCTCTCATGTATAGTTTGTTACAAGATATTTCTATGTCCTGCACTATATAAGCAACTCTCTTGCTTGTAGATTAAACATTCATTGAATCAATGAGAATCAAGAACTCCTTTACAAATTTTGTTTAGTAGTATTGCTATGAAAATATGGGTCACATGCATTTGTTTTTGTTAAATATGAGTATTAGTAATGTATCAAGCCCTTTGGATGACACAATTATTCTTGATTTATATCACTTGTGGCAAAGATGTGATTAAATCGTCAACTTAAAACTTAAAATTGGACTATTTATATACCTTCAAGTAAATGAGGGGCCTCTTATTGTACCAAATCCCTAGTCAGCAAGGAATCATTGTATCTACTTTATTTGTCTGTTTCAATATTGGTAATGTTATACCAAAGTGTGAGTGTTTTTGTTTTCCTCCCTCTTTCTTTTTTCTAATTGTTGCAGGCTAGGAAAACTTTGCAACGTTTAAAAGGGATAGTAAGATTAAAGTTAATATCTGAACGTTATCCTGTTCAAAAGCAAGCCAGTAGTACGTTGAGCCATCTTCATTCATGGTGTAAGGTACAAGCTCAGATTAGAGAACGAAGACTCTATATGGTAACAGAAGGTCGTATCAAACAGAAAAAACTAGAGAATCAACAGAAGCTTGAGGCGAAACTTCAGGAAATTGAGGTAAGCTATCTCAGTGTGCTTCCACAAATGTGCTGTAAAACTGTGTCCGGCTCCCATGTTTGAGACTAGTTGTCTTTTACTAGTCACATTGATATTTAGGAATCACCTATTATTTCCTATTATATTGGTTAATAGTTGTTAGTGCCTTGAAGCTACACAAGTTTTTCTTTCCATGGTCGAACTTCTCACCAAGTCAAATAAATCATGCATCTAATGTTCTCTGTTTTCTCCCTTCTTGTGTTTTTTTTAAGAACATTTTGCTGATTTTTGCTTGACTGCATGCTGATTTTTCATTGCTCAGCTTATAATGATTTTATTCTTTCTAGAGTTATGTTTAAAATCTTAATGTCTGAAATGGAAAATAGGTGGAATGGTCTGCTGGCTCTGAAACAATGGATGAGATTCTTGCAAGGATATATCAAAGAGAAGAAGCAGCAATTAAACGAGAGCGAGCTATGGCATATGCCTTTTCCCATCAGGTATGTCATTTTCTACAAGTATCAGTCTCACTCTGACTCTTGAATGGAATCGAAATTCAGCATGCAAGTTTGATGCAGTGGAGGGCCAACTGCAGTCAGAGTCAAGGATCGGGAAATGATGAACTCAGTAAAACTAATTGGGGTTGGAGCTGGAAAGAAAGGTGGATTGCTGCTCGCCCTTGGGAAAGCCGTCTTCCTACCAAGTCTATCATCAGCCCAAAGAAACTGCCAACTAACCAGGCTAATAGAAATAGCAAAATCATTAATCAAGGAACACTAAAAACTCAAAGTTCAGTTAATGTTCCTTCATCAAATGGAAAGACAACTCCAAAGGCCAGGAGGTTGTCTTTCACAGCATCAGAAAAACTGTTTGCACATGAAGGAAGCATTATAGTGCAAGAGGGAAATGCTGACAAAAACGAGCTGGTTTCTTAGTTCTGAGCTATGATAGAAATTCTTTCTTCATAAATTTGCACTTGATTTTTTACCGGTTCAACAGAATGCAGCAAGGGAGTGGTGTGGAAGACGTAAAGCTTTGGCGTGCACTTAAGAATAATAGAATCTGCCGGGATAAGTGACTTACAGGGTGACTCTTCTAATTATTATTTTTTTCCTTTTTCAATTAGTTTTTATTCCCCTTCCATAAAATATATATACAAAAAAGAATGTCTTATTTATGATGTAAATAATAGGCGATTTATCTTTTTATGTGAATTTGTAATTTGGTGTCTTATTTATGATGTAAATAATAGACGATTTTTTTTGAAAAATTATGTGAACGACTTTGTAATTTGGTTTGACATACACTGTAGTTTGTATTCTTGTTGCAATGTCCCAAACCATTAATTCAATGACGTTGAATTACATTGTGATTTACTTTTATATAATATCCCAGAATTGCCAAATAGCTTTTAGATCAGTTAGCTGTCTCACAAGAGTGATCTCAGGTTTAGATTCTATCATTTGATATGCTGCTAAAATGTTATAGATCTTTATTTAGAATTTCAAAGTCCTCAATGAAAATCCCAGTAAGGCAGTAATGTAGCTTTCAAAGTCATGTCTCCAAAAATAACAAACATGTGCACCAGGACAAGGTTGGCAAAGAATTGTCATTTCAGTCTCAACTTCAGTCCTTTCAGTGCTTTGCATGTCCATGAGATGTGTCTATTCACTATTGAATTTAATAGTTAATTTTCTATAATAGGCATGAATTTGTTAGAAATTCACAATGTAACGTTGGATATTTGATTTTATACATAATATGTAACTGCCTTACAAAGGTCCTCAACTAGATTATATGCACAAGTACTGAGTTATTTATTTTTGTAGGTAAAATTTTTACTTATAAATTTGTTTTTAGGATTGTTATTAAGTTTATCATGTAAAGTCAAATAAACGCCAGAGCTCCGAATAGTCGTATTTCAAGTATATTTTTTATAACTACCATACATAGGATTGAATAATCATTCACTATCACAAGTTTACGATATGAATCAAGATAACATGTATCACATCGTAATTATAGTGCTCAAATGACTCATATTTAGGTATTGTTGCATACATATTTAAGTGTATGCTTTTGGTTGAATCAAATATGATATTGTTTGATTGGGTTATAAACCTTTTTAGATAGATGGATCGATCCCTCTAGTAGACGAATTGAACACTATAAACCATGATTCTCAATCGATCAGGTCAAACTATGTAACTTTAAAAAAATGAGGTTTGGAGAGAAGGATCGATCCCCTGTTACGCCTGACAAAAATTGGATGATTTTATCATGTTTTTGATCGATGCAAAACTATAAGTGCACAGTTTTCTAGTTTTATAATAAAGTGATAAGAAGAGTATCGTCCTTAAGGATTGATAATTTACTTTTAACAAATATCAAAATTAGGTTAATCTCAATTTTATTTAGAAAAGTCACTAAGGTTGTTGTAATTGGAATTTAAAATAAAATTAATTTAAAGAATATACGCAAAAGAAAAAAAAGTATTTGTTCAAATATCAAAGTAGTGGGAAAAAAACTTTTCGAAAATCGATTTCACTTAATCCATCACTATGCCTTACTCATCCAACTAATTGAATTTAATTATCTGTTTGTTAGCAATCTTCAAAAAACATCCAAAAGCCTCTTTCGATAGTTAATTGAAAACATTCTTGTTCATCAATTTATACAAGAGTATGCAATTTAATAAAATAAGAAAGCATTAAAACCAATGATTTTAATACTACATATGTTCATACAAGTATTTTGATCTCTATATTTACCTATGCTAAAATATTCTAAATCTATCCTATAATTTCCTTTTTCAATAGTAAATCACAAGATTAAACTTATCTAATTAATGGTTGGTTAATTAAAAGTAATAAACTCAGAATAAATAAGACAAACATAAAGAGAAATAATTCAATTTAACATGAAAAATCAAGCATAGTTTGGAACTATATTACATCTTTTTCTTAGAATAAAGAAAATTTAGTTCATGTTAAAAATTAAATTCAACATAAATGAATTCACCATATTTTTTCTAAGAGAAATTGAAAGAAAAATGAATCGCAAAATCCCCTATAGTGTTCTCTGTCCAGCCTTTTCTTCTTCTTTTTTTTCTGATTTCGTGTCGCTTTTAATTTTTTTTTGTTTCGGCTTCCTCAATGTCGCTTTCTTCCTTTTTCTTTGACCTGCTTCTAGTTTTTCTCTTTTTTTTTGTCTCCTGCGCCGCCTTCTCTTTCTTTCTTTCGTTCCTTCTCCCCGTGTCCTTGTTTCTATATATATATAAATCGCGTGCCTTTTTCATTGCTATCATTTTTTTCCAACTTTCCTTTTAGATTTATTAAAATCTTAATTTAAATTTTATTTAGATAAATCTTCGTTTAAATTTTTCGTTTAAATTTGAGAGTCCTTAGACGATATGTTTTTAAAATTTTGGATCTTCATTTTCTTCAAACATGCAATGAAATTTAAAAAATAATAATGAGGTCTAAAATCAATAAAAAATAAATAAAATTAAAGTTTAAAGTTTAGAAGTGATAAATTTTGTCAAATTATGCAAGTCATCAAACACCACCAAACTTAGAACTTTGTTTGTCCTCAAACAAAAAAAGAATAAGATAAACAAAAATTATAGATAATATAAACTCGACCCTATAGAGAACTACCATCACTCACCAAGCCATGATCTTAATTTAGATTTCATCACTAATAACTTACTCTTTTGACATCGAAGATAGTAGGAAAAATCAATCAAAAAATTCAGCAATTTGTCCATCAAGAATTAAGCATTTACTTCAACCTAAAACTAAGTCTTTGAGTATGTGTATGAATAGTCAATTTAACTCCAAAACACCAGCTAATTAAGATAAAAGTAAAACAACTGAAAGGTCTTTAATCAAATACCAAAAGTCCAATTTTCAGAAATCCTCTCCACTAATGTATTCAAATACCAAAATTAGAGATCAAAAGGTCTTTAATCAAGGTTGTAATGACATGCCACATGATGAGGGCTAAGAAAGAAATGGATATGGAAAATCAAAGCAAACTGGGAAAATACTTGGTAAAAAAACAATAAAAAGAATATCCACCGGATTCACACCATAGCTCTTTCTCGACAATATGCTCATACTGATGACAATATTGTTGCTATACTTAATAAGTGAAGTGCTTTTTTTTATATACTCATAGCCTTTTGTGATTTACAACCACTTTAATTCTTTTTCAATTTTTGCCTTTCACTTTTTTTTCACACTTTGATAAAGTAGAGCAAATTTAACGTGAATTATTTAATTTGAACTAACTTTCTCTTTAAATACAAATTTCCATCAAAGTATTTTCTCAAAATTTAAGATAAATTCATGGTTTTTCAGGCTTAGAATAGGAATGGTTTATGTAGTTAAAAGAGCAAATAAGGCTTACATAAAATAAGGCTCAAAGGGGTTGACTATGAGAATACACCATGCAATGATGGCGTGATAATCAGGATGGATGGGAAAGCTTTTTGGTTGTGACAAAAAAATTTCCTAGATCCTTTCTCTAATATTTGGTATCAACTAAGATTTTGCCTCAAGGATCTATCAACGGATTGTAGAGCAAAACAAGATTGAACTTTTCTGACCTAGTTAATTCAACTCATTTTCTTCATGAGCAAAATGGAGTAGCAAACAAATTGACTATGTGCTCAATTATTTTCAAGGACAAAGATTTAAATCAAAGTACACACAAAACTCTAACTAACATAATAGCAGATTTTGAAAATTTTTCACAAAACCATCCTTAATCACAAATTTCAGAGTCATAGAGAATTCAATCATACTCAAATACATGCTTGATAAGAGAATCCAACAACTCAAGACTATAGGAGTTTATACCCCCAAATATAAACCAAACAATGTCCTCATCGTAATTAAAAAGTGAGATAGATTAAGAAATGAAAAGAAACTTCCTTGGTTTTATGGTAGATTCATCTTAGTTTGTAATTTTCAACTCTTTATTCCTACAAAATAAACTAGCATCAAAATCCAACTTATTCAAATAGATAATAATAAAATAAAAGAATAAAAGAAATTTTTATGGGCTGACTCCCATAAGCGCTTGTTTTATAGTCTATAACCAAAATTTTCAATCTTCATCAATAAGGATTTCAAAAAAGAGTAAATGCATAATTTCTCTCTACTTTTTCTTCATAATAATGTTTCAATTTCTTACCGTTAACTCTGAATATATGTCATGCTTTTTCCTTCAAGTCTATTGCTCTAAAAGTAAACACTTTTTCTATTGTATAAGGACCTATTCATCTTGATCTTAACTTACCCGAGAAGAGTTTAGTCATGAATTGAAGAGCAAAACCTGCTATCCTAGAGAAAACTCATCCCTAAGAATTTGTTTTTCATGCCACTTCTTTGTCCGTTCTTTGTAGATCTTTGTATTTTTATAAGCATCATTCCAAAACTCATCCATCTCATTCAATTGTAAAAGTCACTTTTCCCTTACTTCCTTCAAATCAAAATTAGACTTCTTTACATATCAATAAGCTTTATGCTCCAACTAAATGAGAAGATGACATGTTATTCCAAACACTAATTGATAAAGAGACATCCCAATAGGTGTTTTAAAAGATGTACCGTATGCCTACAAAGCATCATCAAGCTTCTTTGCCCAATCCTTTCTATTGGTGTTGACCGTCTTCTCAAGAATATTCTTGATTTCTCAATTTGAAATTTCATCTTGGCCATTAGTTTGAGGAAGGTAGGCAAGTGCTATCTTGTGTTTCACACCATATTTAGAGAGAACGTTGTCAAACAATTTGTTGTAAAAGTGGGTCCCTTCATCACTAATAATAGCTCGTGGAGTGCCGAATTTTGTGAATATATTCTTATCCAGAAATTTGAGCACTACCTTTGCATCATTTTTTGTTGCACCAATTATTGCCTTCACCCATTTTGACACATAATCAACTGCTAACAAGATATATACAAAGCCAAAAGAAGGAGGAAAATGACCCATAAATCAATTCCTCAAACATTAAATAACTCAACCTCCAATATTTTTTTTATGGTAGCTCCTAAAACCTTGAAATATTTCTCATACGTTAGCACTGATCACAAGTTTTCACCAAAGTATAACTATCACGAAAAATAGAGAGCCAAAAGAAACCACTTTGAAGTACCTTAGCTACTGTTTGTGTTACTCCAAAATGTCCTCCATATGACGAAGAATGACAATGATGGAGAATGACTAGCACGCATCTCCTCTTCAGGCGCACATCTTCAGATGATTTGATCAGGGAATCTTTTGAAAAGCAAAGGCTCATCCCAAAAATAATATTTCATATCATGCAAAAACTTCTTACGTTGATAGTAAGTAAGATATGGTGGATATTGATGAGTAAGATCGGCATTACATGCTGATCTTGTAGATACTTTTGTTTTATATTTATAAAACTCTCGTAAGTGCACGAATTATTTTATAAAAAATGACAAGTATACTCCTAAGGTTGATCTAAGGAAAGAATATATGTGATTTTTAATTTATTATTCAAACTTTTAAAAACGAAATTAAATCCTAAACATCTTGTCATGATATTTTGGCTTTATGTTTCCTAATCTAATAATATAAAAAAAATAAACATAAATATGGATTCAATAAACAATCATGCAAATTTTTATCATTCATATCAATAGAGTATTTATGGATATAATAATTAAGTTAATTATGCTTACTCATATTATTTATATTATTAAAGATATAAATTAATATTTGTTGATTTTCTATTTTTGGTATGAAATGTTCTTAGGTGGGGCCAAAATTCTTTTGTTTACTATTAATTAACTAATATCCTTAATCGAAGCTCATTAATTAATTAGGTATTAAATTTTAGCTTTATCTCTAAGAAAATAAAAAATCATCTAATCACAGCTTTAGGCGGAGTCAGTTAATTAGACTTTATTCAAGGTGTTCAAATTAAATCAAAAAATTTAATTATCAAAGTACTAACTTTCAAGTTTTAAAACTATTACTGAAAATATGTCGTCAATATTTTTTCTAATAACACTTCTTATAAAAACTTTTGAAATGGAGTTTTACTCTAACTACCGGCGATTGTACCAACAAATAAAAGAGCAATACTCTAAATCAGATTGGATAATTAAATCTTAAAATCTAATTTTCAGATTTAAGTTTGTAATGTAAAATAATATATTTGTAACATCCTTAATATATAATCTTGAATAAAAATAAAATCAATTTATTTTATAGAAATATTTAACCTATTTAATATTTAACAAGCATAACAAAAGTATTATTATATCATATTTACAAATAGTTAGCCATGTTAAATTCAATCACAGACAAATTGAACATACCATATAAGGAATAAAATATAAAAAATAACTATAAAAAATTCATTTCAAAAATATACCTCAAAAGAATCCTTACAGAATTTTGATGCTAATTTTGCTACTAGAAAATCTCCAAACAGATTTGCATTTCCATTTATTGAATTAAAAACTAAAAATCTATAAAATCATAGCTAGTTCTTCTCAAAAAGAGAACAACTTTAAAAACTAAAAACTAAACTTCTAGAGAGAGAAAGAATTGAGAAAATTGTCTTTTACAATGAGGGAAGATGGTCCTTTTATAGGTGAGGAAAGGGCAAAAAAAAGGAGGGAAAATATTTCAAAAATTGATTTTAGACACGTTTGGATAGGTTGGTAGGCGTGTGGGGTGCAAAAATTACGCGTGGGCGAAGGCATGTACTAGGGCAAGAGGAAATCGTCGTTGCGTGTGATGGGCGTGTATCGTGTGCTAGGTGTGTGTGCCAGACTCGACATGAATGGGCAATTGTGCGTGGGATTTCTAACTTTTTGACATTTTTAACTATTTTGACCCATTTTGTCCAATTTTTCTATCTTTTTGACTTTTTCTCATTTTGTTTCTTAACATATTTGTCATGTATTTCCTCCAGTATTTTTTTCAAGTATTTAAGATATTTTTGAACTAAAACATCTTTAAAACAATAAAAATATTCGTGATTTCGAAAAGACAAATTTATATAAAAATATAATGAAATCATACAAATATGAATCTATCTAATTAATTAAAGTACATTAAATCATGATAATTTTAGTTCTTTTTAAGAACTCATCACAACCTCCAACTAGCTTCTTGTTAGTCTCTTAGCAAGAGAAGCGATAAAAACTAAACTATCCTAAATCACTTTCGTGGATTGACACAATTGCATTTAGCATATATAACAAGCCGTTAAACGCCTAGGTTTTCTAAGTGGATGAATTTAAGTCTTGTGAGGGTTTTTAGTAATGATACCCACATACATTAACAAAACAAATGAAAACAAAATAAAACAAAAAAATAAGAAGTTAACTAAAATTTAAAATAAAGTAAAAAGACTAAAATAAAATAAAAATACTATAATAAAATAAAGAAATATAATACAAAAATATATCATGCTTATAATCTCTTTTAAATTTAATAATTAAAATCTTAAGCATAGATTATTTCAACTTCTTAAACATTCATGATTTATTATAATAATTAATTAAAAATCATTTTCATATTTCCTATAAAAAATGTATCAATTTAATTTCACCTAAACTTAGTGTGAGGAATTCGAATTCGCTTCGACTTCATTCCTCACAAGTCAATACTATCAAAAAACTGAATCCTATGGTTTCAAGCACTCATGCTAAGACATATACGAATAGAGTTTATGTTTAAAAATGAACTAATAAGTTCACATACTTATAAAAGAAAAAAGGCTAAAAAATAGTGCATAATTTTGATCTCATAAAAGGAATTGAATGTATAAATTATAAAGATATCATATATATTATTTTCATACATCAATCAAACTCATTAAGCAAAAATTTCAAGATATACTCCTTTTAAAAGTGTAGGAAAATTAAATGCAATGACTTCTAAGGGAATTATTTCCTATAACTTTCTTTTTTTAAATTAGCTTTTTCTCACAACTTTGTAGGCTATATGGGTCATAGTATGTAGATTATACTATATATTCTTTATCTCAATATTTTTTTATGAGATTTTTCAACATTTCTTTTTTAGAGTGGACCCATGTAAAGATTGTACATTTTTGTAGGATTTTGATGAGTGGTTAATTTTGTAGCTTTTTTGTTTGATTTTGGTTTTAGGTAACTCTATATATCTCTCTTTTTGGTAAAAGTCATGCATGAATGAGATAAAAGGCATATATTATAAATTTCTACTTAAATCATTTAATCTAAACAAATGAAAAATAAATATACGACACTATATTAAGATTATAAAATTTATACATTCAATGCTAATACCTATAGAGATCATCTAAAATTTTGAAGAAATAAGGAATGTGTTTGAAGTAGAAAAAATATATTTCACTCGGAAGAAAGAAAACTAGTCTCAAATTATATCTCACAAGGGTAATCTTTACTATTTGATTTCTAAACACCAATTTTGGTTTAATATAATTTCCATACCTTATCAAGAAATACTAGTTGTGAAAAAAACTAACTAATTACCATATACTCCATAATATGTTTTCAAAAATTAATCTAACAGTGTAAAAGACTTAACTATTTACTTAAATTTGATTTAAAGAAATGATAAATTTTTGTGAGAAATTTTTTAAAACTAATTGTAAAATTATAAAAATTACTAAACTACATAAATAAAATAAAATCAAACACAATAAAAATAAAAATGTGAACATAAAAATTCTTAAAATTGTTAAAATTTTTGAAATGAAGAATGGTAACTTTTCACCACCCCAACCTCGAACTTATATTGTCCTTAATGTAACAATTGTAAATTAAAGATAAAGAGAAAAAGAGAAGAAAAATTACCTATTTCTTGAGAATGTGCAATTAATGATGGAAAAATACAGGTGCATCCATCATGTTTATCATTAAATTCACACAGACAGATCTCTGTGAACTTCTAATATCTCAAAATATATTTTTAGTTTTAACAATTCTAAAATTATTCTCATGCAATTAAACTAAAATAAAAAAATAAAATTACCTAAAATGATGGGTTGCCTCCCATCCAATGCTGCTTAGTTTAACGTCTTAGCAAGACTTAACTTGAGGATTTCATTTTAAGTAAATTCAATGTCCTCATATCATTAAGTCAATCAAACCTACAGGTATGATAAGTTTGTCTACCTATACTTTTTAAGTCATGCCTTATGGATTTTCAAATTTTTATTTACTTAAAACTAGAGACATGATTATAGATGTTAGATAACCCACTTCTAGGTACAAGTTAAATAATTAAGGCATCAAAACCCAATTGTACCTAGATCTAACAAATAAACTACCTCTTTTTATCACAAATTGTAATTAAAAACTTTGAAATTTTGCAGATAGCTTTAGAATTTTTTTTATTTTTTATTATAATTTCTAAGTTAAATAACATAATTAGTATTAACCAAGAGTGCTCCCAGGAAAGACTAGTGGCACAAAGGCTTCTTATAACTGATCTCCTAGACAAAACTCTCTTAGATCTTTACTTTTCATGCTATTAAAATCTAAGTTAATAAATTAAGTTAAGTGAAAATCTAGGTTACTTAAGTTAATAAATTAAGGTAAGTGAAAATCTAAGTTAATTAAGTTAATACATTAGGTTAAGTGAAAATTTAAGTTAATTATGTTAATAAATTAAGTTAAGTGAAAATCTAAGTTAATAAATTAAGTTTTTTTATATTGAAATTAAAATTAAAGTGAAAGTTAAAAATTAATATTTTTTTAAAAAGAAAATTAAAAGTTAAAAAGTTTTTTTAAATTTTTTTATTGTTTTTGGACGCGTTTAGAATAGTTGCCACGCGTGTGGGGCACAAAAATTGCAGTAGACGGGCGTTTGGCTCACGTGGGCGTACGTGAGACACGGTGTAGATACATGTGTGTTAGGCATGTATTAGGCGTGTGATGGTTGCAGACGCTGTCTGTACACGTGCAGGTGTGTGTTGAGCATTTTTTGGTTGCGTGTCGGCGTGTGCTGGGCGTGCGAGCACGACTCGACATGAATAGCGGATGCACATGGGATTTCAACCTTTTAGATATTTTTGACCTATTTTGTCCAATGTTTTTCATATTTTTGACTTTTCCTCATTTTGTTTCTCAACATATTTGTGATGTATTACCTCTAGTATTTTTCTTTGAGTCTTTAATTTATTTTTGAACTAAATTACCTAAAAAAAATAAAAATACCCGTGAATCTGAAAAGAAAAATTTATATAAAAATATGATAAAATCATACAAATATGAATCTATTTAATCAAGTAAAGTACATTAAATCATGGTAATTTTAGTGTTTTTTTAGCACTCATCAGCAACACCCTACAAGCTATAAGTAGTTTACAATATCAACATACTAAGTAAGCTTGATCTGACATGAAAACAACTACTTATCAGGGATTTGATTTGGAAGTTCTAGATAAAAAGGAAGTGAAAATTCAATTAATTGAATTTTGACTTCCTTTTTTATCACTAACTTCCAAATCAAATTCTTAAAGAAAAAGGATCCTACGAATCAACCTAAGCTTAGCATCATTCTTGCCAAAAAAATAACGAAGTGCTATATGATCAGTGAACACTATCACGTTTGTACCAATGAGGTAAGACCAAAATTTGTCACAAGAAAATACCACATTAAGCATCTCCTTCTGAGTTGTTGTATAATTCAATTGGGCTTCATTCAATGTCCAGCTTGCATAGTATATGACTCTAAATAGTTTGTCTCGCTTTTGTTCTAACACTGCTCCAATTGCAAAGTCACTTGCATCACACATGAATTCAAAAAGGTTTACTCTAATCAAGTACAGTCATTACTGGTGCTAAAATCAGTTTCTCCTTGATTGCATTAAAGGCTTGCAAACAAACATCATCAAAGTCAAATGCAGAATATTTTCAAGAAGATTACATAAATGTTTAGAAAGTTTAGAATTTTTTTTATAAATCTTCTATAAAATCCCACATGTCCCAAAAAGCTTCTAATTCCCTTCACATTCTTTGGAGGTGGTATTTTTTATATGGTTGTAATTTTAGGTCGATCAACCTCAATATCTGTAGATGACACTCTATGACCAAGCACGATCTCTTCTTGAACCATGAAATTACACTACTACAATAAAAGGTATTTAAGTTGGTAGTTAAAGTTGGTTGTTGCTTAAAACCAACTTGTAACTAATTTTAAGTTAGTTCTATGTGTCAATCAACTTAAAAAATTATAGAAAAAATAAAATAGTAGCGTCGGTTGACACGTAGAACTGACGCTACATGTAGGATTTTAAGTTGATTCTATGTGTTAACCGATTCGAGCCACATGTAGCATTGGTTGACAAGTAGAACTATTAAAATAAAATAGTAGTGTCGGTTCTATGTGTCAACTGACGCTACCTTATTTTTTTCTTTATCTTCTTTTCTCTCCCATTTACTAACAGTGTTAGCTCATGTTTTCCTCTTCCCTTATGGAGAAAAACCGTCCATTATTTCCATTTTATTTCTACTTTTTTGGCCACTTCCGACCACCATTTCTGGCATTGTTAGTTTGGTTTTCTTTCTCTCCAATTTCTCTTCTAGATTCACTATTTTTTTAGCATAATACTCAAATTTTTCATATTCATTTTCCTTCACTTTCTCACTTACCTAACACTCTTTTTTCTTCATTTCCTTCATCTTGTCACTTTATTTACTCTTGTAAGTATTTCTATGAATTATTTTACACTTAATATTCATATTTTTTATTTTAATGTATATTATGTATTATGGATTATTTGTGTATATTTTTGTGTTATATAGATTGTGTATTTTTTATTGAAGCTTAAAAGAGAAGAATGTATTTTTATTATTTATTTTAATAATTTTATGGTATGTTTTTGATATATATTAATTTATTTTAAACTTAAAATTATTTCCATGTCTATTATATATATATATATAATATAATATAAATATATTTGTATATATATATAATGTATAATGATTTTATTGATATTTATTATTATTACATACATTTATATATGCATATAAATTATTATATATTATATCTTGTTAATATTATTGTTGTTAATATTATAATAAATTTATTAATTGTTTGGATTTTATGTATTTATTTTTATATGATGTTTTGATTGATATTCTAATAATTTATGACTTCATATATAATAATATCTTAAATATATTGGTGATTAATATAATTATATTTTATTGGATACATATTTAATATGTTTAATGTCATCAATAGAAAATAGACAAATCTTGGATGTCAAAGTATAGAATTGAGGAGGAATATATTTCTAGAGTTGAAACTTTCTTGGAATTTACTGTTAGAAAAAGTAATGATGAAATTAATATGATTCAATACTAATGTGTTAAATGTAAAAGTATAATGTTAAAGATGCTGAAAAGTATAAAATATGGAAAATCATTTATGTAATCTCTTTTATTTTATAATTAATTACATATATTATATCCTTTTTGTATTATATCTCCTCTAAAATGTGTTTTTTTACAGAATCATTTTAAAGTCTATGATAATTGGATAAACAAGTGTTACAAGATTGCAAATAAGACATGAAAGGAATACAAAACTTTCAAATTGGACAGAAATTAATTATGTGTTTTCATACTTGAACCACTTAATGAATTTAAAGTCCTTGCATAAACGAGGAGAAGAACAACTCAATAAGTTGATTAGTAATTTAGCTTGATACAAAGTCTTTGTTATGATTTTTACATATTGATGTAATAATGCAACGCCAAGTATTGGCAATGAAACTTCCAACATACAATTGCAAGAGGCTACAAGGAACTACGAATTGAAAAAGATTCATTATTCTTTGTTGCTTTCCTTTTACGATATCCCTAATAAAGACCTTTTTTCATTTCATTAGAGAATTCTATGCTATTATCTAAACCTTTCCACGGTAGAGAATTGATGATGACTAGCTTAGGATAAGGTGTTTTCCTTACATCCTCAAGGATAAAGCTTGGTCATCATTCATTACTTTATAGTCAGGTTCTCTAACAACTTGGGAGGCATTCTATGAAAATTTTATAGGTAGGTTCTATTCCCATCAAAAGACTACTGATCTAAGGATGATGATAGCAAAGTTTTCTCAAATGGATGAAGAACCCTTTCATGAAGCTTGAGAATGATTCAAACTCCTTTTCATTCAGTGTCCTCATCATAGTTTTCCATTATAGCTACAAAACTAATTATTTTACGATGGATTGACACTATAGAGTCAATACATGGTTGATAATGCTGCTAGACGAGCTATGGTAGAAAAGATTACAAAAGAAACCTATAGTCTTTATGAGATGTTGGGTTCTAATTCCCAATAAAGAAATTCTAGAAGAAGGAGAGCATGAGTCAATGAAGTTGGCTCCAATAATGAGATGACCTTGAAACTTTCTGAATTGACTAAGCAAGTGCAACTTCTCATTACCCACCAAATTCCAAATCAAGAGGTGTATGAAGTGTGTTTTTCAATTGGGCATGACGCTCGTAATTATTTATATACTTTTGATTATAGTATGGATTCCATGGAGGAAGTTATTCCTTTCAAAGTTATCATCCAAACACCTATAATCACCAAAACCATCATTGGACACCAAACAATTACAAAGACTACATCCAATGTCAAATACTAAGGCTAAATAAAAACAACCCTTACCCATCTAATCAATCTTTTAAGCCAACCTTAGAGGATATCACGAATGCTTTTATTCAAGTTAGTCACGACAACCAATTGATGAATAATCAAAGGTTGAGCATTATAGAGGTTTCGGTTAAAATGATTGAAGTTAAATTTGGGAAACTAGATGAACAAATACAAAGGTAAGAACCAGGTAAGTTGTCCAGTCAACCCGAACAAGAAAATGATGTAATAACCTATAAAAGTGGTAAGGTAGTCAATACTAGTTTACCTAAAATATCTAACGATCTACCTTGTAGTTTGGGTAACAAAGAAGGTGAAATTCTAGTCTCGAAAAAAGGAGAGATAAGTGCTAAACTTGACAAATCCTCAGACAAAATTATTGGGGAGTCATCTGACATCCCCAAAATTCAACAGACAATAGAACCACACCAACTGCAAGTACCTTTTCCACACCAGTTGAAAGAATCCAAACCAGATAAGAAATTCTATGATCTTTTTAATATGCTTTCTAAATTAAATATCATTTACCATTATTAGAAGTGATCATGAATATGCCCCTTCTATGCTAAGTTTTTCATAGATTTGAATACTAAGAAAAAGAGGTATGAACTTAATGAGTGAGTAATAGTTTCAAAAATTTCTGGTGTTGTACTTTAGCACTAACTTCCCCCTAAGTTGAAAGACCCTAGAATTTATATCATAAACATAACTACGAGGGATAGGAAGGTCGCTAAAGCAATTTTTGATTTAGATGCTATTATAAACTTGATGCCCTACTCTATATTCTTATAGCTAGATTTAGGAGATTTAAAACCCACAATTATGTCCATTCATCTTGTAGATAGATCTCTTAAGTATCCAGAGGGAATAGTTGAGGATGTACTGGCACAGATACACAAACAGTTAATACCTATTGACTTTATGGTTCTGGATATGGAAGAAAATCTAGCCTTGGATAGAGAGCACACAATACTACTTGGTAGACCATTTATGACAACTAATAAGACTATTATTGATGTCCAAGATGGAAATTTGAAAATGACAATCTTAGGAGAGACTGTTCATTTTTAAATTTTTGATTCTTCACCTTTTCCTTCTATTTCTACCTTTGGATAATCTTTTCCAAATCACCTTTTCCTGAACTAGAATAGAAGACAATCTTAAAACTGTTCTTACACTTGAAGAATTCGAAGAAGATTTAGATGAGAAAACTAAGGGGTACCTTGAACAACTAGATAATGATGAACTAATGACAAAATCTAATACACTCTTAAATCTACCCAATTCCCCATCTAGTAAAGAGGCCAATCCACTTGAATGCCAACTCAAATACTTACCTAAGGACTTAAAATACGTGGTTTTGGGAGAAGAAGAAACTTATCCAGCGATAATTTCTTCAACATTGACCAGAATTCAAGAAAAGGGATTTATAAAAGTGCTTAAAAATTTAAGAAAGCCATAGGTTGGAGTATCAAGGATATAAAAGGCATTATTCCTACCATATGTATGCATAAGATCAACTTAGAGGATGATGCTCTGCCCATACGAGAGGCCCAAAGAAGACTAAACCCAAACATGAAAGAGGTAGTTAAGAAAGAAATTCTTAAATTATTAGAATACGGAATTATATACCCTATTGTCGATAGTAAGTGGGTTAGTCTAGTTCATGTAGTACCTAAGAAATCTGGGATAACAGTTGTTAAAAATGACAAAAGTGAATTAGTGCCCACTAGAATAATCACTAGATCGAGGATGTGTATAGATTTCAGGAAACTTAATTTATATACCAAAAAGATCACTTTCCTCTTCCATTCATTGATCAAATGTTGGAAAGATTAGCTGGGCATGAATTTTACTATTTTCTAGATGGATTATTTGAATACAATCAAGTACCTAGAGATGTATGATGTCTATCTTCTCAAAAATGGAAAAATTCATTGAGGTTTTCATGGATGATTTCTATGTCTTTGAAAAATCATTTGATGATTTCTTACATAAATTGACTTTAGTTTTAGAAAAATGTGTCAAATGTAATCTAACCCTTAGTTGGGATAAAATTCATTTTGTGGTTCAAAAGAGGGATAATGTTAGGACATATCATTTGAAGCAAAGGTATTAAAGTTTATAAGGAACATTTTGACATGATTTCCAAATTACCTCCCTCTACATCTGTTAAAGGGATAAGAAGCTTCTTAGGACATGCATGATTTTATAGAGGATTTATTAAATATTTCTCTAAAATAAGTCATCCCTTATGTAACATGTTATGAAAAGATGTTTATTTTTTTTCAACGATGACTGCCTTATTGACTGTAATACCTTGAAAGAGAAAATAACAACTTCCCCTGTTATTATGGCACCAAATTGGCCTTTACCCTATGAAATAATGTGTGATGCTTTTGAATATGCTATCAGATCAATCTTGGGATAGAGATTGGATAAGTGTTTGCACGTCATCTACAATGCTAGCAAAACACTCAATGATGCATAAATGAATTATACCAGCACTGAAAAAGGAATTCTTAGCTATAATATTTCCTTTTAAAAAAATTCAAGTCTTATTTAGTAGCATCTAAAGTGATTGTGCATTCTGATGATGCTTCTTTAAGTTACCTATTAAGTAAACTGAATGCTAAGCCAAGATTAATCAGGTGAGTCTTACTCTTATAGGAATTTTACCTAGAAATCAAGGATAAGAAAGACAGTGAAAACTTAGTAGCTGGCCATTTGTCAAGGTTGATTTCTAACTTCAATTCTCTTAAAGGTAAGTGTAATAAAGATATAGGTAAAACCTTTCCTGATGAACAACTATTTTCAATAGATCCAAACCCATGGTATGTTGATATTTTAAACTATCTTGCCACTGGTGTTTTGAGACCTAACACTTCATATCAGGATAAGAAAAGGTTCTTAAAAACTATCAAGGACTATTTCTGGGATGACCCTAAATTATACAAGATTGGTCAAGATCAATTCATTCGGAGATGTGTACCTGAACAAGAACATAAGAGAATTTTGATGTTTTCTCAAGAAATTCATTGTGGGGGCCATTTTAGTGGCGAAAAGATAGCCTGTAAGGTATTACAATATGGATTCTTTTGGTTCACACATTTTAAAGATGCTCATATGTTTTGTACATAATGTGATAGATGTCAAAGAACAAGAAACATAAGCAAAAGAGATGAAATGCCTTTGAAATCTAATTTAGTTGTTAAACTCTTCGATATTTAGGGGATTGACTTTATGGGTCCTTTTTCCCCATCCAATGGTCTTCAATATATTTTTGTAGATGTGGATTATGTATGTAAGTGGGTGGAAGATATTCCCACTAAAACCAATGATGCTAATGTTTTTGTAGGTGACCAATGATGTCTTGTGTTAGAGTTCAATATTTAACAGGTTTGGAAGGCCTAGAGTTATAATAAGGGATGGATGTATCCATTTTTGTAATAAAATATTTGATGGAGTATTGAAAAAGTACAACATCACATATAGAGTAGCTACTCCATATCGTCCTCAAACTTCTAGTTTAGTGAAGGTAAGTAATAGGCAAATCAAAGGAATACTAGAACGCATTGTGCATCCTTCAAGGAAGAACTGGGCATTTAAGTTGAATGATGCCTTATGGGCATACCGCAAAGCTTACAAAACACCCATTGGGATGAGTCCTTACCGATTAATCTTTGGGAAAGTGTACCACCTTCTCATTGAACTCGAAAATAAGGCTTACTAGGTAATTAAAGAGTTAAACATGGACTTAGATAAAGCAGGAGAAAAATGGTTACTCCATCTTAATGAGTTGGAAGAAATTAGGAACAAAGCCTATGATAATGCCAAATTGTACAAAGCGTGTACTAAGCTCTATCATGATAGGAGACTAGGTCCTAAGAATCTTCACCCTAGAATGAAGGTTCTTTTATTTAACTCTTATCTAAAAAATTTTCCAGAATAACTGAGATCAAGATGGGATGGACCATTTAAAATAGTCCAAGTATTTGCTCGTGAAGGAGTAGAACTATAGGATTCTCATACACAAACAACATTCAAAGTCAATGGGCATCGTGTGAAGTCTTATTTAGAAGGACCACACAACACTACTGAAATTGATTGCATGTAACTGAGTAATCCTTAGCACCATAATGATACATCTTACTAAGACATTAAACTAAGCACTGGATGCGAGGAAAACTATTATTGGAAGGTAATTTTATTTTATTTTAAACAATTTAGTTTGTTTTATTAATTTGTTTTATTTTATGAGCACTTTGTTTATTTTATTGTATAAAATAACTTCTTGTTAAGATGTGTTAGATTTTCATTTAATTTCCTTTATTCTGAGTGAAATATTTTCTTTCTACTCAAAACACTTATTCTATTTCTTCAAAATTTTAGATGATCTCTATAAGTATTAGCATTGAATGTATGAATTTTCTCATCTCAACATAGTAGCGTATATTTATTTTTTATTTGCTTGGATTAAATGATTTAAGTATAAATTGATAGTATATACCTTTATCTCATTCATGCATGACTTCTACCAAAAAGAGACATATTTGGGGTTACCTAAACCAAAATCAAACAAAAAAGCCACAAAATTAACCATTCACCAAAATTCTACAAAATGTATAATTTGTACATGGGTCCACTCTCTCTAAAATAATATGTTCAAAAATCTCTTTAAAACAAAAAGATAGAGAGATAAAGAATTTATAGTATAATCTACATACTATGATCTATCTACCCTTAAACAATTGTGAGAGTTGGTTAGTACAAAAGAAATATAGGAAATAATTCCCCTAAAATTCATTGCATTTATTTTTCTTGCATTTCTAAAATACGTATATCTTGAAATTTGTACTTAATGAGTTTGATTGATGCATTAAAATAATATATATGATAACTTTATAATTTATACATTCGATTCCTTTCATGAGATCAAAGTTATGTACTATTTTGAGCATTTCTTCTTTTATAAGTACGGGGACTTATTAGTTTATTTCTAAACATAAATTATATTTGCATACGCCTTAGTATGAGTGCTTGAACCCATAAGATTAAGTGAATTGAGAGTATTGACTTTTGATGAGTAGAGTTAAAGCGAATTTGGATTCCTAACATTGAAATTGGGTGAAGTGAAAACAAAACATTTTTTTATTAAAATATGAAAGTGATTTTAAACTAATTATTGTAGTAAATCATGAATTTTTAAGAAATTAGAATAATTTATGCTTAAAGGTTTTAATTATAAAAATTATATGAAATTTTAAGCATGAAATTTTTTGTGTTTTATTTTACTTGTTTTATTGTTTTATTTTAAAGATTGTTTTATTTAGTTCAATGTTTATATGTATCATTACTAAAAACCCTCACGCGACATAAACTCATCCTAGGGCAACCTAGAGGTTTAACGGCTTATTGCATATGCTAAATGTAACCGTGTCAATCAATGGAAGTGATTTAGAATAGTTTAATTTTTAGTTTTTACCGCATCTCTTGTTAAGGGGCTAGTAAGAAGTTGGTTAGAGGTTGTGATTAGTGCTTAAAAAGAACTAAAATTATCATGATTTAATGTACTTTAATTGATTAAATAGATTTATATTTGTATGATTTTATCATATTTTTATATAAATTTTCCTTTTCAGAATTACTGGTATTTTTATTGTTTTCAGGTATTTTCGTTCAAAAATAACTTAAAGACTTGAAGAAAAATATTGGATGAAATACATCACGAATATGTTGAGAAAAAATGAGAAAAAGTAAAAAACAAATGGAAAAATTGGATAAAATGGGTCAAAAATGTGAAGTTTCGTGCGCACTCTGCACACTGCCAACAAACTCCTACACGTAGCTAGCACATGCCCACATGTAGTCAGTACACAACTAGCACACGTACGCACCGCATCCCATGCATGCTAGCACACGCTCGCGTCTTGTTTGTTGCACGGAAGCACACACCCATGCTTGTCCCACATGTTCCAAAGCCCGTCTGTTGCAAATCTCATCCCCCACACGTGTGCCAGCATGTCCAAATGTGTGCAAAATCCATTTTTGAGATATTTTCACACCTTTTTTGGCCTTTTCCTCATCTATAAAAGGAACTTTTTTCCTATTGTAAAAATCATCCCAAAAATCACAAACGTCTTTCTCTTTCTCTCTCTATGAAAGCTTTCTTCATTTTTAGTTTTTTTATTTATTTTTTGATTCCCTAAACAGAAATGCAAATCCGTTTGGAGGTTTTTCAGAAACAAAATTAGCATCAAAGTTCTGTAAGGATTCTTGTGAGGTATAATTTTAAATGAATTCTTTATAGATGTTATATTTAATTTGTCCATGATTAAATTTAACAAGGGTGGCTGCTTGTAAATATGATATAATGATTAAGTTGTTGTGCTTGCAAAATATTAAATTGGTAAAACATTTCTATAAAATAAATTCAATTTATTTTTATTCAAAATTTTATATTAAGGATCTTAGAGAGAAATATATTATTTTTCATTATAAACTTAAATCTAAAAATTAGATTTTAAGTTTTAATTATCCAATCTGATTTTGAGTAGTGCTATTTTATTTGTTGGCACAATCATCCTATAATTAGAATAAAACTCTATTTCAAAAGTTTTTATAAGAACTATTATTTAAAAATGTAATGACAACATATTTTTAGTAATGGTTTTAAAACTTGAAAGTTAGTACTCGGATAATTAAATTCTTAGGCTTAATTTGGACACCTTGAATAAAGTTTAAAATGTTTAACCCTACCAAATGTGGCATTTAAATGGTTTATTTTCAATCTTTTAGAAAAAAAAAGTAATTAATTTAATTAACAAAATTAATTATCGACCCCACCCATAGATATTAATTGATTTGATTAATTAACAAATAATATCTAACCATACCAAAGGTGATATTTATAGGAAAAAAAAGAATCAATAAATATCAATTTATATCTTTAATAACATAAATAATATGAGCAAGCATAATTAACTTAATTATTATATCCATAAATACTCCACTGTTATGAATGATAAAAATTTGCATAATTGTTTATTGAATCTATATCTATGTTTATTTTTTTTTTTTTGTAATTAGAGTAGGAAACACAAAATCAAAATATCGTGATAGGATGTTTAGGATTTAACTTCATTTTTAAAAATTTGAATAATAAATTAAAAACTACATATATTCTTTCCTTAGATCAACCTTGTAAGTATACTTGTTATTCAGTATAAAATGATTTTAGCACTAGCGAAAGTTTTACAAATATAAAACAAAACTATATGCAAGATTGGTATTGCTAACTCTATGTCAGTCTTGTCTCATCACTCTCACAAATTCCTTCATTGCTAGATTTAATCCTCTTTGGGGCTCAATTAATGGTTTTTAAAGTTCCTCCCTTATAATTTTGTGCATCCAAATGGAAGGAATTATACCTTTTATGTCAAAGATAGTCCATCCTAAAGCTATTCTATTATCCCTTAACATACATAACAACTTTTCTTCTTCTTCGGGTGTAAGTGATGCCACAAAAATCCATGGAAAGAACTATCACCCAAAAACGCATAGCAAAGATGCTCAGATGATTGCTTAACTCTGGAATTGTATTTTGCTGCACTTTTTCTATAGATATTACAGAATCAATCTTTGCTACCATCCACTCTAGCCTTTCTACTTCTTTACTAAATAATGTAACATGATACAATGCTTCCAAGGAAAATACACAGTGGAGAAATTCTTCACTAATAAAAGGTAAATTAGATTCACAAATAGTAGAGTTACTAAAATCATAAGCATGAGATGAAGTGGTGAAACATCATTTTAGGTGATCGAGCAGCATATCCTCTTGAAAGGCTTCTACTTCACATTGCTCAATGATATCTACCCGAAAGAAAGTGCTTGGATCTTCTAGAAATATCATGGCTTCATAGATGTTGAACATAACCTCTTCCTTGTTCACTCTCAATGTTAACTCACCCTTTTGAACACCCATTAAAGCCCTTCCTGTAGCCAAGAGTAGTCAACCAATAATTAATGGGACATCTTGGTCTTCATCCATATCTAACACCACAAAATCAGAAGAAAAAATAAATTTATCCACCTTTACCAATACATATTCTATGATTCCACATGGATACTTGATGGATTGGTCTGCTAGTTGCAAAGAAATGGTTGCTTATTTCATCTCTCCAAATCCTAATTTCCAATAAACAATTAGTGGCATAAGATTAATGCTAGCACCAATATCACATAAAACCTTATAAAAAATGAATTTCCAATAGTAAAAGGCAAAGTGAAACTCCATGTATCTTTTAATTTTTTTGGTAATTTCTTTTGAAGAATGGCACTACATTCTTTAGAAAGCTTCACTGTTTCGAACTCCTCTAACCTTCTCTTCTTGGAATTGATTTCTTTAGTATTTTGGCATAATTTGGCATTTTTCCAAGGTATCTACAAAAGGAATATTTATGTGAACTTTCTTATAGATATCCAAAAACTTAAAAAATTGCTTATCTAATTTTTGTTTTTGATAGTGTTGAGGATAAGGAAGTGGAGTAAAGAGAATAGGAGGATTGTAAGGAAATGAAATTGATGCAGGCATGTTAGTCTATCTTAGTGTATCATCAACAATATCCTCCTCTTCTACTTTATTATTTCTATGGCCATTGTTTGGAGTTGTAGGGGTGGACTTGGTTTCCTTTGATGTTAACCTCAAAAGTTCTCTTCCACAACTAAGTGTAATGGCATTGCATTGTTCCTTTGGATTCACTTCTGTATTGTTAGGAAAAGTTCCTCTTTATTGGGTATTGATGGTCGTGGCTAGTTTCTCAATTTTCATTTCAAGATTTTTCATAGTGGCTCCTATATTGCTACAATAAGTCTCAATGTTGTTGAACTGTGAATCACTCTTTTAAGCCTTGATTTTGTCTCCTCAACAAAGGAAACCATGGCATCCTCAAGTGACATCTTTTTTTTGCTTGGTTGACTATCAAGTCCTGGAGAAGGTTACATCACATTCTTTGTGTTTCCATAAGAAAAATTCCCATGATTTTGAAGCCCCGAATGGTAGTAATTTGGCATAGGATTACCACAGTAGTTGTAGTTCTGATTGTTGATGTATTGAACATATTCTTGACTTATTTCATTCATAGGAATTGTCATACTTGAATTTGCAACATATTCTATACTTTGTGGTTTTCTTTGGATTGTCAAGGCTAAAAATTGATGAGATAGAGAAGAAACCTAAGTTGAAAGTGTAGCAAACAGCTCCAATTCATGAACTTACAACCAATCTAGCAATCCATGCTAAGGGCAATGCCGAATTAAATTTTTATACCTTTCCCATGCTTCATAGATTGTCTCAAAATCATTTTTCTTGAATTAACCAATCTCACTCCAAAGTTGGGCTTTTTTTGCAGGTGGAAATAATTTACCAAGAAACTTTTCTACCATATCATTCCAACTAGCGATGCATCTCGATTATAGAGATTATAGCCAACCTCTATCCTTGTCCCTCAATGAAAAAGGAAACAATCTCAGTCTAATGGTGTCTTCACTAATACCATTCATCTTTATAGTGTCACAAATATCCAAAAATATTTCCAATTGAATATTCGGATCATCAAGTGGCGATTTGCTAAATTGGGCTTGTTGCACCATTATGATCAACACCAGTTTGAGCTCAAAAATTATTTGCATTAATGGTCTGGCATCTTACACCTAAGTAATTGTTATTCACAATTGTCCTTACATAATCCTTCATGGTATGTGGTTGTGCATTATGTTTTCCTTTAGCCATGGCTAGTACTTTCTTCTTTCTTTGTGATCTAAAAGTTCTTTCAATCTCTGGATCAAAAGAAATAAAGTTTCGAGTTCTAGCACTACACATCCAACGTCAAAAACACACCTAGAGGAAAATAAAAAATAAAAATATAGATAAATAAAAGAAAATACAATTCTAAATTAAAACCAATATTACTTTATATCGATATTGGAAAAAATAAGAAAAAATAAATCCCCAGCAATGGCACCAAAAACATTATCGGTGCAAAAATACAAGTGCATAATATCGTAGTTTTATAATAAAGTGATAAGTATCGTCCTTAGGGATTAGTAACTTACTTTTGACAAATACCAAAATTATGTTAATCTCAATTTTATCTAAAGAAGTCACTAAGGTTGTTGTAATTGGAATTTAAAATAAAATCAATTTAAAGAAAATACGCAAAATAAAATAAAGATGTTGTTCAAAGATCAAAATAGTGTGAAGAAAACTTCTAGGAAATCGATTTCACTTAATCCCTCACTATGTCTTACTCATCTAGCTAATTTAATTTAATTCTCTATGTTTTTTAGCAATCTCCAAAAAGCATCCAAAAGCCTATTTCGACAATCAATTGGAAACATTTTTATTCTTCAATTTACACAAGAGTATGCAATATAATAAAGCAAGAAAACATTAAAACCAATTACTTTAATACTACATAGGTTCATACAAGTTTTTTGATCTCTATATTTACCTATGCTAAAATATTCCAAATCTATCTTATAATTCCCTCTTTCGATAATAAATCATAAGATTAAAATCATCTAATTAATGGTCAGTTAATTAAAAGCAATAAAATCAGAATAAATGAGACAAACATGAAGAGAAATAATTCAAATTAACATGAAAAATCAAGCATAGTTTGGAATTAGATTACATCTTTTTCCTAGAATAAAGAAAATTTAGTTCATGCTAAAAATTAATTTCAACATAAATGAATTCGCCATATTTTTTCTGAGAGGAATTGAAAGGAAAATGAATCGAAAAATCCCCTATCATGTCCTTTGTCCAACCATTTCTTCTGTTTTTCTACTTTCGCAACGCTTTTCCTTTCTTTTTTTGTTTTGGCTTCCTCTATGCCAATTTCTTCCTTTTTCTTTGATCTGCTTCTGGTTTTTCTCTTTTTCTTGTTTTTTTCCTCCTTTGCCCGCCTTCTCTTTCTCTCTTTCGTTCTTTCTCCCCGTTTTCCTATTTCCATATATATATATATATATAGATATAAACCACATGCCCTTTTCATTGCTTTCATTTTTTCAACTTTCCTTTTAGATTTATTTAAATCTTCATTTAAATTTGATTTCAATAATCTTAATTTAAATTTGGTTTAGATAAATCCTCATTTAAATTTGAGAGTCCTTAGACGATATGCTTCTAAAATTTTGGATATTCATTTTCTTCAAATCTAAAATAAAATTTAAATAATAATAATGAGGTCTAAAATAAATAAAATTAAACCGAAGTTTAAAGTTGAGAAGTGATAAATTATGCCAAATTATGCAAGTCATCAGTTTTACTCCTTTTTTAATCCTAATCAGTTGCAAACTTTCTGTTATATTTTTTCACATCATATGTGTGACATTTTCCATCTATGTTTTTTAAAATAAATCATTTATCTCATATAATTCATACACATAACTATATAGTAGTTTTTAAGGGCACAAGGTTTTTATAATTAGTTCTCTACTCTTTTGCTCTTCTTTATTTTTTTGTTGAATTTCATTGTCTCGTCTTAGATATTCATATGATTATCTTAGAATAGATCTAAGCCTATTTTGTTTTCATATTTTCATGTTTATATAACTTATTCTTTATTAAGATCTTGTATGTTTAGATCAAATAATTTTGTGTGTGATCATGATTATTTGATTTAATTATTAAATTTCAATGAAGTTATTTTTATTGAGTTGTACTTAATCTTCTTACTCTAGGATTTTCTAGTTGATTTGATTTAATTGGTATATGTTTTGAATCATCTAGCTATAATTATTCATTATTAAATCCATTCTAGAACACACACATACATTTGTGTTTTTTGTGCTAACCTTGGTTGCAGGTTGATCCATAAACATGTCTGAATGGTAAGGAGTTAATTAGAATATTGGTCTAAATATTGCTCATGCCAATCTTTGAAACTTTGAAAATAGAGCAAGGGATCATGAGTTAGGTACATTGGAATAGTATCCAAAGAAAGGTAGCAAAAAACCAAGCTTGTATTTGAGTGTTTATTTTTCATAGTGGAAAGTTAGGTGATCCGGTGGACTAATGGTTTTCCTCTTAGGTTATGCTTATGGCCTAAGTTATTTCGACCTAAACATATTATGTGTTATTTTTAATTTTCATACTTTATTAATTACATGCGATTGAATTTTTGGATACTTTATTTATGTTACTAAATTATAAATTGATAAAATTTGAAATAACCTATTCACCTCCACTCTAGGCTTATTAGGTCCAACTTAGAACTTTCAATTGCTATCAGAGCTAAAACTAGATACACTTAGTGTTGTTCTTAGGTATTTTTCTTATGCATCATTTTATTGAGGATGATAGCTCAGATGATAAGGAACTTAAACCTTCTTTTCTCTCTAAATATAATGTTAAAAGTTCTAAAGAATTATCAAAGCTATAGAAGAGAATACTAGTTTCAATTTAAAAATAGAAAATTTAAATGAACAACTTGAGATATATGAAAAAATTTCTAATAAATTAAAATAAGGGAAACATTTTGAAAGAAAAATTTAATGCTTTGAATTTGAGTCTTGTAGATTTCAAAGAAGAAAATAATAAGCTTACTACAGAGAATAATAAATTAGTGCAAGAGTTTAAAGTTTTGAGCATTGGTAAGTCACATAGTGATACTTATGGACTTGGTTATAAGGGTGAGAATTTCACAAATTCAATATCAAAGACAACATTTGTAAGGTCATTTACCTCTACTCCTACTGTTACTTATTATGCATACAAAAAAACCCATTGCACTATGGTAGAAAAAAACTATTAAGTTTGAGACTATCTGTCATTATTGTGGTAGAAAATATCATATTATACCCAAGTGTAGATTCTTATTGACAATTACTCATTCTAATAATTATACCGATGCTTCTATTTATATGACTCATTATTATCATCCACCTATGCATGTTATGTCCAATAATTCTATTAGAAAGCATGAAGTTGTGGGTCCAAAAATGCAATTAAAATTCAATACATTTAACAGTAGGACTTCTTAAGTTTATGTTAGCATTGGTGATATTCCTGAAACAAAATTTTTATTTGTAATTTTAGTTTCTAGGTGTGTCTTAGAAGAATATTTCAAGCTGTTGAAACTATCATGCCCAACAATCACATATCAGGTATATTTCTATTCTCGTGCACGTTAGATTGTATATTAGACAAAATAAGAAAAATATGAATTTGAGACACTTGATTGATCGAGTGTATACTAGATTGATCTAGTCATAAACCTAATTAATTTGATTTTAATATATGACTATATTGATCGAGCCACTTGTTTTGTAATATTTGTTAAACGTATTCATGATCGAACAAGTGGATGTTTGATCAATCGATCGAGCATCTAGCTTTTAGTTTTTTAAAGAGTATTTCTAATAAGATTTGGATTTTTTTTATCGTATTGCCCTTATTTCTTAAACATGTATTAACTATTTTATGGACAATATAGTAATTACACTTTAACCTAGTATGCTTCACAATATTCTATAAATACAAAGCTAAGCACGCTTTTAGAAACAACCACATAAGAGCTATTATGCTTATTCTCTTCATCTTTTATTCTCTCTCTTGTTTTGAAAATATATGATCATAATTTTTTAGTCTTCTTTATTTAATTAATCCATCAAATATTAGTGGTTGTGTTTGATTGATTAATATGCTTAATTGGTTTATGATAATTTAGTTATATGTTCTTATAGCTTCTTTATTTTCGTTCTTGAATTGTTGGACCAAATTATTGTGTGTGTCATATCATAATTATTTGGTTTGATTATCAATCATTAAAAAATGTATATTTATTAAACTTGTGCTCAAACTAATTATTCTAGAGTTGCTAGTTGTTTTTGATTTATTTGATATATTGTTTAAATGAACTAGTTAGGGATTTCTATTATTAAATCTACTATAGAACACACACTTGCACTTGTGTTTATGTGCTAATCTTTCAGATGATAGTGGTATGGGTTCGATTAACTCATGGGACTCAATTTTTTTGGAATACTGATCCTAATTCGAACACTTATCATGTAGAGACTATGATCAAATCAATGGCTTATAAATAGGTTACGTGTAGGCATTACCTAGGTGGGTAGTTTGAGTCCCAACATTGTAACTAGATACTTATTTTCATAGTGTATATTTAGGTGGTCCAGTGGATAAATGGTTTTTCTCTGAGGTCATTGGTGTAGTCTAGGTTGTTTTTACCTAAAAGTCATGTGTGTTGATATTTTTATTTTTTCATTAATTTAAGTACACGTGATTTTTTCTTTGGCCGCTTATGTAATTTATGATACTTTCATTGACTAGATATTTATATCCATAAATAAAATAAACTTCACTTGGTATCAGGGAAATCACTAGATACGCTTAGTATGCTTAGGACCTTGTTATAGATCACTTAAGAGAGGGATCATCTGTAACCATGCTTCTTACTTTGATGGGTGAAACTATTCTTATTGGAAGGCTCGTATGAGATCCTTTTTATGGTCTATTGATGAGAGTGTCTAAAACTCCATCCTTTATGGTTGGAAACCACTTATGGTTACCAAAGATATTGTTGTCATACTTAAACCTATGATAGAGTGAATCACTGAAGATAAAATTGGAAATAATCGTAACCAATAAGGTATAAATGTCATATTTAGTGTTGTATTTGCTGATGAAATTTTTCATATTTCTCATCTTGATACTGCTAAGCAGTGTTGGAATATTTTAGAGGTTTCCCATAAGGGCACCTCACAAGTTAAAAGAACAAAACTTTGCATGTTTTATAATCAATTTAAAGATATTAGGATGAAAGAAAATGAGACTTTTTCTAAATTCTATGCTAGATTAGTGATATTACTAACACGTCTATCAATCGCTTCTATGCAAAGGTCACTACAATTAATGAAAGCGAGGATGTAGACAATATCATAATAGAAGAACTTGTAGAATCACTTCAAACCTATGAGATGAGCTTTTGAACACCTACAAAGAATTAGGTGTTGTTGCTTTCAAAACTGCCAGGATTGAAAAAAGTGACAATAAAGATACAAAACTAGCACTCTCGACCAGAAGACTAAAAGGATATTCAATAGAAGCAACCCTCAAAACAAAGCACAATCAAATCATCAAAAGGACCAGAATCACAGAGAACTCAAACCTATAATTTTGATGGTAAGAAACCTAAACCCACTAGACCTTAAAATTTTGAATGTATGGGTTTTGATATTTTATAGTAGATTATGCAAATAAAAAAGAAAAATACTGCAAGATCTTTCAAACCACATTCACTAACTCTGAAAGTGACAAGGACAATCTAGTTAAACCAAATAATAATGACACAAACTTCCTAACATTTGTTGCAGCATCTATTGAGTACACTAGTAAGTTTGATATTGATTCAAATGAGGAAAGTGACTTAAACATTTTAATGTCACCTATATTAATGATGTGTTTAAAGAGTTTATAATATGCAAAAGAGATGAAGAAAAGTTGCTTGCAGAAGTAACTAAACTTAATGAAAAACTTAAATTGTTTGAAGAAAGCTCATTAGTACTTGAACAAGATAATATTAATCCATCTAAATATTCTAATGCTTTGAATTCAAGTCTTACAATTTTAGAAAAAAGAAAAAAAATATGGTGTAGGAACTTGAACAATCAAAGAAAGTTGTGATAAGGTTAACCATTGGAACCGAAAGGCTAAACAAAATTATGGATTATGGAAAACCTGTTAGAGATAAGAGAGGACTAGACTATGAAGATGAAGATTCTACGTCATTATCTTAAAAAAAACTAAGTTTGTAAAACCCTCAAACCCTACTACATAGGATACAAATACAACTTCAACATCAAAGGTTATATGATAAGGCCTTATTACCCCACTCTTAATATTACTCATTATACACAAAGAACAGTGGCACCTGTTATTAAAACATTTGTCAAGTTTGTGCCTGTTTGTCGTCATTATGGTAGGAAATGTCATATTAGGCCAAGTATAGATTTTTGATGAATGCTTCTAAATTTAATAATACTTTTCATGCTTCATATAGTAGGACTTATAACCATCATACATCTATGCATGTTGCATCATATTCTTGGATGAATAGAAATTATAATATCATGTTTAAAAATTATACTATAAAGCATGAAGTTATTGGTTTAATGAGGAATGTAAAATTCAACACTCATAATTCTAAGACTAATTATCATAATCCTATTATGCATGATACATTTTCATTTAGGATGAATGATAAATCTAAAGTTAAGTCCAAGAATATGCCTATGACAATTAAGGCAATTGAATTCCAACCCAAAGATATAAAGAAACCAAAATTCAAGAAAGTATGGGTTAGGAAAGATTGTATTTTTTCGATCACCCAGCCATTGTTCTTTATTGTATCACCTAGATACTTTTGTTTGAGTGCTTAATTGACCCTAGGTGAACATCTTTAGTTTGATTGTTTGTTTTTTTATTTTTATTGATGTGTTTTAGTTTGAAAAAAAAAGATAAAAATAAATAAATAAAAAAGAGAGGAAGTAGACATGTTTCAACATTGACATGATCATTACATACTCCATTCATACTTATTTTGATTGGCTACACATATAACGATTTTTTTGACTTATGCATTCACTTATTTTTCACATTTGGTGATCGATATTGACATTAACCTACTCACATACTCACTAGAAATATACATATGTCATGCTAGAAGTTTATAATTAATTATGTTAGATTTTAGGGCATGATATAACCTTTCCTATGAAAATTAAAGTTGAACTCTATCTTTCATTGTATAAAATATTGCTATAAAGACATACCTAGTTTTTAGAGGGCTACTTACTGTAATATGTGAAAGCTACCACAGTGATCAGAGAGAGTTACCTCACAACAAGTCATCATAACTTATCATAAATGAACAAATCGACATCCTATTACAATTCCAATACATATTTTATTTTTTTTACTGTCGATAAGTCACCATATATGTTAGTATCTTTGAGTGTCTTATCTACATATTTTTTTTTTTGTAAATGGATAGTCACACTTTAAAAAAAATTCATAATTTGTTTGTACTATTGTAGTCATGCTAAGTCTACTACCATGGATTAAAATATTATATATATATATATATATCAATTTTTATAATTTTTTATTTTATTCTAATTTATTTAGAGGAGTTGTATAATTTAGGGAGAGTTTATTCATTTTTAGAAAATATATTATTTTTAGCTCTCAATTTTGAGCTTTTAAGAATTTGTACTCCTCTTTTTAGTCATTAAATACATTGCTCGCTTGCTTAACCTATTTGTCATTGCTTCATGATTATATTGTTTATCTGTATGATAAAAAAAAGATAAAATAACGTAAAGTATATTCGTATTAAAAATCTACAAAAAAGATAGAGAGCTAATATAGGGGAAGTACTTTGTAGATATTACACATAGGGGAGTAATGCTTTTAATTTCTATCTAATGATTACTCACTTATGAATATTCTTCACTTTTTATATTATTATATACACTGAACTTATGAATAAAGAGTTTTTGGAGACAAGTTTATTTTGTATTTATATTTTTGACTTTTAGTGTTCACATGATCTTTCAACAATCAAGCGAAAATGGTTTCGTCAGATCATAGGATAGTACCACTATGTAAAATTTAATTTTTCTAGGAGAGTTATGTAGTGATAGAGAGAGAGGGTTTGCTACACAAATATGCGAAAAGGGATATTGTTAGGTTTATGTTAGCATTGATGATATTCGTGAAACAAAACATTTAAATTTAATTTTAGTTTATAGGTGTGCCTTAGAAGAATATTTCAAGCTGTAGAAACTATCATGCCCAAAGATCACATATCATGTATATTTCAATTCTCGTGCACGTTAGATTTTATAATAGACACAATAGAGAAAATATGAATTTGATCCACTTAATTGATCGAGTAATAAACTTGATTCATCTTATTTTAATTTATGACTAGATCGATCGAGGGATTTACTTGATCGATCCACTTGTTTTTGAAGCCTTTTGAGTGAAAACTTTTGTATTTACTGATTGGATGAAGTCTTTTATCATTCACATTAAAGCATTTGTATTGTTCTCAGTAGGTGGCTTCTTCGCTTGGACTTGTGATTACTGTGATTGTTGAAAACCAAGTGGTGAAAACGATTGATAGTTGAATTGATTACCATCTTAATTGTTGTTATTCCAAGAGAAATTTGGATGTTGTATCCATCTTGGGTTATATATGTTTGAGTATAGATTATTGTTTTAGTTCACATTTCCCACATAGAATACTGATTCAGGATTATTTGGACAGTTATGAAACAAATGAGCTCCCCCATAAAACACACACAACACCCTTGAATCTTGGAACTGGTTTATACTTGTTGGTGAATTTTGAGCCTTCAAAAGATTAATCAAAGATGATACTTGAGCTGTAAGTGCTATGATATCATTTACCTCATGCACTTCACCTACTCTTCTTATGGTTGTCATTCTATCCATTGGACATTGATAATTATTGCCATCCATTTTCTCAAGTAACTCATAAGGTTTGTTATAAGATTTGGATAGCATAGCTTCATTAGCAGATGCATCAATAGTGTTTTTTTAGCATTGAGACCATTATAGAAAGTCTCCATTTGGATCCAATAAGGGATACATTGGTGAAGACACTTCCTTAGCAATTCTTTGAATCTTTCCCATGCTTCATATAAATATTCTCATTCATATTATAGATAATAGGTAATGTCATTTCTAAGTTTGGCATTTTTTGTTGGTGGGAAGTATTTCATCAAGAATTTATCCACCTAATCATTCCAAGTTGTAATGGAATCAGGTGGTAAAGAGTTTAGCCAAGCTCGAGCATGGTCTCGCAAAGAGTAAGTGTTGTCTCTTTTGGAGAACATAAAATGTGCAAGTATACACGGTCACAAGTAATAAGATTTGTAAGTAAAGTATCGTTCCCATGGAGATTTGTTACTACAGTTTGTTGATTACTAAAATTATTTCGCTCTGATTTTATCCAAAACGATCATTGATTTGGAAAAAGTGTAAAGAAAAGAGTTTAATAACAAAATAAAAGAAATATAGGATTGCAATTTTTCACCAAATTAATCCACTCAAATCATATTATTTTCTTTTGATTTATATTTTTTGTACATTTAATTTGTCAACTGAAAACTTCTAATTTTATCCATACATCTCTTCCGAGCTCTGTATAAACACCCCTCGTTAAATTAATTCACTATATTCCTATGAGAATTAAATTTACCGAGATTCATTAAGTTTTAAGTTCTCAAATGGCCACACATACAATTAGGGTATATTCCTATCCTTCATCATACATGTCATTCTATCTACGAGCAATATACACACAAATGCCTCTTCCAAGTTTATTTATGTGCCACGGATCAATTTGATAAAATTCGTAAATAATCAAAAAGCATTAAGCAAAAAATAGAATGAACAAATCGAACGTCTTATAAATCTACCAAAAATAATTAAAATCAAAGCTTCATAAATTTAGATCAAATGCAACCCTAGAAAAATTAAATTACTTCATAAATTTAAAATTAAATTACAACAGATACAGAAAAATTAGAAGAAGAAGAAAGGAAATTAAAACATCTTGTAGCGCAAATGTTTGGCACACATAGAACACAACAGAAGCCAAAAATGGCCTCTGCATGTTCCACAGTCCAGCCCCTAACACCACAAAAAGTCTAAACTCCCAAAAAACATTTTAACTCTTTATACTATCCCCTATTTATAACATCAAATTTCTAAAAAATTACATTTTAAAATATATTTTTTTAATACACGCGAGGGATAACTAATGTTGGAGAAATTAATTTAAAAATACGCGTGGGGGACAAAATTGTATCAAAAATGCGTTTAATTCTGAGTGGCAGAGAGCCGCGCGTTTTTGATTTTCTTTTCCATAAAAGATGCCACGTGTCGAGCTCTGATTCGTTGCAAGGAATAGTGGAACACGTGGTAGTATCTCATTGGTTACAGGGAACGGGCGCACGATAGATTGTCACACGGGATTGGGGCGCGCGAAACGTAGGGGGACAGCGGCTGAGACGCGTGTGAGATTCCGTGCTTTTTCTTTCATAGAAACGTGCCACGCATCAACTCATGATTCCTTGAGGGGGAAAGTGGGACACGTGGCAGACGTTAAATGGCTGGAGAGAACGATTGCACATGGTTCAGCGGCATACGATCACAACCTTTGGCAGACGCGTAACATACACATGGGACCCACTGGCGTGCCGAGTGGTGCACATGAAATCCCGTGTCCAATCTCTTTTGTCGTGTCTATGGTTTCACGCGCCTCATCGCAACCGTTCGTTACCTGATCGCACGGTTGGTGATGCGCGATTGTGATTGAACGCGTGGCCTCTTTTACCTGCGTAGAAAATAAATTTTCTTAATTGCATTTTGACCTACAAATTTAATTCAATTTACATTTTTAAACTTTCTTTAATTACAATTAAGCCCTTTTCTAATTTAAATTTTAAACTTTTAATAATTGAAATTAAACTCGATTTTAATTTAAATTATATTTTTAACTTTTATTAATTGCAATTAAACACTTTTTTATTTGAAATTATATTTTTGGGCATAAATTTGCAATTAAGTAAATTTTCGATATAAATTATTTAATTTTCTTAAAATATATAAAAAAACAGTAAATACTAATTTATTAAACTAAAATTAACCAAAAATGTAAAGAATATAGCAATTATAATTAATAAAATAGGTGAAAATAACTATATAAAATACAGTTATCAGTAAGGGAATAATCTAAAGCCTAAATGCCTCTTTAGTCACATCATAAAATTTGAATGAATCTCCAATTTCAATAAATAATGTGAGATGCAAATGAGGATCCTCTATTGGTAATCTGCTAAATTGTCCAACTGTTTGTAGCATTTGAAACATCACTGACTTTAGTTCAAACTGAATAGATTGAATGTTTGGCCTTATAATACTTCAATTCAGCCCTTTCAACGTAAGTCTTGCATATTCGTTTATAGATTTGTTCCTATCGTCCATTAAAGGAATTTGATTGATCAAATTTAGCCCATTATTGCTTATTTCTAATAGATTAGTGATTTTTTCTACTTGGGTGAGAACTTGTTGTTTTCTTATTGATCTCAAAGTATGCTCAATTTCAGGATCTAAAGGCAAATTTTCTTTTTCATAGACTCTATTTATACAATAGACTCAAATGTATTTCTAATAGCACTAAAAGAGATGTCTAAATTAAAAATAAATAAATTAATTAAAATTATGACAAATAAATAAAGAAAAATAACTAAAATAAATAACTAGAAAAATTAAATAAATTAAAATTAAGAAAATAATTAAAATAAAAAATTAATTTCTAATATTTATAATTCCCAATAATGGCACCAAAAACTTGATCGGCACACAAATAATGTGCAATGAATATGCAAGCATGTGTATCGCAACATGTAATATAATGATAAGAAAATATCACTCTCACAGAGATTATGTTATTAGAAATTAATTTTTAAAACAAAAAATAAAAATCAATTTTTTTGTGTTTTTATATTTTGGTAAGCAAAATTAAAAGAATAAAAATAAATAATAATAATTAATTAAAATAGATTTGGTAACTAAGAAGATATATGAGAAAATATCTAGGAATACTTAATCCCTAATTTTCTAAACATATAAATTATTGAAATTCCTGCAATATAATTATCATTCAATTACATGATGAATTAAATCTAATCTAACATGTATTCATCTTTCAAGTAAACTACCTATCATATAGTAATTAACCTAATCAGACTCTTATGTCAATTATATTGCATACTACTCATTAAGTTCATCAATTATGAACGACATACATATGAATCATACATATTTGCCTAAAAACTATGTATGTTACTTAATCAAGAAAAACAATTAAATAATTCTCTCAAATATAATTAATTGCCTATATAGATCAATTCTTAGCTAAACAATTAATAACATAAAAATTAGATTAAATAATATAATTAAATTAAAATCATAATTGGGGTAAAATATTAGTTCATCACATGGTGAAAATTGGCATTATAAGACCCCTAAATTAATAAATTAACTAGAAATAATTTTATCCTTAAAGCTCATATTTTTCATAAATAAAGACATAAAATTATAATACTAATCTCCTCTTGAATTTTCATCAAAATTGTATCTCTTTTTTAATTTTTATGTATTTTTCTCTTTTTTTGGCTCAAAAAATTGATGAAAAATATGTTAATTTTGGCTCATTAGGATATATGGAGAAATTAGGGGGTTAAATATAACTCAGTTGGAATCTAGACCATCATATGAGCTTTAGATTAAAGACTGAGATGAAAAAGAGGAAAGTTAATAGCCACAACCAATAGGAGAGGGACACATGGCACATGATATTCACTAGGCAAATTAGTGTATGAAAAACTCAAAATGAATGTTGTTCTAACATGTGGCATGATGCTGCATCACATGGTACACTCTACATTTTGCGATTAGGCCTATCCATTTACGTGTCACCCACGTGGCTTGATCCATCAACTTCTCTGCATACGTGGCTTCCATATGGAAGCTCTTGATTGGTCCTACACTAAATTTGATAAAAAATCTGTAAAAATTTCAAAAATTATATTTTCACCCCTTTTCATTAAAAAGTTCATATTTTAATATTTTTAGTCCCAAAAATACTACTTATTGAATCAAACAAGCAAATATTAAGGAGAAAAGTGCACTAATGACTCTATTTTTATAGAGTCATCACCTACCTATTACCATTCCCACTTGTCACCACTGTAGTAAGCTTGGGCATTTGAAACCACACTGTGGAAAATTTAATTCTCATCCTCATGTGAAAGTCAATATGAGCGCTTCCTCTTCTTCTCCTCCACGTACTACTCTTTAGAGTTAGGGACCCTATTTTCCAGTTCTACTATTCACACTTGTTATTGTTGTAGCATTGTGTGGCTCATCTAAGCATATTCATATAGGTTTCATTATGCACCTGAGACACAAAAGTAGAAAGAAATAAATCAGGTTCAAAAAACCCATCTTGCTTTGTTTATATGGATGACTAGACTAGTTTTAGCAAAAACTTAAAAAAAAAAAGAAAATTCCATATACTCCTCATACTCACATGAGTCAAAGACTATCTCCAAGTTCTATTGCCCCTTTGATCACTAATTTTAGGTGATTTGTTAGGATCAAGTTGCTTACTTTTGTTTCTCTTTATATTTGTCATTTTTTTGTCTGTGAAACTATGTTATTTCATTTATGTTCATCTGTTTGACACTTCTTCTTGTCTATTACTTAATGTTTCTGATAGTATGTTAATTATCATATTTGTTACTTTACCTTTATGATGATCTTTTACTAGCTTTCCCAGATGATATTTTCTTTTACATGTTCTTTATGTGTGTTTATCTTGTATACTGCTTGCTTCTTCCTTGATGGTATTTTATATATGCATCACATAGCATGGTTGCATTATGTAGTGTCATTGTAGTAGGATTCTCTGTCTGCAACCCTATCTTTCTTATGAGATGACATTTAGAATGCTTCTCGTCAATCTTACTACATATTTCATTCTTACACCTAGCATATTGTATGTTGATATAATTAATTACTTGATAATTAAATTTATTATAAAAAATAATGTATATACAATACATATATATAGTTAACTTAAATTACAAATAAAATAATGTCATCAAAGTGTCATGGATTTTGTGATATTCCCAATTATTTTAAGGAGAGCAAGCTTGGTAGGCTTAGAATCACTAGTATAGTGACAAGGAAATTGGGCAAAAAGCAGTTGGTCCATATAACAATTCATTCCCCTACATACATGAGAACGTAAACATCCATCAAATAAATAGTCTAAACTTCAGAGACATATGAATAGAGAAATTAAAGCATTATAAATATTACCATGATATTGTCCTATGTTATTCAAGATTATATTCTTCTCCTGATGTTATAATTTGAACAAAGTGTTCTGTCCATTCTTCTTGTAAATCATCAAAAATATGCATATTATAGCCCCATTTGTTTCAACCAAAGAAATATACGTAATTAAATTCAAAATAAGAATGTGATATCATCAATTCACAAAACATAACTTATATATGTTAAAAGATTAGTAAAAGAGATTACCACATCGACATCCGAGTGACATAATAATAATCTTATTCCTTCGAAATCATATTAGCACTTCTTTATTAATCTTTTGTCTATAAATATGAAGCTACCTAGAGAAGTTGGTATTTTTAATGCTATAATGAGCTCTAAATATGAAGTTAAGTATAACTTTGATTTGTTACTTGGCTTGGTTGAGTTTTGGTGCACATAAATGTATGGAACAACATTGTAATACGTTTATGGGCACCAAAAATCAACCAACCCAAGTAACAAATCGAAGTTAGACTTAAATTCATATTTAGAGCTCATTATAGCATTAAAAATACCAGCTTGATTCCAGATAGCTTCATATTTATAGACAAAAGATCAATAAAGTGCTAATATGATTTCAAAGGGATAAGGTTGTTATTATATCACTCGGGTGTCAATGTGATAATCTATTCTAATAATATTTTAACATATATAAGTTATTTTTATGAATTCATGATATTACACTGGAATGATGATTCTTGGGTGATTTTCCTGTACTTGGCTGGCCAGTGACTACCATGATGTTGTCATAAGGAAAGTAGGCAAGAGAGATGAGATGAAGTTTGGGCAAAAACAAGCCTATAAAACAATGCATTCTCCTAAATACATGAGCACATAAACATCCATCAAACAAGGGACTTCAGACACAAGAATAGAGAAATTAAAGCATAATAAAAATTACCATTATGTTATCATATGATATTCAAGATCATCAGAATATTCTCCTGATTCTTCTTGTGATGATATAATTTGAACCATGTGTTCTTCCCATTCCTCTCATTAATCATCAAAAATTTGCGGTTCATAGCCCATCTTGTTCCAACCAAAGAACTACGTGTATTTAAAATCAAAATAAGAATGTAATTTCATGAATTCAAAAAAAATAACTCATATATGTTAAAAATGTATATTGGTAAAAGATATTACCACATCTTCAATTGGAATTTTGATATTTGTGATGATTTTGCTCATAAACTTCATGACATAATAACCACACATGACTCCATCATTTTGTTGTGGAACTTACAAAAAACAAGTGTACATGATTTTCCATATTCGAACATCTTTATTATTAATAGTAAAATTAATAAAATTATTATGTTTTGCTTGTACATAGCATAACTTTATGCCATATAAGCTTATGAGATTTTTTAAGGGTAATGCCCCTAAACTTGTTCCACAACTTGCATGCCTTATCAAAGTTTAAAACTTTTAGTTTTTTATTAAATATTATATAGAACAATAGAAGAAAAATAGCTAGCTATAACTCTTACATTTCAACAACTGCTTTTGTATCTTTACTCAGTTCTATGGAGGCTGAGTCACAATACCAAGCATGATTATTGAACAGATCAAGGATCACCAACATCTAATGATCTTGGCCTTGTTTAAACCTTAGTGGCCAAGGGATTGTCAACTTTTGATTTATGTTAAGCATTAATGCCCTATCACATAATTGTTTATCTCTGATGCTAACATTCTTCTCTTGATGTTGATTAATATATGAAGAATCATAGAACATTACTAAATGTGACGAGTGATTATGTTGAAGTCGATAATAACATGCCCTATATAAAAGAAATATATATAAGTAATTAGATAATATAAATATAATTATACATGTTCTACATAAATAAAAGAAATTTATTGATTGATGACTCACCTTGTCCACACTTGAATTATACTTAAATCAATCATTTGATATTCAAATAGTTGCACTATGCACTCGGTCGATATATATGTTTGGCCGATGTCTACAACAGAAATTTCTATAGGAAATGGCATAGTTCATCCATCATTTATGCTAGATGCCCTCGCAATAATAGTCATCAAAGCACCAAGATTTCTGGTGAAGTTTAAAGCATAATCATAACTATACTTTTTACAAGGCTTCTTCTTGAATGACTTAGTGCATGATGATTGGCCACTAGATATAGATTTATCACGAGATACTTGCTTCATATCTCTTAAATGTGCCGCATTTACAAGTTATGGTATAATAGATTAAAGAAGAAGTATTTTGTATGTTAGTAACAATAAAAGATATAATAAAATACTAGTAGTAAAAAAGTGTTACCTTTTAAGTAAAAAAATAGTACCACATCAAAATTTAGAACAACTTGAATCGACGGCGAAGCCACATACTATCCAACTGCCTCTTGGACTATGGTAGCATCAGAAGGCACATGTAGTAGAAAATCATGAAGCAATGATTGAACAATTACTATTCACCAATGATTTGACAAATATTGATTATGAATCATCCGATCATCGTTCAATTGTTGTACTGTTCCAATATCAACAAAGTTCATTGATGTTGGATGTTGCAATAAACATTTCATATTCTGTAAAAAATTAAAGTGTTATATATAATAAATAAAACATATATTAAAAAATAAAAATAATAGATTATCTACACCAAAAATTAAAATCTTAGCACATATGATTCATCAAATAGAGGAGGACTCCATGTGGGGTAGCTATTGGATATACATTCTCATCAAAATGTTCATCGTGATATGATTGATGGTAAGAATGTGCAGATTGCATTGGAGAAAATGAACCACTACTTATTGCATCTACATTCCTGGCATAAAGGAAGGACCAATAGGATGACTATATCTCATACTGGATATAGGTTTAGCACCATGAAATTGCATGGGTGGCATGCCTGTCATGGATGGTTGCATGCCTGGCCAATATGGCAAGCCCTGATTGTTGTATGATGTCATTCCTGACATGTGTCATGGTTGATATTTTTTAAAGTGGCAATCTCACTTAACATTGAGGCCTTAAAAGAGTTGAGTTCTTCTTCAATTTACTATACTTCTTCTTATTTCCCATCTGAGGCTTTTGTTTTGGAATGTTAAAATACTCCATATAACCATCATATTGGCTACCTCTCCTAACATGACCAGGATGCTCGAGTCTGAATGCATGATATAGAGCATCTCTCCCAAGCTCTTCGATTATTTCACCCCTGGATATTTGTTCTTGAACAACTCTCTACAAATAATAAAGGAAACAAACATTTCATGCATTATTACATCAATTATTAAAAATCATATGGATTTTGTGTCAACCAAAATTGCTAACCAACTTATTTAGTTATTCTTCTTGCTTAGTCATTGGTCTTGAATTCTTCGTTTTGGAAGTCATTGTTTCTATATACAATTCAGATCGGGTAACTGGTCTACCCAATTCAACTTCCTACATAAATTAAATAAATTTATTAACCATGACATCAACTTAAATTTGAAGAAAATAAATATAAAAATATTTATAAATTAACACAAATTAATAATACCATTCTATATCTAACTTCTGGATTTGAAGACCTCCTAGTATGGTTAGGAAGAATATTATGCATTTGTATATTCTGATGTTCTTCCCTAATAATTTGAAATCCATCCGTACGTATATAATCCACGAAGTCTTTCCAAACTTAAGGTGTAATCTAGAGGTGTCGTTCAGGGATTTTGTAGAGCTCTACTTCATCATATGGTTCCAAATATGGAAACACATAATTTCTTGCCAATCTTGAAGTTTTGTATTCCTTCCATGCCTTATTTGCAATCTTATAACACTTGCTCTTCCAAGTGTCATCGACTTTATAACGATTCTATAAAAACACACTACAAAAGATTAGATATAATACAAAAAAGATAAAATATATGTAATTAGTTATAAAATATTAGAGACTTACACAAATGGTTTTCCATATTTTTAACTTTTTAGCTTTGTCAACCTGAGTCTAATCATTTATATTGATTGGTATACTTGACTTCACAAGTCTACCAATATAGGATTTCAATTGTTGGCCATTTTCCCCTATTGGATTACCAGTAGCATCAAATAGAACGGGTACTCTATCATCTGGGTTAAGTGGAGCATCAAGTATATTTGCCCAACCCCTTCTTTTTAAATGCCCCAATGGATCATTTGTATCTACAAGCTCTATCACCCTAGGATCCATGAAATATTTGCAAACAATGAAGAAATATAAATTAATTGAAAATTTTAGGAACATATATATATATAAACATCCAAGAGTTATTAGAACAATATAGAACATGCATTATGTTTAATTAGGTTGTTGATCGTATATATATATATATATATATATATATATATATATATATATATATATATATATATATATATATATATATATATATATATTCCTTCACAATCACTTCAAATCCATGACGAAGAATCATTGTCATCAACTAGATCATCACATACATTAGGAAATTTGTTTGAGAAATGACTAATATTAGATAATGTATCAAGCATAGGGTCATCATCTTCTAAAGCATCACAATGGTAAAACTCCTTTTGTGGAGGCGTTAACATAACAGACCATCTTGTGTCAATTTGATCGCTCACGTAAAATACTTGTTTTGCATGAAGTGCTAACGTGAAAGGATCATCAATGTGACTTATCTTGGATAAATTTACAAGGGTAAATCCAAAATCATCTATTTTATATCCATCATTGATAACATCTTCAACCCAATCGCACAAGAAAACTGTTTCATAGAAGACCTCATAATCCAGTTCCCAAATCTCTTGAATTTTACCATAATATGTTCTATCTGAAAGTACAGGATTACCATCTTTTGAACTGGAAAATTGCAGAGTTTGTGCAACCATCTTCACACCACTATTCTGATTTACTCAGAATTTGTCCCTAGCTTGAGTCGTAAACCTTGATCCATTAATTATGAAACTAGAAAATGTTTTGACATCAAATTTTGGACAATGTGCAAACCATTATACACTTTTTGTTATTTTATGATTGGGTTTGTTGACATTGTATATGATGTTGGTGGCAAGTATGTTCGATTCTTATCATTTTCCACCCTTGGTGCCAATTCAGGTCGTATGCCTAGTTTCCTTAAATCCAGTCTTGCTTTAATTTCATCCTTTGTTTTTCTAGGTATATTAAGTAATGTACCAATCAAGCTCTCACATACATTTTTCTCAAATTGCATGAAATATAAAATGTGATGAATGTGTAGGTCTTTCCAATAAGGTAATTCCCAAAATATTGATTTTTATTCTAATAACCATGGTCTACTGATTCAATAACATTTTCATTTTCATCCCTTTTAATAGTTGACCTCTTTCGTTTCCCTACCTTAGTGAGTATTCTTTTTCTCATCTTTCCATATTGTTTAAATTTCATACCATTCAATTACCTTAATATCTCAACACCTTGTAAAGGTTGGGATGCATAATCATGATCTTCTTCACCATCGAATGGTTTCTTTTGGTATCTAAACTTGTGTACAGATGGAAAAAATCTTCTATGTCTTCTATAAGACATCTTTCATCTGTGAACAAGATAAGTTGCAGAAGTTCCATCACTACATATAGGGTATCCCTTGTAACCTTTTGTTGCATGTCCTGATAAGTTCCCATAGGCAAGAAAATCGTTAATTGTCCATAAAAGGACCCCCTTCAAGTTAAAGTGTTCTTCTTTATGTATATCGTAAACATTTACACCATTATTCCATAACATCTTTAAATCATCTACCAGAGGCTGCAAATATAGATCAATATCAACACCAGGTTGTTTCGATCATGAGATCAATAATGTTAACATCATGAATTTTCTTTTCATACACAACTAGGGAGGAAGGTTGTAGGTTACCATAATTACTAGTCAACAACTATATCTACTACTAAGGGAGCTATGTGGATTAATTCCATCAACAACAATGACAAGACGAATATTGTGCGGATCAGGTGCAAATTGAAGGGATAAATTATCTTTTACTTTCCAATTTGGAGAATCACAAGGATGACGTAGCACCCTATCATCAAATCGATTATCTGAATGCCAAGTCAACATCTTTGATGTCTCTTTACTTTTGAACAACCTTTGAAATTGAGGAATCAGAGGAAAGTAACAAAGAACCTTTGCGGACACACCTTTCTTAGGTGTTGTCTCATTTGTAGCATGCTTCCATCTCGATTCTTTACACATCAGAAAATCATCTAACGTCTCATATTATTTTTTATAAACAATACAATCATTTAGACAAGCATGAATCTTATGATATTTCATGCCAAATCGACTAAGAGATTTCTTCACTTTATACATTGAAGATGGAAATTCAATACCCTCAGGAAACATATCTATTAGTAGATTTAGTAATTCTATAAATCCCTTATCAGAAAAACCATGTTTTGCCTCCACATTGTACAAATGAACCAATCCCGACATTTTAGTGTATTTCTTGCATTTTGGATGCAACAGTTTTTTGGCATCTTCTAAAAGTTTTTTAAAGGTTATATGATCATCCTCTTGTAGTTCATCTTCAACACCATGAAACATATTTTCTATCTGTACATTATGATAAGATGTATTTAATATACTCATATTCTTATTTATATCTTCCCCATGAGTATTATCAATATTTTCTCCATGATAATACTAACATTTATAACTCAAAAGAATACTACTACTGATAAGGTGATACTTAACCTCGTCAACTTCATGAAATCGCTCATTTTTACATTTAACACATGGACATCGAATTATACTAATTTCATTATTACTATTTCTAAAAGCAAATTCCATGAAACTTTCAACTCTAGAAATGCAGTCCTACTCAATTCTACACTTTGACAACCAAGATTTGTCCATTTTCTATTAATGACATTAAGCATATTAAATATGTATCCAATTAATATTGTTAAAGTATTCTTATATATGAATTTCCTAATTATTAGAATATATACCAAATCATGCATAATACAAAAATTTATCATTTTAAAATTGCATTACTTTTACTTAATAAAATATAATTATTTATATGAAAATAAATTTATCCACATAAGGTAAATATTCTAGTCCCTCAAACTCACAACATCCAGATATTATTTTCATAGAAAATCAGCCAAACAAATAATAACATGCATAATACAAAACATACATAAATAAAAAATTTATACAAAAAATAACTCAAAATGAATAATAAGTGCATAGGATTAATAGAAATACTTACAAGAGTAAATGAAGTGACAAAATGAAGGAAATGAAGAAAAAAAAAGTGTTTTATAAGTGAAAAATGGGTATAAAAAATTTGAGTATTTCACTCGAAAAAATAAGGAATCTGGAAGATAATTTAGAGAGGAAGAAAACCCACTAAATGACGTTGAAAATGGTGGTCAGAGGTGGCCATAAAATGAGAAAGAGTGGAGGAGGTGAAGCTCGATTTTGAGTTTTTTTTGGGTGTTGCAAATTAAAAATGATGTTCTGATAGAAAAGAGAGAATAGAAATGAAAAAATACGCGTGGATAGCATCAGTTGACATGTTGAACCGACACTACACACGTGGATAGCATCGGTTTTATGTGTCAACCAACGCTATCTATGTGGATAGTGTCGGTTGACACATAAAACTGACGCTATCCAAGTGTGTAGCGTTAATTCAACACGTCAACTGACACTATCCACATGTATTAATTTTTTTTAACAGTTTCTAAAATTAAAATTAAACAATACAATTTTTTTATTTTTTTGGTCAATTATTTTTTAAGATTTTAATTAATTATAGACCTTTTATATTTTTTTTGAAAACTTTTTTGTATTATGTTTTTCATGCTATCCAAATTCGATAACTACGTATGAAAACATGTACATAAAATTAAGTGTGTATCCAAAAAAACACACAAAATTCTATAAATTATATAATTTTAAAAACCAATTGACTAAAAAAAAGAAGAAAAAATTATACTATATATATATATATCCAAATTCAATTTTAAATAGTTCAAATAAAATATTAATTGACCCATAAAAATTGTATATAATAAAAAAATTAATTACGTGGATAGCATCAGTTGACACATAGAACCGACGCTACGTCCTACGTGTAGTGTCGGTTCAACACGTCAACCGATGCTACATATAGTGTCAGTGTTTTACCAAATTGACTTTAAATTGATTATACGTCAGTTTTATCCAAAATCGACTTTATATATCAACTTAAATGCCACATTTTGTAGTAGTGTTTTCTGTGATGTTGTCCCTATCTAAGCATGTCTTATGTTTCTATGTTGAAACTTGTATCCTTCTCACATCTTGGTGGTTCTAGTAGCGTCCCTTGGTTCTTCCTTATGATATTGCTTATGTTGCTCACTAGTTAGTTTGTTTGTTTGTTTCTTCTTACTAGAAATGATGTGATTGTTGTTATTTATCTCTTTCAAGATACATTCCCTTTATTTTTGGCCATTGATGTGTTTTGAGTCCTTTCTTGTCATTTCACTTATTAGTCATAGTTCTATGTTTTGTGTGATTGACGACTTTTCTCTTTGCTATACTATTGCATGTAAAGTTAATTTTATAAGGATCATGTTGATATATGTTTGGCATGCATTTAACTTAAATTGAAATGTTGATGTTTTGATATACGTATTCCATAATAGCATGTATGGCTAAATTTTTCTTGTTTGCTTATCTTAAATAAAATTCTCTTTTGCACATGTCATATCTTTGTGAATTTATATGGTTATTTTTAGAAGATTGTGTAAAAATTATGCTTTGATGATTTGTATTTCTCTAATAAGATTTAGAATCCACCTTTAGTGTCTTTCTAGGCAAAATTATAGGTGCTGCTTGGTTAGAAAGAGGATTTAGGCCATCCTTAAATCATTTTTCCATTCATGCTACCATTATTCTCATATCCATAGTCTCCCCTCTTTGAGCCTTTATGGTATTCTTTCATTTATTTGCCCCTAAATACTAGCCTAGCCTAAAGATTTATTCCCACTTACCTTATCCACTTTTTGACCGAACTTATATGTTCTAGGTTTGTCAGTCTTACCCTCTTGGTTTCTATAAAAAAATGGGGAAAAGAGAAAAAGGGAAAAGGGAAAATATTTATAATGGATTAATGAATAAAAAAAAGGAAAGATGGAGAAATGAAAAATATAAAGAAGTCTTGAGATATGCTTGTGTAAAAACAAAAGGAATGAGAAAAAAAGGTGAAAAGATGCTGAGTATGTTGAGACAATGTTACATAAACATCTAATTTTTGTGTATTGTTCTCTCAACTTCATTGGTTGATATTTGAGAAGTAAAGAGAAAAGAACCCCATGTTTGATGGTATAAGTGTTATGGTTATGAACTTATCATTTGTTTGGATGAACAAAGGTGTGTTTAAGCCTAAATATCTTCTTTCTCCTACCCATTCCTTAGCCTACATTACAATCTTTGAAAGGCCTCATGATTTTTTCTTAGCTAGTACTTAGATTAATGGAGAGAGAGACTAAGTGTCGACTTACAAAGTTTTGTTTTACTTGAGTTTGCATTTCTATTTGCTTGGTTTGAATAAACATATCACGATGGCATATAGAGTAGACAAGTTTAAGCATATTACAAACAAAGTATGTCATCAAAAATTTAGTCATACCCTTACATGAATACATCATGGATTGATGGACATGTAGATTTTTGTGTTGAATGATTTGTTTTTCCTTTATGAACCCTCTAATTTTTTAAACATGTTTTGTTTGTTTTCCACGTTCTATATTTTGTACTATCTGTTATGTGTAGATTTCTTTGTATCGAGGGGGATTACGAGTAAAGTGCATAACCTATTTGCTATATCTCATGCATACCTTTAGGAAGAGAGGTGTATGTCTTGTGTATGCTATCTAAGGAAGTGATGTGTTTGTTTTACTCTTATTATTTGTCCTCTTTGTGAATTTTTTTATGCTGCACATTCATGTAGTGCTTCCTTCTCTGTGAAGTATCACTATATAAACCATGCATAAATATGACTATTATTATGATATATTGCATGCATTGTATGTAATCTTTGGTTTCACATGTCTACCTCCATGTTTTCCTACTTTTGCTTCCTTCTTACATGCTTCTTATTTGTCATTCATTGCCTAGTAACTGTTGCTGGAATTCTGATCGCCACACAAATTGTGTGTGCAATAAATATGCAAGTATACGTATCGTAACAAGTAATATAATGATAAGTACAAATCGTTCCCAAGGATATTATTTTTTAGAAACTAATTTTTAAAACTAAAAATAATAAAAATCAATTTTTTTGGTGTTTTTATAGCTTAAGAAAGCAAAATTAAAATAACTAAAAGTAAATAACAATAATTAATTAAATAAGATTTTGGGACTAAAAAGATATATGAGAAAATATCTAGGAATACTTAATCCCTCAATTTTCTAAACATATGAATCACTAAAATCCCCCCAACATAATATCAATTAATTACATGATCAATTGAATCTAACCTAGCATGTATTCCTCTCTCAAGTAAACTACACATCATATAGTAATTAATTTCATCATACTCTCATGCCAATTAAATTGCATACTACTCATTAAGTTCATCAATTATGGATCACATACATAAGAATCATACATCTCTGCCTAGAAATTATGCATGTTATTTAATCAAGACAAACAATTAAATAATTTTCTCAAATCTATTTAATTGTCTCTATAGATAAATTATTGGCCAAATAATTAATAGCATAAAAATCAGATTAAATAATATAATTAAATTAATATTATAATTGGGAAAAAATATTAGATCATCACATAGTGAAAATTGGGTTCATAAGATCCCTAGATTAATAAATTAATTACACATAATTGTGTTCACAAAACTCATATTTTTCATAAAGAAAGACATAAAATTAATAAAGAAAAGAGTAGAAAAAGAAATACAATCAATCTCTTGAATTGTAAAACTAATTTCCTCTTGAATCTCCACCAAAATTGTGTCATTTCTTAAATTTTTCTATATTTTTCTCTCTTTTTAGCTCTAAAAACTGACCAAAATTATGCTAATGGAGGCTCATTAGGGTTTATGGAGTGATCAGGGCCTTAAATAAAACTCAGGTGCGATCTGGATCATCCGATCTGCTTCAAATCAAGGGCTACGATCAAAACAAGCAAAACTAACAGTTTCAGCCAATCACAACTTGACATATGTCATCAAAAATTCATTGCCGAATAAGGAAGCGATGCGTGGCAGGGGAGATCGATCAGAGTCAACAACACGTGGCGTGACATGATTCGCGGGAACGGAAGGCATAGCGCACAGGTGGAATGTGTGAAGCAATGGTGTGGAGACACGTGTTATAGCATGTTGACCAATTTTCAAACTCGGATTGAATGTCGTACTGACACATGGTGTGTATTTCATGCTCCTCACACGCGGCGCAACGTGATTTGCTCTCCGTGCTTGCGTGGCGTCCACGCGGCTTGCCCAATCAGCTCCTCTACTTGTGTGTGGCATGCCACGTGGTAGCTTTGGATTGGTCATACGTTAAAAATTCATAAAAATTCATAAAATTTCCAAAAAAATCCCAAAAATTATATTTTCACCCCTTTTCACTAAAAATTTTATATTTTAATTTTTTTAGCCATAAAAATACTATTTATTAAATAAAACAAGTAAATATTAAGTAAAAAAGTGCGCTAATAACTTTATTTTTGTAGTCATCAAATTCATGACACATATTTTCTTGAGTAGATTGAGATGTTTTCTAGCTATACTTATCTTTGGTTTGCTCATGCATATAGATTGTTGCATGTTGTATACTCCCACCCTACTAGTGTCTTAGTGTTTTTCTTTGTCTTTTTCTCTTAAAGCATATGGTACTTCTTATTGTAATTTCTTTAATCTTACTTACTACACTGCATTAGTGTTAGGATTATAGTATTTTTATGCCATTCTTTCCTCATATAGAGGTGTTCCTTTGACTTTCTATGTTAGAAAAGAGGATAAGTTTATTTGCACAACTATATATTTTTTGACGTCCTGTGTGTTGCATAGGCTATAAGTGTAGTATATATTATTGTCTTACTTGCATGTATCTAGGGGGAATGTTGGATGAATTCAAGAGGAGTTATGCATGTTTACTTATGTTTGTGCCTATCACTATGTACCTATGTAGGATTAATATGATAGGTGCCTATCACACATGCATATAGTTAGATACATTTTTGTATGGGAGCATATTTACACACACCATGGTGTTGGTTTTTGTAGTGTGCATACTAGGTGGAATTATTGGTTTTTAGCGAGTAAGTATGCGAGTGAGCCAACATTGTCAAATTTTTTTCGTAGTGTGCATGCTAGGTGGAATTATTGGTTTTTAGTGAGTGAGCCAACATTGTTAATTGTGTTTTTGGTTCATTTCTGGTGCGGTTATTTATGAAAAGTACTCTATAATTTTTGGAATGAAAAAATGTGACTTTTTAGCATCTCGCCACCAAGCTCCCCATAACCCTCGCTACCACCCTTGGCAAGGTGGTTGACGGTGGTTGGTGAGGTGGCTAACGGTGGTTGGCGAGGTGGTTGACGGTGGCTGGCTAGATGTGCATTACGAGCCCTATAAACACCCTACTTATTCCTCTTCTCTTCACCTATTGTTTTAGATTTGAAACTCTACTGAAATTCACACTTAGGTATATATCTATTTTTTAAATTATTTTGGAGAACATTTAAGAATGGATCATTTTTGTGATTAGTTATCAAATCGTTATCTATGTGAGTATGTCATTTAACTATGTGTCTTCCATACGTGATTTGATATTAATAGTGGGTTGTGTGTCCGGTGAGGTTATACATGATTTGATATTGTGTTAGTACAATCCAAGTTTAAGATGTGTATTTTCAATATAGTTTAAGCTTAAACTTTGATAAGAAAGTTTTCATTAACTACTTGTTTTCTGCCTAATATATAATATATGTTATTAAAGTCAAATGCTTTTGATATTATATTTTTTGTGTTTCTATTATGTGAATTGTTTAAGTGTTATGCATTTTCTGTTTGTGCGAGTTAGGGTTGAGTCGTTAAGGATTCTATATCTCTTTTCTTGGATAGTTTACCGAGCCATAGGCTCTTTCAATATTCTATTTCAAAGATTTTTATAAGATTTATTATTGAAAAATGTATTGGTGACATATTTTTCATAAAAGATTTAAAATCTGAAAGTTAGGTTTAGTTACATCAATCTAAAATCTAATTTAGACACATTAAATGAGAGTTTAAATTAATAGTCCCATAAAAAATATTAATTTAAATGGTTTGTTAATTCTTTAGGAACAAAGTATAATTTAATCTTATTAATTAACTGATACCGTCGAAAGATTTTAATTGATATCAATTAACAAAGAAAATAATCCACAACAAAAGATTTTTCTTTCAAAAATGGAAGGATCAATAATCTTAATTTATATCTTTAATAAAATTATTAATTTTGAAAATACATGATTAATTAATTAATATATCTTAGAAATTTTTCATTAAGTTTTAAACATTTATCTGGTTGATATTTGTTGATTCGATTCTATCTTTTAATTTTATGTTATTAGTTTAGATTTTTCAAACTAAAATAATTGTAACAGAATGTTTAAGTTTATTTTTTGATTTTAAAAGTTTTGTTAAATTATTTAAAATTGTGTAATTTCTCTTTGGACCGACCTTAGAAATATATTTATTATTTTTTAAAATATGAAATTTGTGAATCACAACTTCATTGTTGCTTATTTTCATATTGTAGTTTCCTCATTATTCATGTCGTTTTAGCTTTCTTATTTGTTGTTTATTTACTGTTTTCATGTTGTTTTCTTGTTATATCTAACTTGGTGGTATAACTACTATTTCCTTTTACTATTTTGTCTTGTATTTTAACTAATTTGTTACTACGGAAAGGGTGAACGATATTATTACGGAGTAAATAATTTGCTAAATTCTCTTTGTAAATGAATGAGACTTTTTCGGATTAAATCTTTTATGCCATATGCCGAAAGAAAGAGAAAAGTCTCGTGTACGAGAGTACTGATGACTAAAGCACAAAGATCGGTATAAAAATGACTCAAAAGTCTAAAAAAAAAATTTATTAATTTATTTAAATTAAAAAATCTTATCAAATTCGTTAAAATTTGATAGAATTATATTGATAAATTTTATAATCGGATTGTTATTGGATTGAAAATTATGTATTTGGATTGAAAATTATAGAATCGATTCGACCTCAGATTGACAAATTTTATAATATATTGTATCCGATCCAAGTTCAATTATTATTAAATTATAAATAAATGTATATTTTATTTTATATTATGTTATATTTAATTATTATGAATATCATAATTATATTAATATATTATTTTAGTTTAAAAATAAATATAAATATTTATAATAATTTAATAATTGTATAGATATATTTCTTATTCTTTTGATTTTTTAAATTGTGATTATAAATAATAATATTTTTTATAAAAATATAAATTTAAAATTTAAATTTGTATATGTTATGTTTTATATATGATAATAATTTATAAATAAATTTTAATATTAATATATCTATATCTAATTTAATAAAATTTGATTTGTTTTGATTAAATGAAATTAATTATATTATCATCAAATTTAAATTCAAATTAATTTGAATTAAATCGAATTCAAATTATTCAAAAATAAATAATCAGATTGGTTGCTCACGGGTAACGAAAACCACACCAGTTTAACTCTCTCAATTCACAACATTAATTCAGAGGTTCGGGGCTTTATTGGATGTACTTCCACCCTAGTACACGTGGTAAACTATCATTGGGACATGGTAGCAAGACTAACCAATTGACCAGATGCATCAGTGATCAACTGCGTTAGTCAGCATCTTGATTAACCTACAACGTAAAGAATATCTACAAGAGTGGGACTCTTGTCATACCATTTATCGTTGATTACAAAGCATATTTAAATGTAAATTTTAATAATAGATAAAAATACTCTTTTATATTTAATATATTTATTTAATATTAATTAAATTAATTTTAAATTTTTTTTATCAATTTTAAAGTTTACATTAAATAGAACGTGGAATTAATAACAAGTGATATAGTAAAACACCACCTATCTATATGAATATATTATTAGGTCACGAACACTACAAAATATTTTGTTTTTACGACACATTTAATGACAAATAAACCTTTATTAAAAATTTATATAATTATTTATAAATAACTTTTTTAGATTTACTCTTTATGGGTACATATTCATATATATATATATATATATATTATAAAATATTATTAATAATTATTATCAAATATTTATCACAAAATTTAAATAATTTCACATTGGATAAATTTCATTTTAATAATAAATATCATATATTGTTAGAAATTATTTTAATATATTTATTCTCTACCATAATTGTTGAGATACTTCATAATCTTAAAACTAATAACAAAACTTCTCTAATTTCTCTCTTATTACATGAATCAGGGGTGTCTAAAAAATCTGATTATCCGTTTAATCCGATCAATCCAACCATCAGATTGGATCAGATGAAAGATTTTACTATGTATTATCCGATCTCTTCCAATCCAATCGAAATTAATTATATTTATTTACTTAATTTATATATTTATTAAATTATATATATATATATATATATATATATATATATACGTGTGTGTTTTAATTAGGGTTATGTTTCCATTGCGTGCCTCAAGGTATTCAGCTATTCGCTTCATCTTCAATTCTCCATCATCTTCAACAACCGTTCATCTATGTGATATTCGCATCATCTCCATCGTCTTCAATGACCATTCGTCTACGCAACTTTAGTCAGCTCTTCCATTTCTCCCATTAATTCAACAGCCCATCTATCCCTAATCTTCCACTAAGAGTCAAAATCCCTAACAAGATTTTCACTCAGATTTTACACTAGGTATTACTTCATTTTTTTTCAAACCTAACAAGAAGCACTATGATAACTATACGTTTTACAGTTATTTTTGTCCAATTTATTAATTAAAATTGTCATATCTTTAATTTTTTTAATTAATTTTAAGTTCTTAAATTAATATTTACTGTTATTTTTTAAGGAATATATTTTTAGAGAAAATTAAAGAATTTTAAGTAAAAAAAAAAGACTTAATTGCAATTAATAAGAGTTGAAAATATAATTTGAATTAAAAGAAGGCTTAATTGCAAATATCAAAAGTTTAAAATTTAATTTGAATTAAATCAGAGGACTAAAATGCAATTAACCAAACTTTTGCTTTTCTGTGCAGGAAAGAAGACCATGCGCATCTATGTTCAACACGCCACAAGCACCGTCAGATCAGAAATAAACGGTGATGATCAGGCGCGTGAGATGCACGCACTACACATACGAGTGTACACGTTTCGCAGATGGCACACTACTCGACGCACAGAGTGGGGTCCACTGGCCGCTCAAGCCGGTGTGCAAGGTGGGACCCACCTGTCTGTGCGTGATTCCCACGCTCCACGTGAGTGGATGCCAGTTTTCGTGCACCATTCAATGCATAGCGACGCAGTTCACATTATGTGTGTGCGTCCTCTCATCGAAGAAAATACGAAGCTTCCACGTGTCATGTTATTCTTCCCGCAAATCAAATGACAACACGTGTTATGCGTATTTTGAAATTAAAATGTAGAAACGGTGCATGCTGTCCACGGGATTTGCACGATATGTCTCAACTTTTTACGCGCGTCTACTGAAGAATAATTTTTGTCTCCCATTTGTTGCACGCGTAATATTTTTTATATTTTCTTGGAGCTATAAATGTGTCAATTGTGATACAAAACGGGGGGTTGGACGTGAACTGTGGAGCACGTAGAAGCCATTTTTGGCTTCTATTGTGCTTCTGCATAGATGAAATGATTTTAATTTTCTTTGTGTTGTTCTTCAACTAATATTTCTTAAATGCTATATTTTCGTATTGTAATTTTAATTTTTGTTATGAATTGATTTAATCTTTCTAGGGTTTCTGTGTAGCTAAATTTATGAAGCTTGGATTTAATTATTTTGGAATGATTTGTGAAATGTTTTTTAAGTTGTTTATTCTATTTGCGCTTAATGCTTTTGATTATTGGAAAATTCATCAATTGATCCGTAGCACTTAAATAAACTTGAAAAAGACATTTTTGTGTATATTGCTCGTGTTTAGGATAACATGTATAATGAAAGGAGAGGAACATTCTTTATTGTATGTGTAGCTATTTGAGAACTTTGAATGTAATGAATCTTGGTGAATTTAATTCTCATAATAATATAATGAATTATTTTAACAAGATGTGTCTATATGGAGCTTGGAAGAGATATATGGATAAAATTAGTAGTTCTCTGTTGAAAAATTAAATTCAAGAATATAAATCAAGAGAAAATAATATGATTCGAGTGAATTAATTTGGTGAAATTGCAATCCTAGATTTTTCTTATTTATGTTTACAAAAATTAGTTAGTGAAACACTTTCCAACTTTCGCTTGTTTGGATAAAATCAGATTGAAACAATTTTAGTACTTAACAAATAATAGTGACAAATTTCCGTGGGAACGATATTTTACTTATCATTTTATTACTTGTGACTGTGTATACTTGCATGTTTTCATGTTCTCCTAAAGAGACAACACACCACCATGTTTTTGGAGGCTCTATCTTTATAATATTTTCCTTGTTTTTATTAAATACTTTTACCAGTCATTAAAATCATTTGCTTCACCTTCAACCACAACAAGATTTTGTGTTCTTTTGTTATCCCTAAATACTTTTACAAGTCATTATTCTTGTTAGTTAGATTATTTTACGAGTCAAGTTTTTTTTCTTATTTTACGATTTATTAATGGAGTTATATGTTTTTCTTATTCTTCTTATTTTTTTCTTTATTTTTATTCTTTGTTTTCTTTTATAAATCTATTTTTTTATTTACCTAATCATCTCTCTATTCTAATTTTTTGTTTCTTTTTCTGATAGGGAAAATGGCCAAAAGTGAAGAACCCGATTTCTCACTGATTCAGCAGAAGAATAGCAATATACCCTTCATCAAAATCCATTGATTTCTCCCTAATTCGACGAGAATATCGACTTTGGGTGAGTCTCATATCTCTCTATTTTACATTTAAACTAAGCATTACCTTATAATATTCAAGAAAAAATGTGAATCAATTTGTATCACTAGCAAATCTTACTGTTTTGGCTTTGGATGAGTCTCATGCATACTGAACTGCTTACTATGTCGACTTTGGGGTAAGTATCATACATAGCATGTATTTAATTAAATGGATTTTGTTTCATGATTTTCTCTTTTTTTGTATCCAGTTGATTATGTGAATCAAATCCTTAGGAAATACATCTAATGTTGCAAGTATTGTTTTCACACAAAAATTCAACATTATAAAATCCTTTAAATCAATGAATTTCTTATGAATATACAAAATTTTACAAACTCTTTAAAAGTCCAAAATAAACCAAGTGTAAGTAGGCATAACTACATCTCTTTAAATGATACATTTTCTTGAGGTTTATTATTATCATCTACATCTTCATTATTAATTGTTGTATAATAGTGAACTCTGCTCATGTTTGTTCTGGACTTGATGTTCGAATGGTTTCAAATGTGGTCTTAAATAGGTGCATTTGGTTAGCTAGTTGATACGGAAAGCAACCAAAACAGATTCATATTCAATGTCATCATCTAATGTATTAATGTTTTTTAACTACTTATTTTAGAATTATAGATTTTACCATTATACACTTATACTTATGTTTTGTTGAATTATTTATTTATTTTTGTAATTTATCTTAGATGAAAAAAAAACCCTACTACGGGTAGTCCACTTGCAACCACCGGAAGTGCTAGCACTACCCAAGATGTTGAAAGTGAAGATAATAATCCATAAAATGCTCCACCAGAAACTAAAGATCTACCATTGAATGACAAACTTGAACCTTCCACATATAACTATGATGGAAAAGGTAAGTGAAAGCCTTCTAAACCTCCTTCTCCTACCTGGAAACATTTTGATATAGTGGGTAAAGGCTTAGATTGCAAGGCAAGATGTAAATATTGTTCAAAGGAGCATGTGTGTGTATCCAGCAATTCTGGTACATCAAACTTAAATGCTCATATTTCTATACAATGTAAATTATTTCATGGTAGATGTGAGAAGAAGCAAAAGACTCTAGCTTTTGAAAATATCACAAACAATAAAAAGGTGTACTTGTGGCACACACATTTAGTATCAAGGCTTGTAGGCTTGTAGGCTTGTACTTATAGAAATGATTATAGTTGATGAATCACCATTTAGTCATGTTGAGAATGAAGGATTTAAGAAGTGTAGTAGAGTTTTGGAACCAAGGTTCCAAGTTCCTTCTCATACCATTGTTGCACGAGATTGATTAAGTCTTTTCTTAAAGGAAAAAAGACAAATTGAAAGAATTTTTCTCTAAGTCATTTCAAAGAGTTTGTTTGACCACTAACACATGGACTTCTGCTCAAATTTGAATTATATGTGTCTCATTGTTCACTTCATCGATGATAGTTGGAAACTTCAAAAAAGAATCTTAAATTTTTGTGTAGTTCCTAGCCATAAAGGTGATATCCTTAGGAAAGCAATTGAGCTTGTTAGATTGGGGAATTGATAAGGTATTTACTGTTACCGTGGATAATGCTAGCTCAAATGATACATTAGTTTCGTACTTGTGTAAAAAAGTGAACAATTTGGGAGGTGCAATACTAGATGGTTAACATATGCATATGAGGTGTGTAGCTCATATTCTGAATTTGGTTGTGAGAGAGGGCTTGAAAGAACATGATTCAAGCATAAGTAAGATAAGAGAAGTTGTGATATATGTCAAAGGATCACCTTTAAGGTTGTTAAAATTTAAGGATTGTGCTAAGCAAGAGAAGATTAGTACTAATAAAATTTTATGTTTGGATGTAGTAACAAGGTGAAATTTCACCTACTTAATGTTAGAAGCTACAATAAGATTTCAGAAGGTTTTTGAGCATTTAGAAGATGATGATGTGATATTTAAGCAAGAGTTCAATATTTGTGTGTTTCATATTTTTAACGAATTATATCATATATTACGTTAAACAAAAATTATTTTATGTATATATTTATTATATAGTTTAACAAATTCTTAAATTTTGTAAATCGAAACGTATCAAAATTAATAAAAGCTTAAATCAAATTGATCTAATTTAATTTTTCAATTTGATTTTATTTATCAATTCATACTTACAATTAAAATTTAATTTTTATATTTTTTATATATTTAAATAGATTATATATAGTTTAATCATAAATTTATTGATTATTATTTTATTTAAAAATAAAAATAAATAACACATAATTAATTAAAATAATTAATGATAAATATTTTATTTATTGGAAAATTTTCACTCATGGATAGTGATACCAAAATTTATGTAACATTGAAGTAATAAAATTACCATTATTTATGTCTCAATTATGAGTATTTGAGTTGATAAAAAAAATTATCATATTTAATGTTTGATTTTTGATAATAGATTCTACCAAAATTTATAAAAGCATCTCTAATATGCATTTTCAATCATTGGAAAGGATAGTTGTAAAACTCCTTATATGTTTGATTGGTCTAATGTTCATGTATTTATGAAGTATTTGAAAATATTCTATGATGCAACATTAAGATTTTTTGGTGTGTATGTTACTTCAAATTTATTTTTGGATCAAATTTGCTTCATACACAACCAATTGAGTTTATGGTGTGAAAATACAGATTCTGTATTAAACAAAATGGCAGAAGAAATGAAAACAAAGTTCAATAAATATTGGGGAGATGTAGAAAAGATAAATGATTTTTTATTTATTACAACTTTGCTTGATTCAAGACGTAAGGAACAAGGTTTGAGAATTTGTTTGGATCTTTTGTATGATGAAGATGATATTATGGTTGGTCAGATGATGAAAAAATTTAGATAAACTTTGGCTAATATGTCTAATCAGTATTTAGTTTTGTATTCTTCAAATGTGCAAGCTATATGCTCACAACCTTTAGACATAGAAGAAGTGGATAGTTATAGCATTGATTCATTTTCACTATGGATGGATCATTATAAAAAGTGTGTCAAAGATACAAAAAAGATAGACAACCAAACTGAAGTGGATAAATATTTGGGTGAGACATGCGAGGATGTGGATGATGAGTATTTTGATCTTTTAGGTTGGTGGAAGGTGAACTCATATAGGTACAACTAAAAACCTTGAAGAGGTGCTTAGCCGCTCATAATTAATGGGTATAACATTATTGGTTTTGGGATTTCTAGATAGAGGGGTTTTCTATGCTAGAGTTTTTTTGTGTGTTTCAGAGTAGAGAGCTCTTAATTTCTATGTATTTGTGTGTCTTGAAATAAGCATAAGGGTTCCTTTTATAGCACAAGAAATCCCTATTTATAAACCTAAAATTATTATTTTACCCTTGATTTAATAATTCTTCTACCTTTTTTTGTTTTAAATGATAGCCACTTCTTTTTTCCTTGGCACATGGTGCCGACTGAGATGTGGGGTCTACATCTTTATTTTCTTTATTGCCTTCTACCGATAGTTCCTATCTTTATTTTCCTTTTTCATTTTCTGCCGATGATTCTTTTGATGACGTTGATGATGATGCATCTTATTCTTCTCAGTCTTTGATGTAGAGAATGCATATGTGGTCTTTGGTGGCTTTTCTGGCATAAAAGTAGAATATCTTCCTTGTTTCTTAACCAATTTCCAAGTTGTTGTAATTAAAATTGGTTTCATATTTGGTAATTTTTTCACCATCTTCTTCTGACAGATCCATGCTACTGTGGGAAATGATGATAACTTTACTAGTTGAATAATTTACTTTGATCTCAATAGAATTTTCAATCTTCATGAGTTCATAGTAAAGTTTTCCTAACATTTGACCTTTTAGTACACAGAGTTCTTCTGTGTTGAATTTCTTTTCTAGAAGTGCCCTTGGTTTGGGAACTTCTCTGTTTGTATTGAAAATCCATATCTTGATGAAATGGTATGGACTAATACATCTTTCCTTATTCTAGTCCATTAATAAATTGAAAAATCTAAGATAAACAAGTTCGTCACCTGTTTTAATCTTCCTTCTGAAGTTCTTGATTGCTCTTTTAAAATTATTTGGGAAATAATTTAATTCACTTAAATTAATTTCTGAATATATATTTTCTATTAGTCCTGCATGAAAAGCTTTATACACAAATATTGGATCAGCTCCTTCCAAGATATTGAATTTACTTCCTGTAGGAAATTCCTTGTCTATAATATAGAACTTCACATCTTCAATATGTTCTTGGGTAGACTTCTTAACCAAGTTATTGAGATTCAACCATTGTGGTTTCTTGAGGTTTATATATTGGTCCTTCTTATCTTCAATGATTGGAGTATTTCTAGGGGATGTCTCCCTGAATAAGCACTGAATGCTTTACTATTTTTTATGTCTCTAGAGGAGATGCTTCTCTAAATAGCACTGGATTCCTTGCTATCTTTCCAAGATTTGTTAATCTACTTGGAGTTGTTGGTTGTTATTGTAATGTTGCAGAATAATTTCCTACTATCTCCTCTAGAGTAATTTCCTACTACTCCACTAATTCCTAGAATAGATTTACTGGCTTCTACCCAGTTGTTATAAATTCCTGGTTTTGAGCCATTATAAACCATATAAACCTTTTCTGTTCTTCTTTTTATACCTCTTCTACCCAATTAAGCATTTTGGTTTCATAAGTTTTTTGTGAACTATTAGGTTCTTCCTCTTTAGAAGTTTCACCTTCTTTAGATGGAATTTTTAATGATGATTCCTCTTTTGAGCTTTTGGTCTCTAGAGGTTTTTTTGAACAATTAAGTTCTTCTTGTTTCTTTCCTATCTCCATAAGAGATTTCTCGAGATATAGCAGCTCGAGTTGTTCATGTAGGATTTTTATCTTCTTCTTTTTTATCTTGATTTTGATGTCAAGATGTTCCATTCCTGAAAGCATAAAAATAGTTAGAGGTGTTAATTCCCTAGTAAGAGCATCTACTAAGCTATTTTTATGGCATGAAAGATGTTCAACATCAAAATTGTAATAGTTGAACCATTGTTACCATCTAACTAATCTTCCTTTTTTGTAATCACCTACAATATTAGTTCTTAAGAAATAACCAAAAAAATTGTTATCTATTCTAACAATGAATCTGGAGCTTATATTATATATTGCAAATTTCATAATGGCTTTTTTGATAGCTAAATATTATTTTTCATTGCTATGGTAATTTAATTCTGAACCTTGAAAAGATTTTGATGTATATCTACAAAGATATTCATCTTTGTCATCTATTCTTACTTTAAGAACTGCTCCCCAATATTTTTGTGAAGCATCTGTTTCAATTATCATCTTTTCATCTCGCCCTAAATGGTATAAAGTTGGCAAATTTTTTACCTTTGCTTTTAATTTATCCATATATAGAGTATCTCTTTCGGTCCATTTCCAAATATGATCTGTTTTCAATTTTTTTTATTGGTTTTCTCATTTCTACAAGTTTTTTAATGAATGCTTCTGCATATGTTAAACATCCTAAAATCTTTGTAATTGGTTTTGTCTTTTAATTTACTAAGGAAATCTTGAATATTATTTAGTCTATGGGGTTATATATATTATGTTTTTCATCTTTGAATTCCAACTCTAAATACTTAATTTATTGTTGTGTAAGTATTGCTTTCTTTTCAGAGAGTACAATGCCTTCTTTTTTACATTCTTGTAAAATATTGATAATATATATCCAAATAATATTAATTTAATTCATTAGTGAAAACCAAAATATCATCTATGTTAACACAGCAAATATTTTGTAATTTCTTGCAAATGTTATAGATATAATTTTGAAAGATACCTAGAGCTTGTGATGAGAATCATCAAGCTCTACAAATTCCAAGTGGACCAATCACAAGGTCTAGGAAAGCACAACTCGAAAAGGCTTTAAATGAGCTCATTCAAGAGGTCATGCATAATCAAGGGGACCTAAATTGGGAGGGCAAGGATTGGGACAATCTTAGGATAGAAATTAGGGCAAAATTGGTAAAATAAAACTAGGCACATTGTTGTGCCATTTGGACTTTTTTGGGCAGCTTCATTTTCAGCCCTTAGATGGAAACAAGGGTTAAGATGCAATATTTTATAGGGTTTATTTTGTTCTCAGCTACTCCATATTTTGCTCCAATTTTGGAGTGCCATTTGGACTGATTTTGGGCAGCTTTCTTTTCAGCCCTTGGATGAAATCAAGGGTTAAGATGTAATATTTTATAGGATTTCTTTGTGGCCAGCTGCCCCATTTTTTTCATGTTTTGGTCAATGTTTTCTGCTACCTTGTGTGCTTTTTGGCTGTTTTTATTTTCAACCCTTGGATGAGATCAAGGGCTATGATGTAGTAAAGATTAGGGTTGGTTTGTATCCTATTAAGACCAGCTCAGCTGCTGTAAAATATAATTTTGAATGAAGTTTGAATTTTTAGATCATTTGACAGCTCATTCTAGCTCTTTGTTCCTCTTTAAGCAACTTATCAAAGGATTGGCAAACTTTGTGGCATTGTTTAGCATCCAAGCATTTGTGGTGAGTAATATCCATACTTGTTAGGGTGTCATTTATGCTAGACTTATCAAGGAAATAGCAGCTCCTTGTGGCGTCTTTTCTCCTCAAAAAAATGGTGAGTAATATCCATTGATTTGTGGAGAAACCCTTTGCTATATAATCTGAAATTAGCTTGGTCCTAACCCCTTGGATCATATCATTTGGTATCATAGCCTAGTCCCATGTTCGAATCCCAATTACTATAGTATGTAACATCCGTGGGTATGGTGGATTCCATATCACCTTGGTGCCGTAACATCCAAGGGTTGAGAGATGAACACATGGGTTAGAGAGTGACGGTCCATGCGGACGGGTGTGGCACCTTCTATCACTAGCTTAAGCTTTTGGTAGGAATGGTTAGCTACTATTCCTAAGTTTGGTATAAGAGCCTTGGTGCTAATTTCAGATTCCTATCCTTTATAGTTGTTCTTGTTCTTGTGTTCTTATTGTATTTCTGATACATAAAAAAAATGAAAAAAAATCATTCTGCTGTGTTCTTGCTGAAATTTATTCTCCATACCCTAAAAATATTACTCTTCTTTGTTTCCACATTTTTTTGTTTTCTGCGTTTTCCTTGCAAATTCTATTGTGTCCAAAGTTTTTTAGTAGTAACCTTGCATATCCTGCTGTTTCTGAAAGTATTCTGAATTTTCCTTTCATATTCTGATTTTTCCTTGCAAATTCTGCTATTTCGGAAACTATTCTGCAATATCTAATATATTTTGTAGTTTTTGGTTGTTTTCTAGTATTTCTGTGATAGTTCCTACAGAAATTTCATTTTCCCTTTGTGTGGTAATTTATGTGCTATTTTACCTATCTTAAAAATTCCTTAAACTCATATTGAAAGTATTGTATTGATTTACTCTTGAGTTATTAGCATATTTGCTCCAAAAAGAAAAAAAAACAGAAAAAGAGTGGCCATAATTAATTAAAAAAAAGATAAAAAAAAGAGAGGCCAAATTGCATTTGCTAATTTCTTGTGAGTATTAGAACTCATAGTTTCAAGAATTTTACACTTTGATTATAAATCTTCCATTGTGTGCTTAGTTCCTTTAGGGAAATTTTTGTTTTCCAATCGTGTTGATCTATTGATTTTCCTTGTGCTTACTACTCTAAACACTTTGAGTTAGTTTCCTTTGTACTTTAACAAGTGGGATATTATGAACTATTTTTTTTTGGTGTTTGATAATTCTACAAATTGGTTGGAATTCCTGCATTTGGTTGCTTTGATTAGGAACTAAGAGGGTTTGATCGATCAATCTAAGTGCTAAACATGTGAGGTATTGTGTGAATTTACATTAGTTTTATTTTATTACACTAACCTCTTGTTGTGTAGAATTGTAAAAAAAATGTCAAACAGTAATCTCGAAGGAAGACCGGATAGGATGTTCATGATGAGGGCGTTGCAACAATCTTTTGAGAGGATGAACAACTTAGTGGTTGATATGATTGAAAGATTGGAAAGGCAAGAAAATGCCTTAGCAGCTTTACAACGAGAAACACCGCAACAGAATATTAGGGGGGTTAATAGGCAAGCACTTGTAACAAGGCGGTCTTTGAGTTTTCAAATCAAGGAGGAAGACATGGAACAACAAAGATATAATATCTTTCACACAAGGTGTCATGTGAGAAACAAGGTGTGTAGTGTTATCATAGATGGGGGAAGTTGCAACAACTTGGCTAGTACTACCAGTTGATAAATTAGGGTTGTCTACATTCGAACACCCTAAGTCTTACAAGTTGCAATGGCTAAATGATAGTGGGGAAGTGATGGTTGATAAGAAAGTGTTAGTGAGCTTCTCCATTGGAAAGTACAAAGATGAGGTGATGTGTGATGTGGTACCCATGCAAGCCGGACACATCTTGCTAGGTAGGCCTTGGCAATATGATAGGAGGGTTACACATGATGGATATAGAAACAAGTATTCTTTTGTGAAGAATGGTATAAACATCACACTTGTACCCCTTTCACCCAAGCAAGTCCTTGAAGATCAATTGAGGATGATTAGGGGAAAAGAACAAAAAGAGAAGAATGGAAAAGAAAAAAAGAGTGAAAGAAAAAAAAAAGAGTGAAGAAAATGAAAAGAAGAGTGAGACTAAAGAAAAGAATGAGAGTAAAGGAAAGATTGAAAGAAAAAAAGAGAGTGAAAAAAATAAAATTCGTGCAAAGAGAGTGATAAAAAGGAATTGAGAGAAAATCTGAAAGAAAAAGAAAGAGAGATTGAAAAATTGGAGACAAAAGAAGAGAGAAAAATAAATGTCTATGCAAAAGAGAGTGAAATTAAAAAAACAATATTCATTAATCAACCATTAATTGTACTTCTCTACAATGAGGCATTTTTGAATAGTAAACAACTTGATGATGCTTTGCCTAGTTCAATTGTTTCTATCTTGCATGAATTTGAGGATGTCTTTCCCAAGGAAATTCCTAATGGATTACCCCTTATCCGATGGATTAAACATCAAATTGATTTTGTACATGGTGCTAACATTCCAACCCGACTATCCTGTAGGAGTAATCCTAAGGAGACGAAGGAACTACAAGCACAGGTTAGTGAGTTAATGAAAAAGGGGTATGATAACTGTATTTTATATAGTTATTTTCACCTATTTTATTAATTATAATTGCTATGTTCTTGATGTTTTTAGTTAATTTTCGATTAATAAATTAGTATTTACTGTTTTTTATATATTTTAAATAAAATTAAGTAATTTGTTTCGAAAAACGTACTTAAATGCAAATTTGTACCCAAAAATATAATTTCAAATAAAAGAGTGATTAATTGCAATTTATAAAGTTGAAAATATAATTTAAATTAAAGTAGGGCTTAATTTCAATTATTAAAAGTTTAAAATTTAATTTAAATTACCAAAAGGTATTGCAATTAAACAAAGTTGAAAATGTAATTTGAAATATATTTGTGGGTCAAAAATATAATTAAGAAAATTGAATTTTCAACGCGAGGAAAAGAATCACACTCGCACAAATCACGACGTCCATCACCCACCGTTGGATCACAAAACAACGGTCAGATTTGCGAGTGCAATCAGACGAGACAGTGCGTGCCGGTATTTCTCGCATGGCGCGGCGTGCCGGTGGGGCCCCACCGCCGCGAGCCGGCGTGCGAGCTGGGACCCACATGTATGGCTGCAGAATTTCCCCGAGGCGCATCGCCGACCGTTGGATCTCTTGAACGGTCCCGGATCGAGCCGCGTGGAACCAAGGCCGCGCACCGAACCGTTCGTGTAACAATCGTGTGTGACGCGGGTTATGGAAGCATCGTGCATCCTCAGTTTTTACAGAATAAGAATCTGCCACGTGTCCCACTAATATTTAAGCAAATAATATTCCGACACGTGGCATGTTATCATGAGCGCGAGAGCACAGGATTACGCCCACGTTTCAGCGTTGTCTCCCGTGCGACAATCCTTCGCACGCCCGTTTCCCGCAGCCAATGAAATTCTGCCACGTGTCCCACCATTTTATTGCAGCGAATCAAACGCTGACACGTGGCATGCATAAAGAATTTAAAAAATGCAGAATCGGCGCCCCTGGCTCACGCGTGATTTAATTAATAAAATCGATGCGCGTAATTTTTGTTTTTCGATACAAATTATTACGCGTTTTTATAAAAAAAAATAAAATAAAAAATGTAATATTTTAGATGTATTATTTTTTGCTATAAATAGGAGATAGTTTTTAGTTGTAAAAAAGTTTGGTTGGAGTAGTTTTTGGAGTAGAATTTTAGTTTTAATTTCGAAAGTTTTTAGAGTGTTTTAGTTTTTTCAGTTTGTAATTTTTATTGTGTTTGTGTGTTGGACGGCAAAACACGCAGAAGCCATTTTTGGCTTTTGTTGTGTTTTGCGTGTGCCAAATAATTGTTTTAATTGATGTTTTAATTTTATTTTCGCTTCATCTAATTTTTCCGTAGTTGTTATAATTTTTATTTTAATTTTATGAAGTAATTTAATTTTTCTGTGGTTGCATTTAATCTAAATTTATGAAGCTTTAATTTTAATTATTTTTGTTAGATTTATAAGGCGTTCGATTTGTTCGTTCTATTTTGTTCTTAATGCTTTTTGATTATTTACGAATCTTATCAAAAACGATCCGTGGCACATGAATAAACTTGAGAAAGGCATTTGTGTGTATATTGCTCGTAAATAGAATGACATGTATGATGAAGGATAGAGATATACCTAATTGTATGTGTGGCCATTTGAAAACTTAGAACGTAATGAATCTCGGTAAATTTAATTTTCCTTAGAATATAGTAAATTAATTTAACGAGGTGTGTTTATACTGGAGTTTCGAAAGAGATGTATGAATAATAAAAAAGAAGTTTTCGGTTGACAAATTAAATGTACTAAAAAATATAAATCAAAAGAAAATAACATGATTTGAGTGGATTAGTTTGGTGAAAAATTGCAATCCTAGATTTCTTTTATTTTCTTATTTTACTTTTTTTTATTAACCAACGATTATTTTGGATAAAATCAGAGAGATACAATTTTAGTACTCGACAAACTATAGTAACAAATCCTCGTGGGATCGATCTTTACTTACAAATCTTTATTACTTGTGACCGTGTATGCTTGCACGAGTTCGTGTGATGAAAAACACCCAACAGGGTACGTTAGAGAACGAATGTGTCCACGCATTGTTCTAGTAATTTTGGTCCCTAAGAAGAATGGGACCTAGAGGATGTGCGTAGACTACCGAGTAATCAAAATATATCATGGTAAATTATCATCACTCTATTCCCCACTTAATTGATATGTTAGATGAGTTGCATGGCTCTTGTGTCTTTTCTAAATTTGATTTGAAAAGTGGATATCACCCAATTAGAATGAAAGAAGGTAATGAATGGAAAAATGCATTTAAGATAAAATATGGTTTATATGAGTGGTTAGTCATGCCATTTGGTTTAACTAATACTCCAAGTACTTTCACATGATTAATGAACCATGTTTTGCATGCTTTTATTGGAAAATTTGTAGTTATCTATTTTTATGTTATTCTCATTTATAGCAAATATTTGAAAGACCATTTGAAACATTTACAATCTATTCTTGAAGTGCTTAGGAGAGAGAAACTATTTCCTAAGCTAAATAAGTGCACATTTTGCACCTATAAGCTTGTGTTGATGGGTTTCATTGTGAGTGCAAAAAGAGTTCAGGTTGATAAAGAAACGATTCGAGCTATCCAGGAGTGGCCTAACCTAACAAGTTTAAGTAATGTTTGAAGTTTTCATGGACTTGCTTTCTTTTATCGGTGATTTGTGAAAGATTTTAGCATAGCAGCACTGATAACCAAATTCATCAAAAAGAATGTTAGGTTCAAATGGGGAGAAGAGAAAGAAATTTCATTCCAACTACTTAAGAAAAAATTGACTCTTGCTCCTTTATTATCTTTACCAAACTTTGCAAAAAATTTTGAAAAAGAGAAAGCAAGGCTCAACATTGAAGGACGTCATAGGATGATCTTTGAGCCTGGAGATTGGGTGTGGGTGCACATGAGAAAAGAGCATTTTATAGAACAAAGAAAATCAAATTATCTATCATGGGGAGATGGTCCATTTCAAGCCATCGAAAGGATTAATGAAAATGCCTACAAACTAGACTTTCCTAGTGAGTATAATGTTAGTACCTCTTTTAATGTTTCTGATCTTTCTCCTTTTAATTATGCAGGTGAAGATTCGAGGACGAATCCTCTTAAAGAGAGAGGGAATGATGAGAATCATCGAGCTCTACAAATTCCAAGTGGACCAATCACAAGGTCTAGGAAAGCACAACTCAAAAAGGCTTTAAATGGGCTCATTCAAGAGGTCATGCATAATCAAGGGGACCTAAATTAGGAGTGCAAGGATTGGGACAATCCTAGGATGGAAATTAAGGCAAATTTGGTAAAATAAAACTAGGCACATTATTGTGCCATTTGGAATTTTTTTGGGGAAATTTTCCATTTTTCAAATTTTAGATGGAAACAAGTGGTTAATATGCAATATTTTATAGGGTTTATTTTGTTCTCAAATGCTCCATATTTTGCTCCAATTTTGGAGTGCCATTTGACTGATTGGGCCTTTTCTTTCACTTGGATGAAAGTAAGGGTTAAGATGTAATATTTTATAGGATTCCTTTGTGGTCAACTGTCCCATTTTTTCCATGTTTTGGTCAATATTTTCTACTACCTTTTATGCTTTTTGGTTGTTTTTATTTTCAACCCTTGGATGAGATCAAGGGCTATGATGTAGTAGAGCTTAAGGTTAGTTTGTATCATATTAAGAGCAGCTCAACTGTTGTAAAATATAATTTTGAATGAAGTTTGAATTTTCAGATCATTTGAGAGCTCATTCTAACTCTTTGTTCCTCTTTAAGCAACTTATCAAGGGATTGGCAACCTTTGTGGCATTGTTTAGCATCCAAGCATTTGTGGTGAGTAATATCCATACTTGTTAGGGTGTCATTTATGCTAGACTTATCAAGGAAATAGTAGCTCCTTGTGGCGTCTTTTCTCCTCAGAAAAATGGTGAGTAATATCCATTGATTTATGGAGAAACCCTTTGCTATATAATCTGAAATTAGCTAGGTCCTAAACCCTTGGATCATATCAGCTTGTTTTAATCCAAAATGGTATAACTATCCATTGGAATTTTCCTTGGGGGCAACTAAATGCTATTAGTTTTTAGGATTCTTCATCGAGTCTTATTTTCCAAAATCCAATTTTGCAATCATAACTCGAAAAGTTTTTCCTTTTTTAGAATGAAGTATCCATCATCAATAGTTTCTTTATTTAATGTTTTAAAGTTTATTACCATTATCTTTTTTCCTTTTCTTTTCTCAACTTCTTTTTCAACTAAAAATGTTAGACTAGAGTTGTGTGAATTACTTGAGATTATGACTTTTAATTCCAAAAGTTTTTACATTTTTTTCCAAATTTAATCCTTTCTTCTAGAGTATAAATCATTGGTTTTAATCTTATAACCTTATTAAGATCTCTTAATTTTATGTTGACTATTATTTTAGATTTATTTATTTTTGGATCCAAAGGATTTTCTGAAGTGATTGTTTTCAATAGATTTCTTCTGCCTGTTAGGGCTTTGTCTTCTTATATTTCATTGAGAAAAGAGTTTTGTTTCTCTTCTATATCTAATGAAGTATTTTCTAAATAAGGTTTTTTATGGTCTATCTCACCACATTTTTTTCTTTTTATGTTGTTGCATAAAAGTTGGGTTCGAAACAGTTAAAGCTTTTCTTATTTTGGAGACCTGGATGGTATCTCCTTCTAAGGTTGTGAGACGTTTTTTGTCGAAACATTGGGTGAAAGGTTGATATAAGTTTAGGAAATTATTTCCTATTAACAAATAACCTCCTATATTCTGTTGATATATGGTATCAATGTGAAATGTTTCTCCTCCTATCATTATATCAGTATCTTTTAATACCTTATTAAGATTTATTGTAGTATTATTAGTAATTTTTACAATTAAATATTTTGACACTTATTTCCAATTGTCTTATGGAAATACATATTTATTGATTACACACATACTAGCTCTTGTATCTATATATGTATGTAAATGATAAGTGGTATAGCCTTTCAATTTTAGTCCTACTTTAATGTAAGTACTATTAGGATTTGTAATAATATACAAATAATTCATCTTCTGATGAAGAATATCCATAATTTAAATGCTCATATTTTGAGTCAGTTATCTCTTCCTCAGTTTCCCCAATAGATAAATACTATAAGTATCATCTATATCAAATTTCTCGATTGGTTTTAATTCCACTTTGAAAGCTGCTTCCAAAATTTTTGTTTTTTATGGAAATTCCTTTTTAAATTATTTTTTATGTTGAAGTGTACTTAGACATTCGTTGGCATAATGTTCTTTTTCATTATAGATCCAACAACTGCATTTTTTCTTTCCAGAAGGAAAATAATTCCTATTTTCATAAGGTTTATACTTATTTCTTCTAAAATATATTTTCTTATAGGTTTCTCTATTAAAACTTATTTTATATTTTTGAAAATTTTCTTCTCTGAATTTATATTTTTTTAAAACTTTTATATTTTTATATTTATATTTTTGTTTACAAGATTTTATATTATATCTATATTTTTCTGGTATTCTGAAATCTTTTGTATCATAGTAGATTTTATCATTTCCTCTTATTAGTTTATATTCTTTTCTTTCTTTTCATTTAATAATGATTCAATTTTTAAGGCTTCTTATTCTTCCTCCTATAGTATTTGGTATAATTTCTCTATTTCTTTCTTCCCAACTTTCTATTAAGGTCATATGTAGTGTTCTAGGTAATTTTTGGAAAAACATTTCTTTATAAGTTGTTTGCATAAAAAGTGGTAATTTATGGTAATACATTTCATATTCACAAATAAAAGAATCTATGTAACACATGTTACAAATTTCCATATTTATTAGATGTCATTTAACTTCATTGATTTCATTTTCACTATATTCAGTGATTGTTCTTTCTTTATCTTCTCCAATAAATTCTTTGTATATTTCATTTATTACTATATCCAAGTATTCCCTTCATGTGGAAGCATTCTATTGCATTAACAAATGTTGTTGGTCTGTTAAGTTTGAAAACCAAACTTTAACATGTACTATCATTTTATGTGATATAAGTATCCTACAGATTGAAGGATTTGTTTGGGTAGTTTGAGAGGTTTGTATGAGTACACTCATACCACTAGCCCATTCATCTAAGGCTTTCTTCCTATCTCTTATACAATCTAAATATAGAATATCAATCTTATAATTATCATGGAGTTTGAATTTTGGTGGAATACTACCTCTAGTTCCCCAATGCAACCATTCCTTAGGTGGTTGTTTTATTCTATCTATGGTATCAAGTTGTTATGTTCTTTGTCTATTTCTTTCTCCCCTAAGTGGGTTAGATGTTCCTTCTTAATAAGAGACTGGTAATGAAATTGGTTTCATATGGCCTTTTGAGGTCATGTTTTCTAGTTCAGAATCAGTCTCACTGATTATTACCATATCGTCCTCTTCTTTGTTCGTACAAAGTTTTTCATTATAATGTTATTCTATTTCTTCATTAGTTAGTGTTAATATACTAACTAATTTTTCTATATTCCTATTTTCAGGGTTCATGAATTTTCTTTCTAATTTTTTTCCTATATTCCATTAAATTGAAATTATCTCTTTTTTCTTAAATTGTTCTTCATTTTTTTTCTCATTTTTAGGAATAAGAGAATCTGGTCTCCTAAGTACTTATTCTTTTAGTCCTTCTAAGGGATCATATTTATAACCTATTATTTCATTATTTCTATGTATATTGTATATATCTTTTCTTAATTCTAAAAATGTTTTGTGTATATCTTGTTGTAGTTTATTATCACTCATATTCATTTATTTCCTTTAATAATTCTTTTTGCATATCTATTATTTCCTGTAAATATTTTGTGTTTGATTCTTTGACTAAATCCATTTTGTGTTAATAATTATACAGTTTCAAATAATGTTGCTTGATTTTTTGCTACGCCTACTAGGCTTCCATTTACTTCCAAATGCATATTTTTTTATTTTATCTCTAAACATTACTATTTTTTCCTAATATACGGTCATGGACTAATGTCTTCATTATTTTAACTTCATTTTCTAGTTTTTTTTAACTTCTTCTTGATTAAAGGTTTCTCCTTCATGATCTATAAAAGTAAACATTGGCATGCTATTATTTCTAACAACGTTACTTTTTCTTCCTATTATCAGGAGGTTTTTTTACATCTAATTTTCATTCTTCTAGTATTTCAAAGTCTGTTAGTATTTTTAGTTTTATTATTTGTCCAAGTTCCTTAAAAGTTTTATCTATTTCTATAAATTTATTTTGTCCATGTTTTGAACTATCATGACTATTTGTTAAAGAATATGCTACTAGATAATGTATTGAAAATTGATGATTTTTTTCTATCATTAATTCTCCTATTTGAAATTCATAAGCTAGACTTAATACTTGATTTAGGCTTTTATTATGTATATTAATAACAAATCTAGGATATGCTATAAATTTTAACTTTTTGTATCCTAAGTTACCATGGATCATTCCTAATAAGGTATATTTTCTAGTTATTATTTTGTTATCTAGTAATTCTATTTTTATTGGTGTATCTATTCCTTCTTTAACATAAGTTTTTCTTAATATTTGAATTCCTCCCAAATGGATGTATCCAATTTTTTCTTTATCTTTATGAGGAATTTTGGATAACTTGTTTAATATAGTTTCTTTATCAATTAATGGTATATAATATCTTCATTTTGCATCTCTAATCTTGATACTCATTTCTTTATTACTTATGCCATAATAAATTATGTTTTCTTAGGAAATAATTTTCTTAATAAAAATTATAAGTCTTTAAATCTATCTCCTTCTTTAAGATTTAATTTTATTTTTTGAATTTCTTCAAATTTCTTTTTACTTATTATCATTTCTTATGAAAACATCCTGATGTCTTCTGTTTTCATGTCTATTATTTCTTGATTTATTTTTCTACTTTCATTTTTAAAATGTTACTATTCATTTTTATTATATTTTAACTTTTGTTATGTTTCAAGGGTATTTTTAAATTTTTTGAAACTTTAGAAATATTTTTTGATATTAATCTATTTTTAAACAATATCGTAATTCAAATCCTCCGTATTCCTAATAAGTATTAAATTGATCTTAAAGATTTCATTTTATATGAATATTTTTTTATTATAAATAATTATGATTAATATCATTCCAAAAAAATAACTTAATATTTATTAATAAAAAATAATTATTATATAAATTTAATATGATATATATAAAGTTAATTAAAATGAAGAGAAAGTTTGATATTCAAATAGTGGTGAATTCGAGACTAAGGATAGGTGAAAATTATTAGAAAAAAATATTTATAATATATCTTAAAGTTTGTAATTAAAAAAGTTTTATTGATGTCTATTTCATATATTATTATAACAAATAAAAGCTTTATTTTAATTTTTTTATATTTAACATTATCTTGACTATTTAAGTTGAACTCTAATCAATTAAACCTGTTTAATATTAAACTTTGATTAATTGAATTGACTAAATACTATTAGGGTATTATTTTTATTTTTATAAATATTATAGATATTATTTTATATAATATTTCAAATTATTATTTATCATGTTTTAATTCATATGAGGTGGGATGTACAATTACTTACAAATACTATATATACCAATAAATTGGATTAAGCTTAATGAAATTAAAAAAAAGTAAATTTGTATTATAAAAACCATATATCAGAGCGTTATCTAAGCCATGGCATTAGGAAATCGCCTAGATGGCCTCTGGTTGGATGGGCGTTGAAAGATATCATAATGGAGATCGAGATGTTGAATAAGTTGATGTTCTCAAATATTCTCAAGATCGTTTGTAAGTAATTGGCGGTCTAATAATTAGGGATAGATTTGAAAGATCAAGTTAGATACAAGTGTTATTTTAAGAAACAATTTTCGTTTTAATTAATTTTGGACATTTTATATTTAACAATTTTATTTTAGTTAATTGTCGACTTTATATGTTTTATTTATCATAAGTCCTTTTTTTAGTCTTTTATTTTTAATGATGGATTAGGTGTAATCCATAACTAAATAAACCCATTAGGGTTTTTTATGTTAGGATTTCTTACTTATAAAAAAGAACAACTATGTAATTTGGAGGCAAGAATGAATATCATTAATGAAAAGTATATTTCAAAAAACTTTTGCTTTGATTTCTTGTGTTCTTGATTGAATGTTTAAATTCAACCTATTAAAGAGAATGATCATCATTTGTGTTCTCTCAAGATTGAGATTTTAAAGATTTTGTTTACTTAATATTTTAATCTAATTATCTTCAACACGTTCTTACAAATTCAATCATTCTTATTCTTTTGAATTTGTGGATTCTTAGAGTTATTCGCCTAAAAAGTCAACGTCACATCAATAGTTGCTAAGCATTTCCAGACAACAAAAAAAAAGTAATAAAATAATTAGTTTAAACAAATAGGAAAAGACTATGTTATTTCATTTATTTTGGATTCATAGCAACGGAAGGTTAATGAGTAACAAGAAGTTCCATCATAATTTTATGACAAAACATACGATGCGAATTTCGTAGTAGACAATAGAGATGAGGGATAATTTGGAAACCTAAACATAAACAAACCTGGGCTGAAAATAACCCCCCACAAGCATTATTGGATTAAGTTACCAGATTTCATATCCTCCATTCCTCTTTCATATTGAGCTTATAATATATTCTTCTTCTCATTCCTTGTTTCTAGTGAAACAAATCTTGAGGTCTTATTGGACTAAGAATAATAAATTTGAGAGGAAGAACAAGCAGAGGACCCCTTGTTAGGTGCTGCACTATGCTTTTGTTCTTCACCTTGAATTGTTCCAGAAGATTTTCTTCCAATTAATCCATCAGAGGAAAATGTTGGGCCTGAAATTGAGTGAGAAGTTGATAATTGACCATAGAGATCTTGATCATCAATAAAAAATGGTGGTCTTGAAATTGCAGGATTAACCCAATCATGTAATGGAAATAAGTTACTGGACTGAAGGGGTTCCCTTTGAGAAGAAATAGAAAGCTGACTTTGGTTAACAACTTGCTTTTCGAATGATTCAGGCAAGGAATTAAAGAAAAGCCCTTGTCTTCCATTTCCTGCAATACAAATATTCCAAGCCGATAGATTTTGATAAAAATCCATATCATTTACATTTAAGTCCAACAAACCAGAAGCTGAATGCAGATCTTGTGTTGAGTAGTCCTTGAAATGGCTTGAAGATGATGATGAGGCACAAGTACCAGTTGAAAAAGGGATCATATTGCTAATGAGGGTCTGACTATCTTGATCTAAACTATACCTGGAATTCAATCTTGTGGTAGTTTTTCCCACATTAACACACCCTTTGGTGTGTTCTTTAAGATCTCTCTTTGTTTGTAAAACAGAACTTTTGATGTTAACATAATGATCGGTTTCATTTGTTAAGTCATGAGAAAGTGCTTCAATGGAAGTTTTGGCCTTGTCAATAAGCCAATCCAATGCCTTACTTGGTCTGTCGTAGCCAAGGCGATCCTGGACATCATATAACTGTATAGCTGTAGTAGGAGACAACCTGACTCTGCGGTCTCTAGGACCTTTTGAAGTGCATACCTTGCTGTGACGGTCTTTTTTTCCAACGGCTCTAAAAATGCGACTTCCATGAGCTTGTATAAACTGTTGGCCTGTTGAATTTTCTGGCGCTAGTTTTGAAAATTGATGCTTTAAATTCTTCTGCTCCTTTTGTTCATGTCTTAAACTTTTGTCATGCTGCTCCTCCTGCTTGGTTTCCAAACCAGTTGTGTAACAACATTTCTTCTTTGAAGTCATTGCTTTGTTGGTATCTACTAATCTCTGAATTTTCTTTTGTTGTTCTTCTTCTGTTTTAGTTTTCTCATTTTTGAATTCCCTTTGTTGAGAGAAATGGCTTGGATAAGTAGTGTCTAGTGGATAACTCATTAGAGCTAGGGTTCAGACTTGTAAAATTGCTTAATTATTTGAAGTTAATTCAAGAAATATAACAAAAACACGCAGACTCTAAATGATATATGCAGAAACAGTCTAGTGCTAATCATAGTAGAGATAAAGGCAGCATGTACATGAACAATGGGAAACAAGACACAACTGAGTTCGTAACTTAAATAGCATTGGTTGGATATTATAGTATTGTTTTCAAAATAGTATTTTATTTATACATATTATATATATATATAAATTAGATATGTATATTTATATACATCATGTAAAAACTAACATACAATTTGAATATTAATTAAATATAGATTATTTTTTATAATTTTAAGAAAATAAACATATATTTTTTTTGAATTACGAGAATCAAAAAAAATAATTAAATAATTATATTACTTATGCCTACGAGAATTGAATTTATCCGAGTCATTGATTTTGATGGAATTTTTTTCTTTCTTGTGTGTATCTGTGGCTGTGGGGCTTTTCTCTATGTACTTACTATTTACTTTGTTAGTTTGGTAGGGACAAAGCATTAAATCAATAATATCTTTTAAGTTTTAGTATAATATTATAAATATTTTTAATGTTTTAAAAATATTATAAATATTTTTAAATTTAATGAAAGCTTAAATTAACAAAATTAAATAATAATCTTTTATACATAAAAAAATAATAATAATAGTATAAAATTAAGAAATAATAGAAATAAAAATATAAAATATCTCAAGATATTTTTCACAGTAAATGATAATTAGTAAAAAAACATTTTAAAAAAAATACAAAAAATAAGATTAAATCATAAGTAAAGAGATGAATATAAATCTCAAAAATAAGGAAAATATTATCAAAAAACATATATAACTTATTATGGAATAACTAATAAAGAAATAAGTATCAACATTACAGAGTTAAAAGAAATGTATAATATATCATTAATTAACAAATAAATTATCAAAAATCTCCAAAAAAGATAAAGGAAAAATTGGATATATCCATTTAGAAAGAATCCAAAATATTAATAAAAACACATTTTAGAAAAGTAATTGATACACCAATAAAAATAACATTACTAGATAATAAAATAATAAATAGAAGATTAGATGCATTGATACCTATGAATGAAAAAAAACACTCAAGGATAAAGAAGAAGTTATAATTTCAGTTTAATGGAATATAGAAAATAATTAAAAAAAATTATGAACCTGAGAGTGGTGACATAGAAAAATTAGTTAGTTTGTTAACCTTAACAAATGAAATGTTAGGAAGGCATTCTGATAAAAAACTTTATACAAACAAAGATAAAGTTGATATGATAATTATTAGTGAAACTGATTCTGAACCAAACAATATACTCCCAAAAAATCATATGAAACCAATTTAATTATCACTTCCTTATCAAGAAGAAACATATAACCCACATAGAGAAGAAAGAAATAGGTAAAGTCTCGAAAAACTGACCTTTCTTATAGAAGAAAACAACAACCCTAAATGAAAAAAAAGGATTATATTTAGGAACTAGAGTTAGTATCATATCACAATTTAAACTTCATGAAAATTATATATGTGATCTTTTAGATGTATATAGTACAAGAGACATGAAAAAAGTCTTAGAATAGTATACAAACTTCTCCAACCAAACAATTAAACCCTTCAACTTTTAGAGTCTTCGTATCTCACAAAATAACAAAAAATGTAAAAGTTTAGTTTTTAAATTTAAAAGAATAACAATATTTATAAATGCACGAGAATGTTCCCACAAGTAGGGAATACTTAAATTCTGTAGTAAAAAAAATACAAAAAATGAAAAAAAATGTAAAAGTTTGGTTTTTAAATTTAACAGAATAACAATATTTATAAATACATGAGAATGTTCCCACAAGTAGGGAATACTTAAATGCTGTAGTAAAAAATATATACAAGAAATGACAAAAAATGTAAAAGTTTGGTTTTTAAATTTAACAAAATAACAATATTTATAAATGCAGAGGAATGTTTCCACAAGTAAAGAATACTTAAATGTTGTAGAAAAAAAATATACAAGAAATTTATTGAGAAGACAAAGGTACACATATAATTGAATCTAGTGAAAATAAAATTGAGGAAATCAAATGACATTTAACAAATATAAAAATATGTGACATATGTTATATAGATTCTTTTATTTGTAAATATGAAATATGTTATCATAAGTTACTACCTTCTATGTAAGAAACTTATAAGAAAATATTTTTTCAAAAATTACTTGAATTATTACATAAAATCATAAGAGAAAGATGGAATAAAAGAAATAGAGAAAATATACCAGATACCATAGAAGAAAAAATAAGAATATTTGAAAATTGGATAATCATTAAATGTTAAGAAAAAAAATAATATAAACAAATAAGAGAAAATGATAAAATCTGTATTGATACAAAAGATTTTAGAATGCTAGAAAAATATAAATGTAATATAAAATCTTACAATTAAAAGTATAAAAAAAATATAGAACATTCAAAAAATATAAATTTAGAAAACATGACTCTTAAAAATATAAGAAAAGGTATAACAAAGAATATTATAGAAAAATATATTTTAAAAGAATAAGGTATAAGTTACTAGAAAATAAAAATGATTACTCATTAAGAAGAAAGAAATGCATATGTTGGACCTACAATGAGGAAGGACATTATGCTACTAATTGCTATAACAAGCTTTAACATAAATAAAACAAATCTAAAAAGGATTTTTCACAGAAAGTAAAAATCTTAGAAGAACCTTTTTAGATAGAATTAGAACCAATAGATGAATCAATTATATATAATTCTTGTAATATTTATCTATTAGAAGAAACTGATGAAGAAATAACAACTTAGAATATGAATACTCAGAATATGATTGCTCTTTGTTAGAAGATGAATGATTTGTATTGTATTTAAAAAACAGTACTTATATTAAGGTAGGATTAAAATTTAAAGTTTACACAAGTTACCATCTATATGCATATGTAGATATATGAGCTAGTATGTGTGTAGCTAGTAACTATGTACTTCAAGAAAAACTCTGAAAACAAGCACCAAAAGATTAATTATAAATATTGCTAACAATACTATAATAAATCTTAATAAAATTTTAAAGATACAAATTGATAATTTGCATAATTTGGCATAATTTATCACTCCTCGACATTAAACTTTAGTTTAATTTTATTTAATTTTTATTAAGTTAGATTTCATTGTTATTATTTAAATTTATTACTCATCAACTTTAAATAATATATATATATATATATAAAGACCGAATAAACAGAGGGGATAGGTTAATATATATATATATATATATATAAAGAGTTGTGCAGAGGGGGCCGTTAGCGAAGAAAAATGCAAAGTAGAGAAAAGAAAAAAAGAAAACAGTCGGCATAGAACGAAGAAAAAAAGAAAGAAGAAAACACACAGAATAGAGAGAAAAACTGGGATGGATTAAAGCAAAAGCAAATTCTTTTTACGAGTCAATTTTCTTTCAATTTCTCTTAGAAAATTATGGTGAATTCGTTTATGTTAAATTTAATTTAGCATGAACTATTTTTTCTTTATTCTAGGAAAAAGATGTAATTTAATTCCAAACTATACTTGATTTTCAATGTTAATTTAAATTATTTATCTTCATATTTGTCTCATTTATTCTGAGTTTATTACTTCTAATTAACTGGCTATTAATTAGATGATTTTAGTATTGTGATTTACTATCAAAAGGGGGAATTATTAAATAGATCTATAATATTTCAACATAGGTAAATATAGAGATCAAAAGACTTATATGAAATTGTGTAGTTTTAAAATCATTGGTCTTAATGCTTTCTTGCTTTATTAAATTTCATACTCTTGTGTAAATTAATGAATAAGAATATTTCAAATTGATTATCGAAAGAGATTTTTGGATATTTTTTTGGAGATTGCTAACAAACAGAGATAATTAAATTCAATTAGCTAGATGAGTAAAAAAAAGTGTGGGATAGGGCGAAATCGATTTCCAAGAAGTTTTCTTCCAATTAATTTGATCTTTGACCAATATCTTTATTTTCTTTTGCTCATTTTCTTTAAATTTATTTTATTTTAAATTCTAATTATAACAACCTTGGTGACTTCTCTAGATAAAATTGAGATTAGTATAATTTTGATATTTGTCAAAAATAAGTTACCAATCCCTAAGAACGATACTCTTCTTATTATTTTATTATAAAACTATGATACTATGCACTTGTAGTTTTACACCGATCAAGTTTTTGGCACAGTTGTTGGTGATATATTTTTTCTTATTTTTGCCAATATCGATACAAAGTAATCTTGGTTTTAATTTAAAATTATATTTTATTTTTATTTTTATTTCTAAATTTATTTTTATTTTTATTTTTCTCTAGGTATGTTTTTGACGTTGGATGCGTCGTACTAGAATTCAAAAAATTATTCCTTTTGATCAGGAGATTGAAAGAGCATTTAGATCACAAAGAAATAAGAAAGTACTAGCCACTACTATAGGAGAACATAATGCACAGTCACGCACCTTGATAGATTATGTAAGGCCAATGGTGAATGACAATTACTCAAGTGTAAGACGCTAGACCATTAATGTTAATAATTTTGAGCTCAAATCGACATTGATTAGCATGGTACAACAAGCCCAATTTAGCGGATTGTAACTTGATGATCCCAATATTCATTTGGTGATGTTTTTGGAGATTTGTGACACTGTAATGATGAATAGTATTACTGAAGATGGACTATCTCAAACATAAAAGGTATTAGTCCATTCATTTACATGCACAAGATTCTAATAGAAGAACCTTACAAACCATCAATTGAGCCCCAAAGAAGATTAAATTCATCCATGAAGGAAGTTATGATAGCTAAAATTTTGAAGCTCTTCAATGCTGAAATTATTTATGCTACTTCTGATAGATCATAGGTAAGTCTAGTGCATGTTGTACCAAAAAAGGGTGGAATGACGGTGGTGAGAAATGAAAACAATGAGCTTATTCCTACAAGAATAACCACGGTTTGGCGTGTATGTATGGATTACTGCAAGTTGAACAAAGCAACAAGTAAGGATCATTTTCCACCTCCATTCATTAATCAAATGCTAGATTGATTGGCAAAATATACCTATTATTGATTTTTATATGGCTATTCGGTGTAAAACCAGATTGTCATAGCCCCGGAAGATCAGGAAAAAACTACATTCACATGCCCTTATGGAACATTTGCTTTTAGAATGATGACCTTTTGATTGTGCAATTCCCCAATAACATTTCAGAGTTGCATGATGACTATCTTTTCTGATATGGTGGAAGATATAAAAGAAATTTTCATGGATGACTTTTTGGTTGGAAAAGTATGTCATCTCCTAGTTAAGTTGGAGCATAAAGCTTATTGGGGTGTAAAGAAGTTTAATTCTGATCTGAAGACAACAGGGGATAAATGACTTCTTCAATTGAATGAGATGGATGAGTTACGAAATGATGCATATGAAAATGAAAAGATCTACAAAAGAACGGATAAATAAATGGTATGACAAATAGATTCTTAGGTATGTGTTTGCTCCAGGACAATAGGTTTTGCTCTTCAATTCACAACAAAAACTCTTCCCATGAAAGTTAAGATCAAGATGGACATGTCCTTATACAATTGACAAAGTTTTCACTTTTGGAGCAATAGACTTGAAGGATAAGGCAAGGAATATATTCATAGTTAATGGTCAAAGATTGAAGCACTATTATGTAGAAAAAATGGAAAGGAATTGTGAATCTATTCCTCTTTGAAATCCTAATTGATGAAGATTGAGAAGTCTGGATGTAGATTATAAAACAAGCACTTATGGGATGTAACCCATAAAACTTTCCTTTTTTCCTTTTATTTTATTTTATATTTTTTATTTGAATAATTTGGATTTTGATGCTAGTTTATTTTATAGGAATATAAAGTTGAAAATTACATACTAATACGGATCTACTATAAAACTAGGGAAGTTTCTTCCATGTTATTCTATCTGTGTCACTTTTAAATTACAATAAGGACATTGTTTAGTTTAAGTTTGGGGGTGTCAACTCTTATAATCTTGAGTTGTTGAATTCTCTTATCAAGCATGTATTTTAGTATGATTGAATTCTCTATGACTATGAAATTTTTGATTAAGGATGGGTTTGAGAAATATTTTTCAAAATCTACTATTATATTAGTCAGAGTTTTGTGGGTACTTTGATTTAAATCTTTTTCCTTGAAAATAATTGAGCATATAGTGAATTTTTCTCTACTCCATTTTGCCTATGAAGAGAGGGAATTGAATTAACTTGGTTAGGAAAGTTCAATCTTGATTTGGAAAGTTCAATCTTGATTTGCTCTATAGTTCGTTAATGGATCCTTAAGGCGAAATCCTAGTTGATGTAAACATTAGAGAAATGATCTAGGCAATTTTTTTGTCATAACCAAAAGCTTTCCTATCCAACCTAATTTTCACGCCATCATTGCATGATACAACCCCCTTGATCCTTATTTTACATAAGCATTTATTTGTTCTTTTAACTAAATAAATTATTCCCATTCTAAGCTTGAAAAACCATAAACTTATTTTGAGAAAATACTTTGATGAAAATTTGCATTAAAAATTAGTTCAAATTAAATAATCCACATTATGTTTACTCTATTCGATCAAAGTGTAAAAAAAAGTGAAAGAAAATAATCGAAAAAGGGTTAAAGTGGTTGAAATTAGTAAACACTATGAGTATCAAGGAAACCACACCAAAAAAAGGAAGAAAAAAAGAACTCTACTTATTGAGTATGACAAAAATATTGTCATCAATATGAGCATATTGTCTAGAGCTATGGTGTGAATCCTGTGGATATTAGTTTTATTGTTTCTTTCTACCAAGTATTTTCCCAGTTTGTTTTGATTTTTCATATCCATTTCTTTCTTAGCCATCACCCTATGGCCTGTCATTACAACCCTAATTAAAGATTTTTTAATATCTGAATTTGGTATTTGATTACATTAGTGGAGAGGATTTCTAAAAAATTGGACTTATGGAGTTAAGTTTTGAGAGAATTTTTCTGATTTCAGTTGTTCTACTTTTATCTAAATTTGCTGGTGATTTGGAGTTAAATTAACTATTTTACACACACATTCAAGGACTTAGCTTTAGGTTGAGTAAATGCTTAACTCTTGCTTGACAAATTGCTGAATTTTTGATTGATTTTTCTCCTATCTTCGATGTAAAAAGAGTAAGTTATTAGTGATAAAATCTAAATTCAGATCATGGCTTGGTGAGTGATGGTAGTTCTCTATGGAGTCTTGTTGACACTGTCTACAATTATCTTTTATTTTATTTTCTTTTTGTTTGAGGACAAACAAAGTTCTAAGTTTGGAGGGTGTTTGATGACTTACATAATTTAACATAATTTATCACTTCTCAACTTTAAATTTTAGTCTAATTTTATTTTATTTTTATTGATTTTAGACTGTATTGTTATTATTTAAATTTTATTGCATATTTAAATATATATATATATACTATGTTTCCTATATCCCATGTTTGTGAGGGGAATAAAGGAAACGAAGGAGGGATATGTTAATATGTATAATCTATAACCTCATATACTAAATAACATTTAAAGATTTTCTAGTAAATTAAAAGACAAAAATCAATAACAAAGATTCCTAGGATGTTTAGTATATGCTAAAGCATACATTAAGAAACTTACATAAATATAAAAATCTTAACAAACAAAATTAAAAAAAGATCATGTTTGAAAATGGAAAGAATAAGATACTTTGTACATGAATAAGGTAGAATCACATGTAAAAATTTAACAACTTTATATCATCTAGGTCTAGATGATAAAATGATAATTAAAACAGATGTTTCACATGAATATTAAGATACATTTTTTAAAAGAAAAATAGATAACAAAGATGAATATCTTTGTAGATATACATCAGGATCTTTCCATGGTCCAAAATTAAATTATCACAATAATAAAAAAGAATATTAAAAAAGCTATTAAAAAATTTACAATATATGTAATAAGCTTTAGATTTATTGTCAGAATTGATAACAAAAAGTTTGGTTATTTTTTAAAGACTAATGTTGTAGGTGACTATAAACAAGTAAGATTAGTCAAATGACAACAATGGTTCAACCATTACAATTTTGATGTCGAACATCTTCAAAAAAACAAGGATGGTTTAGTAGAACCTCTTATAAGAGACACTACTACAAAATTGGGCATTAAAGTCGGTTCACCGACTTAAAATTGTAAGACTTATAATTTAAAGTTGATCCACCCGTTGAACTGACTTTAAATTATTATTATTATTATTATATATATATATATATATATATTACATATTTTATTCATTTTCTACTATACTAATAACCTGTATTCGATCACATATAGCAGAAAAAACCAAAATCTATTTAACAAAGTTTAAATAATAATGCAAATAATTCAAAAATTAAATATATATAATTAATTACTTGATAATTAAATTTATTACAAAAATAATAGTTTATATACAATACATATATATATTTAACTTAAATTACAAATAAAATGATGTCGTCAAAGTGTCATGAATTTTGTGATATTCTCACTTTATTTCAAGGAGAGCAAGCTTGGTTGACTTAGAATCACCAGTATAGTGACAAGGAAACTGGGCAAAAAACATTTGGTTCATATAACAATTCATTCCCCTATATACATGAGCACGTAAACATCAATCAAACAAGCATTCTAAACTTCAAAGACATATGAATGGAAAAATTAAAGCATTATAAATATTACCATGGTGTTGTCCTATGTTATTCAAGATCATCATATTCTTCTCATGATGTTATCATTTGAAAAAAGTGTTCTGTCCATTCTTCTTGTAAATCATCAAAAATATGCATATCATAGCCCCACTTGTTCCAACCAAAGAAATATACGTAATTAAATTCAAACTAAGAATGTAATATCATCAATTCATAAAAAATAACTTATATATGTTAAAATATTAGTAAAAGAGATTACCACATCGACACTCGAGTGATAATAATAACCTTATTTCTTCAAAATCATATTAGCACTGTATTAATCTTTTGTCTATAAATATGAAGCTATATGGAATTAAGCTGGTATTTTTAATGTTATAATGAGCTCTAAATATGAAGTTAAGTGTAACTCCGATTTGTTACTTGGGTTGGTGGGTCAAAAAATAGTTGTTCCATAAGTTTATGGGTACCAAAACTCAACCAACCCAAGTAACAAATTGGAGTTACACTTGACTTTATATTTAGAGCTCATTATAGCATTAAAAATACTAGCTTGATTCCATATAACTTCATATTTATAGATAAAAGATTAATACAGTGCTAATATAATTTCGAAGGGATAAGGTTATTATTATATCACTCGAATGTCAATGTGATAATCTCTTTTACTAACTTTTAACATATATAAGTTATTTTTTGTGAATTCATGATATTACACTGGAATGATGATTCTTTGTGGTTTTTCTGTACTTGGTTGGTCAATGACTATTATGATGTTGTCACAAGGGAACTAGGCAAGAGAGATGAGATGAAGTTTGGGCAAAAAACAGGTCCATAAAACAATGCATTCCCCTAAATACATAAGCACATAAACATTCATCAAACAAAACATTCATCAAACAAAACATCCATCAAACAAGGGACTTCAAACATAGGAATAGAGAAATTAAAGTATTATAAAAATTATCATTATGTTGTCATATACTATTCAAGATCATCAAAATCTTCTCCTAATTCTTCTTGTGATGATATAATTTGAACCATGTGTTCTGCCAATTCCTCTCGTAAATCATCAAAAATTTGCGGATCATAGCCCGTCTTGTTCTAACCAAAGAACTACATGTATTTAAATTCAAAATAAAAATATAATTTCATGAATTCACAAAAAAATAACTCATATATGTTAAAAATGTATATTGGTAAAAGATATTATCACATCTTCAATTGGAATTTTGATATTTGTGATGATTTTGCTCATAAACTTCATGACATAATAACCACACATGATACAAAAATTTATCATTTTAATCATTTTAAAATTATATTACTTTTACTAAATAAAATATAATTATTTATATGTAAATAAATTTATCCACGTACGGTAAATATTCTAGTCCCTCAAACCCACAACATCCAGATATTATTTTCATAGAAAACTAGTCAAACAAATAATAACAAGCATAATACAAAACTTACATAAATAAAAACTTTATACAAAAATAACGCCAAGTGAATAATAAGTGCGTAAGATTAATAGAAATACTTACAAGAGTAAATGAGTTACAAAATGAAAGAAATGAAGAAAAAAATGGTGTTTTGTAAGTGAGAAAATGGGTATAAAAAATTTGAGTATTTCGCTCAAAAAAATATAAGGGATCTGGAAGATAATTTGGAGAGGAAGAAAACCCACTAAACGGCGTTGGAAATGGTGATCGTAAGTGGCCGAAAAATGCGAAAGAGTGGAGGAGGTGAAACTCGGTTTTGAGTTTTTTTGGGTGCTGTAAATTAAAAATGATGTTTTTGATAGAGAAAAAAGAAGAGAAATGGAAAAATACTTGTGGATATCATCGGTTGACATAGAACTGATGCTACATCCTCGCGTAGTGTCGATTCTACGTGTCAATCGACGCTACATAAATGACTCGTTAATTTTTTTATTTTAACAGTTTTTAAAATTGAAATTAAATAATACAATTGTTTTTATTTTTTTGGTCAATTATTTTTTAAGATTTTAACTAGACTTTTTATATTTTTTTGAAAACTTTTTTGTTTTGTGTTTTTCATGCTATCCAAATTCGATAAAAAATGTAGATAAAAGTATCTAAACAAATACACAAAATTCTATAAATTATATAATTTTAAAAACCAATTAACTAAAAAAAAGAAGAAAAAAATATACTATATATCCAAATTCAATTTTAAACAGTTCAAATAAAATAATAATTGACCAAAAAAATAAATAAATTATATTGTGTAATTTCTATTTTAAAAACTGTTAAAATAAAAAAATTAACGAGTAATTTTACATAGAATTGGTTTTTCACCGAATCAACTTTAAATTAATTATAAGTCGGTTTTCTCTAAAAACCGACTTTACATATCGATTTAAATGCCACATCTTGTAGTAGTGAGAAATAATATCTTTAATTATTTTTGTTTTTGTAAGAATGAAACATCTTGATATCAAGATCAAGATAAAGAAAAACGAGATAATACTTCTTCAGAAACAACTCAAAGTTTTATTCCTAGATAAGTCTCTTTTAGAGATAGGAATTAAAAAAGAACTTAACAACTTAAAAAGACCATTAGAGTAAAAAAAAGAATCTCCATCATATATTCATTCTAAGGAAGGTTAAACTTTTGAAGAAAGAATTCAAAATGAGAAGGAGAAACCAAGTAGTGAAAGAAAATCTCTAAAAAGAAAAAAACTCAATTGGGTTGAAGAAGTAGAAAAAGAAGACCACAAAAAAATTATGTGGTTTATAACGGTCCAAAACTAGAATTTTCAATAACTAGCTTGAAGTAAATAAAGATATTATCGAATTTAGTGAAATAATTCACAAAACTTTTACTACTATAATCGAAACTGGATATAGTTATGAAAATTATAAGGTACCAAAGCTAATAAATCTAGAATATATAGTTACCAAGTAAGTTGAAGGCCTTATGAAAGATATTATGACTACCAGTACTATTCAGGGAAATGCCTCTTACAGATAGTAAGAATAGTATAACCACTAGTACTATTCATGAAAAGACCTCTCGTAAAGACAATAAAAATAGTACAACTGTTAGTACTATTCATGAAAGCATCCCTTAAAATTAGATTGGTTATTGAAGATGAAAAAGACCAATACAAGAATTTAAGTAAACCACAATAGTTAAGTCTTTATAATTTATCCAGAAAATCTACGTAAGAACATATCGAAGATATGGAATTTTACACCGTAGAAAAAAATTCTCTATAGGTAGTTAATTTAATATTCTAGAAGTAGCTTATCCAATTTTTGTTTATAAAGTTTTCCATGTAGGTTTAATTGAGAATTAATTTAAGTGAATTAAATTATTTTTTTGAAAATTTTAAGAAGGCTATTGATACCATCCCCGGCAACGGCGCCAAAAACTTGATAGGGGTAGAACCGACATCGTCGATCCTGCCCGTTCATTTGGTTTTATCTATTTATAAAACTCTCGCAAGTGCACGAATCATTTCGTAGAAAATGATAAGTATACTCCCAAGGTCGATCTAAGGAAGGAATGTATGTGGTTTTTAATTTATTATTCAAACTTTTAAAAACGAAATTAAATCCTAAACATCCTGTCACGATATTTTGGGTTTTGTGTTTTTTTATCTAATTACATAAAAATAAACATAGATTCAATAAACATTTATGCAAATTTTATCATTTATAATGGTGGAGTATTTATGGATATAATAATTAAGTTAATTATGCTTGCTCATATTATTTAGGTTATTAAAGATATGAATTGATATTTATTGATTCTCTCTTTTTTATATGAATACCACCTTTGGTGGGGTTAGATATTATTTGTTAACTAAACAAATCAATTAACACCTATGGGTGGGATTGATAACTAATTTGGTTAATTAAATTAATTCTTTTTTCTAAGAGATTGAAAATGAACCATTTAAATGCCACCTTTGGTGGGGTTAGACAGTTTAAACTTTATTCAAGGTGTCCAAATTAAACCTAAGAATTTAGTTATCCGAGTACTAACTTTCAAGTTTTAAAACTACTATTGAAAACATGTTGTCAATACATTTTCAGATAATAATTCTTATAAAAACTTTTGAAATAGAGCTTCACTCTAACTAATGAGGCGATTGTACCAACAAATAAAAGAGCACTACTCTAAATTAGGCAGGATAACTAAACCTTAAAATCTAATTTTCGCATTTAAGTTTGTAATGAAAAATAATATATTTCTCTCTAACATTCTTAATATAAAATCTTGAATAAAAATAAAATCAATTCATTTTAGAGATTTTTATCTATTTAATATTTCGCAAGCATAACAACGTTATTATTACATCATGTTTATAAACCTTGTAGAAAGTTAAATTTAATCACGACAAATTAAATATAACATGTAAGAATAAAGCATAAAAAATAACTGTAAAGAAAATAAAATCCTTACAGAACTTCGATGCTATTCCCGTTGCTAGAAAACCTCCAAGCGGAATTTGCACTCCCATTTATTGAATCAAAAAGCTAATAAATTACAAAAACATAACTAGTTCTTCCCAAAAAGGGAAGAACTTAAAAACTAACTAAGAAAAACTAGAAAAACTAAAAAAAACTAAGAAATGAGAGAAAGAAAGAGAGAAGAGAATGTGTTTTGAGGTGTGGTTTGAAGTGAAGGGAAGGGGGGTATTTATAGGTGAGGATGGAGAGAAAAAATGAGTGAAAAAATGTTAAAAAAATGTGAAAACGCGGAGTGCAAATGCTGAGGTCATTGATGACGTTAGCATGACGTCATGGGCGTCGCCAGGCATGCGCTTAGACGCATATGGCGCGGCATGGGCAGATGAATCTTGGAGTATGAAGGGCGCGCTGCGTGGGGCGTCCGGGCGTAGAGCGGGGCAACTGTGGCGAGCATGCGCGATTTTCTCCTTTTGACATTTTTGACCTTTTTGACCCATTTTATCCAATTTTTCCATATTTATTGGCCTTTCCCCATTTATTTATTAATATATTTGTGATGTATTGCTTCGATTCCTCTGAGTCTTTAAGTTACGTTTTAAGCCAAAATACTCCGAAAAACAATAAAAATACCCGTGATTCGAAAAAAGACAAATATATATAAATATATGATAAAACATATAAATATATATATATATATTAATCAATTAATGTGCATAAAATCATGGTTATTTTAAGTACTTTTTGAGCACTCATCACAACTCCCAACTTCTTCGCTAGTCCCTTATGAAGCGATAAAAACTAAAAATTAAACTATCCTAAATCACTTCCGGTAGATTGACCACGGTTGCATTTAGCCTATGCAACAAGTCTTTAAACCCCTAGGTTGCCACAGTGGGCGATTTTGAGTCTCGTGAGGGTTTTTCAATAATGATACCCACAAACATTGAACTAAATGTAAAAATTAAAAGAAATAATAACAACAATCAACTTAAAAACTAAAATTACAACAAAATCAAAAATTAACGTTTAAGAATAAAAGAAAACAACATATCACAAAAATGTCTCATACTTTTTAATCTCCTTTTAGATCATAATTAAAAACTCAAGCATAAGTTATTTTAATCTTTTTAAACAATCATGATTTTTTATAATAATTAGTCGAAAATCATTTTCATATTTCATATCAAAAATGTATCAATTTAATTTCACCCAATTTAGGTGTCATAAATCCGAATTGCCGACTTTCTATTCCTCACAAGTCAATACTCAAAACAGGCTCTTGAATCCTATGGTTCAAACACTAAATACTAATTTATATGCGAAAAGAGTTGATGTATAGAAATGAACTAATATTTTCGCATATGTATAAAGAAGAAAGACTCAAAGTGTTATTTTGACGTTGATCTCATGGAAGGAATCAAATGTATAAATTATAAAGATATCATATATAAAAATTATTTTCATGCATAAATCAAACTCATTAAGAAAAAAAATTTCAAGATATATGCCTTTTACAAATAAAGAAAGTGCAATGACTTTTGGGAATTACTTCCTATATCTTTCTTTTGTAATTAGCCTTTACTCACAACTTTGTAGGCAATGTGGGTCATAGTATGTAGATTATACTATATATTCTTTATCTCTATATTTTTCTGAAGATATTTTTCAATATATATCATTTGTTTAGAGAGTCAACCCATGTACAGATTGTACATTTTGTTTTTGAATTTTGGGTAATATGGGTCATAGTATGTAGATTATACTATATATTCTTTATCTCTCTATATTTTTCTGAAGATATTTTTCAATATATATCATTTTTTTAGAGAGTCAACCCATGTACAAATTGTACATTTTTTTTTTATTTTGGTGAGTGGTTAATTTTGTGGCTTTTTTGTTTGATCTTGGTTTAGGTAACCCCAGATATGTCTCTTTTTTGTACTTGATTATGCGAATGAGATAAAAGCATATACTATCAATTTCTACTCAAATCATTTAATGTAAGCAAAATTAATAAAAAAAATATACGACAGTGTATTAACATGAGAAAATCTTCATACATTCAATGTTAATGCCTATAGAGATCATCTAACAATGTCAAGAAATAAGAAATGTGTTTGGAGTAGAAAAAATATATATTTCACTCTCAATAAGGGAAATTAGGCTCAAATTATATCTCACAAAGGTAGTCTCCACTAAAATAAATTCATAAACACCGATTTTGGGTTTAATATAATTTCTACATCTTATCAAGAAATACTAGTTATGACAAAAATTAACTAATTATCAAAAATAATTACATAATATTTCATGATATGTTTTCAAAAATTAATCTAACAGTACAAAAGACTTAACTATTTACTTAAATTTGATTTAAAGAAATGATAAATTTTTGGGAGAACTTTTTTTTTTAATTCCAAAATTACTAAATCACACAAAACAAAAATAAAACCAAACACAAAAAATGAAGATGTGAACATAAAAAAGAAAAAATTAATAATTTTTTTTTTTTTGCAATTTTTTTTTTTTGAATTTTTAAATTGTTAAATCTTTTTTTTTCTTTTCTAATTAAGCATGGTAACTTTTCACCACCCCCAACCTAGAACTTACATTGTCCTCAATGTAACAACTGTAAATTAAAGATAAAGAGAAAAAGAGAAGAAAGATTACCTATTTCTTGAGAATGTGTAAGTAGTAATAGAAAAATGCAGGTGCATTCATCATATTCATCATTAAAGTGTATACACACAGATTGCTGTGAACTTCTAACAACTCAACAAATATTTTTAGTTTTAACAATTTTAAAATTATTCACACGTAATTAAACTAAAATAAAAAATAGAAATTAAACAAATTAAACAAATAAAATAAAATTACTTAAAATGATGGGTTGCCTCCCATCCAGCGCTTAGTTTAACGTCTTAGCAAGACGTAACTTGGATTGCTTTTAAGTAAACTCAATGTCCCTCATCATTGAGTCAATCAAACCTACAAGTAAGACAAGATTGTCTACCTATCTTGTTTCAAACATGCCCGATTTTTAAATTTTTTCTCGTACTAAAAACTGTGGGCATGCCAGGGTTTTAGATAACCCACATCTAGGTGCAAATCAAATAATTAAGGCATCAAAACACAATTGTACCTAGATCAAACAAAGAAACTAACTCTTGAGATTGTAATTAAAACTTTAAAATTTTGGAGATAGTTTCATTTTTTTTGTTTTAAGTATAATATCTAAGCTTAAAATAACATAATTAGTATTAATCAAGAAAGTCTTTCCCAGGAAAATGGTGGGGCAATGGCTCCTTAAAAACCATCCTCCTGGAAACGAGCAACGTTCGGAAAGACTAAGAAGACAAAGAGCTTCGAAACTAAATTTCGCAGACATAAACTCCCTTAGATCTTTACTTTTCATGCTATTAAAATTAAGTTAATTAAGTTAAGTTAGGTTAAAATTTAAGTTAATTAAGTTAATAAAAAAAAGTAGGTTAATTAAGTCAATGAAAATCTAAGTTAATTAAGTTAGTAAATTAAATTAATATAAGTTAGTAAATTAAGTTACTAAAACTTAAGTTAATTAACTTAAACGAAAATTAAGATAAAAAAATAGTTAAAAAAAATAAAATTAAAAAAAAAATTAAACCAAAAATAAAATAAATTGAAAAAGTAAAAGAAAAATAAAAATAAAAATAGAAAAAAAATTTAATTAAAAATTAAGCCAAAAAAAATAAAATAAAAAAAAAATTGAAAATAAAGTTTTTGATTTTTTTTTTGAAAAGAAAAATTTATTTTTTAAATAAAAAAAAGTTTATTTTTTTATTTTTATTTTTTTTATTTTTATTATTTTTATTATTTTTATTTTTATTTTTTTTATTTTTATTTTTATTTTTATTTTTATTTTTTTTATTTTATTTTATTTTTTATTTTTTATTTATTTTTTATTCTTATTTATTTATTAATTTAATTAAAAATTTATTTACTTTTTTTTTACTTCAAATTTCAAAATTCAAAATTATTTTATTATTCATGCTATAATCTTTTTTTATTTATTATGAAATTGAAATTTGAATTTTTTTTTTTACTTTTCACAAACAACAAAATTTTTTATTTTTTTTAATAAAAAAAATCACAATTATTTACAACACAAAAAGTTTTTAAAATTTTGATAAATAATTTAAAAATGTTATTCCTTCCATTCAAGCAACGTGTGCAAAACTTGATAGGCGGAAACCGATATCGCCGATCTCACGCCTTTACTTTGGTTTTATCTATTTATAAAACTCTCAGTACGAATCATTCGTAGAAAATGATAAGTATACTGAGTCGATCTAAGGAAGGAATGTATGTGGTTTTTAATTTATTATTCAAACTTTTAAAAACGAAATTAAATCCTAAACATCCTTGTCACGATATTTTGGGTTTTGTGTTTTTTATGTAATTAGATAAAAATAAACATAGATTCAATAAACATTTATGCAAATTTTATCATTTATAATGGTGGAGTATTTATGGATATAATAATTAAGTTAATTATGCTTGCTCATATTATTTAGGTTATTAAAGATATGAATTGATATTTATTGATTCTCTCTTTTTTATATGAATACCACCTTTGGTGGGGTTAGATATTATTTGTTAACTAAACAAATCAATTAACACGTATGGGTGGGATTGATAACTAATTTGGTTAATTAAATTAATTGCTTTTAAGAGATTGAAAATGAACCATTTAAATGCCACCTTTGAAGGTGAAATTAGGCTAGACAATTTAAACTTTATTCAAGGTGTCCAAATTAAACCTAAGAATTTAGTTATCCGAATACTAACTTTCAAGTTTTAAAACTACTATTGAAAACATGTTGTCAATACATTTTCAGATAATAATTCTTATAAAAACTTTTGAAATAGAGCTTCACTCTAACTAATGGCGATTGTACACCAACAAATAAAAGAGCACTACTCTAAATTAGGCCTAGGATAACTAAACCTTAAAATCTAATTTTCAGATTTAAGTTTGTAATGAAAAATAATATATTTCTCTCTAACATTCTTAATATAAAATCTTGAATAAAAATAAAATCAATTCATTTTAGAGATTTTTATCTATTTAATATTTCGCAAGCGAAGTGAAGGGAAGGGGGGTATTTATAGGTGAGGATGGAGAGAAAAAATGAGTGAAAAAATGTTAAAAAATGTGAAAATGCGGAGTGCAAATGCTGAGGTCATTGATGACGCGAGTGACGTCATCTGGTGGTACACGTGAAAAATGGGGCGAATAAGGCCATACGGAAGCGATTAGGCGCCATGAGCATGAGGCTCGAGTGAGATCTGGTAGCGGAACTGGGATGGCGCGGACGTATGAAGCGTCTTCTGTAGTAAACGTGGTTGTATATGGGCGCTATTGCTGAAGCTCAGGCCTTGCCGCGTGATTTTCTCCTTTTTGATATTTTTGACCTTTTTGACCCATTTTATCCAATTTTTCCATATTTATTGGCCTTTCCCCATTTAATTATTAATATATTTGTGATGTATTGCTTCCAGTATTCCTCTTTGAGTCTTTAAGTTACGTTTTTAAGCCAAAATACCTGAAAAACAATAAAAATACCCGTGATTCCAAAAAAGACAAATATATATAAATATATGATAAAACATATATATATTAATCAATTAATGTGCATAAAATCATGGTTATTTTAGTGCTTTTTGAGCACTCATCAGCTATCAACGATTTCAAAAAAATAAAAAGATCAGAACAGATAACAAGCATGTCTATTTCAGATTTTTCAGTTCACTTATGGACTGAAATGGAGAAGGTTACATTAGATCTTATCATTTGATCAAATTAAGGATTTCTAATACTAATAGAGAAGTTTCAAAACTAAGGACATTTTTAGAAAAGGAATTTAATATAGATGACTTTTTTTATGCTAAGAGGACAGATGTTAAGTCAAATTTATCATGAACACAAAAAATAATAATTCTTTTGAAATTAAAGTAAATTATTCAACTAGTAAAGTCATATTCATTTCTCACAGCAATATGGCCTTCATTGAAGAAGATGGTGAGAAAATCAGTAAGTTTGAAGCAAATTTTAACAGTAATAAATTAAAATTTTTTCAAGAAGTAAGAATGGTGTTTTATTTTTACGCAAAGAAAATCATTAAAGATTACAAATGTATTTACTATATTAGAGATCGAGAAGATGATTATACATTATTGCCTATGAAATTAAAAGGATTTTTGGTAAAAAACGACCAAGAGAAATAAAGACGTGGAACCCACAACTTCAGTCGGTAAGTCATGATAAGAAAATGAAAGGCTTAAATTTAAAAATCAAAAGTAAAAAAGATGAATTATTAAAGTAAGGATAAAATAATAATTTTTATATTATAAATAGGGGTTCATTGCCTTTTGAAAGGAACCATTATTTTTATTAATTGGACATAGCTTCAACAAGAAAAAACTCTCTACTCTAAAAATGATTCATCTAGCAAATATATATTTAGAAATTATGAACGGTAAAGAATCTCTTCAAAATTATTAGTTGACTTTTAGAATTGTAAGAATTATTAATATTATGAATAAAATAGAATGAAATTATTCTTTTTTTTTCTAATAAGTCTAATTTGGACACCATATCATGTACGTATGCTATAATTTTGACATTATTAAAAAATATATTAAGATTTGAACAATGTAAGACATATCAGATGTAATAAAAGAAGACGAATAACAAAACAAAAGAACATGTTGAATTCATTAAATTAAATATGATAATTATAACTTTAAGTGAGTTAATGATCTTAAATAATTAAATATTTGTTTATAATATTTATAAAAGTAATAAGTATGAAAATAAAAATAAAAAATAATTATAAGTCTATATGAAATATAAAGTTAAAATAATATTCTAGTAATAAATTTAAAGATTTATCTTTAAATAATATATAAGATTTAATAAATAAAATATTTAATCATAATTTAATATTAGAGTTATAAAAAGGAAAATATATAGTTAAATTTAAAGTCGATATTAACTATTAAAAACACTGATAATAGATGAAGATATGTTAACAGTAAAAAAAAACACCAGTGATATTTCTTTTCGAAACAATGAGTGATGTTTGATGGTAAGATTCCTCCAGGAAAGCGACACATTCAAATTGTATATTTTGTTGTTTTGATTTATTATTATTGAGAGAGAGAGAGAGAGAGAGAGAGGTGTGGCATGCTCATCATGTCAGTTCTTGCCTTAATAAACAAACCCGTTTACTTTCTTATGGGACCCTCCTAAGGTTCTTTACTAATTGCAGAATGCTTCGGTAATGCCATGGAATACTACTTTGAAGTCATCGGTATAGAAAAGTCGTGTCCTTTTTCAAAACAGGAATGATAAGTACAGAGACAGACGCATTCCCCTCCAAACCTCGGTCCTATAAAAGTAATTGTCCTTTTTCTACGTAAAAGTTTTATATGATTAATTTTATTTTTATCCTAAAAAAATGTATTTATAACGAGCAGCGAAAAAAATTGAAAACATATTTAAACATATATTTAGCACCTTAAAATTAAAGATAATGCTATGCAATTGAAATTTTATTAATTTTCCTTTTTATTTTTTAGACCTTTCAACAAATTTTATGTGTTCCCTTTGGAAAGCTCTTTACATCCAACCTACTATCCATGTACAGTGGAAAGGTAGGTATGGATAGTTTTATTTAGAATAAAGTGTAATATAAGTTTATTAAATTAAATTATTTATTTCTTATATTATAAAGTGTTATATAATTTATTAAATTTAAAAAGATAAATAAATTAAGAATATAATATATTATTTTAATATTTTTTTATATTAAAATATTATTTTTATAACTAAATTATAATATTTATAATATAAAATATTAAATAATATAAATTACTTGGATCTAAATGAATCTCCTTTTATTTAAATTCACTCAATTAAAATTAATTTAAAATTATTTTAGTAGTTAAAAAAATAATATGCATCTTAAATCAAATGTAACTTGAAATGTTTGTTCCTTTTATGTAAATGAAGTACATAAATTATTTAAAAAATAAATAAATTTTCTTTAAATATTAAGGCAACAGGTGGAACTGGTGAGCGGCACTGAACAGTAGGACTGGCCAGGGGCACTCGAGGGTAAAAATCTCATAGATTAAATAAATTAAATATAATTATATTTTATTTTTATTTATATAATATTTAATCAAATAAGATTAATTATAAACATTTTAATAAAATAATTTATATTTAAAATAATTTTTTATTATAAAATTTATTTAAATCAATTTTTAATTTTTTATTATATTTTAAAATAAAAAATATTATTTTTAATTTAAGATAAATAATAAAAATTAAGATAATTTTATAATTAAAAAATCAAATATATTAAAATATGTATCCAACTATATTTAGAATTACTCTATAATCGTATTAAATTTTTACATAACTATACACCATTTTTATATTGATATTATCTGATTTTACAATTAAATATATAACTCTATAAAAAAAAGTATTAATTATAATCAAAAGCAAAACTTACATCATAAATATTGTTTTTTTAAGATAAAAGTGATACGATAAATATGAAATTAAAATCATGAGAATACGTTGAATGCTTCAGCTCCACGAGCAACCTTGATGAAGACATCTTCCAATGTGGTGTCAGCTAGACCCCATGCAAATACTGTAAACCTGCTCTTGGCATTTTCAATTGCTTGGAATACGTCTGCAATTCTAACTTCATGTTTTGGCAACTCAAACTTTTGAGTTCCAGATAAATGATAGACCTTCATAGCATTTGGTGAGAGACTTCTTACTAAGTTGTCCACTTCTTGCTCATGATTTGAAGACGTTGTCATTGTGAACACATAAGATCCTCCATATCTACCTTTCAGCTGCCACAGATCATTATTGATTAATAAGGGAACACATAAGATCCTCCATATCTACCTTTCAGATGCCACAGATCATTATTGATTAATAAGGGAATTGTAAACAGTAGCTAATCATAATTACTTCTAGAGGGTAAGCTGGTAAAGAAAGCGGAATGAAAATGACAGCAGATTTGTAGATAATTTTGCAAGCAAAGAAAGCGGAATGAAAATGCAAGATATGAAATATATTTAATTGTGATGACAAGGCACACCAATAGAAAAAAAGTAATGTTATTTGTATAAAATGATGTATTAGTAGTGTATTGAAAATTAAATTAAAAAGATGAAACGTTAAAGTAATTGTGAGACCAATTACTAATAGATGACATTATATTGTGACATGTGAACTTATATATACATCAAGTTGTAATAAAAAATTATTTTTCCATGAAAAAAAGGTAATATGGAGATGAATCATGCTATTGAGTCTTACACACAATGCAAATCCAAATAACAATTATGCCATTCAAACTTCATCCGTAAGGGGGACTGCGCCCCTCACCGATGTAAAAGTTTTTCTATGCGCTTTTCTGAACCTTTCTTAAACAACCTCTGTGCAGAACATCTGAACAAAGTCTATCCTATGATCAAAAGACCATTAGGAGGTACTTAAATTGCTCTTTACAAAGAAAACATTGTAAAACATATGGAGATACCTCTTTTGGATTTCCTATGCACTGCATGCTGCCATCCACAAAAATTCCTAATCGATCACACAAGACTTCTGCCTCTTCCATGGAATGTGCTGCAAAAGTGAAAAAAGCTTGCAGTATCAGATGAGGTTATACAAAATTGACCATAATGATGCTATTTGAAAACCATATGTTTCCCTGCACGATTTTATTCAGATATGCTGTATAGTTAAGAGATGGGAAAAAGAGTACTGGTAAGGATAATTGCTCGATGTTGCTTTGCTCGCTTAACAACGTTCCACAAATTTCTTCTTGAAGCTGGATCAAGTCCAGTACTTGGTTCATCCATGTACACTACCTGGTTGATTTTCAAACAAGTCGTGAATAGTTTTGCCAGCTTAATTATTTACAGAGGGGGAAAAAGGTATCAGTTTGAAGTATGAAGAATAGAGCAATAAGCATACTTTTGGATCCCCTATGAGTGAAATTGCAACACTAAGCCTCCTCTTCATACCTCCACTGTATTTTCCAGCTTGTTTATTGGCAACACCTCCGTGAAATAGATTCACACTCTTTAGAGATTCTTCCACTGCCTGCAGCAACAAACTTGGAACACTAAATAGGAACTCAAAACTGATGAATAAACAAGTATGCTCACATGTTTTAGTTACACAACAACCTCATTATTCAGATACATACAAAAAAGGAAATAATTAAAAAAATGGACCATTGATTTCCCGTTTACTTTAAGGTCTCAACTTTGTCACGTGAGGCAAGGATGGAATAAGCACACTCTGTATCTATGCAATTTTTTTCTTCATAACAATTACAAACTTCAGCTTTAAAAAAGGATTAGCCAAATTGTTATGAGATCAAGTGTTAGCATAGTCAAACTATCATTTTCAATAGCCACACAAAATTCTTTTAAAATAATTTTAAAAGAATTGAAATATTAGATATTTAATATTATTATAATTGAAATATTAAATAATTATTATTATGTTTCTTTATTAGGATTAGAGTTTTAATATTTTATCTCTATAAATATATATGTAATCTTTCAGTATTTTTAAAAAATAAGAATTAGAATCTTTTTCTTTGATTTTTTTTTATTCTCTTTTCAACCTGTATTAATTCTTTAATATTTGATTCCGCATAAATCTATTTCATATTTTGAATTAATATTAGAGATTTTGGTTCTAAACCTTAGTTTTATCATCTCTCTTTTGTCCTTTCATTAAAACATATTTATATTTGATCACTTTTATAAAAAAGAAAAACCAAACAATAGTTCAGCCGTCAACACCAGTCTCGTTTGTCATTTTCTATTCGCCCCTCTTTCTTTTCTATAGTGATAGAATGGTTGGGTTCTTCTGTCCAAATTAAACCAACAGTTTCCCTTTTGGTAGGTATTTGAGATTTTTATTCTACATTTTTAGAAACGAAAAAATCTTTTTTAACATCTCGCCACCAAACTCACCACCACCCTTGTCACCACCTTTGACGAGATGGTCGGCAAGGTAGCTAACGAGATAGCTAGCGAGGTAGCCGTCTGAGACTACAAATACCCCACCTTTCTTAACTCTTCACCCATTATTTTAGTACCTTTGCTAAAATTTACACCGAGATTTATTTCTATTATTTAAATTATTTTGAAAAGACTACATTTGAGTGTGGGTCGTTTTGAGCTTAGTTATCAAATCGTTTTTTGTGTGGGTATATGATTTGAATCTCTCTTGTACACGATTTACGTTCTATGGTGGATTGTGTCCTTCGAAGTTATTAGTGGTTACACTTCTTGTTACTAATCTGGGTTTACCAATCATGCCGTATTAGGTGATGCTGACTGTGGAGGAAAATCGAGTAAAAGTGATTTTATTGTCTAGTAAATTATTTGTTGTCAAATGATTACTTTAAACAATCCGAGAATGTTGTCACATAGATACGGTCTCTATATGGGTTTAACTCGTTATATCACCTGTTATGCATGATCAATTATTGAGTTAATATAATCTAAGTTTGTTATGCATATGTTTTAACATATTGAAGCATAAACTCTGATTAAAAAACATTTGTTGTTTACTTGCTTTCTATTTTGTTATATGATATTTGTTGTTACAAGTTATCTTCTTTTAAATATTATATTATTTGTGCTTTTGCTTTGTGTACGACTTAAGTGTTTTCTGTTTTGTTTCATGCGATTTAAGGCCGAGTCCTTTATAAATCTATTCTTTTTACCCTAGTTGTGAACCGAATCATGGACTCTTTTAATTGGTATCAAAACGGGTGCACCATTTTGGGCTTAACTGCTCCGGTGTTGATTCTATTAGCTCGCTTTTCATACACTTTCTCTCCAATGGATTCGAGATGAGGCAATATAAATAGACTTCCACTCTTTAATGGGCTAAACTACGCCTATTGAAAATCGCAAATGAAAGCCTTTTTGTGGTCCCAAGGAGACCATGTTTGGTTCTTCGTTGAAAATGATTGCACCTACCTAACTAAAACCCTCTTGATAATTCCGTGATTCCTAAACTGATGATTGAACGGACCAAAGAAGAAAGCAAGGAGTTCGAATGGAATAGTAAGAGTTTATATGCTACTATCAAGGTTATGTCATCTGATGAGTACAGAAGGATACAGAGCTATACTACATCCAAATAAGCATGAGACATTCTAGAGACAACTCATGAAGGAACATCTGTTGTAAAAAGATCCAGAATCCTGAAATTAAATAGAGGCTTTGAGCTATGCATTATGAAGGAAGACGAAACCTTTGACAAGTTTTATGCATGGTTTTATAATATTACCAACAACACTTACAACTTAGGTTGGCCCATTAGTGAAGAAATACAAATTGAGAATACCGTTGTTAGTCTACCCTACCAATTTCATGCTAAGGTCAAAGTGATTGAATCAATGTACAAACCTAGTGAGCTTACTGTAAACGAGCTAGTTAGTGATCTACAAGTCTTTGAACTTCACCACTTATTGCCAAGGCAAGAGCAACTTGCTTCCAAAAAAGCAAAGAATCTAACACTCAAAACTGTTAAGGAAAGTGGTCTCGATATTGATACAACTGTCACTTCTGTTAATTGTGAATCTGATCCTAATGAGGAAAAGATGGCTTTGCTTGCACAAAGATTCAAAGGTTCTTTAGAAGGAAGAAACCTTCTCTGAGGTATTAGACAAGATAATTCGAGTTCTAAAAGCTCAAAATTTGTAAAAGTTGATGATGTTTCGGATGCTGAATTTGAGAAACCAAACAAAGGGCACTTGAATAAGATTAGATTCTTCGAATGTGGAAAGCCTAATCACATTGCTGCCAAGTATTTTCAAAAACATAATTGCACAACAACGTCCTATGAAAGTTGAGGTTACTGTTTCAAACAGTACCAACAATGGTGATGAGGATGACACTAATTTTCTAGCATTCGTTGCTTCTAGTAGTGCAGTCGATCCTCTAACTACTACCTCATATGTTTAAAAGGTGACAACTAAAGATAAGCAAGATGAATTGCTCGATTCCTTCAATGCTCTACTGATAGAGCATATTAAGTTTGAAAAAAATAAGAAAAAGGCTATAGAAAGCCTTGATGAAAAAGAACACGAGATTTGCACGTTGAAGAAAACTTTAGAGGAAAGAAAGTCTTTGATTGACTCTCAAAAACATGATCTCATAAGTAGGTGTGAGGGCATTCAAAACAGATACAATGATTTGCTTGAAAAGTAGGCAAACCATGAGAATGTGAAGCTTGAGAAATTGTTGAAGGTTTTGACTTATGGTAAAGCTGCTCAACTTCTGGTCAATCTTATGCCTGCCCTTGATCAGAAGAATAAAATTAATCAATTAAAATGATAGATAATTGTTATTGAAAACATAAATGAATATTTGACTTACTCTCTGATGGAAAAGGATGTTGAGATTGAACTTCACAAAAGAGTCGAGATTTTTAATAATTCAACTGCTTATCTTAAATCCTTCTCTAAGGAAAAAGAAGACTTGATTACAGCCTTGAAAGATAAACTCAGTATACAGGAGAAGGAACTAACACATACTTTCATTGTTGTCGACAGAATGAATACGGGTTCAAAAATGTTTAATGAAATGATTCGGAATATTAAGTTTTCTGGTGACAAGCATTGGTTATAGTGGAGGGGTTTCTACTTCTAAAGTGGGCGCCACTAAGTTTGTTAAAGCTTCCAATCAAGAGCTAAAGTTAATGTCTATTGCTACGAACCCAAAAGGTAAGTCTATTGTGTTTCTTCAACCAGTAAGGTGAACCCTTCACCTAAGGTTAGCTCTTCACGTCACTCTAGTGGTGGTCTACTGTCTTTACCTACTATAATTATAATTCCTACTTGTTACCACTGTGGTAAACTTAGGCATTTGAGACCACACTATAAAAAATTGACTTCTCATCCTCGTGTATAAGTCAATATGAGTGCTTCCTCTTCTTCTCCATCACGCACTACTCCTCGGAGTTAGGGCTCCCATTTTCCCAACTCCACTGTTCGCACTTGTTATTGTTGTGGCACTGCTACTCACATTGCTAGGCAATGTCCTAAGTATGTGGGGAATACTTCTCGAAGTCCACCTCACTCTCTCCCATCTTCGTTGACTGAATATAACTACTGTGGATCATCTGAGAATGTTCAAGCAAGATGCATTATGCACCTAAGAAACAGTGTGGAAAGAAATAAATATGCCTAAAAAAATCTACCACACCTTGTTTATATAGATGACTCGACTAAATTTTCTAGAAATTTTAAACAAAACAAACCATGAATTTCATATACTCATCATGCTCATGACTCAAGATGCATTTTGCACCTGAGGGATAGTGTGGAAAGAAATAAATATGTCTAAAAAAATCTACCACGTCTTGTTTATATGGATGACTCGACTAAATTTTCTACAAATTTTAAACAAAACAAACAGTTAGTTCCATATACTCTTCATGTTCATATGACTCAGGATGCATTATGCACCTGAGGGATAGTGTAAAAAGAAATAAATATGCCTAAAAAAACTACCACGTCTTGTTTATATGGATGACCTGACTAAATTTTCTAAAAATTTTAAACAAAACAAACCGTGAAATCTATACACTCGTGCTCATATGACTCAGAAACTATCTCTTAACTCAGTAACCCCTCACAAATTATTTAAACCGATGGATGTTATTTTGTTCCTATTCTCTGTTTTCCTGTTCATGCACATCTTTCTCTCTTTGTTTCTTTGTCTTGCATAGTATGCTAATTGTTTTACTTATTACGATGCCTAATTATTTGACCTGTTACTAGTTTTATACCATGCTTATTACTTTTTCTGTGGCCATTTCCATAAGCATCACCACACATGTTTTCATCATGTAGTGTGAAAGCATTAGGATTTTCTTTCTACTGTCTAGTCATTCTTATGTCATGTCATATAGAATGCATCTCATCTGTTTTACTAGGTTCTTCACTCTTATACCAAGTGTTTTGTGTGCTGGTTCTCTGTTTGTTTCTCTTTGGTTTTTGACCACCTTTTGCCTACTCATCCTTCTACTATCCTTTAATTTTTTCCTTGAAGTTAACTGCAGTGTCATTAAAAGCTTGTATTCGTGAATGTTTCTTAATTGTGTGCATATTCTGGTTTTCCATGTGCATCTGTATGTGATATAGATTACTTGTTTTTAGGAGACCTATTTGCATTGTTGTAACTAAACATTTGTGTTTTGTTTGCACTTCTAGTGTTTGAGATGTTAACCCTATCTAAGCATATCATTTATTTCTGTGTTGAAACCAGTGCCTTTCTTACTTACTTTGTAGTTTTAGTAGCATCCCTTGTCTCTTCCTTCTCTTAGGGATGTTACTTATGTTGTTCATTAGTTAGTCAAGTTCCTTATTTCTCCTGACTAGTGATGATGTGAGTTTTTCTATTGATCTTGTTTGAGGCACTTTTCCTTTCTTCTTGGACTTTGATATTCTTTGAGACCTTCCTTAGCATTTCTCTTATTAGTTATCGTTGAAATCCCAAAGTACAAGGGAGTTTGAAAGTTCAAATAAAAGAGACTAAATTCAATTAGAGTAAAATATGCAAACTGTAAATATTATTTCTGATTTTATTTTATTGTTTTTGATTATCTAAATGTACTTGTAAGTCTCATTGTACTCGTTTTTGTGTTAGCTTTCCGTATACAAAACATTATGTTTATTTTATTTTATTTAGTGATGTGTCATCCTCTATGTAAGGTTTGTTACTGTGAATCAGTAAATCACACACGCATATAGTTTGGTATACTTTGTACGCATGCATGTCTACACATTCTACGGGTTTGGTTTTCGTAGTGTGCATGTTAAGTGGAGTGTTGGTTTTCGACGAGCAAGCATGCGAGCGAGCCAATGTTGTCACTTATTGTAGCATGCTTTCTTTCTTTTTTATATAGCATGCCTATAGTTTTATAATCACTACTTATGTTGTAGTAAATTAATTTGCCTATTTCCTAATCAATTTATTTTACTTATATGTATTATGTGCATGTGAGTTTGACATGAGTCTCTAAGGAGTGTATTTCCTTACTCTAGTTGTGTCTTAGGTGTTGGGACTCTTTATTTGGTTTGTTATATTTAGATTGATTGCATGCTATAAGAATACAATTATCGTTTATCGAATATGTTCCCACGTATGAAATCTTGAAGTGATTGAAAATCCTTTATTGTTTAGTATGCATTCTTGTCCCATAAACTATCAATTGCTTGCCATGTATATGTTTGTTTCTAGTCTAGATAGGAGCTTGTGAGCCACACTGTTACTAGTGTGTTTACTACAGATTATTGTTTTCATATCTGTCGAGTGTTTTAGTCATATGTTGAATTGAGCATGTTGTTTTATACTTACGCTGTGTAATTTGCTTAATTCACGTTTGTGAGACTGACTTAGTCGAATTGATATTGAGTTTACAAAAAGATTCTATGAGTTGGCGTCTCTATCCCTCATCTAGATCTCGATTACCAATTTGAGTCGAAAGAACAATTGACGATTATATAATTGTTCCTACGTATGAAATCTTCAATTGGTATTAGAGCAGATCACCCCTGTTTAGGCTTTACCGCCTAGGTGCTCGATCTTAGAGCTCTATCTATACATACATACACTTTGTATGATTGTGCCCAATGTCACCAGTGGTGCAGGCTATTGTTTCGAGAAGTTGTTTATCTCTATGAACTTTTGTTGTCAACATGTTCCCTATTTACTTGTTTATGCATCTCTTTCTCTCTTTTTGTTTCTTTGTTGTGCATAGTATGTTAATTTCTTTACTTGCTATTATGCCACACTATTTGATATTTTACTAGTATTCTTTCCTGTTAGTTTCTTTGACATGCTTTTTTTATGTGTTTGTTTTTCTTACTACTTACTTCTTTTGTGGAAGTTTTGCATGAGTATCATATCACATGTTTGCTTGAATATAGTAGCAAAGTTTTTTTATGACCTTTCTTCTTACAATCTTGTCATTTATATGTCATGCCATATAGAATGCATCTCTTTTGTTTTACTAGGTTCTTCTCTCTTGTACCTAGTATTTTAGGTGTTAGTTCTCTATTTGTCTCCTACTGATTATTGTTCATCTTTTGCCTGCACTTTCTTCTCTTGTGCTTTAAATGTCTATTTGGAGAATTTTAAGGTGTTAAAAGTTTGAGTGCATGAGTCTTTATCTGTACTGTGCGTGTTCGGGTTTACCACGTGCATTTATATGTCACAAATATTATTTACCTATCTTTAGGACTCTTAACTTACATGCATTGTTGTGACTAGACTTGTGTGTTTTGTTGGCAATCCTGGTGTTTGAGGTGTTGACAATGTCTAACATGTATCTTGTTTTTGTGTTGGAACCTGAGCCTTTCATTGTTGTGACTAGACTTGTGTGTTTTGTTGGCAATCTTGGTGTTTGAGGTGTTGACAATGTCTAACATGTATCTTGTTTCTGTGTTGGAACCTAAGTCTTTCATTGTTGTGACTAGACTTGTGTGTTTTGTTGGCATTCCTGGTGTTTGAGGTGTTGACAATATCTAACATGTATCTTGTTTCTGTGTTGGAACCTGAGCCTTTCTCACATGTTTAGATGTTTTTGTAACATCCCTTGTTTTTTCAATCTCTTAGGTGGCGTTTGGTTCGTGGAATGGAATCGGAATCGGAATCGGAATGGAATGGAATGGAAAGGAAACAATTTTGTTTGGTTTCACCACTGGAATCAAGCTCAGAATCAGGATTATAGTGTTTGGTTTGTCACTGGAATGGAATGAAAAAAGCTGTAAATGACCTTAATACCCCTACATGCTGTAAAGTTCAAATAATGTCATTTAATTACTATTTTTTCGTCAGACAAAATACATTATTGAAATCATTATTTTTCTAAATAATTATTACTTAATTAAAAAGAAATATATTATTAAAATTATTATTTTTCTAAATAGGGTTTAGGGTTTTGAGATTTGGGATGTGAGATTTAGGGTTTAAGGATTTAGGATTTTGGGTTATATTTGTAGGTTAAGGTTTAGGGTTAAAATTATTATTTTTCTAAAAATGGTTTAGGGTTTAAGAAATTTGGATTTGGGGTTTAGGGTTTTAGGATTTGGAATTTGGGGTTTAGGGTTTTGGGATTTATGTTTTACGGTTTTGGGTTTTGGGATTTATGTTTTAAGGTTTAGGGTTTTGGAATTTTGGGTTTAGGGATTTGGGGATTTGGGGTTTAGGGTTTTAGGATTTGGAATTTAGAGTTTAGGGTTTTGGGATTTGGGGTTTATGGTTTAGGGATTTGGGGTTTAGGGATTTAGGGTTTTGGAATTTTGGGTTTGAGAATTTAGGGATTTAGGGTTTAGGGATTTGGGGTTTAGGGTTTTAGGATTTAGAATTTGGGATTTAGGGTTTAGGGTTTAGGGATTTGGGGTTTAGGGTTTAGGGTTTAGGGTTTTAGGATTTGGATTTAGGGTTTTGAAATTTTGGGTTTAGGGTTTAGGGTTTTGGAATTTTGGATTTGAGAATTTGGGATTTGAGTTTAAGGTTATATTTTAAGTGAGGGTAAAATTGGAAAAAAAAAGTTTAGATGGGAATGAAATTATGATTACCAAGGTGGGGAGAAGGAATTGTGATTCCTTCTCTTTTAGTAATCCGATTCCATTCCGCCCTCCATTCCGTCCAACCAAACACACAAAATGGAAGGAATCAATTTTGATTCCATTCCATTCCCTCCAACTAAACATGGGGTTAGGGGTGTTATTTGTATTGCTCATTAGTTAGTTAGTTTTTTTCTTTCTTTTAACTAGCAACGTGAGTGTTGTCGATGATTTCTTTTGAGGCAACTTTGTAGTTTGTTGTCTCTTCTCTCTCTGGAGACAACACTATATAGTTTGTGCTGATAATCTCTCTTGACGCATATCCTTGTCTTTTTAGCATATGATCTCCTTTGAAGTCATTCTTGTCATCTCATTTGTTTATTGTATTTATCTTTTTGACACTCTCTTTCCCACTTTCACTCTCTTCCTAGGATAGTTATGCACATTCTTCTATCTTGTATCCTTTTTACATGTAAAATGAAACTTATTACAGACCATTGATGATATACGGTTGACATGCATTCAATTTGGATTGAAATGTAATTGTTTTGAGATGTGTATTCATTGAGTGTATGTATTACTAAATTTTTTTATTTTATTTGAAATAAACTTTTTCTAGCAAATTAATAATTTAGAGAATTTATATGGATATTTTGAGATATATGTGTGGATTTCTACTTTGATGATTTATATATCTCTAACAAGCTCTAGAATCCTCTTTAGTCTCTTACATCACTTTATCAAGAGTACTCCACTTACTTGTTTTGTGTGGTTTTTGCTATTATTTAGCCTATGGACCACATCATCTATTGCTTTTTGTGTGTAAGGGATTTTTTTATGTTATCCTATAATCTTAAGAACTTTCTACTACATATGACTTACAATTTCAATCGTTATCAACAAAGTGGTGTATCTCATTATTATTAACTATTTTAGTTGATTTATTGAATACTTTTACACTCTTTGGTAAGACTTCTACAGGCAATTTTGAGATTTAAATAGGTGGATCTATTATGATTGTGTTGATTTCTATTGTAATGTTTTTTGTAATTATTTAAGCTAAACTTAACTATGTTCAGCTTGAGGGGAAGAATTAGAACATTAAATATTTAATATTATTATAATTAGAATATTAGATAATTATTATTATTATGTTTCCTTATTAGGATTAAGGTTGTAGTATTTTATCTTATAAATACGTATGTAATTTTTCAATATTATTAAAAAATAAGAATTAGAATGTGTTTCTTTGATTTTGTTGGTTCTTTTCTCAACCTATTTTAACTCTTTAATATTTGCTTCCGTGTAATCCTATTTTATATTTCTACTAAAAAATATATAATTTTTCCAATCAGTTGGAAGATTTTTAATGACGAAATAGTAATAGAAAATAATATATCTTACTTGCGTCAAGGAAGGACCCTTTAGGTTTTTAAGTCTGCCATAAAACAGTAGATGTTCTCTTCCTGTAAGGGTATCCCAGAGAAGGCTAAAAGTTTAACCAACAATCAGAAAATCAGATTTTAAACTTCAATTTTTGACATGGAAACATAAATTTTCTTTCTTGACAAAAAGGTGAAGAATTCTGGCTTACTCGTGCTGTGGACATACTCCCATGCTTGTATATATCTCATCCATGTGGTACCGTATGTCAAGACCCTGAACAAAGGCTGCCCCTGATGTTGGCTTTGTGAGACCTATCATCTGTTTAACACACTCAATATCTCAGAAAACATAAAGGAAACTGAAAATTATGGGCCTGTTATGTTATAGATTAGAACAATGGAAGATAGGAGTAAAAAAAAAAAAAAACTATATTGTCAAAGCCAAAAGGGTTATCAGATGTCAAAGTGAATGCTCTAAATTTCCTTTCAGAACTAGATCACTATCATGAATTAGATATACTTTGATAGGATTAACAGAGTTATTTAACATTAAAAAGTAATATTTTCAAGCCTCGACTTGTTTTCCTCAGATGCATTTTGCAATTACATTGACCCTTAATGATCCCACCCCTGAACTGTGTAAGGATGTACAGATGATGATATATAGCATGCAAAAGATGCATGGAGAATCAACTCACCATATTAATAAAAGAGGTCTTCCCTGCACCATTCGGGCCAAGCATACCAAAACATTCACCACGAGGCAAAGCAAGTGATAATCCTCTGACTGCAAATTTTGCAGGGTTTCCATCCCTTCTTGGATAGACCTTCTTAAGGTTGTCACATATGATTGAATAAATTGAGTCTGGCGCCATAAGCAACTGGTCAACCTTTTCTCTCTGAAAATAGAATGGATTTTTGTTGAAATCTCAAAAATAAATGAAGAGATTTGATTTATTCTATTGTACTTATTAAAATTATTCTTACCCTGTTAGGAGTTTTTTTTTTAAATAATTTCAGTCATAATGATCAGGAGATTTTCTTCAATAGTTTTACAATAAAATATTATAAACCTTTGATGTATAGATATAATTCAATATACAGAAACACAGTTTTACATACAATCTTTAAATGGTATCAGAGCTGTGGTTGTGATAAAACCAAGCTATGACCAATTCAACCTTGAATCAAGAGTAAAAAAAATCAGAAAATACCCGGTCTGAAACAGAAGCCACATCTAACATGAATTCTAGTGGATTGGATAATTCTCCTCTTCAATTCTCGAAAAATTCAATAGAAAAAATTATCGACAATGGGCTCAATCAATAAAGCTCATCATTAATGAAAAAATTAAGATGGGATACTTGATAGGAGAAAATTCAAAACCCAACTCAACCAACGCTGGTGTAATGCAACGGTGGAGTTCTAAAAACTCTATGTTAATAACGTGGCTCGTCAATTTCATGACACCCACAATTGGAAAAGTACATATTTTCCTACCTACGACAAAGATGTATGGGATGTCATTAGAGAAACATATTCTGATGATGAGGATTTCTCACAAATATTCGAGTTAAAAACTCATCCATGGAGAATTCAACAAAGAAATAGAAGAGTTACTAATTATTATATGGAAAGTTTGACCCTCTAGTAAGAACTTGATATGAGCTCAGAGGAGAACTGGGAGTGTATTGGTGATGCTATCTGATATAAAAAAAAGTTGAACTAGAACGTGTTCGAGTTTCTCGCCAGATTAAACCCAAACCTGGATGATGTTCATAGTCAAGTGCTTGGCCGATATCTCATTCCCACGTTCGAGAAGTGTTTGCTGAAGTGAGGGGGAAAGAGAGTAGGCAATGGCTTGTTACGTGTTCATACTCTCCAATAAAATGGGATAGCCGTGTGTTCATCACAAACTTTGCTGAAGTGAGGGGACCTATATCCCCTTATTCATAATGATGTATGGGGACATTCTCGTCACTCTAATCATACCAACACTAAATGGTTTGTTACTTTTATTGATAATCATACCTGAATGTATTGGGTATATTTAATAAAAGAAAAGACCAAAGTTTGTGATGTGTTCATTAACTTTCACATTATGATCCAAACCCAATTTCAAACGCAAATTGAAATACTTAGAATTAATAATAGAACATAATACTTCAATCATACCTTAGGATACTATCTTCAAAAACAGGAAATAGTACACTAATGTTCGTGTTCATACTCTCCAATAAAATGGGATAATTGAATGAAAAAATCGACACCTTCTTGAAATAGCCCAAACCTTTATGTTTACCACAAACATATCCAAAACTTTATGAGGAGACCCTGTTTTAACCGCAACCTATCTCATTAATTGGATGCCCAATCATATTCTCTCTTTTGAAACTGCATTTCAAAGATTCCAAAAGTTTTTTTCCCGATTTTTCATCGTCAATCTGACCTAACCCTCAGAGTATTCGGTTGTGTCGTCTTTGCTCACATTCACTCACCTAAAATATCCAAATTAGATCTCAAAACAAGTAAATGTATTTTCATTGAGTATTCACCCACTCAAAAAAGATACAAAAAGAGTCCTTATTAGTCACGATGTTACTTTTTTTGAAAATAATCCTTATCACCAAAAATTCTCTCTTCAAGGGGAGAATTTGAACTAAGATAGTCCTTTTGGTCAAAATTCAAACTTAAATATGAACTTGAATCTTCATGAGTTCCCTGATAAATCAAACAAACCAAACAATGAATCAAGACCACATAACCAACATCCCCAGTCATATCAAAACAGTTCAAATCATGAGCCTAATACACCATTCTATTCCATTTTGTTCTCAACGAAAGAAAACTTGAACGTATAACAAGACGTGGAGAAACAAAAACCATTAATTATTTACTCATATAGGTCGAGATTAAAGAACATGTAAGATTTCACACTTGATGTATCAAGAGGGTCTGATCTGATGATAGATTCAAACATTCAAGAGTCTATCCCAAGCACAGGTAATTTTGAGTTGTCAATTTCTTCAAGGAAACAACCTCGATCTAGTACTCAACATCTTATTTCTAAGTTTGTTTTATACAAAACTTTGGCTATTGGATTCCATGCTTTTACTTCTAAACTTGACTTAACAAAAATTTCAAAAAACATCTACGAAGCTTTGAAAATGCTAAAATAGAGAGAAGCAATAATGGAAGAAATAACGGCACTTGAAACAAAATTATCAAAATGAAAAGTACATGTTGGTTGTAAGTGAGTATTCACAATAAAGTACAAGGCTGATAGGACAACTCACAATAAAGTAAAAGGATGATAGGACAAAAGCCCGTTTGATTGCAAAAGGGTTTACACAAATCTATAGGATTGATTATACGAAAACATTTGTGTCTGTAGCAAAACTAAACACGGTAAGGATACTTTTGTCTTTAACAGCCAATTTAGATTGACCCCTTTAACAGTTTGACATTAAAAATGCTTTTTTAAATGAAATATTAGAAGATAAAGTCTTTATGACCATACTACCTGGATTTGGCAAAGAAGAAACAAATATGGTGTGCAAATTGAAAAAATCTTTATACAGGCTTAAACAATCACTTGGAATATGGTTCGATAGGTTGCTAAAGTAATAAGAAAACAAGGATATCATCAAAAATTAGACCATACTTTGTTTTTTTAAACAAACTGAAAATGGAAAAAAAAATTGATAATTTATGTTGATGACATAATCTTGACGAGTGATAACTTAGAAGAAATAAGGAGTTAAAAGAAAAACTTGACTACTAAATTTGAAGTCAAAGATCTAGAACAAATGTGATACAGGCTTACTTGGTTGTAAACTAAGTGATACTCCAATTGAGGTTGGAAAGAAAATTAAATACTTAAGTGAACCAGTAAATAGAGAGAGATATCAAAGATTTGTGGGAAAACTGATATACTTATCACACAATAGACCTAATATAGCATTTTCCATCAATGTAGTTAGTCAACACATGCATTCCTCTATGGAAACTCATTTTGAAGCAGTTTATAGAATTCTTGGATATCTCAAAGGATCATCCGACATAAGTTTATTTTTTAAGAAAAATGAAATCAAGAACTTAGAAGTTTACATTGATGCAGATTGCGCTGACTCATTAGAGGATAGACGTTCCACTTCTGGATATTGCACCTTTGTCTTTAGAAAGTTAAGGACATGAAGAAGTGGAAAAAAAAATGTAGTAGCCAAAAACAGTTGAAGTAGGACTTAGGACAGTTGCACAAGATTAGAAGTTTATTAGAATTATTCTATGGAAACTCATTTTGAAGCAGTTTGTTAGAATTATTCTTACCCTATTAGAAGTTATTTGTTTTTTGAATAATTTTAGCCATATTTATTAGGAGATTTTCTTCCTTGTTTTGTAGACAAAGTTTTACCATAAAATATTGCAAACCTTTGATGTATAGATATAATTCAATATATAGAAAAACAGTTTCACATACAATTTCTATAATTTTCTATTAATGCAATACCTTCCAATCCCATTACTGTAGTATGATAAAACCGATGCAAAAATGGAAATATTTGTGAAACATGTAATCAGGTAAAGGTTCATCAAGATTAATACATGTCACACATAATGGTGAATTTAGTACCACTAAAAAATTTCTCATTGACTTAATGTCAAAGAAGTGATATTTCCAGCACTTAGGTTGTATTTTATAAATTTTTTCCCTCTAATAATCTGTAGCTATTTAAACCGTGAAGAGAGGACAAAAATCCTATTAGCTAGCCTAACATACTGCTTTTATAGATAATACGGATAAGTTAGTTGTCAACTTATCAATTATCATCTTGCTAGGGATAAGAAGCCTGAAGTCCTGAACCATGTTTTTCTTGAAAAGTTAAGCTATCTATAGGTAGTTATTAGTCTCTTCAAACAAAAATTCCTATTAGTGAAGAGGAGAAGCAAATGAGATTATCAGTGAGAAACAAGAAAATAGGTAATCTTCTCATTTACTACCTAAACTTTCAACATTTGTTCGATTTGATATACCAAACTTTTCTTGTTCAAATTACTACCTAAATTTTCAACTTTCATTCATTGGTACTTAATTTTTTTTTTGTTCAATTTACTACTTAAACATTGTGATTTAGATAAACTCCATTATATGCAGATGTTAACCATTTTACTTGATTGAAATAATTCACAAAGCTCGAATAGTAAAATGAAATAAAGAAATTAATATCAACTTTAACAACTTTAGGTAAATTGAAAAGGAAAAAAAAAGTTGAACAAAATTTGGAAGATTACCTCTTGACTGATATCCAGTTTATCCATCTGAACCAAAACTTTAGATTCCTGCGTTTGCAAGCTAGGCACTTTTAGTGATAATCTCTTCTTTCTAAAGCTTTTCAAGTAAAACAACGGACTCTTTCTGCTTCCAGTGGATACAACTTGATCAATTTGATATGCCAAAAAAAGCATCACGAGCCACTCCACAGCCATGATGATCAATACTTCTTTCATTCCATTTGTGCCATCATTCAAATCTTTCCACTGCATCCCATCAGTCCCCAAATAATTCCCCGTGAAAGAATACTGTGCAAACTCATATAACCCACGATATAGAGAGAAGCCAGGATATAGCTCCATGACAATGATCCAGCCACCTACAACAGAGCAAATAAGATCCTAAAGTTGGCATAGTTGAGACATTACAATGAAGAACCAACAGTGGAGATTTGGAGAACATTAGAAATTGGAAATGTGTGTAATACAAAGGGCTGAAAGTACATTTTTTAAAGACAAACACATGATATATGTTCCAGGCATCTTAGCCAAATCAACAAATTGCTTAGTCACATTCTCTTACTCTTTTCTTTTGAACATTAAATAATCAGATAACGAAGACAACAATAACAGAAGCATCAAAAACATATCACTGCCTAAAAACTGGTGGAGTTCCCTGAAAGTCTGAGACTACAGGAAATTTAACTTTGAGGACCTATTGAATTACCAATTTCTCTCATAATGACAAACCTGTCTCTGCCAAGGTGGGAGTTCCAGGGGAGAGGCAGAAGAACAAAACAAATTTGGGCTATTATTTCCTATAAATGTTACTTATAGATCAATGTTCCACTGACAGGATTAAAATTGTGTAATCATAAATTTGAGTCACCCATGATTCCAACAAGACCATATCCATCACAAGGTCAGAATTTGAGTCATCAATTTTGTCACTCATTTCTCCTCTGTTCTCCAATTCCCATCTCTTTGACCCTATAAATTCTAAGATCCTTCATTCTATATGATTGTTTAGTAAGTCCCATGCATAGAGCATATACCACAAAGCATATCAATATGCGAAGTAGTCCACATTTGGATGCAACTAGATATTCACAATAATATAACCCAACTTCACTTCCATTGGGTTTGATCATGCGCCGACTACAGATTTGAAGACAGTACTGCATTTAGAACCTCTTCTTTTACCGTAATTAGTTTAAAGACACGAAAAATTTATCATATATGGATTAATAAGTCTTGCTTGAAAGTCAAATATCTTTAAGTTGGTCATTTCAAACTTGTGCTACTCTTCCACCTGAAAATTCTAAGACAAGCAAAATCAATATGATAGATATGACAATTATTTTTAAAAATCCATTCACTTACGAGGGAATGATGTATCTTGTACAAAAAATTCAAAAAGAAACCCTCCTAGGAGCCCTGTTCCAAAGACACATATGTATCCCACAACTGTATCATCAAAACCAATCATACGAAGAATGTCAGCTAAATATTTTTGAAATTAAAGCTTCACACTAGAGCAAACAAATAACATTACTAATGTCAAACCTGCAGCAGTCTTAACATTAGAAAACATTACAGCTACTAGAAAAGCCAGTGCAATCTGCAAGTTGATATAGATGTAGTAGAAAATAAACTGAATGCTGTAGTCATTTAGAGTGAAGAATTTTAACCCTGCAAAGAAAACAAGTACATTAAAGAAATTTTGAGCTAAGTCAGACTTAAATACTATCAATTCGCTAAGCCATTACCAATTACTGATCCAAATATGACAAAACACAGCATGTAGATCAAGGACACTGTAAAAAAATAAGCATATGATATTATCCAGTAAGCTCCATCACCAAGCCCATGCATTTTCATCATGATTCTCAGTTTCTGTTGTTTCTCGTAAACAAGGGATGTTAAGACAACCTGCAGTAAGAAGAATAGTTCATAAGAAATCAAAGTAGGAAGAGGGAAAAATTATAAATCTGAAAATTCCTTCCATTGATATATAATAAAAAAGAGTACACCATGTATTTACGGACACAAATTTGAGCCCTAGTAAACTTAAAACCTAATAGGGCCCTAACTTAACAAGGAAACTCTAAGACTTCATTCCTAAATAATACAAAAAGTTAGATACTTACTTTATTTTCTAACACTCTCCTCCAAGTTGGACAACATACTATTTATTTTCGATTCGTACAAAAATAAAAAAGAAGCCAAATAAAACATAAAAACACAAATAATAAGTAAAAGACAGTTAAACACCACAAATAAGTTGACAAGTATAGCCAACAATAATTCAATTAAATTAGTAGTAGAGTTCAACGGTAGCTTAGTTGAACATAACATGTAACACTGTCTTGTTGAAGGGAATCACAAAAAAATAATTGGGCTGATAATTGCGAGCCATATAAGCAGCAATACATACATGCAATATTTTTAAGAGACTATACAAAACCATTCTAGGTCGAGATAGTAATAAAATAGACAAATAGGTTAAAACAGTAACTAAAATTTTATCAAGCACAAAGAAAGCAAGGTGACATAGTAAGAAATTGAGAAAGGAAAGTAGATAAGTGGCAAGCAATCTTGATGCTTGCACAATTGGGTATAATTTATCACTTATTAACTTTAAACTTTAGTCTAATTTTATTTATTTTTTATTGATTTTAGACTTTATTATTATTATTTAAATTTTATTATAGATTTGAAGAAAATAAAGATCAAGAATTTTAGAAACATATTGTTTAAAGTACTCTCAAATTTAAAAGAAAATTTATCTAAATCTAATCAAAATTTAAATGAAGAGTTCTAAATATATATATATATATATATATATATGAAGAAGGAGCGGAGGTTGAGATATATAGATATATATAAGAAATTGAGGCGAGCAGCCAGAAGATAAGAGAACAAAACAAAAAAAGTGGCGCTACATATATATATATATATATAAATCAGAAGCCAGCGAAGAGGAGTGAACAGAAACAGAACAGAAAGAAACAAATAAATAAGAGAGCATATACAGCGCAGAACAGAGGAAAAACCAAAACAAAGCAGAACCGGCGCAAAAGCAGAGGAAAACACTAGAGAATAGAGGCTTAACCAGAGGAACACAAGCCATACTTTTTTCTGCATTGATTTTCCTTTTAATTCTCCTAAAAAAAATTACTGCGATTTCGTTTATGTTAAACTTAATTTTTAGCATGAACTAAATTTTCTTTATTTTAGGAAAAAGATATAATTTAATTCCAAATTATACTTGATTTTCTATATTAATTTAAATTATTTTCTTTCTTTGATTTATTCTGAATTTATTGCTTCTAATTAAATGACCATTAATTAGATGATTTTAATCTTGTAATTTATTATGGAAAGAGTGAATTATAAGATAGATCTGGAATATTTCGACATAGGTAATGGTCCTTATAATGAGTAGCTGAGTTTCCTCCGAAGGAGGCCTTTATAACGAGGGAAGTTGCTTTATTGAATTTGCTTCATTAATAGGCTCACGATTCGATTTTGATCGTTATGGACTGGTGCCAAGATCTAGGCCCGGTCGCCCGCACTTCAAAAGGCAAAATATTGCTAACAAATTGAGAGAATTAAATTCAATTAATTAGATGAGTAAAACATAGTGAGTAATTAGGTTAAATCGATTTCCTAGAAGTTTTCTTCCCATTAATTTGATCTTTGAGCAACATTTTTATTTTCTTTTGTGCATTTTCTTTAAATTGATTTTATTTTAAATTTCAATTACAACAACCTTAGTGACTTCTCTAGATAAAATTGATATTAGTATAATTTTGGTATTTTTCAAAAGTAAGTTATCAATCCCTGAGGACGATACTCTTCTTATCACTTTACTATAAAACTACAATATTGTGTACTTGTAGTTTTGTAATGATCAAGTTTTGGCACCGTTACCAGGGATTGATTTTTTCTTATTTTTACTAATATCGATACAAACTAATCTTAGTTTTAATTTAGAATTATATTTTATTTTATTTTATTTATATTATTTATTAATTTTAGGTGTGTTTTTGACGTTGGATGCACTATGCTAAAACTCGAAACATTATTCCTTTCGATCAGAAGATTGAAAAAACCTTTAGATCACAAAGAAAGAAGAAAGTACTAGCCATGACTGAAGGAAAACAGAATGCACAACCACGCATCTTGAAAGATTATGTAAGGTCAATTGTAAATGAAAATTACTCAGGTGTAAGACGTCAGACCATTAATGTCAATAATTTTGAGCTCTAACCGGTGTTGATCAGCATGGTGCAACAAGCCCAATTTGGCGGATCGTCACTTGATGATCCCAATATTCATTTAGCGATGTTTTTGGAGATTTGTGACATTGTAAAGATGAATGGTGTTACTAAAGACACAATTAGACTAAGATTGTTTCCTTTTTCATTGAGAGACAAGGCTAGAGGTTGGCTATAATCTCTACAACCGGGAAGCATCATTAGTTGATAGGACATGGCAGAAAAGTTTTTTGCTAAATTCTATCCACCTGTAAAAACAGCCCAACTCAAGAGTGAGATTGGTCAATTTAGGCAAGATGATATTGAGATACTCTATGAAGCTTAGGAAAGGTATAAAAATATGATTCGACATTGCCCTCAGCATGGATTGCCAGATTGGTTGCAAGTTTAGATATTCTATAATGAGTTAAATGGGCAAAATAGAATCATAGTTGATGTTGCTTCTGGTGGAACTTTGATATCAAAGACAGTTGAGGATGCTACTTCTCTTTTGGAAGAAATTGTCTCAAACAACTATCAATAGCCAACTGAAAGATCTATGGCTAAGAAAGTTGCTGGGATTCATGAGTTGGAGCCGTTTGCTACTCTTTCAGCTCAAGTAGCTTCTCTATCTCATCAGATTTCAACCTTGACAATCTAAAGAATACCACAAAGTGCAGAATATGTTGTAGACCCAAGTATGACAATTCCGATGAATAAAACAAGTTAAGAACATGTTCAATACATCAATAATTGAAACTATAACTATTGTGGTAATCCTATGCAAAATTACTACCATCCAGGTCTTCGAAATCACGAGAATATTTCTTATGGAAACACAAAGAATGTGCTGCAACCTCCTCCAAGGTTTGATAATCAACCAAGCGAGAAGAATATGTAACTTGAGGATGCTATGGTTTCCTTTGTTGAGGAGACTAAAGCAAGGTTTAAAAAGAGTGATTCACAGTTGGATAACATTGAGACTCATTATAGCATTATGGGAGCCACTATGAAAAATCTTGAAGTGTAATTTGGGCAGTTAGCCACAACTATCAATGCTCAACAAAGAACTTTTTCTAGCAATACAAAAGTGAATCCAAAGGAACAATGTAGGGCCATTACCTTAGGAGTGGAAGAGAAATTGAGAGGTCACCATCAAAGGAAACCGAGTCCATCTCTATAGTTCCAAACAATGGCCAAAACAATAATAAAGTAGAAGAAGAGGAGATTGTTGATGATATACTAAGAGGGAGTGACATGCCTCTATCAATTTCATTTCCTAACTATTCTCTTATTCTCTCTACTCCACTTCATTATCCTTAACGCTTCCAAAAACAAAAATTAGATAAGCAACTTTTTAAGTTTTTGGATATTTTTAAGAAAATTCATATAAATATTCCTTTTGCAAATGCCTTGGAACAAATGCCCAATTATGCCAAATTCTTGAAGGACGTCACGTCCAAGAAGATAAGGTTGGAGGAGTCCAAAACAGTGGAGTTTTTTGAAGAATGTAGTGCCATCCTTCAAAAGAAATTACCTTAAAAATTAAAAGATGGGGAGTTTTACTTTGTCTTACACTAAGAAATTCATTTTTTGATAAAGTTTTATGTGATCTTGGTGCTAGTATTAATCTTATGCCACTGTTTGTTTATAGGAAATTGGGACTTGGAGAGATGAAACAAACAACAATTTCTTTGCAACTAGTAGACAGATCCATAAGTATCCACGTGGAATCATAGAAAATGTATTGATAAAGGTGGATAAATTTATTTTTCTTGTTGATTTTATGGTGTTAGATATGGATGAAGGCCAAGATGTCCCACTAATTCTTGGCCGACCATTCTTGGCTACGGGAAGGGCTTTAATGGATGTTCAAAAGGGTGAGTTTACATTGAGAACGAATAAGGAAGTGGTTACATTCAACATCTATGAAGCCATGAGATTTTCAGAAGGTCCAAGCACTTGCTTTTGGGTAGATGTCATTGAGCAATATGTAGTAAAAGCCTTTCAAGAGGATATGTCGGCCGAACACCTAGAACGATATATCACCACTTCATCTCATGCTTATGATTTTAATAACTCTGTTATTTGTGAATCTGATTTATCTTTTGTTAGTGAAGAATTTCTCCACTGTGTATTTTCCTTGGAAGCATTGTAGCAGGTTACATCATTTAACAAAAATGGATTTTGTAATCTCTAAAGAAAAAGTGTAGCAAACTACAACTCCAAAGTTGAAGATATTGCATGAGCATCTTCGCTATGCATTCTTGTGTGATAGTTACTCAATTAACAAAAAGCTCACATTACCCTACTAAATTCCTTCCATCTCATTGTATCTTTTAGGACCTATCATGGGAGAAGAGGAATGGCAATGCTAAAGAGTGCGAAGGACTTTACTAATTTCACAAAGCCAATGTGAGTGATTGTCGTCAAATTTCAATTTGTGATTCCATATTTGTTTCTAAAGATAGCGAAATTTTGTTATATCATTATAGAACGAGTCATCCAAACTTTCAATACTTGAAACAATTGCATCTATATATTCAAATAAAACAATCAACCTTCAATGTGAAATTTGTGAGTTTTCAAAACATCGACGTACTTTATATCCAAAGATTCAATACAAACTATCAAAACCCTTTAATTTAATTCACAATGGCTATAGGGACCTTCTCGTTGCCCTAACTAAACTAACACAAAATGGTTTGGTTATATTTATTGATGATCATACTCGAGTTTGTTAGATTTATTTACTAAAAGAAAAAAATGAAGTTCATAATGTTTTTATTAATTTTCATCTAATGATTCAAACATAATTTCAAATACAAATCAAAATTCTTCAAATCGATAATGGCACAGAATACTTCAACAATACCTTAGCAATCTATCTTCGACACGTGGGATAATACACCAAAATTTGTGTGTGTACACTCCTTAACAAAATGAGGTTGCTAAACATAAAAATAGACATCTTCTTCAAGTAACCCGAGCCTAAATATTTACAACAAACATGCCAAAAATATTTTGAGAGATGTTATTTTAACCTCAACTTATCTCATTAATTGGATGCCAAGTTGGACACTTTCATTGAAAATCCAAACACAAAATTTCAAAAGTTATACCCGATCACTCATCTTCACTACAACCTATCCCTTCTAGTATTCAGTTGCACTGTGTTTGTTCATGTACCCTCTAGCAACAGAATCAAGTTCAATCTATGAGCTTTTAAATGTGTTTCTTGGTTACTTTCCTACTCAAAAATGATACAAATGTTATAACCCTTATACAAAAAAAGATAGTCGTGAACCTGGATGTTACATTCTTTAAAAACACACCTTACTACCAACAACCCTCTCTTCAGAGAGAGAATTTGGGAAAAGATAGCCCTTTTGACAAATACCTGAACTTGGACTTGGATTTTACTCTTCTTGAGTCCACATCCAATATTACACCTAACCCACCAAATAATAAACCCACTACATTGTCTCGTACTATTCTGCCATCTAAAAAAGGAAACTTGAACAGAAGGGGAGATGTGGAAAACAAATAACCAAAAAACGATTGTTTATTCACGGATGTTGAAATTAAAAAAATAAGGAGAACTCCACACTCTAGGCAACAAAATAGTCAAAACCGATGGTAGATCCGAGTATCTAGGAATCTATTACAAGAGCAAGTACTTTCGAGTCATCCAAATCTTCTGAGCTATCAATTACTCTTTGAAAACCAACTCAATCATGTACACTTTATTTTATCTCTAGATTTATCTCATTTAATGCTCTATCTATGAGATTTCATGTTTTTACTACTAACCTTGATAGAAAGAGATTCCTAACAATATTCATAAGGCCTTACAGATTTTGGAGTAAGGAGAAGTAGTTATGGAAGAAATAAATGTACAAGAAAAAAAAATGGAACTTAGTATGTGATAAAGCTACCAAAAGTAAAGACACTAGTTGGCTATAAGTGGGTCTTTACAATAAAATACATAAGTGGTAGGACAATAGAAAAATACAATGTCCGTCTTGTTGCAAAAGGGTTTACATAAACCTATGAAATTGATTACACTGAAACATTTGCACTAATAGTCAAATTAAATACAATTTGGATTCTCCTATCGTTAGCAACAAATTTAGATTAGCCTCTTAAACAACTGGACATTAAAAATGTCTTTCCTAAATGAAGAATTAGAAAAAGAAGTCTTTATGACTATGTTACCAGAATTCGGCAAAGAAGGTGAAAGTATAGGGCATAAACTAAAATAATCACCTTATGGCCTAAACCAATCACTCAAAGTATGGTTCAACAGATTTGTAAAAATAACGAGAAAACAAGGTTCACAAGAAGGAGAGTGTATGTTGATGATATAATTGTGATTGAGGATGACACGGAAGAAAGAGACTCTCAAGAGAACCTTGGCTATAGAATTTGAAGTAAAAAATCTGGGACAAATGTGATACTTCCCAAAAATGGAAGTAGCAATATAAAAAAAAAGAAATAAGTCTCTCAATAGAAATACATCATTGATTTTCTCACTGAAACATGCATATTTTGGTGTAAACCAAGTGACATTTTAGTAGAGACAGGCAAAAGATATAAAAGTATGGGAAAACAAATGGATAGGGATAGATACCAAAAACTAGTAGGAAAATTGATCTACTTGTCTCACACTAGGCCTGACATCTTTTTTATTGTCAGTGTAGTAAGTCAATACATGCATTCCCCAGAGGATGACCATCTTTAAGCAGTATAAAAAATACTCAAATATCTCAAAAGTTCATAGGAAAAAAGGTTGTTCTTCAAGAAAGGAGAAAACAAAGGTATAAAAGTCTTTATTGATGCAGACTAGGCTAGCTTAATGATAGACAATCCACTTTTGGATATTGTACCTTTGTATTTGAAAACTTAGTGACATGGAAAAGTGAGAAGCATAACGTAATGGCAAGAAATAGTACTGAAAATGAATTTAGAGTAGTTGCACAAGGAATATATGAGGCGTTGTAGCTAAAAAAACTTTTGATAGAACTCCAAATTTTAGTAAAGCCTCATATCAAAATTTATTGTGACAACAAGACGGCTATTAACATTTCCTTAAATTCTGTTCAACCTGATAGAACCAAACATGTAGAAGTGGATAAACATTTAATCAAAGAAAAAAATTGAAGATAGGACTATATGTATGACCTATGTCTCAACAAAAGACAAGTTGTTGATGTCTTGACCCAAGGACTTTCTCCGTCAAATTTGAATAATTTTATTCGCAAATTAATCATGAAATCATTTTATGTAAATAGAAAATCAGTATTTATCTTTAGCATTGTTAAGAGATCTGCTTTAGTGAATGAGGAGATTTATAATTAGTTAATTAGGAAATATATTTTCTTTTATTTCTAGCCTAGTTTTACTATAAATATTTAGTAAGTTCAATTGAACAAAATCATCAAATAAACATTTCAGAAAAATTGTTTTCTAAACTATATTTAATCTTTAATTTAGTTGTATTATATGAATTGAGATTGTCTTGTAGTCCAAGTGGTAAGACTCCCCACCCCTGCCACCATGGATCCAAATTCGAATACCACTTGTATAATGTTTTTTTATTGAATAAAAAAATAAGATTTTAGTATCCTCTGTTTTAAAAAAAGAAATACGTTTATTATATGAATTTTTCATGTTTCATAAAATACTCGTATCCAACAGACACAACATGGACAATGGGTATAGATACTTGACTCTTTAAATTGGTAAAAAGTTACATAAATAGAGAGAAATAAATATCATACACCTAGACACATACCCATGTTAGACATGAACAACCAAGTCCATGTAACATAGCAATTTGGCGGAAGAAAAAATATGAAATTTTAGCTAGTTCAATAATTGAAAATTAATCATTTTTTAGAATTGATGATTTTTTTTATTATTTATATACCCTTCAAAATGCACTATGTGTATACAAAGGCTTTAGAATGTGCCAACCCCTTAAAATACTCTACGTGTAAGACAAGTAAGATTTTTAATCTTTTTCCAACAAGTTGATTGGAATATTTGTTAAGAATAAATGATTGGTTAATAAATGAAAGAAAAAGTTAATTGAAACAAAAATAAGTATTAAATTGCACCTCAAGAAATTGTTTTAGTAGTAAATTAAATGTTCACAATAATGAAGGGTGAAGGGCACCAAGGGTCTTGTAGCTTACACAAGTAGACCACATAAGCTCGGTAGCCTTTTAGTGACCACATGGGTTTTTGTTATTTTTATAAAATTAACATTAAAATCTTATTTTAACCGTTGATTATCATGTTATCAAATTTGTGAGGGTATTTTTAGAATATCAATTTTATTGAGGTTATTATGGTGATGGTAAATGACTAGAAATAACCTTACAAATACGTATATAATCAGCACATGATAGAATCTTTCCAAATTTCTCAATCAATGCTCAAAATATGACTTAGTGTTAATTTTATTAAAGCAACAGGATTTATGTAGTCAATTAAAAAGTTATGTGACTTATGTACTCTACTTGTGTAAACTATAAGACATATGTCACCCTTTACTCAATAATGAACGAGCATAAAATATATGTATCAGACACTTCGAGCAAAACCTACTAAAAAAAACGACTTAATCATGAAGTAATACAACAAACCTAGACATTAGTGTTATTTTCCAACAATAATAAATTACGCTATTGTTAATTATAGTTACAAAAACTATAGAGAAAACCTACAAATATACCACCGAATTATTGTTTTTTTATCGTTTGTATCACCATACTATTGCGTTTGTATCATCGAATTAGTGCGTTTGTATCGTTTGTATCACCAAACTAAATTTTGTCCCATTTCTACTATCGAACTATAAAAATGTTTCATTTATACTACTCCGTCAGTTTTCCGTCCACTGGGCTGTTAAAAATAAAATTAAAATAAAACTATAAAATTTACTATTTATTATCTTCCTCACTAGTTTTTGAACAAATAACCCTCATATGACAATTTATAATTTTAACTCGTTAAATATACCTTTATGGAACCATCTTTCATTTTTTTATTGATTGCCTTAGATAGTTGCAATCCAACAACACCTTTCACAGAAATCACATACTTAAGCCTCAAACCTCAAGAGACTTATCAGGAAGAGTAGCAACCTTATAGTTATCCAAAAAAAAATTATTTAAAAATCATAAAATACAAAATTTACTTTGCCCTTTCTTCCAAAACAAAATTAGTTTCAAATTCTCCAAGAACATTCCAAACATTTGCAGAACATACCTAGACAATACCAGGATGGTCTCTAAGGTTTAAGAAAGTGAGATCAACATGGATCCTATGGAGAGCGATCCACTAGCAGTGATGGATCTTTTTACCAAAGTCGTTAACAGATAGGTTGTCGCAAAAATCAATCTAGCTATGGTGGGTTATTTGTTCAAGAAATGATGAGGAAGACAATGAACATGAAATTTTATAGATTTGTTTAGTTTATTTTTAATAGCCCAATGGAAAAAAACTAACAAAGTAATATGAATGAAATATTTTTATAGTTCGGTGATAGAAATGATACGAAATTTAATTTGATTATACAAATGATATAAACACAATGGTTCGATGGTATACTTGTAGATTTACCCGATATGGGACTAGACTTTGGTTGCTTGATATCACTAGACAAGAGTAAGCCCTTTTGAAGACATTGTTAAGAAACATGCTTCTAAATATACAAATTTCAACATTATATGTGTTATTTATAGATGGCTTCAAAACGTAGGTCGTAAAAGGGTATTCTTGTAATTTTAGTGTGAATTAATGTTTCCATATACTCTTATCAGTTTTAAGGCACACAACCCTAGTGGAATATAAAAATACATGTTTGTCTCAAAACCAAATGTCGCCAGACACATATATGCATATATTGCACCCTTAATGCTCTTTCTACCAATTGGGCATTTGATATTAGAAGCCATCAACAACCCCTATATTTGATTTCTCTTGATTACTTTAGGTATGCGAATAAGCCCCATATTGGAATAATAAGAGTAGCAAATTGAGTATATAGTCGGATAGGTCACTCCTTCTAATAGGTTTAACCTTTTGGGTTAGAACCCCCAAGCACAAGTGGTATTAAAACCATGGCCTAATTTGCATTGTGTTGGCGCATGCAAGGTGAATCCCCAAGATGAAAGTGGACTTATGTAGGCGTCACACGTGGCTCAAGTTTGAACAAATGGTAGACCCTCCTGTTGGATCACAAAGAAAACTCTACAATATTATTCTAGATTTATTTGGACTCTCGAAGTATTATTAAGTTGGTGTGAGTTCGTTGGTAATTTCTTACCATGCTTGTGAACTTAATAGAGTATAGATGCATGTTCAAAGGATGCGACTAAATGATTGGTCCTTAGTATTGGGACATGTTTGGAGTCTAAGGGGAATAATGTATTCTCGTTCGAGGGGGAGATTGTTACGTGTGTGAATAAGTTCCACATTGGAAAAATATGAATAGTAAATCCGGTATATAGTAGAATGGGCTACTCCTCATAATAGGTTAACCTTTTGGGTTGGAACCTCAGGTCTAATAATATGATCCCAAAAAATTTTACCCTATAAGGTTTATCTATGACAAGGAGAGGATTCTTCAAATTGAGAAAAAATGTGGACCAACAATGAGGATAATGTAAAATGGAGCACTTAGGCCATGCAAAAGGTATGATCAATTGCTGATTAGTATTAAAAAAAATTCCAAAGCCTAGAAGCAATTTGACAAGTCCATTGAATAAACAAAACAAAAAACACCTACCGGAAAGAGTTGTAAAATGACCCAAGTAAAGAAGAGTGTACTCAAAAGTGAAGCAAGGTCCAGTCTAAGTGAGCTTTCATGTTGTGGCATTTCCTTGACAAACTCAAATATTATTCTTGTGCGAGGTCCTTGTCGAAACTGAAGGTAAGCATTGGATGCCTGTGGATGTATGGATCATATATTTTAGTGCTCCCATGGTGTGTAATTTGAGATAAATAAGAAGAAAAAAACTGAATATTTGTAGGGACATAGTTTAAGAAGAACTTAAACAAATTAAAAACTTAAAAAAAATGTAAAATGAAAAATGTATGGTAAATTTACCTTACACCACATCAAATAAACCAAGATCAAACAGGTTTTACACCTTTAAGGGAAAAGATGTTCTCCTTATTGAAGATGATGACTTCTTAGAGAAAGAAAGCATATTACATCCTTTTTTTGCATATATTTCTTGACATGCAATGAAGCATTTCATTTAGAAAATTTGTCCAAGCCAAATGAATAGAGATACTTGAGCAGAAAGTGAAAATGAAGGGAGGAAAAATAAATCTAGCAGAATCAATTTAAAGATATTAGATACATAGAAACACAAAAGTTGCAAACTGGTTTCTAACAAAAATAACGAAAGCATTGATGTTTCCTGCTTGAATGAACATGAAGTCCGTTTTTAATATCTTCAATTTTATGATCACTTAAGTCTAAACCATTTAAAAAAATTATGGTAAATTTAGTGTATGCAAGACAAATATAGAAAGGGAACTATATATATGTAATTAATACCCAACAAGAAAGTTATCAATAGGAAAAGAAGTTTGAGATATGCACCAGATTCACCGAACGTGGGACCCGTAGCAATGCAATGGGAGAATTTCCTGTATCGTTCTTAAAAGTTGAATTGTACCAAATGCTCACATTGAGATGATTATGATTTGAGTTCAAGAAGTCATATGCTGTCAAGAAAGAAACACTGTCAATGGAGTCGTTTTTGATATTATTAATTACATACAGATACATGAAGAATATTAACCTGCCAGTATCTCATTGATCTTCCTCTCTGAATTCCCCTTTCTGTAGCCCTTATATAATTCATTGTTTATTTCAGCAGAATCATTGCGCCACAGATGCAATCCTTGAACACACCTAACCTCTAGATTCAAGAAAAAACAGAATCGTTGAAGCAACTTTAAAATCACCTTTTGTAACTTTTATCTTTTAGTGCATCATTGCAATTTACAACCTATATCTAAGCTCATAGTAATGCAACATACATGAATCTGTATTTACAGGACTAGCGTTGTTTGAGAAATCATAATTCAAGGAATAAAGTTATCTTTACCTATTTGCCTCTCAAAGGATAATATTTGAATGGACCTAGAAAAGATAGTGTCTTGAGTGCACTGCTGTTGCACACTATATATAGGATTGTCAGAATAGAAAGCAGGTTCAAGGATATTGATAAATTCAGGCATTGACTCTGAACCCTGAAACACTCAAATAAAGTAGGCAAGATGAGATACATATTAATTTATTGCTTGTGACCAAAAACAAAAAATTATTTTCAAAATAAAGCTAAAACCCAAGGAAGACAGAGGATAACTCACCGAGACATTGTTGGCTAAGTTATCCATAATATCAGAGGAATTCAGAGAAAAATAAGTTGTGAGAATATTCCCAGCCAAAGCTATCAGTCATCAGAGAACATAGATTAAGGTTAATTCAATTAAAATAAACTGTAGTCAAACAACAAAGACAAATAAAAAACTAATTCATTAAACAACATAAGAAAGAATGGAAAATAATTATACTTTTTGCTAGAGACTGGTTATTCCCAGTGAAAAGTACAGTAACAGGACAGGAACCATTCCTTTTACATGACTCATCTGGCAAGTCAGTATATGGAATATTATCAGATACTACTGCACGGTAATCAGGAGCCGGAACTTGTAACAATGGAGGCCACTCAGGAGGGCTAGGAATTGCGCATCGTTTCCCTTGATCCAAGTCTGAGTGTTCCAACCCACAGACTTCCTCAAATTTACCATCTCCATTTGTGTCAACAGAAGTACAGCCACATTTATTTTCTGGTTTGTCTAATGCATGGTTGACCAAGCTTTGGATGAGAACCAGCAATAAACAGAGAATAATTGGAAATGCAATTAAACGAATATTTGTCTTGATATTTCGTTTCTGAAAAAAGAACAAATGACAGTACCATTAATCAATTGAATAAAACCAATGTAATAGAGTAGAGAAATAGACAGCCAAAATTTGCTACTGTTTTTTAATTTATTATGAAAAAGAGAATTCCAAACTCTGTTTCTTCATTGCAGAGACAGTTATTTTTATTAATAAACCATTTCTTTTCTTTTTATTTTCTTTTGTTTCCTTTTTTTGATAAAAATAATAAGTGTAGATATAGTATAGGGAAAAAAATCTTAATTTAACAATTATGCATGTCATCAATGACAAATATATAAGTTCGATATAATGTAATCAATTTTTTTTTCAGAAATCATTACATATTGGACTATTAGTGACACAGGAAGCAAAATGCAAGAGCTGGACTGTACAAAACAATTGTAGAAATGGGTTGCAATTCATCGACTGCAAGACCCTTGGTATATTGAAGAAGAAAACTCGTCCAAAACGATTAACAAGCAATAATGAGCGAATGTGCTCTCAATACAATTATGTGCTTATAACAAGCTAACAGAATCATCATGAGGGAACATGTGAGGAACGGGACAATGCCAGCAACACATAAAGGACACATTCTGTTAGAGAATGTTTATTTATTACAAATTATAATTCTTAACAAGGAAAAGACAACAAAAATAAAAATACGACAATGATAAAAATGTTGCTAGATGATCACTTTGTCAGGTGATCACTAAGAAATGACTTTTTCTCTCAATGCTTGGAGAACTGCTTCAAGATAAAGTAGATGTTCGTCTGTTGAATTGCTAAAGATCAAAATATCATCGAAATAGACAACTACACAGGAACCATTAAAAAGTTTAAGCACCTAGTTTATCAATCTCATAAAGGTGTTGGGTGCATTACACAACCCAAAAGGCATCACCAGCCATTCAAAGAGCTCTTCACTAATCTTGAATGCAATTTTTCATTCATCTCCGCTCCTTTTTGAAACTGATGATAGCTACTCCTCAAGTCTAACTTATTGAGTACCTTGGACCCTTGCAGTTTATCCAATATTTCTTCAAGCCAAGGGATAGAAAACCTATATTTAATTGTGATCTTATTGATTGCTCGACTATCAACACACATTCTCATTTAACTATCCTTTTTGGGTACAAGCAAAGCTGGGACAGTAAATAGACTCTAACTCTCCTAAATTAATCTCTTGTTCAACAGATCCTCAACTATTACTTTAAGTGTTTCGAGGTCCTTTGGATTCATTCTATAATGAAGAAGGTTAGGCAAATTGTTATCAGGTACGAAATAAATGTGGTGTTGTACATCTCTTAGAGGAGATAGCTCACTATGTAGTTCTAAAGGTGACAAGTCATTATAGTTTTCAAGCAGCTTGCAAACCTCATGTGGTAATTCAGTTTAGGATGTTGGCCCTAGTGGCATGATGATATTTCTGATATAGAATTTGCTCCTAATTTGCAAGCAAGAATCGTTGAATCATGAGTTTTTTCATGCATGCCTAAAATGATAATAGATTGTTTGTCCATTAAGCTACGTTCATTTTGTATATGTTCCCACCAAGCTGATGCTCCACCTTTCACCTTGTATGCAAGAAGTTTTATCTTCTTCTCTTCGGGTATGTCAGTGTAATCAAAGAATTTTTCAACATCATTAATCCAATCCATGAACTCCTCTATATGTGTATAACTAGTGAAACTTGGAAGGTCAATGTTTAGTTTATAATCCGGATGCTCAAATGTTCGTGGGTTCGAATTAAATCGTTCAAATTGTGTCTCTTACTTAAGAAATTAAGGCATACCTCCATCAAAGCCAAAACCTCTGTAATTAGTTTTGCAAGGTGGGGTGAATTCATCATCAGAACTGAGAGTATTTCGATTGAAATGGTAATACATTTGATTGAGAGAATGGGTGGAATGAGGTCTGATTATATTGGATATTAGTCCTTAATTCAAGGAATAAAACAAGGACCTTAATTCAAGGAGTAAAACAAGGAATCCTTAATTCAAGGAGTAAAACAAGGAATCCTTAATTCAAGGAGTAAATCAAGGAATGCTTAATTTAAAGAGTAATTGAAGGAGTAAAATTTTCTTATAAATAGCTATACAATTGTAATGAAAACATGAAGAAAATAATACAAACTAGAGAACTCTTTTGTGTAGAGTTATTTCTTGTTTTTTCTACATGGTATCAGAGCAGGAAAATTAACTTGCTTCTGCTTTATTATTATCTTAGCATCTTCAATCTTTGAAATGGCTGAAGACAAGCCGCTAGGATCAGAAGCTGAAAGTCCATCGGTGCTTTCCTTCATGAATATGCATAAGGTGGATGTCAACCCAAATCAAAGATTAAGCTCAGTCTTATTGAATGAATTTAATTACTTGCCTTGGTCAAGAGCAGTGTCTTTGGCTCTAGGTGGAAGGTCCAAGTTGGGGTTCATAAATGGAAGCATCGAAGTACCTGATGTTTCCTCACCAACCTATGAATCTTGGCTTAGTAAGGATCAGTTGGTTATATCATGGCTCCTAAATTCCATGGAACGTAAATTAGCTGAAATATTTAGTTACTCTGAATCTGCATACCAACTATGGGAGACGGTCAAGGAAATGTATGGCAGTCAAAACAATGTTGCACGAGTTTTTCAGTTAAAGAAGGATATCTCAGATCTGCAACAAGATGGCAAGTCTTTTGTACAACTCTTAGGAAGCATGAAAAGCATGTGGAATGAGTTGGAATTATATCGTCCTCATACAACTGATATAGCTCTACTACGAAAGAGAGCGGAAGAAGATAAGATATTTCAACTTCTGTCGAGTCTCGATTCAACATATGAAGATATACGATGCCACATACTTATGAATACTGAACTTCCTTCCTTCACTAATGTATGTGCGACAATTCAACGTGAAGAAGTACGGAGGAAAGTCATGAATAAGGGTACAATGGCTACTGCACCTGAGGCAAGAGCCTATCTAACCAACGAGAGGAAGTACAAAGGAAAGCATCCAAACTTGAAGTGTCAACATTGCAACCATACGGGTCATGTTAAGGACACATGTTGGATTCTACATCTAGAATTAAAACCTGATTTTATAAAGGATAAGGGTTTACAGAAAGTGAATCGTACAGCACACCGTTTAAATCATGCTTTTGCCTCTACCTCTAATGGGTTTGATCCATTCAATAACTTCACAGCGAATCCAGCTGAACTTATGAATGAGTTTATGTTGTATCTTCAAAGCAAGACAAGAGGAGCTAGAATTGATTGTGTGGATAGCATAGAAGAAGGAAACTCGACAGCATTGTTAAGCAAGTTTGCGGGTTTCTTGGCAGATACAAAAATCATACCACAAGAGGACATGCAAGGTATCATAAAAGCCTTTAAAACTGCTCTTAAAATAAATATGTTGCATGATTTTTGGGTTGTAGGTTCAGGTGCCATAGATCATATGACAAACCATGTGTCAAAGTCTCATAAGTTTGAAAAATTAGCAAATCCTTCTCAAGTTTCAATTGCAAATGGTGAGAATGTAAAGGTTTTAGGAAAGAAAAAAATAAAATTAATGTCAGATGAAATCGAGTCGGTGGTTTTATATATACCTTCCTTTCCCTTCCAACTTCTATCTGTAGGAAAAATCACAAATACCTTGAATTGTTTAGCCATTTTTTCTCCTCACAATGTCATTTTTCAGGATTGTGCCACCAAAAAGACGATTGGTGAAGGGTTTTACTTAGATGGTCTCTATTACATATCCAAGAGCAATCCCAGAGGTTTTCAAGCCAAGTTTAACCCTATCCAAGATAATCAATTGTGGCATCAACGTTTAGCTCACCCTTCTCCACCAATTTTGTCAACTTTATTTCCAAACTTAGGAAATGATACAATTGCATGTGAAACTTGTCACTTGTCTAAGGCCACTAGATTGCCTTTTAATTCTTCCTTGTCTAGGGCTAGTAAGTGTTTTGAACTACTTCATTCAGATGTATGGGGACCAACAAATGAATCTTTTGATAGTTATAAGTATTTTGTGATTTTTATTGATGATTTCTCTCGAGTCACATGGTTATATCTTTTATAGTTTAAGAATGAAGTTATGGAAGTATTTAAGGACTTTCATAATCTTGTTAAAAATCACTTTACCTTTAAAATTCAAACCTTAAGGTCTGACAATGGCACCGAATACATGTCCCATATCATGAAACAATATTTGAGCATTCATGGCATTATGCATCAAACAAGTTGTGTTGGCACACCTCAACAAAATGGTGTAGCTGAATGCAAAAACCGAGACTTACTTGAAAAAACTAGAGCATTAATGCTACAAATGAATGTACCAAAGAGATTCTGGTCCCAAGGGGTTATGACAGCTGCTTACATCATCAATAGATTACCTAGCCGAGTCTTGGATTTCAAGTCTCCCCTAGAGGTCATGAAAGGAAGGAAAATTAACCTCTCACATCTTAGAGTCTTTGGCTGCATCTGTTTTGTACATATTCAATCTCATCATCGAGATAAATTGGATCCTAGAGCTGTTAAATGTATTTTTCTTGGTTATTCATCTACACAAAAGGGATATAAGTGTTATGATCCCCAACTTAGGAGATTAATTGTGTCTAAAGATGTTTGATTTTATGAAACTAACCCTTTTTTTCAGCAAGTCACATGAAATCACAAGTCAAGGGGATAGCATCTTGGATATGTTTCCATTACCAAGAATCGAACTTGAGGCTCCACAACAACAAGATCTCAGCCATGTCAACATTGATGCATCTCTCACTGAAAGTAACAATGAAGGGTCTCGTCTTAATGGTACACTGTATGAAGATGGTGATAATCAAGATGATCCTCACAACATGGTACAAGATATGAACGAGTGTGAGATAACTCCTCCTGCTCCACGACGTAATCCAATGCGTGTTAGGCAACCTCCCACAAGACTTCAAGACTTTGTCACCTACAAACCCACACATCCCATCTCAAATTATGTGTCATATAAGAGAGTGACACCAACCCATGCCGCATTCCTCAGCACTATATCGAATTACAGTGAGCCTCAAAACTTTCATGAGGCCAACAACCAAGAGATGTGGAAGGAAGCCATGCAAGAAGAACTTAAAGCCCTAGATCAACACAACATATGGAGCATCACTAAACTTCCAAAAGGCAAGAAAGTCGTGGGTTGTAAATGGATCTATAAGCTCAAATTCAAGTCAGATGGATTAATTGAGAGGTTTAAAGTAAGATTGGTATCAAAGCAGGACCCCTGGCGGTGGAGGAGCCACCCTGTACTACCACCCGTGGCAACAATAAGACCACCACCGTCCTTCGACACAGTCGATGTGAGGGGGAGTGTCGAGGAAATAAGTCCCACATCGACCAGGGAGAAGGCAGCAGTGCTGCTTATAAGACCATGGCACCCCTTAACCTAAAAGCTAACTTTTGGGTCAAGAGAAGGGCCCGGTTGAATAAGATTGGTGGATTACAAAGAAACATGTGCACCTGTTGCAAAAATGAACACAGTAAGAGTGCTACTATCCGTGGCTGTAAACAAGGGGTGGTCCATGTACCAAATGGATGTGAAGAATGCATTCTTGCATGGTGATCTCAAAGAAGAAGTCTATATGAAATTGCCACCCAGGCATCCTCAAAGCAATGAACTGGATTTAGTGTGCAAATTGCACAAATCCATTTATGGTTTGAAACAGTCCCCACGAGCTTGGTATGCCAAGCTAAGCTCAGTTCTCACTAGTGTTGGTTTCAAAAGCAGCAATGTCGATTCCTCACTATTTGTTCGCACATGAGCTATGGGCAAATTGGTTGTGCTGATTTATGTAGATGATCTGATAATTACAGGTGATAATGCTGACGAGATTTTCAACCTCAAACAGTCTCTCAGACAAAGGTTTGCAATTAAAGACCTTGGGATATTGAAATACTTTCTTGGTATAGAAATGGCAACCTCGCATAAGGGACTCTTTCTTAACCAAAGGAAATATGTCCTAGATTTGCTCAAGGAAGCTAACATGAACGATGCTAAACCAACCATTACCCCTCTTGACAGCAAGCTCAAACCTAGCTTGAAAGGCATGCCACTCACGGATATAAGTTATTACCAGCGACTGGTTGGTAAGTTGATCTACCTAACAATCACCAGGCCTGACATCACATATTCTGTAAGTATTGTGAGCCAATTCATGCACTCCCCGACACTTGAGCATTTGACCCTTGTTAAAAGGATCTTACGCTACTTAAAAGGATCAGTGGGTCGTGGTATCATCATTTAGAAGAATGACAACACACAAATCATGGGGTATTGTGATGCTGATTGGCAGAGAATGCAATCGATCGCAAGTCCACCACTGGCTACTGTACATTTGTCGGTGGAAACTTGGTCACATGGAAGAGTAAGAAGCAAACTATCATTGCCAGATCAAGTGCTGAAGCTGAGTATCGTACAATGGCTTCAACTGCGTGTGAGTTGATATGGCTTAAAGATCTTTTGTGTGATTTAGGTGTTCCTACAACTCTTCCTATGTCCTTATTTTGTGACAATCAGGCAGCCATGCATATAGCATCAAACCCAGTGTTTCACGAGAGGACAAAACACTTTGAAGTTGATTGTCATTACGTTCGTGAACAAGTTCAATCACAGGTGATTTAGACACATTATACAAGAAGCTTCGACCAACTGGCTGACATCTTCACCAAGCCCTTGGCTTCTCATCAGTTTCAACGACTTTTGTCCAAGCTTGGATCCATAAACCTTCTGGATCCAGCTTGAGGGGGAGTATTGGATATTAGTCCTTAATTCAAGGAGTAAATAGCTATACAATTGTAATGAAAACATGAAGAAAATAATACAAACTAGAGAACTCTTTTGTGTAGAGTTATTTCTTGTTTTTTCTACAGATTAATTGATCAAAGTTGATTGGTGAAGTTTCACGTTGCGTCTCTTTTCCTTTCAGTTTGAGACTCTTTTGAATTTCTATCACTTCCGAAGTAAGCTAGCTAGTGAATGATGAAGGTCTCGCGACACCTCCTCAAGCCTTTGCTCAAATCGACTCTCCATACCCATCATTGCTGTCCATAATCCTTGTGAATTATGAACATCGTTTCCCACATTTTGATTGCCAGTGCCTGAAGTTGCCCTAGGAGTTAAGGAAATTCCTAAAGCTCTGATACGGATCTGACACAAGATGCAAAATGCAAGAGTTGAATTGTAGAAAACAATTGCAAAAATGGGTTGCAAATCATCGACTGCAAGACCCTTAGTATATTGAAGAAGCAAAATGCAAGAGCTGAATTGTAGAAAACAATTGCAGAAATGGATTGCAAATCATCGACTACAAGACCCTTAGTCTATTGAAGAAGAAAACTCGCCAAAACGTATAATGAGCAATAATGAGTGAATGTGCTTTCAAAACAATTCTGTGCTTACAACAAGCTAACAGAGTCATCATGAGAGAACATGTGAGGAACGGCATAATTGCCAGCACTACACTAAAGGACACACTCTGTTAGAGAATATTTATTTAGTTACAATCTATAATTCTTAATAAGGAAACAACAACAAAAATATATAAACACAATGACAAAAACGTTGCTAGATGATCACTGCATTAATTAGCTAAGGCCAACATGTGTCCAAAACCAAGCTTCAAATTTCTCTTTATGTTCATTTTAATCTTGTTCATGTCTCTGCATTGAGATTTTTCAGTTCTTACGCGCCTAACATTCTCATTAAACAAATAGATACCTACAATTACCAAAAAAAAAAATAGGAAAGACCCACGAGAAATGCAAAACGAAAGCTATATAAAACAACAGCTTGATCCCAAATCTTAATAACAATAACTTGAAATGGACAAAATAATAGAATTATCGTCAAAGAAACCCAAAATTCAACGACAACTGAACTCAACAAGTGAAAAGGTCAAAAATCATCAACTCTCAAGGAATATTAACCCATTTTAAAGCATAATTAGCACTTTATACTGTAAATCTGGTGTATTTTGTCCCCTCTTCCAAGGCTTCTCACAGACAATTCATCAAATACAAAAGCAGCAATATTACTACTTCACTAATGTAAACGCGGCAAAGCGAAAGAGAGAGATGGAAGACCTGAAAGGTTAAGTTTTTTCTCAGCAAAGCATCTGCTTGAGTCCAGAAGCTTGCAGGGCTATGATTGGTATCCGCCATTGAAGTGCATAAACTGTATATGCGACCCTTAAACCTGAATTCTTATGGCGAGTAACTGTAATTCAAATTTTCCCATTACGGTGATTCAATCTTCATCTTATTACTTCCCACTTATTTATTATATTCTCCTTGTTGATTTTCTCGGGGGATCAAATGAGCTAAATTTTCTTACAGTACTTATAAACTCATTATAGTCCCGGGAAGAGAATTTACCGGTCGTTGTGAATGTGAGAACGTAATGAACTCAATCCCAAAACTGTCCTTTGGTGAATTACTTTTATGCCCTTTACTGGTTTACGCGGTTTGACTTGTAGTTTCTAATTCCACGACTCAAACTTGAACAGAATAAGATATGATGCTTCTTATTGTATTATCATCATGTATGTGTGTTAGTTTGTGATTTTTTTTTTCCGGACGATATTAGTTTGGAGTTTACTATAATTAAAAAAAAATTATTAGTTTGAAGTTTGGAACTATTCTAAGATAAATATTAGTTTGGACTATTTCATTTATTTAAGTTTCCAAAATTACAATGGAAACGAAGAAAACAAAAACTAGGATAAAGGAGTGCAAAAATTAGAATTAATTAATAAAATAAATTTATAAATATATTATCAAATTATTATATTTATGTAGTTTATACCATTAAATTAAACTAAATTTCAAACTGTGGATTGCAACGTTGGATGGATGGAAGGCCTAGTTATGATGCTGACAAATCTCACGCTCAATATCATCCAATGGGTGGATATCTACATGAGCCTCTGGATCTAACTTTGAGCAATTTACTTATTATTTGAGTGGTAGAAACCAAATTTTGCTTGTATTTTGAGCTTTGAGTTATCTTTTATAATGAACTTGGAAAAAATATGTAATCAGTTTTGAAAGTAATTCGTTGATATGAAATGGATATTGAAGGTTTTGGGCAAATAACAAGATTGATATGGAGTTTGGGCGAAAAGGGTGGACATAAATGACATTTAAGCTAGGGAGACCAAAGCTTGATTTTAAGCTTAATTATGGGAAGATGGACTATGAATAGTATTTTTATAGTTTTTTAAAAAATTGATGAAATTGTATGAATGAATTTTTTTTTATAATTCAATGATAGAAATAAGACAAAATGTAATTCGATAATAGAAATGATACAAATATAATTTTTCGGTAATATATTTATGAACTTACCCTGATTAATATACGTTTAAAAACTATTTTAAAATATGGTAAGTTAAAAGACCAATTGTTCATGCTACACATTCCTTTCAAAGGGTAAATTTGGTTTTCAATTGGTTGTATTATTAGTGATTTTGTTAGTAATGTTATAAGTGTTATAATAGAACAAAAAATATGTTAAAAAACAAAAACCTCATGGAAAGATAAAACTTCACTTGATGATGTATGGGTATTTTTTTAAAGGACCCTAAATCTTGTCTTCATCTGTTATAACCGATTATCAAATTGTAAGTAAACATTAATGAATTTTGGCCTAATTTAATTTTCAATTATTTACTTATTTTTTAACTTTTCGATCATATCAACTAGTTTTTTTTATTCATCGAAGTAAAAACTTTGTTTTTAACTAATAAGTTCATGGACTTTATACCCTTTCCTCGCATCTCTTATACTCTAGGCTCCCCTGCCATGGTTTTGAACAATTTTGCTTAATTTATGCTCTTATATTGACTAATTATCACTTTTGCTTTCTATTTTCTCCAATTGTTCCTTTCATACTCCATTTTCTCTTTGAGATTTCCCTACTTTCTTTCTACGCTAACCTAGGGTTTTACTTGTTTGTGAGAAATTATATATGAATGATTGATGAATTATGTTGATAATATTGATCCGACTCTTGATCATATTGACCTAATTGTGAAGGACAAGAGCAATTTGGATTTGGTACTAATTTTTCACATTGTGAGTTCATCGCAAAAATTGGACAAAATCAAATGGTTTTAACCTTATTGTTGTAAATCATTCTACCTATGTGTTTTATTTTAAAGATCCTACTAATTTGGATTTTGTTATACGAAAATCTCATTGGAGATTTGACAATAGCTTGCTCACGATAATGAGAATTCTTTTAGGTATGTCTCCATTTGAACCGACACTTAATTCAACTTTGATAGAGATTTAGATGCATGACTTACCTATGGATTGAAGGTATAAAAAAATAAAATAAAAATAGCTAAGAAAACAGGGCATGTTCTAGAGATTGATAGGTTTTTCTTATAAAGTGATGCAATGGATGAGCAGAGCTGGTATCGTCGATCCTATAAATACTTTGATTTTATATTTATAAAACTCTCACAAGTGTACGAGTTATTTTATAGAAAATAACAAGTATACTCCCAAGGTCGATCTAAGGAAGAAATATATGTGGTTTTTAATTTATTATTCAAACTTTTTAAAATGAAATTAAATCCTAAACATCCTGTCACGATATTTTAAGTTTTGGATTTTCCTAATCTAATAACATAAAAATAAACATTTATGTAATTTTTTATCATTCATAATAGTGAAGTATTTATAGATATAATAATTAAGTTAATTATTTTTGTTCATATTATTTAGGTTATTAAATATATAAATTGATATTTATTGATTCTCTCTGTTTTATATGAATACCACATTTGGTGGGGTTTGATATTATTTGTTAATTAAAGAAATCAATTAACACCTATGGGTAGGGTCGATAATTAATTTGGTTAATTAAGTTTATTCCTTTTTTCTAAGAGATTGAAAATTAACCATTTAAATGTCACATTTGGTGAGGTTAGACAGTTTAAACTTTATTCAAGGTGTCCAAATTAAACCTAAGAATCTAATTATCTGGGTATTAACTTTTAAGTTTTAAAACCATTACTGAAAATATGTTGTCAATATATTTCTAATTAATAATTCTTATAAAAACTTTTGAAATAGAGTTGTACTCTAACTACTGAGAAATTATACCAACAAATAAAATACCACTACTCTAAATCAGACCGGATAATTAAACCTTAAAATTTAATTTTCAAATTTAAGTTTGTAATGAAAAATAATATATTTCTCTCTAACATTCTTAATATAAAATCTTGAATAAAAACAAAATCAATTCATTTTATAGAGATTTTTACCTATTTAATATTTTGCAAGCATAACAATGTTATTATTATATATTGTTTACAAAAAACCAGTCATGTTAAATTTAATCACAAACAAATTAAATATAACATATAAGAATAAAACATAAAAAATAACTGTAAAAACTTATAGCACTTTGATGCTAATTCTGTTGCTGGAAAACCTCCAAACGAATTTACATTTTCATTTATTGAATCAAAAAGCTAGAAATTTATAAAAAAAAACATAACTAATTCTTCTCAAAAAGAGAATAACTTCAAAACTAAAAACTAATAAACTAAGAAAACTAGAGAAAGAAAGAGCTAAGAAAATGTATTTAAGATGTGTTTTTTGGTGTCGTATTGTAATGGGGGAAGAATGAAAAGTGGGAAAAATGATAAAATATGGGTAAAAATGCTTAATGGATAGACGTTGACGCAGAATGGATAGGTCCTGACGCAGGCAGTGGCGGGCGCGAATTCAAAATTTTTGCGTTATGCAGGTGGATGCTCAGTATGGTGTGGTGCGATTGCATGCATTTCTCGACACGAATAGGCGGTTACGCACAAGATTTTGATCTTTTTGACATTTTTGACCCATTTTATCCAATTTTTTCATCTTTTTTACTTTTCCTCATTTATTTTCTCAATATATTTGGGATGTATTGCCTCCAATATTTTTCTTCGAGTCTTTAAGTTATTTTTTTGAAGCAAAATTACCTAAAAAACAATAAAAATACCCATGATTCTAAAAAGACAAATTTATATAAAAATATGATAAAATCATATAAATATGAATCTTTTTAATCAATTAAAATACATTAAATCATGGTAATTTTAATGCTTTTTAAGCACTCATCAGAAATGCGAGCTATTTGAGATTGAGTGAGCTTTGAGTTTTGTAGAGCTTTGATTCCAAGGGTGTGAATTTTTTTTGTACTTTGTCATGTTTTAGTTGAGAATGCTAGTTCAATTTAACATAAAGTTTAGGAGAAAGTATGCTCGATACGGTGAATGGTAACGGGAATCAAGGGCCCTTATAAATACCAAGTAGACCAATAACATGATCAAAAACCAAGAAGCTCAAAGAAGCACTAAATGGGTTTATTCAAGGGCTATGGACTAATGCTTATAAGGGCCATCAAAAGGAGTCTAAGAAAGGCCCAATACTGATTAATGAAATAAGAAATATTGATAGATATATGCATATGAGCCAAGATTAAGTGGGCATGCACCTAATTGCCTACATCATGTAGTGGGCTATAGTCCAAGAATTTGTTTAATGGGCTTATATCTAATTTCTTTGTAATTTAGTTTTTGGACATATTTGATGATTATTATTAGGGCCTTATTTGATTTCATTTAGACGAAACACATATAGGAGCGTTAAGTCCATTGTGGCTGGCCAAAATCACTATTTTATTTAGGTTTCTATTTTTCTTAGTGATTATCTTATTACTGTTTTTAATGACAATAAGTCATTATGGTTTTATGTGAGGCTATATATACCTCATATCTTTTTATGATCGAACCTAGCATGAATAATATATGAGAGAAATATTTTCTAAGTGTTACACTTTGTTCTTGTGTTCCTTACACAAATTACAAACTAGTAGACTCGAACCTTGTTCTTACATTACCCAATCAATTCAATTAGGCACTTGCCATCTACAAAATAATGAAGCTTTATAGGGTCTTTTTGTCCAAGTGTAGGTAGTCTGAATCTGTACATTCATGTTTGTTTCACTGAACCTTTCTTTGAGACAATGCCTAGATTGTTATGCCTTTCGTGTAAGTTGAAACTTACCCGTTAAGGAATTAATGGAGATTGAGGTGCTAACCAAGTTTATATTTACAAATATTCTAAAGATTATCAAGATCTTATAAATATTCTCAAGATCCTAAAAAATAGGGGCACCTTATCTCCTTGAATCGATAACTATCTTTTGGCTAACTTAGTCTCCTCCATCCCTTAGGACAAATAGAGGGTTCTATAAGAATATTCACCTGTTGTCCATTGACTATGCATTTTTTCCATTGAATCCAATTATCATCCATGTACGATACATACTAAATTTGAACAATTGCCCATCCTACCTCTTCTACGTTCTTGACAACCTATCTTTGTCTTAATAGAGTCTTTCAGTGGCATATTTCAGTCCTTTTTTTCCAATTACTTAGAAAAGTAAGCCACTAATTTAGGTACAAGATACTATTATTACCGTCTAGATAATTAGACATTCAATCCATAATTACAATGACCTAATCACAAGAGTGGAGCTCTACCAACTGAGTTATATCCCCCCAAGCCAAGTGGAAGCATGTATGAAGAAGTCAAATGTTTTTTCTATTTTTTTCTTTGGCACAATTGGGACATCTTGGACTTGAGCTAAAGACATCACCTATGAATTAAATTATTGCTTCTACAGTCCAACCAATTGGGATAGAATCAATAATTTTCTTTTCAAGAGTGATTCATCCTTTCCAAATGTAGCATACAACTCTCTATTGTACTATATTGTCCAAGTATGCTTGTTCTTCTCTTCTTCCAAGAAGTATCTTAGAGAAATTAAATTACATACACCAAGTTCACCCCTTCCTTCCCTGGAACCCTAAAAAGAGGTTGGCCCAACTTAAATGGGATATGATAGCTTCTTTATGGTTTTACATTTTTTTCAATACATTATCCTAATTTTGTTCTGGATTATAATCTCTAATAAAAAATATAGCTCTATGAGCAAAAGCTCCTATCGTGATGAATCATGTGATGTATTGATGATGACAACCTATTATCCCTAGAGTAACTTTTATCTATTGAGCAACGGCCCTTTCCCACGACATCGTCTAATCACTAAGGTCAAATTTCATCCCTAATCGATAAATGGGTCATACATTCAAGCTTCCTTTTGCCTTTGCATTCGGAAGCCAATCTCTGTCTAGCCCAAGGAAACCTTTGCATGCCTTCATTATATTTTGGAAGGCCAATGCCCCATAGAAACTATCTACCTGAGGCTATCCCTTGGCCCGTAGGTCCCGACATAAGGTTATAATTCTTGCTATTATATACTACTTTTGGACAATCCTCTTACCAACTAAGAGATCTATTGGAAGAACACAGAGATTGGTTGGTTTCTTAATTTCTTAAATAAGTACGTCTTATTCATCAACATCTTGAAAATGTTTTTCCATAGTTAAGGCTATTAAACTAACTCTCATACGAGTGCCCGTCGATTCATTCATCTGATTGTAAACTAGAGCCACTTTTGATTCTACAATATTTTTTTCATTAATGACTTTGATTCTTTTACTTCCATATAAAGATCATTTCCTTCATGAGTATATTCACCTACTCTATCAAATACAGACACGTCTCTATGAGCTTTGGTAATGTTGTTGATCAATTCAATAACGAGTACTATTTTAACCACTTCACCTCCCTTGAATATTCTTATTTTTCCTCCACATCGATAAGAGGCTAAAATGTCTATTACTTTAATTCTTATTTCAAAAATCAATAATTTTGTATCTAACTATATAAAGGAAGGTGCACATCTTCTCTTTGCTTCTTGAGCCTATAGTGAATTATAGACAGAGTTCGAAAGGGTCAAATATTTCTAATTAAAAAGAATATCTTTCTACTTGTTCTAGAATAATTCAAAGATTCTTTAAGAGATACTAAATAAAACTATTAAAAGCTAACAATAAAATAGAAAATGAAAATAGAGAAACAAAAAAATCAAGAGTTCTTTTCTTGATTGATTTGTTCTATAAAGATCAAACTCATATTTATAAGTTGGCTCTTGATAAGGGAGAAGAGACCTTTTCAATCTTTTTTGATTTCACATTCTCATTTAAAGACAAAAAAGAAAAGAGATGGAGAAAATCCGGCTATCAGAATCGAACCGATGACCATCATATTACAAATTCAATACTCTAACCTTTGAGCTAAGTAGGCTTATGTGACATAAATTGTACGCATATAATTTAATAAACCACTAGGATATTGGATATTAATTTTGAATAATGAATATGAGTAAATAAAAAAATATAGAATTACAATTAAATAAGTAATATTGGCTATTTTAATACTATATAACATAACAACATAGGAATAACCCTTAATTAGTTCTCGAGCCTTATACATACCTCTTGTCACATCATGGAAGATGGCCATACCCAAAGTCCTTGCCTTAATCGCAAGAAGAAGGATGCCAAAGGTAGGGCAAGTGACTAGAGTAAAGTCGGAACAAGGTAGTCGTACTAAAAGGTGCCGCTATATCACCTCTTTTTCAAGGAGAGCTAATACTTATTGGGTATTTTGGAAATGGAAGTCTTCTTTCGTTTATCAAAAAATCTTTTATTTTGTCGAACATTTCGCAGGGATAAACAATATATATATATATATATATATAAAGTAGAGAATAATCAAACGAAAAAAGACCCTTAATTGACTAAATAGAAATATAGGGGTCTCTTTTAGTAATGATTGCTTGCACGGTTTAGAATATATAATAATAATGATTTCTACGTAAGACATAAAATACCTTCATTTAGGAACTTCTAGTTGAGATATGAATATGCTAGGCTACATTCTGTCAATTCAAAGCTTAAAAAATTATACATTTCAATTAAAGAAAAAGTAGAAAAATCTTGTGGTTAGTCAATAAATAAAAATAAAATAAACAAGCTTAAATCTTTAATTTCCTTTTTTGTTCATAGAAGTCCAATGAAAATAATTCCATTAGAAAATTCAAAAAAATTTCCATCCTATTAAACCTATTAAATAAAATGCATTAACCCATGACCTATTATCTTTGGGGGGCCTTTTTTGACTTCCACATAAGCTGCATCTGAAAGGTCCATAGCCAATCCCAAGGAACAATGAAGCTTTATAGGGTCTTTCTGTCCAGGTGTAGGTAGTTCGAATCTTTACAAACATGTATATTTCATCGAGTTTCTCTTCGTGACAATGGCCAAGTCATTACACCTTTTGTGCAAGTCAGAATTTACCCAACAAGGAATTTTGCTACCTTAAGACTGTTATAGTTACAGATGTTAACCTAGACTTCAGTCATCGGCTTCCTTGTCATCAGGTCACCAACTTCTTTGACCTTTCAGAACTCAATAGGCGTTAGTCCTCATACATCGTCTTATGACTTTGCAGATATCTGCATTTTTGGAAATCTATCATAAACCTAAGAGATCCTTCCTTTTTTTAATATATGAAATATGAAATTTTTCTAAATTGATTTTAGCAAATATTGAATCAGACCATTTTCACTTACTTCAATAAAAAAGGCATGTGTCTCTTCGATAGAAGAACTTTTTTTTGTTTTGGTTCCAATTCAACACTAAACAGGTTCAAACTTAGAGTTGTAAATTATATCCTTTATGAGAATTATTAGGACAAACTCATAACCTTGAGGTCACGGGTTCAAATCCCATCTCCGTAACATGTTTTTAACAAAATTGTTAAGGTTTGATTCTACTAACTAATAATTAATTTATTACTTACCTTTTTTTTCTTTTAGGGTGGTAGGAAAAGAAGACAAATATTATTCGTTCGAGATAATGAGTTATTGGTAATGCATTTTACTTATCCATCCAAGATAGGTTAGATAATTATAATAGAATGAATTACTAATAGAAGGCCTATTAGTTCTTGAGTTACTAATAGGCTTATGCTATTTCTACGCATGTTTTCTATCTTTTTTGCCATAATGGATAAAATCATCAAATAGATTATGATTTAAGTACTTTTTTTCTTATCTTTTTTATGCCAGTTATTTTACTATTACTAATGAACAATAATTCAATAATTTCTTCGTATTGATAGAGATAGATGACATAATTTACATGGATAGAGTAAGTATCACTTGGGCTGATTTTGGATTAAGCTTGACCCTTTGGTTCTTACCAATGATTGAAGGAAAAAAAAAGGAAAAAAAGTTCCAATTTTACATCTTACATGAAATGAGTGAACCATAATTAGCAGTATTTTATGATAGCAGTATTCTATAAGAGATGATTAATAAAGATCAAAGCAATTTTTAAATTTTTTGAATTTTTTAATGGAATGCTTTTCATTGGAATCCTATGAACAAAAAAAGAAATTAAATATTTAAGTTTATTTATTTTATTTTTATTTATTGACTAACCTCAAGAACTTTCAACTTCTTTAATTGAAATATATATTTTTTTATTAGATCTATTATGACATAGAGTGAGGCACTTAACAAACCTTTTTGATCCTATAAATCCTTTTTCTAAGATTTGAATTGATGCAATGCATCCTATCATATTCATATCTCAACTAAAAGTTCATAAATTATAAGCTACTTTATGTCTTACATAAAACATATTATTATTACTATATTCCAAACTACCCACATAGTCATTACTAAGAGAGACCCACATATTTCTATTTTGCTTAGTCGAGGGTCCTTTTTTTGTCAGCGATGGCATTGGTTTGACTCCAATAGTCGAATTTTATCTCTCTCTTTTCTTTTTTATCTTTAAATGAGAAAGTAATATAAAAAAATATTGAAAAGTTTCTTCCTTCTCTACCAAGGACCAACTTATATTTTATTACAAGGTTTGTAGCTCTTATATATCCATTAGGTCAAGGTTCAACCAAATCTACATTGCTTAGCTTTCTTAGGGCCTTTAACCAGATTGTGGGATCTTGGTGCATGTTCTTGCAATTATCAATCACATGTTCTTCATAGGTTGCAAGATCTAATTTTTGGGCTCATATCATTTGGTATCAGAGCTTAGTGTCATGACCTTAAATTTCAAGTAGCGATCGTGTAGCACTTAACACTGTCCGTTGCACTAAGCCTGCCTTTGAACCCAAATGAAACACTCCAAAGAGACTAAAAAGAGAGTTTATAAAGAATTTTTTGTATTGCTCTAGAGAGAGTTTATCTTACAAGATGCTAAGAATTCCCAAGATCCCAAGATGAATACAAATAAAGACCAATAGGTCTATTTATAATGTGGCTCTAAGCTTAAGGCTATGCCACAACTTTCTAGATTCTTCTAGGTCTAGAATATACAAGAGTGTTCTAGTTTTATCTACAATATGCCATAAGGTTCTAGGACCTTCTAACCAACTCTAGAGTCTTTTAGGTTTGTCTAGCTCCTTCATGCATGTTTTAGGATGTTCATTCTAGCGACTTCTACATCCTTCGAGAACCATCTGCCACGTTCTAGAATATTCTAGCCCATTCTAGCACCTTCAAGCACATGCTAGTATACTCTGAAGCATTCTAGAGTCTTCAAGGCTTGATTTGAGTCCATCCAACTCTAGCTTCTTCTAGACATCTCTAGGCCACTCTAGAACTTTCCTATGTAGAAGAGTCTAGATCCTTTAGGCAACCACCATTTATTTGGATTTTAAGGGACATTTTGAGTGGGATGTAACACCCTCCCCCACTCAAGTTCGCGATGCCCTCGTCGCACTTTCAAGCTTGAACCTCTCTAGGTAATCTTTGAATTGCCACAAAGAATCTTCAGGTTCCCAGCTTGCCTCTATATCCGGGGCATTCTTCCACTTGACTAAGTATTCCCGATAACTTGGTACGCCTCTACGTCGGATTAGGCAGTTTGCCAAGATTGAGTCCACTTCTCTATCAAAGAAGGTTACTACTACGGTAGGCACCCTTATTGATTCTCCTCGACTTATGTTTTCCTTGTCTTTATGATAAGGTTTTAGCATACTTACATGAAATACTGGATAGATTTTAAGCTTTAGAGGGAGTTGTAGTTTGTAGTACACTTTACCGACTTGCTTGAGGACTAGAAATGGCCCTTCATACTTTCGTACTAACCCCTTATGAATCTTCCTTAGAGATTTGAATTGTTGGGGCAATAATTTAACAAGAACCAAATCTCCTTCCTGAAATTCCACCATCCTCCTTTTCTTGTCAGCCTATTTCTTCATCTTCTTAGATGCCTTGTTCAAATAGGCTCGGGCCAACTCAGCTTATTTATACCACACCTTGGCAAATTTGAAGGCAGCATGAATCTTTCCTTCATAACTTGTTGTCAAAGCATAAGGAGTCATGGGTTGCTTCCTATGATGATCTCGAAGGGACTCTTCGTGGTGGACTCGCTTCTTTGTAAGTTATAAGAGAATTGGGCTACATCCAACAACTTAGCCCAATCGTGTTGGTTGGCACTAACAAAGTTCCTGAGATAAAGATCCAGCAAGACGTTGGCACGTTCCATTTGTCCATCGCTTTGGGGATGAAAGCTTGTAGAGAAGTTCAAGTTTGATCCCAACAACTTGAACAATTCTGTCCAAAATTTCCCAGTGAATCGTGGGTCTCGATCACTCACGATATTGGATGGAATCTTCCAATGCTTCAAAACATGTTTGAGGAACAACCATGCCATCTCATCTACCGTGCAATCCGCTAAGGTAGGTATGAATGTTGCATACTTGCTGAAGCAATCGATGACTACTATGATGCTGCCAAAGCCCTCTGATTTTGGAAAGCAAGTGATGAAATCTATAGAGACACTCTCTCATGGTCTCTCTATAATAGGCAGCGGCTCTAGCAAACCTCTAGGTGCATACTGCTCTATCTTGTCTTATTAGCACACAAGACAAGTCCTCACATAGGCTTCAACATCATCCCATAGTTGAGGCCAGTAGTAGATTGACTTTATCAAAGCAAGGGTACGCCTCATTCCTAGGTGTCCAGCCCATAGTGAATCATGGCACTCCTTGATAAGCTCCTTCCTTATGCTTCCCCATTTTGACATAAAGATGTGATTCTACTTGGCATAAAGTAGTCTGTCACTCAGCCAAAATCGCCTTGTCTTTCCTTCCTTGATGAGGGCAAGGAGGTTTTGAGCTAGGGCATCATGCTCAAGCCCTTCTTTGATCCTTTCCAGCAAGGTACTGCTTGGCCTACTCAAGGCTACTAACTCTGTCTTTCGACTCAGCGCATCAGCCATAATGTTGCTTTCGTTGCACCACTCTGATTTTTCCACCTGATTAGGGGTCATTATTGGTGGTCTTGTGTCAAGATCCAACTCAACTTTGTGGCCCACATTTCTTCTTGGAGGTAACCGTTTGGGCGATGCCTCAGACATCACATCATGGAACTTATCTGAGACAACTTGCCCTTCCGTTGGTAAGCTTGGATTTGGTGACTCCTCCTCATCGTCGTACTCCTTTGAGATGGCCAAGTAACTCTCTTTTTCCCTCTTCAATCCCTTCTTGAATTGAAGTGCCGAGAAAGCTTGGATAATAGGTCTGGTGGTCCTCTCCGTCGGTACCACACAAGACTTTGTTCCATCCATGATGTACATAGAGTTTGAGCATGGCACCAGGAAAGCTCTAACCTGGTCCAAGAACTCCATGCCGAATACTACTGAGTAGTCATCCATAGGCACCACTGATAAGTCCACTTGGCCAATCCAAGCACCAAGACTGACCTTAACTCCATGAGCAGCTTCTTGCAAAGGTAGTGCTGCCGAGTTAACTACTTTGAGCGACCCTCTACCATTGACAACCTTAAGGCCGAGTCTTTTTACTTCCTCCACTGAAACAAAGTTATGAGATGCACCTGTGTCCACCAAATCTTTGGCGACCTTCCCGTTGATGGTTGCATCTACGAACATCAACCCTTTAGGGGTCTTTGGAGCGCTCTACAATGCACCAAGTAGGAACAAAGACCCATCTTTGCACCTTCGTCTGTCTCGCCTCCATCATGGTCATGAGTGGAAACAACTAAGGCACTCAAGGCCTTTCTTTTTGGACATTCACATGCCCAATGCGGTCCGTCGCATATGAAGCACATCACACGGGGCTTCGAGGCACCATGATCCTCCCTTTCCTTCCCCTTATCCCATGATTTGAACGAGGAGCCTTCTTTGTTATTTTTGGGTCCTTGAATTTTAGCATGGCCTCTCCCACTCTTTCCTCCAACAAACTTTCTATCTATGGGCTTTGAGTTCTCTTTGCTTGTGGAGTAATCTATAAGGCTCTCAACAACTGCAATGGCAGAAGATAGGTCTTGAACACCTCATCGCTTAAGTTCAAGGTTATCCCATGATTGAAGACCATCCATGAACAAGAATAAAGCATTCTTGTCAGAAGTGTCCGGGACTTCTGATAGCAAAGTTGTGAACTCTTTCATATAATCCCTTATGCTACTCGTTTGCTTCAATCGTCGCAATCAGCCCCTTGCTTCTTCTTCAACATTCACAGGGAAGAATTGGGTTTTGAACTCCCTTTTGAAATCATCAAAGGTGTCAATTTTGCAAACCCCTTGTTGCACATCACCATGCCTCCATCTCTACCAAAGCATAGCAGTGTCAGAAAAGTACATGGCAGCTGTTCGGATCTTGCTGGCATGGTCCGTTATACCAGTAGCCTCAAAATACTGTTCAAGCCCTCATAGGAAGTTCTCAACTTCCCTAGCATTCTTAACACCATTGAAGGTTTTAGGCTTGGGAATATCCACCCTCTTAGCCTCAATGACGGTGGTTGTGCTAGTTCCTGCGACCATAGCCCACTTACATAGAGCTAGGTCACCACCCATATCCTCAACTCTAAGCAAGACATTAACAACTTCTCTTTGGACAAGATCCCTTACCTTGGCAATTTCGGCCTTTAACCCATCAATCTCTTGCCTTAACCCACCATATAGCTCGTTGAGGGACATCTTGACCGCTACATGCATCTCCACATCCTCAGCCTCCAAGCTGTTGCAACGTTCCTCTAAGTTGTCCACCTGGTTGAACAACTCCCCTAAGTTGTCATGTGCACTCCCAACATGTGCTTCTAAGCTAGAAAGCATGTCTTTTGACTTGGCTCGAGATTCCTTTGGTGGTTTCTGAACTTCCTCATGCCCACGTTCCATTAGTGGAACATCCACACTTGGTGTAGCTGGGGCAGTGTTCTTCATTATGCCAAGGATAGTAATGCTTCAACCTAAAGCTTTGATACCAACTGTCACGACCTTAAATTTCAAGTAGCGATCGTGCAGCACTTAGCACCGCCCGTTGCACTAAGCCTGCCTTTAAACCCGAATGAAACACTCTAAAAAGACTAGAAAGAGAGTTTGTAAAGAATGCTTTGTATTTCTCTAGAGAGAGTTTATCTTACAAGATGCTAAGAATTCCCAAGATCCCAAGATGAATACAAATGAAGACCAATAGGTCTATTTATAATGTGGCTCTAAGCTTAAGGCTATGCCACAAATTTCTAGATTCTTCTAGGTCTAGAATATACAAGAGTGTTCTAGTTTTATCTATAATATGTCATAAGGTTCTAGGATCTTCTATCCAACTCTAGAATCTTCTAGGTTTGTTTAGCTCCTTCATGCATATTTTAGGATGTTCCTTCTAGCGACTTCTACATCCTTCGAGAACCATCTACCACGTTCTAAAATATTCCAACCCATTCTAGCACCTTCAAGCATATGCTAGTATACTCTGGAGCATTCTAGAGTCTTCAAGACTTGAGTTGAGTCCATCCAACTCTAGCTTCTTCTAGACATCTCTAGGCCACTCTAGAACTTTCCCATGTAGAAGAGTCTAGATCCTTTAGACAACCACCATTTATTTGGATTTTAACGGACATTTTGAGCGGGACGTAACATCAGGCTCTAAAAGAAATCTAGATATCTATCCTTTTTTGTGTTTTTGTTTTCTTTATTGTTCTTTGATTTCGTTCTTGTTGATTTGACTTTTTTTTGTTCTGATGAGTTTTCTCTTATTTTTTTCAGATTAGGGTTGAATTAATTAGGAGTCTAATTCCATCTCGAGTCTTTGGTTTGTTTCCACATCTTTTCTACATTTCTTCTTTTCCTTGCTTATTCTTGCTTTGAAGTTTCGATCTTTATATTAAAGTTTCAATCCATGCTTTAAAGTCTTGATCTTATTCTTATTTTTGAGTCAATGTTCATGTCCCTTAGTCAATTTTCTTGCTTTCTGATTTAATTGTTATTGAGTAAAAGAAAAATATTCAGAAAGAACGCCAAACAAAAGAACTATTTTGGCATCTTTTTGAGTTGTTCAATAAGAATTTTACTAGCATTATAATTCTTGTTAAATTGTGAAACCTTAATTCTTTGAAACACATATTATTAAAAAAACTGAATTCAAATTCTGATTTGCTGAATCTGTTCCTATACGTTTTTTATTTTTGGCAAAAAAAATTAAGTCATATTGAGTGAGGAGATTAGTGTTAAAAGTATGCCTTGTTGACCGATCTTGTGGGAAGGACTTTGGGTACAAATTAAACACTTCATTGCTGTCAATATTTTGATTGATATCTTGGAAAAATAGGCCCTCAAGAAATTTTTTTGGGATCAATCATAATATTGTCTTTCCTATTTGTACAAAAATTTGGTGATAACAAGAAAAATTAACTGACCAAATTGCCCTTGCTGCCCACTCCTTTTAAGTGCATAAAACTATCTAGTTTAGTGTCTAAAACTATCTAGGAAAACTGTTATGCTTGCTGCCCAACTAGAGCATTTCATTCAATTTCAAATCTGTCCAATTTTTGCTTGTTCTTTGTTGTCATAAACTGATGCACTACTATCCAATTTTTGTATCATACAATCTTCCATGTTTTGGGTCTTTCCTTGCCGTCCATTTTTGCTTTGAGTCCCAAATATTCATTCTTGGTGTGTCTTGACTTCTTGGTTACCATATAATCATTAGATTCATCCTTGGTATTAGTTGAACTCTACAAGTTAATTGATTCTTTGATTGGAGTCTTTGTTTGCTAAAGAACCAAAATAATGCTTGAGTGACCTATTTGAGTGCTATACATGAAAGGTGATAGTGTGAGAAATTTTTTAGTTGAAACATCTTATGTGTACCTTAATTCTTTTAAAACAAAATGTATGATAGAAAGGAATCACCTAGTCAAGAGGGAAAAGTAAACTAAGATTTCACGATGCAAGCCATGCAACAACAATTTACTAGGTTGAACCTAGTGTTGGGTGATATGAGGGACTGGATGGACCGATTTGAAGCGACCTTGAAAAGGGGAAAACCACAAGGTGTTCTCATTTTTAGGAGGCAAGAAATACATACACCAATTTATGATGATTTTGGTGATGATTATGGGGCTTGTTTTGATGATATTAAAGAAGAGGATCACTTGTCCAATGGTAGAAGGTATATACATAAAGGGCTAGAAATGGTAGATGAGGTTTTAGAAAGCAACATCTGCCTTATGATGGGGTTGGTTGTAATTTAGGTAATAATAAGATGAAAATGCCTAATTTTTAAGTTAAGAACAATCATGAGACTTATCTATAATGGGATCAAAAGATAGAACTCATTTGTAAATGCCTCAATTATTGCAAGGAAAAAAAATCTAACTAATTGACATTGAATTTATGGATTATGCCATTGTTTGGTGGGATCAACTTATAACCATTATAAGGAGGAATCGTGAGACCCCCATAGATACATGGGATGAAATGAAGGCCATTATAATGAAGAGATTTGTTCTTATTCACTACTATAAGGATTTGTACCATAAATTACAAAGGCTCACTTAAGGTTATAATACATTGGATGACTATTATATAGAGATGGATATTGCTACAATTCGAGCCAATATGGAGGATATTAGTAGGCTACAATGGCTAGATTCTAAGTGAACTATATCATGAAATAGCCAATGCAGTTGAATTACAACACTATATGGAATTAGATTATATGTTTCATATGACCACCAAAGTAAAGAGGCAACTCAAGAGGAATGGTAAATGGTCATTCCAACTAAAGCCAAACACTTCAAACCTATGAAGGTCGAAATGGAGAAAAGAGGATAGAGTAACCCTTAAATCCAAATCTGAACCATTCAAGACAAAGAAGCTATACCAAGCATAGATAAAAGTAAAACCAAAACTTAACCTCATAACCAGGACATTCAATATTTCCATTATCTTGGTAGGGGTCATAAAAAATCTCAATGTCCAAATAAATGAACCATGATCACACTCTCCAAAGAAGAGGTGGATACTAAAAGTGAGAGTGAAGATGAAGATATGCCACCACTAAAAGATGTTAGTGATATAGATGTAGAGCATCTAGTTGAGGGTGACACTACTACAATACATACATATCGTCTCAGATCTATAGCCTCAATTTTTTTAAAAATTGAGCCATAAGGTTTTGGTCAAAGTTTAATAAAAACCGAGGCTATAGGGTATATCTATGGCCTCGGTTTGTATCAATAACCGTGACCATAAGTTATATCAATTTTTTTTCCTTCTCTCTTTTTTTTTCCTTTTTTTCCTTCTCCCGGCCCTTCTCGTATCCTCTTTTCGTCTCTTCTTCCTCTTCCCAGCGAGCTAGTTCGCTAGTCGCTATTCGATGGTTCATTGGTCGCTATTTGATGGTTTGCTGGTTCGGTGGTCGCTAGTCGGTGGTCGCTGTTCGATGGGTCGCTGGTCATTGGTTCGCTGGTCGTTGGTTCGCTATAATTTCTTGCCACTCTATTTTTAATTATCTATAGAATATTGGAACCCTCCATATGTGTTTTACAGGTTTGTAAGGTGGCTCCAATCTGAGGGGAAAATAAGGTGTGGTAGTACATACCACTTACAAATAGATTCTTCTTGATTGATAGTCCAGGAGTTGTATGTTAAAATAGTGAAAACAGATGTTGTGCGGTAGGGTGTGGTATGATTGAAATTGAATTTTCTCTTGATGTCGTTAATTTATTATTCTTATCATTTTGGAAATATTTATTTGATGGGTTGACTCTGGAAGATAATATTTTCCAGGTGCGTGTCACAAACTGAGGAAGATGTTGTAGAACATATGGGAGAAGTTTTAAAATGAGATAAGGAGGAGACTCTGGAAAGAGCATACAGGGTAAAGCACTGGTATGGTAACTTTTTATTCTCAAATAATTTTACTTTACTGTGTCCTGATTCAAAGTATTATTCTCTGTATTTCCTGTACTTGTGTGTTCTAGTTCTTGTAATCTTGTATGCAAATGAAACTCTACTCTACAAAGTGAAACCTATAGTATATCAATTGTTGTTGGCTGATCTGGGTTGGAATAATACCTAACTTGTTTTTTCAGAGAAGATGTTAATGACTTTCTAGTTCAACTATGCAAATTATTAGGCAGACTTTTGATGGTAACTTGTTATATATTAATGCTTATATCCATCCAATCGGTGGTTCCTTTCTTGTTTGGCTTTGAAAGAGGTAGTTACTTGCTAAAATTTCCTTATTGGTTGCTTCCAAGGTGGTGATTAATATAACTTATGAATACTTTCACATTTAGATGTACGACGAAATAAGATTAATATGCCAATATGCCACATACCTCTCTGAATCAATTCCTAATTAAAGTCAGTAATGACCCAAAATAAGTAGAATCAATTTCTGACAAATACTAGTTACATACACCAAAATCCAATAAAAAAAAATTTCCTTACAATTCATGCTTGAAATAGTAAATAGATCATCAATTTTATTCAGGAATGCTTTCTAGAACAGGTCTCCAGCTTCCATTTACATTATTACTATAATTAGTTTCAAGTGGAGAAAATTTTCTTCAACTTAACTCCAATGAACTTAATAACTGTTCCACTGAAGAGTTGTTAGTATCTAATTTTCTCAAAGTCATTAGTTTTCTTAATTCTTCCCGAGTCAATACCAATTTAATCTTCACAACTCCACTTTCGTAAGTATCACCTTGATTATTAACTATTCATTTTTCTTCTTCTTCTTCATCTAATTTAAAGCTTACCTTCCTTTTATTTCTAACGCCACTTGTATGATCCACCATTTGAAATTTGGTTGCAGTACTACATGCTTATGTTATTTGTCTAGTTGCTTCTTCTTCTTTGTTATTTGCTGTCGAATGTGATCTCTCTGACAAAATATTGTTACTTGTTAAGCAATTCCCATGGTGTTAGTGCATTGGTGCTGGTCCGTTGCATTGATGCTAGTGCGTTGGCGCTGATACTAGTGTGTTGTGCTAGTACTGGTGTTGGTGCTACTGTGCTGATGCTAGTGCGTTGCCCTGATGTTGGTGCACTGTACTGGTGTACTACGTTGGTGCTAGTGCGTTGCACTGGTAACCTTGAGGACATTTAATATGTTTCTATAATTACAATTCAGTTGATTATTATTCTTACTTAATATTGCAGGTGATTCAAGTATGAGAGAAATATTTCAGTTGGCAAAAGATGCAATCGAATATACATTTGCAGAAGATGAAGTCAAGAAAAATTTGAGAGAGATTTTTCAATCATCTAAAAAGTAGGAATTATCATTATAATCGTTTTTGTGGCATATTTATGTTTGTAATTAATAGTATAAAGTCAGTTTGTAATAGTAAGTTTTTATTATGTTTTAGTATATAATAAACTTTCAAATGTAATTATATTTTTAATTTTAATATAATATGATTTTTAATATTGTTTTTAATAAATTTATTGTAATTTATATTGATTTTTAATATTGTAATTATTAATTGTATTTTTTTAATTTATGTATACCTTATGGCCTCGATTAGCATATAACTGAGCTCATAGATACACCTTATGGTTTCTGTTTTTCTAATAACCGAGGCCATAGGTAACCCTATGCTCTCGGTTTTTTAATAACTGAGGTCATAGGTCGTTACCTATGGTCTCTCTCACTTAGGCTTCTGTTCTTATAACTGTGGCCATAGACCTACGGTTACGATTAAAAACCGAGGCCATATGTACTTTTTGTAGTAGTGTGAGGCATTTGTAGTAAGGCATTTATTGAGTACCAAAATTATAGAGGATGGCATAAAGCAACAAAGAGAGAACATCTTTCACACTAGGTGCTATGTCAATAACAAAATTTGCAATGTGATCATAGATAAGGGAATTGTGCCAATGTAGCTAGCACCATCTTACTTGAAAAGTTAAGTTTGTCTACCTCGAAGCACCCTAAACCTTATAAGCTGTAATGGTTAAATGACTATAAGGAGATTCGGGTGGCTAAACAAGTGTTGGTGTCTTCCTCTATTTGGAAGTATAAGGATGAGATATTATACAATGTAGTGCCTTTGTAAGTAGGGCACATCTTGTAGGGTAGGCCTTGGCAATATGTTAGAAGGTTTATGCATGATGGGTTTAAAAATAAATATACTATAGTTTATGAAAATGAACATAAAGAAAGAAAAAAACATGAGAATAAGATCATTGAAAAAGAAAAGAGTAAAAAAGAGAGAGAGTTGATTTAGAGGAATAAAAAAAGAGGGAAAAGATGTGAGTGAAGAAAAAGAATGAAAAAAGAGAAAAAAGAAACAAGTGAGCTTTTATGCCAGAGAAAGTGACCTCAAATGAGCATTTTACTCTAATAGGCATTTATTGTTACTTTTGTACAAGTAGGCTTGCTTTTTTACTAATGATTTGGACCAATCTTTGCCTAATGTTGTTGTTTTTTACTACAGGAGTTCAAGGATGTTTTCCTAGAAGAGATCCCTATTGGGTTATGATACACTTGAAAATACGTAAGTATATATGATCAAACAGTAATAGTGATAAGTAATTTATGAACAAAGATTGTCGAACCCATGAGAAATGCTACAATAATTATCACTATTTACCAACTTATTAATAAAGAAGATTTTGAAAATAGTTTGTAAATAAAAATAAACATAAATTATTGACTAAATACATGAGCACATAGGCTAAAATAAATATATGATTATGGAATAATCCTCACCACTAGCCTATTATTAACCAATTATATCATATATCAATATTAGTACTATTCTTGAATTAACAACAATAGTTTGAAAAATCTATACACTAGTCATAGTTGCTATATAAAATTCATTTGTTTCATTATGTACTACGAAAGAGATAACTAAACTTCGTAATATCACGACTCTTAGAAACCTTTAATGAAGGCATCAGCTCTACTCGTCACATTGTCACAAAACAACAAGTTATCACTCCAAATAAGAATATTAGCAAATATCATAACTGACAAAATAAATAGAAATCTATATAATCTCAAGATAATCTAGTAATATCTTAAACAAGTATTAAACATACACATGCAGTAAATTAGTTAATCACTCTAGTTCATATATAGATAGTCATGAAATTTAATCATAGAGTCAAACAAATCAAAACATAATGATATTATCTATAAATCATTATAACATTTTATTAATTAAAATCATAGTCTAGGGTTTGAGAATTTCCCACAATCACATAAATAAATTAACTAGGTCGAATCATAATTAAAATAGATAGAAGAAGAAGAAAAATAAGAAATAATTGCTTCTTTATAGTCTATCTTGCCTCCAACTTTGTCTCTCTCTCTCTGTAGGTATAAATATCTTTTCTCCAAAATCTTTATTTGCAATGTGTATCATCTATTGTTGCATCTGTTGTTAGATTAGGTACATATTTATAGTAAAAGAGTTACATGTAATTAAAACATAATGAGGATAGAGTTTTCGAGATCTAAAACATTTAAAATACTATTAGCACAAATTTGGAACTTATTGGATAAACATATGTTTGTAATCAAGCGTTGGAATGCCAATCCATCTGTACGGTCAAGGGAACGTGTCAACTCATGTCGTGATGCACCTTTAATTCTAGTTCGCCATTGCACACATATACTCATGCCATGGTGATGCACAAAAATTGATAGTTAAATTTTATATAGTTATAAAATTTACAAGTACAAGAATTACTTATAATAAGTAATAAATATATTCTCAAGGTTGGTCTAAAGAGAAACTATGTAGTTTTAAATAATTCGTCAATTTTTTTAGAAATAAACACGAAAAACCTAAACATCCTATCACAATATTTAGGTTTTTTAAAAGATTAAGCTAATGATAAAATAAGAAAACGATAAAAGATAGATTTAACACATACAAATTCAAGGCAGATATGAAATTACTAATGAATGGAGAATTAACCAAAAATTTAATTAGTTGACATTGCTTGATATAATTATTTAGGTTAATTAAATATAAATCTAGATTATTAATTCTCTCTTTTATGTATAAATAGTGCCTTCAATTAGGTCACTGAGATATGTCCATTAACAACTTTCCTTGCTAATGAGAGGTTTATCCTATGGTAAGAAGTTCTTAGATGAGCATGTGGTAGTATGAATTCATTCCCTACATAGGTAGGGATTGTATTGTTGGAAGATCTGTTATATTGTAGGTATTAATCAAACTATTTAATGTGTTCAGTCAGGTCATCAGTTAATTTAATTAAATTAAGCCCAATGTTTAAGGAATAATTAATAAACCATCTAATTCGATACCTTTTGTCGGGTTACCAATTTAAACTCATATTCAAGCTATCTAAATTAGATCTAGGTGATGTATTTGAATTTTTTTTTTATATTTTAGATCTTAACAATCTTTTATTACTTCTTGTTCTGAAAAGCCTCCCTATTGTTGCCTCTTATTTATTCTTGTCTAATCTAAATTGTGCAAACATCTAAACTGAGAACAAAAAGAACAACAGTTGATGTGGAAATTAAAGACTAAATAGTTTTATACATATAAATTATATCTATTTATTGACTGCTAACCTAAAGAAAAAAAAAACATATATAAAGCTTGAGGCTAGCATATGAGGTTTGAGCCAAATTAAAACATACACTCCATGACCCAAGTTTTTTACCATTGTAGTATGAGATATATAGAGTTTTTCCATTGTTATCTCAAATAGGTCACACAATAGCACACTTATTCCATGTTTTGACATAGGTTGTGTAACATTTCTAGTGAATTTATGCAAAGATGAGTGCACTGTGATACACTATAACTTCATTGTGAAACAAAATGCTTTACTTGAATTTTTATTTTGGACCCCTTATATACTGGCTAGCTCTTAATGTAAGGCTTACATGACTTATTCTTTTAAATTCATAGGGTACAAATTGAGTGCCTCAAGTATTATTTTTAATATGTTGATTAATTTATATTTTTGAAGCTAAAAACACTTGAAATAGAACAAAAAATAATTGTGATTCCAAACATATGGTTTTCCTAAATAATAATATAAACATGATATTCAAACCTATTTATCACATTTAAGTACAATATAATCACAAAATATTAGTGTTTTTCAAGCATTCATCACAACTATCAATCAGCTTCTTGCTAGCCGCTAGCAAGAAAAGTAATAGAAATTAAAACAAAAATAAATAAATAAAATTAAAATAACTTAAATCATTCATGTAGATTGACATGATTACATTTAGCTTAGCAATAGGCCTTTAAACCCTTAGGTTACCTGAATGGATGAGTTTAAGTCTCGTGAGGACTTTCAGTAATGATACTCACAAATATCCTAAAATAAAAAATTATAACTAAAAATAAATAGAAAAAATAAAAACAAACAACAAATGAACAAAAAAAACTAAAATTAAATAATAAAACCTAAAACTAAAAAAATAACAAAGTAAAAAGTAAAATAACAAAACTTCTTATGTGTTAGTTTCTTTTCAACTCATGATCAAAATATAAAGCATAAGTTAAATCAATATCCTAAAGGTTCACAGTTTATCGTTCAAATTAGTACTCATCACAAATTCATGTTCCATTACAAAAAATACCAACTTTAACCCACCCAATCTTGGTGTTATGAATCCGAATTTTCTTTGAGTCTAATCCTCACAAGACATGCTCTCAATATCACACTGATCATATGGGTTCAAGCATGTAATAAAGATATATGCAAATAGAAGTTATGTAAATAAAATGGTTTGTATAGGATTGAACAATAAAGGCTCAAAAAGTCCTTAACATTGATCTCATGAAATGAATCAAATGATAGGATTTATAAAGGAATCATATTACTATTCTCATGCATCAATTAAATTCATTAAGTAAATATTTCAAGTATGTGCTTTAAGATGAATGAAAATGCATTGATTTCAAGGGAAAATATTTCCTATCTTTCTTTTGTAATACCTATCTCACTTCTTTGAAGAACTTAAGGGTGATAATATTTAGTTATACTATTTTTTCTCTTTTTTTATAATTCATTTTTAAAGAGATTTGACCTATGTACGTGTACTTAGTGAGTGGCTAATTTTTAGCTCTTTTTGGTTGCTTAAAAGAATCCTATGTCTTTTTTTGAAAGTCAAGCATGAATGAAATAGGCACAAACTTTCAATTTTCACTTAAATCATTTAATCTAATCAATGAAAATAGTACATAAGTCTCCATCAGATGTTAAAAATCCTCACATTCAATGCAAAACCTATAGAGATTATTTAAGAATTTGAAATAGTAAGAAAAATGTTTATTAGAGTAGAAAAATATTATCACTTAGAATAAAATGATATAGACTCAATATATTCTCACAATACAGTCTCCACTATTTGATTCCTAAACACCAATTTTGGATTTATCTCAATCTCAACATTCAAGCATGAAACACAAACTATGCATAAAAAAACTAATTTTCACAATTTTCATGACATGTTTAGGACTGATATCAAATAGTGCAAAGACTCAATCATTCACTTTAAATAAACTAAAGGCATGATAATTTTACAAAAAAAATAAAATTGAAACTAAATATCCCTAGACAACTAAATAAACGCAAACACAAGTAAACATATGTTTAATAAAAAACATTAGAAATGCCTAAATTCATGGGTAACTCATGTAACTTTTCTTCCACCATAAACCTAGAATCTTCATTGCCCTCAATGTATCAAATTTAAATTAAAAATAACAAATAAAAAGAAAAGGAAAAGTTATCCATTTGTCTTAAATCAATGGGATTAAGTAGTGATGTGATAAGTCATGGTGTATCCATCATCTTACACAGTTTATCACACAGAAAGAATGTTGTGTACTTCACATAAATCACATCTTTGACAAAAAATTATAAATTTAACACTTTTAAATAAAATAAATAGTGGTTCACAAGAAATAAAACAAAACAAAATACATTAAATGTAGAATAACAAAAACAAAATAAAAATAACTATAATAAAATAAAAGAAAATAATATTACCTAAAATGATGGGTTGCCTCCCATCAAGCGCTAGTTTAATGTCTTAGCAAGAAGTTGCTTAAGGGACTTTGATTTTTAACACATCATTGAGTTCCCTTGTCATTCTCACCTGACAATTGCTCTTTTTCTTGCTTCTACAAGTGTTCAACCAACTCCTCAACTTGTTTCTTCACCCTTTTCACGGATGCTTCCAATGACTCTAACCTTTGATTAGTTTTGGATTAGTTATCCTTTAATGTTGGTTTATTGGGAGGGTTACGTGGTACTTGTTAGGTGGTACTATTGAGCTAATTGGTTTGACTTTTGGGCATAGAGAGGATTGTTTGTTCTCTGAGAGAAATTATGATGATTTTTTCATTTTTAGTTATGGGTATATGCATTGGGGTCATACCTAGGTCTATGTTGATACCTCTAAATTTCATTCACCTATTCAGGTCGTACAATAGCTTATCTTTGGTAGAGACAAGTATCACCACCATGTCCCAAGGTACTACACACTCCATATTATTCTATGTTTGGAGTGCCTTGTCTAGCAAGAAGTGCAACTTGCTTGCTTAGTTGTACAAGTTGCATACATAATTTAGTACCAGAGTCTATGTCATGGACTCTGGATCTTCTTATTTTAGAGCTATTTTAAGAAATTAACACCCAATATTTCAAAAAGATTGTAAGTCTCTAACACAGTTTTCTCCCTCATAACACTACTCGTAGTGTTATCAATGATGAATTGACACTATTGTGTCAACCCATCATAGAAAAACCAATTCTACAGGTGAAGTGAGTAACTATGGTGAGGGTATTGAGTAAGGAGTAGTTTGAACCTATACCAAGCCTCATGGAATGATTCACCTTCCATTTTAGCAAAAATAGCAATCGTTTTTTCTCAAATAGGAAGTATTTTTATGGGAATGAAATTTTCCCATAAATCTATTGTAAACCTTTACTTAGGTCATTAGGGAATTTGGATGGAGTCAAGCCTTGGCTCTATCTTTTAGATTGTACGAAAAACACCTCATTCTAAGCTGATCTTCATTAAGAATCTTTATTAGGCAATCCGTGGAAAGAGAGTAGTATGAAATAGTGAATATTTTTTAATTCATAATTTATTACCGCCTCATCTTGTTGAATTAAAGCAGTAGTAGTGCCAATGATTAACCTTGCAAACTCATTCATAGTTATTTTTCTAGTGTAGGATTATCCCCTAGTTCAACTAAAAGGTCTAGAATTGGCTCTAAGGTAAGCTTAAATTAAAGGTTATTGGATTTTAGTATCTAACATTTTTATAGTTCTTTTGATATGTTAATGTTATCTATAAAATGTTTAAGTGGATTCTCTAGGAATTTTCTATCTCACATAAACTATGAAAAACAACAAATAAAATCAACTATCAAAATAATAAATAAAAAAATACATAGGTAATAAAAATACAATATATAGATAAAAATAATAATAAATAAACAATTATCAACAAGTTAATAAAAGAAAATAAAATAAAATACACAAGAACTAAAAGTTAGTATAAAAAATACTAAATAAAATAAATAATAAAAACGAAACAAAATTACAGTAAAATAAAAGCAAATAACAATTAGAATGGAAGTTAGTAAATATATAACTAAAAAACAATAAAAATAAAATAAATTTTATAATGAATAAAAATTGCACACAAAAATACTAAAAAATAAATTAAGTTAATAAATAAATTAATAAAGAAAGAAGTTAAAATAAAAATAAATGTCAACAAAAATATTTTTTTTGAATTTTTAATTAATTTTAGATTTTGAACTTTTGAATTTTTTGAATTTTTTGAATTTTTTGAATTTTTTGAATTTTTTGAATTTTTTGAATTTTTTGAATTTTTTGAATTTTTTGAATTTTTTGTTTTTCTATTTTTCTATTTTTAATTTAAACAACCCATAAAAAAATTACGAATATTTACAAAATTTTTTAAAGAATTTTGTTAACAAAAATTTAAAACACTATCCTTTCGACAACGATACGATGCACAAAAACTTGATACTCAAATTTTGTATTATTTATAAAAAGCTTGGACGTGCACAAATAACTTATAGTAAGTGATAAGTATACTTTCAAAGTCGACCTAAATATGAACTTTATGATTTTAAATAATTTATCCAATTATTTTTAAAAACAAACACGAAAATAAATCCCAAACTTTCTATCACAATATTTAGGTTTTCGAAAAGATTAAACTAATGATAAAATAAGAAAACAATAAAAGATAGATTTGACTTAAATAAATTCAAGACATGTGCAATTAACAATTAATGGAGAATTAATAGAAAATTTAGCTAGACTGTACTTGATAGATTGATTTAGGTTAATTAAGTATAAATCTAGATTATTTATTCTCTCTTTATGTATAAATAACACTCGTAGTCAAATTAATATTCATTATTAATCAAACCAGGGTTACTAGTTAATTTGATTAAATTAAGCCTAATGTTTAAGAAATTAAAAAACCGTCTAATTCGATACATTCGATCTGGTTACTAATTTAAAATTCTATTCAGCTTATCTAAATTAGATTTAAATGATGTATCTGAAACCTAATTTTTTATATTTTAAATCTATTATGAAAAATATATCCTTAATATGTTTATCAATGATAAATTTAGTGAAAATCTTGAAATAAGAAAAAATAATATTAAAAATATTTGCTTAAATAATCTATATAAACATGGAAACAAAAATAAATTCATATTATAATAATTAGTCAGACATGCTTAAAATTAATAAATAATCAGTAAATTAATTTTAACAAATTCAAGAAATACAAAAGCTTAATCTTAAAAGAAATAAGAATACATATTAGATCATAATACTAATAGTAGATATGTGATGTGTCATGCTCCAAAATTGTGATCTTTATCTTCACAGTAATTCTTAATTTCTTGCAATTTTTAGTACTTATTGATATGAAAAATATCCATATTATTCCCTCTTATTGGTTCTTGTCTAATCTGAATTGTGTAAAATTTAAAACTTAAACTAAGAACCAAAAGAACAGTTATTGCTATTGAAATTAAAAACTAAATAATTTTCTACGTATAAACTGTCTATATTCCGACTGCTAACTTAAAGAAAGAAATACATATATATAGGTTGAGGCTGGCGTAAGGGGTTTGGGTTGAATTAAAATAAGTGTGTCATAGGCTAGGTTTTCCACCGCTATGAGATATGTAGAGTTTCATCAATTCTATCCCGAATAGGTCATGTCTTGGCATAAGTTGTATGACATGCCTAGTGAATTTATACAAAGAGGAGTGTGCCACTACACGAAATGCTTTACTTGAATTCTTATTTTGTACCCTTACATTTATTCTTCTAAGCGTCTAAGGTGCAAATTGAGTGCATCAAGTGATGTTCTTTATGTGTTGATCAATTTATATTTTTGATGCTAAACACACCTAAAATGCAATAAAAAAATTTCGTGATTTTGAACATATAGATTTGAATAAATAATGGTATAAACATGTATATTCAAACTTATTTATCATATTTAAGTGCAATATAGCCATGAAATATTATTGATTTTCATGACGCCCCCTTATTTTGACACTTTAATGTTTTGACACCACCTTGATGTATCTTTTATAAATTTTTGCATTTAGATCCTCTATTGTATGATAATTATTCCATTGATATTGAGATTTGAGTGGCCTATATCATTTGAATATTTTATGTCCAAAACTACTTGAAATATACAAAAAAAACATATCCCGTGATTACGAAAACAGAATTTATAAAATACATAGATTAAAATGTTATATTATAACCTAATTAATTTTTAACTAATCCTAATAAACACAAGATATGTGTGTTTTTTAGGCACGCATCACAATCCTCAACCATCTTTTGGCTAGTCCTTAGCAAGATAAGTGCTTAAAAGAGGTTCTGAAAAAGAAAATAAATAGTTGAATACTAAACTAAATCATTTCCGTAGATTGACACGATTGCATTTAGCGTATACACCAAGCCTTTAAACCCATAGGATGCTGATGAGTGCTCAAAAAGTACTAAAATTACCATGATTTTATGCACATTAATTGATTAAAAATATATCTATTTATATGATTTTATCATATATTTATATAAATTTGTCTTTTTCGGAATCACGGGTATTTTTATTGTTTTTCAGGTATTTTCGCTTAAAAACGTAACTTAAAGACTCAAAGAGGAATACTGGAGGCAATACATCACAAATATATTCAAAAATAAATGAGGAAAAGTCAACAAATATGGAAAAATTGGACAAAATGGGTCAAAAATGTCAAAAATGTCAAATAGAAGGAAATCGCGCCACCCAGCTGCCCAGCCTCGCCGCACAGCACGCCCATCCCGCGCGCGCCTTGCTCCTGTCCTGCGCGCGCTGCACTTCCTTTCCGTGTGCACTCCTACTGCTTTGCGCGCGCGCCCCTAGTGCTGTCTGCGCGTGCTGCTACCCATCTGCGCCCCATTTCATGCACGCCACCTACCCGCTGACATCAGCTGACGTCATTTTCACCTACTACGCGTTTCCTCCATTTTTTATCATTTTTTCACCCACTTTTTCTCTCCATCCTCACCTATAAATACCCCCTTCTCTTCACTTCTAAACACACCTCAAAACACACTTCTCTCCTCTTTCTTTCTCTCCATTTCTTAGTTTTTTTTAGTTATTCTTAGTTTTTAGTTAGTTTTAGAGTTCTTCTCTTTTGAGAAGAACTAGCTATGTTTTTGTAATTTATTTGCTTTTCGATTCAATAAATGGGAGTGCAAATTCCGCTTGGAGGTTTTCCAGCAACGGGAATAGCATCGAAGTTCTGTAAGAATTTTATTTCCTTTACAGTTATTTTTTATGTTTTATTCTTACATGTTATATTTAATTTGTCTGTGATTAAATTTAACTGTGCTGGCTGTTTGTAAACATGATATAATAATAACGTTGTTATGCTTGCAAAATATTAAATAGGTAAAAATATCTAAAATGAATTGATTTTGTTTTTATTCAAGATTTTATATTAAGAATGTTAGAGAGAAATATATTATTTTTCATTACAAACTTAAATCTGAAAATTAGATTTTAAGGTTTAGTTATCCGGTCTGATTTAGAGTAGTGCTCTTTTATTTGTTGGTACAATCGTCCTGTAGTTAGAGTGAAGCTCTATTTCAAAAGTTTTTATAAGAATTATTATCTGAAAATGTATTGACAACATGTTTTCAGTAGTGGTTTTAAAACTTGAAAGTTAGTACTCGGATAACTAAATTCTTAGGTTTAATTTGGACACCTTGAATAAAGTTTAAACTGTCTAATCCCACCAAAGGTGGCATTTAAATGGTTCATTTTCAATCTCTTAGAAAAAAGGAATTAATTTAATTAACCAAATTAGTTATCAATCCCACTCATAGGTGTTAATTGATTTGTTTAGTTAACAAAGAATATCTAACCCCACCAAAGGTGGTATTCATATAAAAAAGAGAGAATCAATAAATATCAATTCATATATTTAATAACCTAAATAATATGAGCAAGCATAATTAACTTAGTTATTATATCCATAAATACTCCACTATTTTAAATGATAAAATTTGCATAAATATTTATTGAATCTATGTTTATTTTTATGTTATTAGATTAAAAACACAAAACCCCAAAATATCGTGACAGGATGTTTGGGATTTAATTTCGTTTTTAAAAGTTTGAATAATAAATTAAAAACCACATACATTTCTTCCTTAGATCGACCTTGGGAGTATACTTATCATTTTCTACGAAATGATTCGTGCACTTGCGAGAGTTTTATAAATAAATAAAACCAAATGAACGGCAGGATCGATGATGTCGGTTCTGCTCGATCAGATGCCCTAGTGGACGAGTTATAGTCACGTGAGGGTTTTCAGTGATGATACCCACATATATAACAGTTAAACTAAACTAAATGAATAGAAAAATAAATGAAGACACTTACATCAAATGAATTATACATTTGTCTCAAAGATTCCCTATAATAAATCATACTCTTCACCAAAGATAAATTCAAATAATAATTTCACTTTCTTGATCAACTCTTAGATATCCATCCAACCACAAGCGTATAATCTTTATACCATATAATTTTATGCATGACATTCATAGAATAGCATTCTTGGTCTCTAGATTATGCAAATATGATATGTGTAGGTAGTAGTTACAAACTGCATAGGCTTACCTTTCAATTTAGTCTCCACTAATGTAGAGAGTCACAATACATTAGAGCAATAGGTTTTTGACAAGGTTTTAACATTAGGCCAATTTGTGGCACAATTTCACATTCCATTAAATATCACTAAACTCTTTTCTTTTCTTTTTTCTTTTTTTCTTTTTTTGTTTTGCCATTTTTCTATTTTTTTCTCTTCTTCTCAGTTTTTTTAAGAAGAAAAAACTAAAGAGATACAAAATTACATTACAACCCTTTTTCCCTTTTTCATTTAAAATTGATTATCTACATCTCCCAACCTATTATTTTGAATACAAATATTTTTAGGTTGTAGTCAATTTTGTACTTTTTTATTAGCTCATAAAAGGGTAGGTTATAGCATGTTAAAGAAATAAAAGTTTTATAATTCATATAATCTCAAAAGGATACTAATGATATAAATATACGAGTAGTAGGTTTGAAAATATACAAACTATCCAAAAATGCCTAAATCCTTTCCTTAGCATTGTGTATTGATGAGTGCTCAAAAAACACTAAAATTATCATGATTTTATTCACTTTAATTGATTAAAAAGATATATATTTATATGATTTTATCATGTTTTTATATAAATCTGTCTTTTTGGAATCATGGATATTTTTATTATTTTTTAGGTATTTTTGCTTAAAAAATTAACTTAAAGACTCAAAAAAATACTAGAGTCAATACATCACAAATATATTCATAAAATAAATGAGGAAAAGTAAAAAAAAGATGAAAAATTTGAACAAAAAGGTCAAAAAGGATGAAATTGCACACGTAGCTGCCTAGCAGCGTAGAAGTCGTAGCGCACACAACGCCCAGTCCGCGCGTGCTGTTGCGCCCCACCTACTAATGATGTCATTGATGATGTCATCATTCACCTAACATGCGTTTTCTATATTTTTTATCATTTTTTCTCCCACTTTTTTTCCTCTCCTAACCTATAAATACCCTCATTCTCTACACACCAAAACAGACCTCAAAAACATCTTCTTCTTTCTTTCATTATCTCCATTTCTTAGTTTTAGAGTTCTTCTCTTTTTGAGAAGAACTAATTATATTTTTATAATTTATTAGCTTTTTGATTCAATAAATGGAAATACAATTCCGTTTGGAGGTTTTCCAGCAACAGGATTAGCATCAAAGTACTGTAAGGATTTTTATTTTTTTTTGTAGTTATTTTTTATGTTTTATTCTTATATGTTATATTTAATTTGTCTGTGATTAAATTTAACATTGCTGCTTGTTTGTAAACATGATATAATAACAACGTTGTTATGCTTACGTTAGAGAGAATGTTTTTATTCAAGATTTTATATTAAGAATGTTAGAGAGAAATATATTATTTTTCATTACAAACTTAAATTTAAAAATTAGATTTTAAGGTTTAGTTATCTGGTCTGATTTGGAATAGTGTTCTTTTATTTGTTTGTACAATCGCCTAATAGTTAGAGTGAAGCTCTATTTCAATTTTTTTATAAGAATTATTATCTGAAAATGTATTGACAACATGTTTTCAATAGTGGTTTTAAAACTTGAAAGTTAGTACTCGGATAATTAAATTCTTAATTTTAATTTGGACACCTTGAATAAAATTTAAACTGTCTAACCCCACCAAAGGTGGCATTTAAATGATTCATTTTCAATCTCTTAGGAAAATGAATTAATTTAATTAACTAAATTAGTTATCGACCCTACCCATAGGTGTTAATTGATTTGTTTAGTTAACAAAGAATATCTAATCCTATTTAACGGTAGTATTCATATAAAAAAAAAGAATAAATAAATATCAATTTATATCTTTAATAACCTAAATAGTATGAGCAAACATAATTAACTTAGTTATTATATCCACAAATACTTTACTATTATAAATGATAAAATTTGCATAATTTTTTATTGAATCTGTATCTATGTTTATTCTTATGTTGTTAGATTAGAAACCCAAAACCCAAAATATCGTGACAGGTTGTTTAAGATTTAATTTAGTTTTTAAAAATTTGAATAATAAATTAAAAACCACATATATTTCTTTATTATATTGACCTTGGGAGTATACTTATCATTTTTTATGAAAGGATTCGTGCACTTGCGAGAGTTTTATAAATATAAAACCAAAGTATTGGTAGGATCAACGATACCGGTTTTGCTCATCAAGTTTTTGGTACCGTTATCGGAAAAAGAATAACGTTTTTAAATTATTTATCAAAATGTTAAAAACCTTTTATTCTGTAAATAATTTTTATTTTTTTTAATTTTTATTTTAACTAAAAAAATAAAAAAATAACTAAAAAATTGTTGTTCATGAATAATAAAAAAACAATTTAAATCAAAGTTAAAATAAATATTTTTTTCTTAAAAAAAAACTTACCATTCATGAATAATAAAACAAAAAAAAATAAATTAAAAAAACTGTACATTGTGAATAGTAAAATAATTTTGAAATTTAAAATTTGAGTTAAAAATAAATAAATTAATTAAAAAATTAAAAACAAATATTTTACGAAAAGAAAAGAATAATATAATTTTTTTATGTTATTATTTTCTTTTAAAAAATATATATAAAAAATAAAAATAAAATAAAATAAAAAACGTTTAAACTTTATTTTTGAAAATAAATAAAGAAATATATATTAAAAATTATAAAAAAATTAAAATTTTATTTTATTTAATTAATTTCTTTTAAAAAAATATAAATTTTTTAATTATTAAGTTTTAAGTTTCACGTAATTTTTAATTTTAATTTTATTTTCTTTTAATTTTAATTTTAATTTTTTATTTTCTTTTCATTTTAATTTTTACTTTTTTAAATTTATTTTTTAAAAAATAATTTTTCTAAACTTAATTTTAATATTTTTAAATAATAAATGAATAAAAAATTTATTTTGTTTTCAATATTTTTTAATATTGTTTTTAATTTTTACTTTTTTATTTTAATTTTATTTTAATTTTTAATTTAATTTTTTTAAACAATTCTCTTTATCTTAATTTTCATTTAACTTAATTTACTAACTTAATTAACTTAAATTTTTATTAACTTAATTAACCTACTTTTTTATTAACTTAATTAACTTAATTTTTTACTTAAATTAACTTAATTAACTTAATTTTAGTAGCATGAAAAGTAAAGATCTAAGGGAGTACTCTTTAGTATACTAGTTCTTGGAAGCCTTTGTGCCACTAGTCTCTCCTATGAACGTTGTTTTGTCTAGTAGAATGGTTTTTAAGGACCCTTTGTACCACTATTCTTTCCTAGAAGCACTCTTAGTTAATACTAATTATATTAGTTAACTTAGATATTGTACTTAAAAAAATAAAGAATAAATAAATGAATAAATAAATTATGAAAGTATCTCTAAAATTTTAAAGTTTTAATTACAATCTAAGGAGTTAGTTGTTTTGTTAGATCTAGGTAAAATTGTGTTTTGATGCCTTAATTTTTGACTTGCACCTTGACGTGGGTTATCTAAAACCCTCAAGCATTCCCCTAGTTTTAAGTATAGAAAATTTTGAACATCCATAGGGCATAACTGAAAAAGTATAGGTAGACAACCTTGTTTTATCTGTAGGTTTGATTGACTCAATAATGTGGAGACATTGAGCTTACTTAAAATGAAATCCCCAAGTTACATATTGCTAAGACTTTAAACTAAATGTTGGATGGGAGGCAACCCATCATTTACGTAATTTTCTTTTATTTGTTCTTTATTTTAGTTTAACTGCATGTGAATCATTTTAAAATTGTTAAAACTAAAAATATTTGTTGAGAAGTTAGAAGTTCACAACGATCTGTTTATGTGTAATTTAATGAACATGATGGATGCACCTACATTTCTTCATTATTACTTGCACATTCTCGGGAAATATGTCATCTTTCTTTTCTTTTCTTTTATCTTTAATTTACAGTTGTTAAATTGAGGAGAATGTAAGTTCTAGGTTTGGGGTGGTGAAAAGTTATCATGCTTAATTTCAAAGAAAAAATTTAAGAATTTTAAAAAAATAAAAATAAAAAAATAATTTTTTTTATTTTTATGTTCACTTTTCATTTTTATTGTGTTTGGTTTTATTTTCTTTGTGTGATTTAGTAATTTTTGGAATTTTAGAATTAGTTTTAAAAAATTTCTCAAAAACATTTATTATTTCTTTAAATCAAATTTAAGTAAATAGTTAAGTCTTTTGCACCGTAAGATTAATTTTTAAACATATCATGGAGTATTTATTTTTGGTAATTAGTTAGTTTTTGTCATAACTATTATTTCTTGATAAGATGTGGAAATTATATTAAACCCAAAATCGGTATTTATGAATTTTTTTTAGTGGAGACTACCTTTGTGAGATATAAGTTGAGCCTAATTTTTTTATTGAGAGTGAAATATATATATTTTCTACTCCAAACATATTTCTTATTTCTTAAATTTTTAGATGATCTCTATAGGTATTAGCATTGGGTGTATGAATTTTTTTCTCATCTTATTAGAGTATCGTATATTTTTTTATTATTTTTGCTTAGATTAAATTATTTAAGTAGAAATTGATAGTATATGTTTTTATCTCATTCATGCATGACTGTTACAACGTTGTTATTATATCATGTTTACAAACAACCAGCAAAGTTAAATTTAATCACAAATAAATTAAATATAACATAAAAAATAACTGCAAAGAAAATAAAAATCTTTACAGTACTTTGATGCTAATCCTATTGCTAGAAACCCTGCAAGCGAATTGCATTTCCATTTATTGAATCAAAAAACTAATAAATTACAAAAACATAATTAGTTCTTCTCAAAAAGTGAAGAACTTTAAAACTAAGAAAACTAAAAACTAAGAAATGGAGAGAAAGAAAGAGAGAAGAAGATGTTTTTGAGGTTTGTTTTGGTGTGTAGAGAATAAGGGTATTTATAGGTGCGGAGAGGGAAAAAATGATAAAAAAATGTAGAAAACACATGTTAGGTGAATGATGACGTCATTGATGATGTCATTGGTAAGTAGGGCGCAGCAGCGCGCGGGGAATGGAGCAGAGGCGCATAGAAGCATGCGCGGACAAGGTGTTGTGTACGCGACGACTTCGGTGTGATTGGGCGATGAGCGTGTGTTGCTCGGCACGGCTGGGCGTTGCAGCGCGCGCTGCTGGGTAGCTACGTGCGTGATTTCATCCTTTTTGACATTTTGACCCATTTTGTCCAATTTTTCCATCTTTTTTTACTTTTCCTCATTTATTTTATGAATATATTTTTGATGTATTACCTCCTGTATTGTTATGAGTCTTTAACTTACTTTTTAAAGCGAAAATACCTGAAAAATAATAAAAATACCCGTGATTCCGAAAAGATAGAATTATATAAAAACATGATAAAATCATATAAATATATAACTTTTTAATCAATTAAAATAAATAAAATCATGATAATTTTAGTGTTTTTTGAGCACTCATCATGTATTCTATAATTTTGCTTTGAGTGTTTTCAAAGTAAGTTCTAGAGCTTGTTGAGATCTCAAATATGTGTATAAAACATTCATACACAAAATAGTCTTAAGTGCTTAGACAACTCAATCATTCTTATTGCCAATTATATGTGTTTCACACTAAGTTCAATTCTCATTTAAATAATTCCTTAATTAAAGTAAAACTTAGGGTCCTCTAGATATTAAAATTATCACAATTATGTTCTTATAATTGATGTATAAATTGACTCAAAACACACAAACAAAATAGTTAAAAAAAATAAAAAGTAAAAATATATTTTTTGAAAAATTGTGTCTAAGTTTTGTTTGAACTCTTACTAGAAATATAAAAGAAACTTTCCCACTCTCAATCTAAAATCCACATTATCCCTAATATATATAAAAAGAATAGAAAAAAATATCTTAATAGTAGTGGTGAATTGTAGAATTTTGAAAGTTAGGTTCATATTATATCATATGTATCATTACTGCCCAAGATAATTAAAATTTGCACCTCACAAATATTACATCACCAAAATAGAGTTAAGATGTTCAAAATAAAAGAAAAATTACATCAAATATTAATAAAAAATAAATAAAAGTTAAAGTTAAATTAAAAATTAAAATGAAAGACAAAACTAAAGTGCAAATTGAAAAATCAAAGTATTAATTGATATTATAGAGCTCTAATAGTCCATGTCTTCTGGTTGTCTTTTTTAGTGATTTTTAGTGGCTGAAAGACATAACTATCACTAGGATACTTCGGTGCTCCTTCTAACAAACTACAGACCTAACCATATTGAGAGAGTTGCGACAATCGCATCCCATAGGTGGTATTCATAAAATTGGATTGATATCATATGTGTCCACTAAGTTACTTTGTTATTCTACTTGATAGACCTTTATTTTATTAACCTTCTCTCGTAACTTATCAAACCTATCATTTAAAAGTGTCCTTGAAAAAGATGATCTATTATTGTCTTGGGAAGTTTTATTTCCACTTGTAAAACTTGCCATGTATGTTGGGGTTAATAGGTTACCGGGTTGAAGTAGCACTAGTAGGCTAATATTGTATGAAAGTATAGTCATAAATACATTTTTCTACTTAATATTTATTCATTTTATTTAATAAGTACTACTTTTGGGATTAAAATATTAAAATATAAACTTTCTAGTGAAAAGGGAAGAAAGTATATTTTTGAAAATATTCTAGAATTATTTTGAATATTTTAATACAGGACCAATCAAAAGATGCCATATGGATACTATACAAGCAAGTTGACCAATCACGACCACGTAGATGCCAAGTAAGCTAGAGGAGCCAATCACGGAGAATCGTATGTTCCAGGTGATGTAGGGCTACAACGTGTCGACATGACATTCATTCTAAGTTTTATGGAGCGGTCAACGGGTGTGCCATATATCGTCACATGATTTTTCCATTCTTTCCACATGGGTACCATGCAATCCATATTTACGAATCACAACATGCCATGTGGTACTGATTTAGTGCATGTTAACCATAACTATTCCACCCCGCCATGCTTTACGCATTGATTCGTCCAATAATTTGCACGTTCCATATGTTGTATTCGCATTGGCTAGCATTGTTAATTTTCCTTTTTTTATCTTAACCTTTGATCTGAAGTTGATATGACAATCCAAATTCCATTTGAGCCTAATTTAACCCCCTAATTTCCCCAAAACCTTAAAAAGCCAAAATTAACATATTTTTATCAGTTTTTGAAGCCAAGAAGAGAAAAAACTACAGAAAAATTCAAAAGGAGATACATTTTTGGTGAAGATTCAAGAGAAGATTGATGCTACAATTCAAGAGATTGATTGTATTTATTCTTCTTATCCTATTGTTGGCTCAAAACTCGCTAGCGAGTATAAACATGGCCTAAGATTCAGAGGGGTTTTGTGTCTTTTATGGTGGAGCCCATTTGGTTGATAATTGTCCAAATAATCTTGAATCAACATACTATATGGGTAATGTGAACCGAAATAATAATCCTTACTCGAATACATATAACCCAGGATGGATACAACATCCAAATTTCTCTTAGAGTAATAACAACAATCAAGATGGTAATCAATTCAACCATCAATCATTTCCACCACCTGGTTTTCGAAAACCATAACAATCACAAGTCCAAGAGGAAAAATCCACCTTTTAAGGACAATACAAATGCTTTAATTGGGATAATGAAAGATTTCATCCTATCATTTAATACAAAAGTGTCAACACAACTAGATTCAATTCAAAATTTAGAGACTTAAATGGGGTAACTTGCCCATGCCATAAGTCAAAGGCCTTAAGATAACCTTCCAAGTGACATAATTATAAACCTAAGAAGATAAGGTAAGAAGCATTGTAATGCCATAGCTTTAAAGAGTGGTAAAACTCTAGAGGAGGAACATGAAACTGAAAATAATGAGGAGAAATATGAGACTCAAAGGGATGAGAAAGAATAGGAAGTTAAAAAGGATGAGAAGGAAAAAGTGGATAAATAGAGCAATGGAAATAAAATAATTCAGTAAAAAAAGAGCAACCTCTTCAAGCCCAATACTCTTTTACCTCAAAATCGCAAAAGAAAAAGTTAGATATATAGTTTTTAAAATTTTTGGATGTTTTTAAGAAGCTGCACATAAAGATACCATTTGCAGAAGCTTTAGAACAAATACCTTCTTATCCCAAATTTTTGAAGGACATCTTACCTTAAGAAAAAAAGGCTTGGAGATAATGAAACAATAACCTTGAATGAAAGTTATAGTGCCATCCTCGCTAGAAAACTATCCACAAAATTGAAAGATCTGGGTAGCTTTGACATTCCTTGCATAATTAGGAACATTAACCTTGAGAAAGCACTATGTAACTTAGGTTCAAGCATTAACCTTATTCCATTTTAGTTTTTAAGAAGTTAGAGGTTGATAAATCCAAACCCATTTCAATAACATTATAAATGGAAAGTAGATCAATTAAGCAACCTCGGTTATGGTAGAACATGTGATAGTAAAAGTAGACAAGTTCATCTTTCTAGTGGGTTTCATTGTATTATACAAGGAAAAAGATTGTAACATTCCTATCATACTTGGTCGTCCATTCTTAGCAATTGGAAGAGAACTAATTGATGTAGAAAAAGGATTGAGAATGCATGATGAACAAGTAACATTTAAAGTTATTAAAGTAGCTAGACCATCTGATATTGATAATGTTGATAAATGCTTTAGGATAAATGTTACTGAAGATATTGATACCTTAAAAAATTTATTAGTCACCCACACTTATGATTGTTACATATGTTGCTATGAACAATGAAGTAAACTCACCAAGAAACAACTCAATATATTTTAATTTTGAAAGTATGGAATCTATGATTGATATTATTGATTGTGTGAACTATTTAGAGGCTACACCTCTTATATGTATACCTAATGTTGTTGTGGAGAGTTTTGTGATAGGATCTAAGCTCAAACCATATTTTGAAAGGCCACCAAGTTTAGACCTCACACTTTTACCTTGTCATCCTCGATCAAGTAGGCAAGCAGAAGAGGGCAATAGAGAGGTGAAAAATGATGCTACAAATATGTAATTAGACGAGTTACGATAGACTTCTTATAAGAATGCCAAAAAGTATAAAAAAATGGACATAGAGGGATGTACCTTAGGAATTGATATGATTTTCTAGTAAAGGACATTAAACATGATGCTAGTTGGGAGGCAACCCAAAGTTATTTTACTTACATTTTCCTTGTTTTTGTTTTGTAGGTATATAAATGTAAAGAGCAATGGCGCAATAAGATTGATTATTTCAATGACATTGGGGACAATGTGCACATTGGGCACATTGGGGACAATGTGCAAGTTAAGTTTAGGGGAGGGAACTTCATTCTCTACTTTAGTATTTACTATGCATTTTAAATTTTTAGGAATTTTTTTATATTTTTAGGATGTTTTTAATCATGATTTGGGTAGAAATCGATAAATATATGGAAACTAAATGCATACATGCTTGATATGAAATATATGAACCCAATGATCTATTTGTTGTCATTACTAGGATAAGGAATGTAACAAGATCCTTTAGATATTTACATTAATCATGTGATATACTTGCTAGTTTTGATTGAATTGATTCTAATTTTTATGCATATGTTCATTATTAATTTTGGTGTTCTTATTAGGAAAAAAATTGTAGTGAGTTACGAGAGTTGATGAGATATATCATGTTTTAGAATCTATTTAATCATCTCTTAAGGAAAAATTCTAAATAGTATTTAGTAAGAGAAATGATTTAGGCTATATTTGGATTGATTGAGCCTTTGAAGTTAACCAATGTTAATATCTTTAGTCACTTATTTGAGTCCAATTAAGAACCTTTCGTATCTTTTGGGTTTAGTTGTGTGTTGTTGTGTTTTTCATGGGAATAAACAACTTTAGGATATCTTAATGATTATATAATGATTAATGAGTGTCTATACCTAGTTGTGTAGTGTTTTGACATGGAAAACCAAAGGAGGAGAATGTAAGTCCAAGTATACTTATGTCTGTGTGTTGGCTTCCCATATAAAAAACATCGTGTCTATTATTTTACTTTGTGTTTTAATCTTTCTTTGTATAAGATTGGTTATTATGGATCAGTAATTTATACACACATATAGTTACATACACTTTCTATGCAAGCACATTTACACATACCATGGGGTTGATTTTCGTAGTGTGCATGGTATGTATGCAAATTTTTAGTACCTTGTCACCACCCTTGCCACTACCCATGTTGAGATGGTTGGAAAGGTGGTAGATGAGGTGGTAAAATCGAGCCCTATAAACACCGCATTCATTTCTCGCTTCTTTACCCCTTGTTTAAGTACTGAAACTGTGATATTTATATATATTGTTGAAATTATTTTGGAAAGCCTATATTTGAGTGTGGTATTAGTGAGTTTAGAAATTAAATCATACGCTGTGTGTGTACATGGTTATTTTGTGTCTCCTGTATATGATTTGAGTAGTGGTGGACTGTGTCCCTTGAGAGCTTGAGTTGATATAGTTCTAATTATTGATCATTGGATACCAATCACACCACATTTTTCGGGGTTGGTTGTAAAGGATTGTTAGGATTGCGTGCTGAACCAAATGGTTGTGAAAGCACCAATTGAAGAGTAGTAATTGGTGGCTTGGATGGAGGTCTTAATCGATAAAGTTAATAGTGGTTTTACTGTTTATTAGTATCATAACTTGTTTTACTATTTAGTGAATTATTTGTTACTGAATGATTATCTTAAGAAACCCAAGAATGTTACCATATAAATGTGGTATTTATATGGGATTATCTTGTTATATAGAGTGTTTATGTTTATCTTATTCTAACTATTTATTAATTTTAAGAAAATAAGTAAAGAATTTAAACCCACTATAATTACGCAATATATTGATATTGTAGTATACTTATCGCTAGCATATCATTGATTTGTATACTTGCAAGTAATTATTACTTGCATATCAACCACTCAAAGAGGAAGACATGTGTTTCTCAAAAGGAACTCATTGATGATATAATCTTATTTGATATTCCTATTTTCAACTTGCCTAATCTTCTTGACGTTCTTGATAACAAAACTCCCATTTCTTTGAAAGAACTATAAAGTTCACATGCTGGAATTGCCAAGGAGTTTGGGCTTCAAAAGCATTACATGTTATAAAATATTTGGTTTCTACTCATTGTCCTCTATTGGTGTGCTTACTTGAAACAAAGGATAGGAATGCAAAATTCTTTATCAGTATTGTAAGTGTTCTTTCTTTCATGACTTATGTTGAGTTATCTTTGTTTTGAAATAATTCTATACAAATTAGAACTATCTCTTCTTGTGGGAATTATGATGATATTCATTGTTTCATTATTTCTTTTTTGTTTTGTCTTACCATTGTATATGGTCTAATGGAGTTTTCTAATAGAGTTAATTTATGGAATTATTTAATTTCTTCTAGTCATTATTGTAATCTTCCAATGGCTTGTGTTGATAACTTCAATGATGTTTTTTATGATTATGAGAAAGATGGTTTATGTCCTCCAATCACTTTTGAATTTGATGCTTTTCATACTTTTAAATTAAGTTTATTTGAAAAAATCCATAACCCAATAAACAACTAGGGTAAGGAGTTATCAATTCTTAAAGACTCACCCCTAATTTGCAAGTAGTAAAATACAAACAATATAGATAATCACAAAATTATAAAACATAGTATTGAAAGAAACAAAAATAAATTAAATAAATAAAAGGACAATTTGATTTATAAGAGATAGAGATAATAACTTAAGTAGCAAGCATGGAAAAATAGGAAAGAAGAATAGAAGAAATCATACCATATGCAATAAACAAAAGAAGTGATTTTCAATCACAATAAGATCCTCATATGTTGGCATGTACTTGGATAGAATTGTGCTTGTACTAACTAAATAGTAGAGTATGCAAAAACAATGATATAATGAGGTAAATCACATAGACGCCTACCTATGTGGTAATATCTTCGGGATGCTTATAGCAACCATTCGACAACAAAAATTCACTAAATGAATAAAAGTAGTTTACAACTCAATAAAAATATAAACTCAAATACCATTACTAGTTAGGATACCTACCTTGGTTGCTTATATGCTACCTTTGCTAAGTGCCTCTATAACTATTGTGATCCAATGTTGATTTTGACTCTTCTTTAGAGCCCTACCACCATCTACTCGTACGAATAGTCACCAACGGTCAGTACCATGAAAACTAAGGGTATGAATTATCAAAAGCATAGTGACCTAATCATACAATCTATGTCTCAGATGTTATGTCTCTTTTAATTAACCTAAACCCCAATAAACCAATTTTTGCATAAAACACAATCGAATCACTAATACCAAAAGCACACTTAAATACTAATGATCCTGAATCAGAAAAGCAGTTTAATCCTTGAAAACTACCAGTTTCAAACACAATAGAATATCCCCACATTTTTCTATTTACCAAACAATTTAGAAGAAGTGGTATTTATAGAAAATTTGAAGTGTGAGGGTGCCTTGTCAGCCACTCATCACCCAAGGTGGTAAGGGAAAAAATCATTCCTTGAAGAGTGTAAAAGTTGTTACCCACTCATTAAGGGTGTTAAGACCCTATTGAACACAAAATCGTTTCGTTGTTTATTTCAAAAAAATTCCAAGTAATTTTTTCCAAATATTGGGAAAATAACACAAATAAAAATATGAAATGCAACATATGCATACTAACAGAGCCAACTCCTATTGTGTGTGTAAAAGATGTAAACATATATAGAATAAGAAGGAATGCTAAGTAAAATAAATAGACTGTATTTTTCACACGAGAATGATAACAAAGACATAAAGGACTACATGACTTACAATCTCCTTCTTTGAATTTTTGTGGCAGAACACTGCACAACTAAAATAGGCACTCATCACAACACGAGACAATCATGCAAGATGGCCTAAAGAAATTTGTTCTTATGAGCAAACATCAATTCATAATGTAGGCACCCCTAAAACACCTACTCCAAATGTATCCATATTGTTGTGCTCCATTCATATTTGTACATTAACACAACCATGCTACATGTTCAAACTCTAGCTTCAACAGAGGCTCAAGGTATCTAGCTACATCTGTATCCTGCACATACAAAATAATTCATACTCGTGAATGTATCATACAAATCTACATGTAGTCTAACTAGGAAAAATTAATATTACCCCTACAGAGGCACACAACGATAGGCTAAACATAATTAAACATGCAATAGACAAGCATAAAGTACACAACCCTTCCTCACTTCATGCTACACTCCCCCTATATGTGATGTAAACCAAGGAGATGGACATGTCAATCATATAAGTGGGAATTGATGAAACAAAACTAGAAATGTTGATCTTGCAAATACTTTTGTTTTATATTTGTAAAACTCTCGCAAGTGCACGAATCATTTTATAGAAAATGATAAGTATACTCTCAAGGTCGATCTAAGGAAGGAATATTTATTATTCAAACTTTTAAAAACAAAATTAAATCCTAAACATCCTATCATGATATTTTGATTTTTGTTTCTTAATCTAATAACAAAGAAAACATAGATATGATTCAATAGATAATAATACAAATTTTTATCATTCATAACCGTGGAGTATTTATGGATATAATAATTAAGTTAATTATGCTTGTTCATATTATTTATGTTATTAAAGATATAAATTGATATTTGTTGATTTTTTATTTTTGTTATGAAAGTGTCCTTAGGTGGGCCCAAATTATTTTATTTTAATATTAATTAACTAATATCCTTAGGCAGAGCCTATTAATTAATTAAATATTAAATTCCACCTTTATTTTTAAGAAAATAGCAAACCATCTAATAACAGATTTAGACAGAGTCAGTTAATTAGACTTTATTCAAGATGTTCAAATTAAAGCTAAGAATTTAATTATCCGAGTATTAATTTTCAAGATTTAAAACTATTACTAAAAATATGTCGTCAATAAATTTTTGAATAATAGTTCTTAAAAAAAACTTTTGAAATAGAGCTTTATTTGTACCAACAAATAAAAGAGTACTACTCTAAATCAGACCGGATAATTAAACCTTAAAATCTAGTTTTTAGATTTAAATTTGTAATGAAATATAATATATTTCTCTCTAACCTTCTTAATATAAAAGCTTGAATAAAAACAAAATCAATTTATTTTATAGAAATTTTTTACCTATTTAATATTTAGCAAATATAACAACGTTATTATTATATCATATTTGTAAACAGCAAGTCATGTTAAATTTAATCACAGACAAATTAAACATAATATATAAGAATAAAACATAAAAAATAACTGTAAAGAATTCATTTTAAAATTATACCTCAAAAGAATCCGTACAGAACTTTGATATTAATTATGTTGCTGTAAATCCTCCAAACATATTTTCATTTCTGTTTATTGAATCAAAAACTAAAAATCTATAAAAATATAGTTAGTTCTTCTAAAAAAGAGAAGAACTTTAAAACTAAGAAAACTTTCTAGAGAGAAAAAGATAGAAAGAGAAAGAGTTGAGAAAATTGTGTGTTTTTACAATAATGGAAAGGTTCCTTTTATAGGTGAAGAAAACGCTAAAAAGTGGAAACAATATCTTGAAAATGGGTGTTGGATGCATTTCAAACAGGCTGGCATGCGTGTGGGTAGAGGTGCGCACGACTAGGCACTGGCACCGGCTGATGGGTGTAGATAGAGGCATAGATCTCGGTGTGTCAGGCACAGGCCCACGCGAGCTCTGAAATGTAGGAATTGATGCGCACAAGCTCTTATGGAACTTAGCGTGAAAAGCCAGTTGCACGTGGAATTTCGACATTTTTGACCGTTTGAGCCATCTTTTCCAATTTTTCCATCTTTTTTACTTTTCCTCAACATATTTGTGATATTGCCTCAATTATTTTTCTTGGGTCTTTAAGTTATTTTTTGAATGAAAATACCTGAAAAACAATAAAAATACCCGTGATTATGAAAATACAAATTTATATAAAAATATGATAAAATCATAAAAATATAAACTTATTTAATCAATTAAATTACATCAAATCATGGTAATTTTAGTGCTTTTTAAGCACTCATAACAACTCTCAACTAGCTTCTCGTTAGTCCTTTAGCAAGAGAAGCAATAAAAACTAAAAATTAAACTATCCTGAATTACTTCTTTAGATTGACACAATTGCATTTAGCGTATACAACAAACTTTTAAACCTCTAGGTTTTCCTAGTGGACAAGTTTAAGTCTCGTGAGGGTTTTCAATAATTATACTAACAAACATTAACAAAAAAAGTAAAACGAAATAAAAAAAATAAAATAAGAAGTTAAGTAAAATTTAAAATAAAGTAAAAAGACTAAAATAAAATAAAGAAATGAAATACAAAAATATCTAATGCTTATAATCTCCTTTAAGATCATAATTAAAATCTAAAGCATAAATTATTTTCAAATTTTTAAATAGTCATAGTTTATAATAATAATTAGTTGAAAATCATTTTCATACTTCATTTCAAAAATGTTTCAATTTAAATTTCACCTAAACTTAGTGCCAGGAATTCAAAATTGCTTCGACTATATCCTTACAAGTAAATACTCTCAAAACATTAAATCCTTTGGGTTCAAGCACTCATACTAAGGCGTATGCGAATAGAGTTTATGTTTAGAAATGAACTAATAAGTTCACATACTTATAAAAAAGAAGGGCTAAAAAATAGTGCATAATTTTGATCTCATGAAAGGAATCAAATGTATAAATTATAAATATATCGCATATATTATTTCCATGCATCAATCAAACTCATTAAGTAAAAATTTCAAGATATATGCCTTTTAGAAGTGCAGGAAAATTAAATGCAATGACTTCTAGGAGAATTATTCCCTATAGCTTTCTTTTGAAATTAACAGTTTCTCATAATTTTGTAGGCTATGTGTGTCATTGTATGTAGATTATACTATATATTCTTTATCTCTCTATTTTTTTAGAGATTTTTCAACATATTTTTTGTTTTAGAGAGTGGACCCATTTAAAGATTGTACATTTTTGTAGGATTTTGGTAAGTGGTTAATTTTGTGGTATTGATGTTTGATTTTGGTTAATGAGATAGAGACATATATTATCAATTTCTACTAAAATAATTTAATCTAAGCAAATGAAAAATAAATATATAACACTCTATTAAGATGAGAAAATTCATACATTCAATGCTAATACCTATAGAGATCATCTACAAATTTGAAGAAATAAGAAATGTGTTTGGAGTATAAAAAATATATTTCTCTCAGAATAAAGAAAATGAGGCTCAAATTATATCTCACAAAGGTAGTCTTCACTATTTGATTCTTAAACATTGGGTTTAATATAATTTCCACACCTTATCAAGAAATACTACTCATGACAAAAAATAACTAATTACCATATACTCCATGATATGTTTTCAAAAATTAATCTAACAGTGCAAAAGACTTAACTATTTACTTAAATTTGATTTAAAGAAATGATAAATTTTTGTAAGGAAATTTTTAAAAACTAATCTTAAAATTTTAAAAATTACTAAACCATATAAATAAAATCAAACGATATAAAAATGAAAATGTGAACATAAATTTTCTTTTAAAATTGTTAATTTTTTTGAAATTAAGCATGATAACTGTTCACCACCTCAACCTAGAACCTACATTGTCCTCAATGTAACAATTGTAAATTAAAGATAAAAGAGAAAAAAAGTTACTTATTTCCTGAGAATATACAAGTAATGATGGAGAAATCTAGGTGCATCCATCATATTCATCACTAAAGTTCATATAGACTGAATTTCTAACATCTCAAAAAACATTTTTAGTTTTAACAATTCTAAGATTATTTACATGAAATTAAACTATAATAAACAAAAGAAAATAAATAAATAAAAATAAAAAATTACCTAAAATGATTGTCCACTATCCAGCGCTTAGTTTAACTTCTTAGCAAGACGTAACTTGGGGGATTTTATTTTAAGTAAACTCAATGTTCCCACATCATTGAATCAATCAAACCTACATGTAGGATAAGTTTGTCTACCTATATTTTTTTAGTCATGTCCTATGGATTTTCAAAATTTTATTTACTTAAAACTAGGGACATGATGGTGGGTTTTAGATAACTCACTTCTAGGTGCAAGTCAAATAACTAAGGCATCAAAAAACATTTGTACCTAGATCTAATAAACAACTACCTCCTTTTATCACATAGTGTAATTAAAATTTTTGAAATTTTGGAGATAGCTTTAACAATTTTTTATTTTATTTTTTATTATAATCTTAAGTTTAAATAACATAATCAGTATTAAACAAGAGTGCTCCCAGGAAAAAAGGGTGGGGCAAGGCCTCCTTAAAAACCATCCTCCTAGATAGAACAACGTTCCCAAGAAAGACTAGTGGCACAAAGGCTTTCAAGAACTAGTATCCTAAATAGAACTCACTTAGATTTATAATTTTTGTTTCCTAATCTAATAACAAAAAAAAAAACATAAGTATGATTCAATAGACAATAATGTAAATTTTTATCATTCATAATAGTGAAATATTTATTGATATAATAATTAAGTTAATTATGCTTGCTCATATTATTTAGATTATTAAAAATATAAGTTGATATTTGTTGATTTGTTTTTTGGTATGAAAGTATTCTTACCAAATTTTTTTGTTTAATATTAATTAACTAATATCCTTAGGCGAGGCTTATTAATTCATTGAGTATTAAATTTTAGCTTTATTTCTAAGAAAATCGCAAATCATCAAATCATAGTTTTAGGTGGAGTTAGTTAATTATACTTTATTCAAGGTGTCCAAATTAAAACTAAGAATTTAATTATACGAGTACTAACTTTCAAGTTTTAAAACCCTTACTAAAAATATGTCATCAATATATTTTTGAATAATAGTTTTTAGTTTTTTTTTGAAATAGAGCTTCATTCTACCTACCGGACAATTGTACTAACAAATAAAAAATACTATTCTAATTATGATAGGATAATTAAACCTTAAAATCTAATTTTCATATTTAAGTTTGTAATAAAAAATAATATATTTCTCACTAACATCTTTAATATATAAAATCTTGAATAAAAACAAAATCAATTTATTTTATATAAATGTTTTACGTATTTAATATTTCGTAAGCATAACAACGTTATTATTATATTATATTAACAAATAGCCAACCATGTTAAATTTATTCACATATAAATTAAACATAACATACAAGAATAACTGTAAAGAATTCATTTTAAAATTATACCTCAAAATAATTCTTACAAAACTTTGATGTTAATTCTGATGATGGAAAACCTCCAAACGGATTTGCATTTCCATTTATTGAATCAAAAAGTAAAAATCTATAAAAACATAGTTAGTTCTTCTAAAAGAGAAAAAAACTTTAAAACTAAAAACTAAAAAACTTTATAGAGAGAGAAAAAGTTGAGAAAATTGTGTATTTTTTACAATGGGGGAGAGGGTCATTTTATAGGTAAATAAAAAGCTAAAAAGTGGAAAAAATATTTTGAAAATAGGTGTTGGACGCATTTTGGATGGACTGGCATGCGTGTGGAAAGAGGTGCCATGGTTAGGTGTTGGCATCGGTTGATGGGTACAGATAAGGGCGTCAATCTCGACGTGGTAAGCATTGGCACACGTGAGACTCGAGAATGCATGTGTGAGTGGGCATGGATTCTTGGCGTGGTGAATGCAAGCACGTGCAGGCTTGCGTGGAATTTCAACATTTTTGACATTTTTCACTATTTGACCCATTTTTTTCCAATTTTTCCATCTTTTTAGCTTTTTCTCATTTTTTTCCTCAATATATTTTGGATGTATTGTCTCCATTACATGTGAATTGGTCTAAATCTAAAAATACATATGAATCCAAAAATACAATTTTATATAAAAATATGATAAAATCATAAAAACCAAATTTATTTAATCAATTAAAGTACATTAAATTATGATAATTTTAGTGCTTTTTAAGCACTCATCAAGAATGAAATTTTCACAAGACCCTTTGTCACTTCCTAGTGGCCTAATTATAAGACTTATTGACAAGAATTTTAAGGAAACACTAAATGGGAAAATCTAGGCTGATTCTAAAATGACCAAGATGGGCTCAATTAATAATCAAGGGCTATTCCATATCATAAAAGCAATTGAAAATGATTATTAGTATGCAAATTCATAGCCATCATAGTTTAATTATTAACGGCTATGAATTTGAAGAGTTTTAAGGATGTTAAATAGGAGAACAACTTGGTCTTAGTTGGGCATGTTAAAATACATTGAATATAGTCATTTAGCTATTTAATGGCTATCTTTAGAAGTCCAAATTGGCTATCTTAAGAAGACCAAAATAACCATTTATTAGCTATCTTTAAAAGTCAATAAATAGCCATTTATCCGCTATCTTTAGAAGACTAAGGGTCCAAAAAAGGTAAAGAACTTGTTTAGTATAATTTTTGTGATATAATTATGACTTTGCCTATTCTTAGAGGGTTGCTCCAAGTATAAAGAGGAGTATTACAAATTTTAAAAGACAGATTGGAATTATTAAGAAAATTATCTTCTTGTGAGGTCCCGTGTTCCTCTTAGTTCTTAAAAGAACTCTTGAACTTATCAAGTTAATCTTGTGGTGCTCAAACAACCAAACTTATCACCTTGAATTCTTGAAAGAATCCTTAGGTTTTCTTGGTGCGGCGTTTCAATCATTCGTAGTCTTGATTTTCATCTTGTTAGGTGACAGGTTAAGATTCAACAAATCTTGTTTTATCGGGTTTCATCACAATTATTGGTGGGGTTCTTAACACTCTTGCAACTAGTAGAGAATATTAAAACAATAAAACAAAAGTAAAATCGACACATGTAAACATAGAACACCAAACCTACTGGAAACATAAAAAAACAATTTTTTCATTTATAAAGTTCTTTTAATACAATTTTTTTAAGAAAGACAAGAAAAAGAAAAGTACAATAATCAAGAAAAATTTAAAGAAAATCAACACTCTCTTCCACCCTTTCCACCATGGACAAGAGTTGTACTAAGAAAAGAACCACTAGTATCCCTATGGACTTAGAGAGGGATAGTATTCTATTGGACAAAGAAGATTTCAAGAAACTGGTTTATGGAGATACAATGTTCAGGTCTAGAAAGTTCCAAAAATGGAATTTAGTGAAAAAGCGCTTGTGCTACTAGAGAAAAACTAGTGAAAAGCACAAAGATATCCATTATGGATTGGTTGGACAAAAGGTAGAGACCTAGAAACAAGGAAAAAAGGAAGCAATATTTCTTCTACGTGTCTAGTTAGTGGGATATTGATGAGAATGATGAGAAGCTCATAAGAAGTTCTTGGGTCGATGTAAAGCTTATGATTAGAAATATGAGCTCATACATAATGACCTTGAGCCTTGAGGCTAAGGAATGGCTTGCAAGTATCCAGAATTATTTTCTCAAGCTTACATCTTGGAAGGAACTTTTAACAACATCACATTTTTTAGCATTTGGATTAATGAGATCGAGCTTTATCCCTTCTTCATCCAGAATCATTCTAAATCTTGAGCACTAGCTCAACATAGAACTCCACTTGGTGACTTTGGGGATGGATTTGAAATAGTGGTAGATGATGGTGCTATCTATTAGCTTGTCCTTTCATTAGCAATGGATCCTAAAAAAGTATGAGATCTCAAAAAGGTATGGGCTCTTCTAAGGACAAAAAGAAAGCTCAATCAAAGATAATCCTAATGCTCCAACCCAAGCTAAGAGGATGAGAGGATCAGGTATTATCATTGATGAACCTATTCTTCCCCTCATTTGGAGATTATGACAAGTCTTTTACCAGTTTACTTGGGTCAATAAACACATAATCTTGTCTCCTTGAGGCAACAAACACCACCTTCTAGTTCTTGAAACTTGAGAGAAAGAGTCCTCGAGGACTCAACCCAAAGTGAAGCTGAGAGTATAGCTCTATAGTGCATAGATCACTTTGTCCAGCACCTACCATACATGGTTCTAGTAAAGCAACTTGATACTTTATTCATGGACATCAATCCTTCTTTTGTTATGAGCAAGCTCCTATTTTTGGGTAGGAAACAAGTGTTTTCTCGCATTTTCAATCTCTTCATACCTTTTAATTATTTATCTCACCATCGCTTTTTTTCTTTCTTTATTATTTTAGGCTTAGTTGGTGCACAAGTTGAACAAGGTGAGATGTGTGGTTTAGCTCAAGAAATAAAAAGAAGGCCACAACTCTACTTGAGCTAAACTTGCTTTACAAATTATTAAGCCGTTCAATAGGAATAAGAGGCCATTAACGACAAGGAAAAGTTGGCCCGAGCTACCAATGAGTGTATTGATTATGCAAGAAAGCTCAAGACATATAAAAAGGATGAGAAAAGATTCCTGGCCAAGATTGATGCAGCTAAGTACGATCTCAAAGATACCATGCATGGGTTTGAAAAAACAAAGTGCAATTTTGAGCGCTGCAACCAATCAACTAACAGAGAGCACCCAGATTAGCTATAATATGGACATGTAGTCATTCAAGGAGAGTGCCAAGAAGAATAAACTTGGAAAGTACTATTACCTAATTTTGAGCATCCTAATCACACCACCAGGTTCACTTATGCACACTTAGATGGATGATGAAAAGTCTAAGGAAATTGAAGATGAAGCCAAGATGGGGGTGTTCCTAACAATCATGGAAATGTTTAAATATTTGTAATAGGTTTGAGCTATGTATTTTTGTAAAGCTCAACCTCCTTTTGTAAGCTTAACCTTCTCATTTTGTTATGGATTTGAGCTCTTCCTTTTGTAAGCATGACTTTATTGTATTTAAACTTTTCAACATACCTTTTAATTTATGACATTGAATTCTTCACTTAATTTATGCATGTATTTATATACATACAAATACATATATGTATAAGTTTGTGTTTACTTACGCACACATTTATTAATGTTAACCTAATCATAGTACATTCGTCCATTTGGCCATTCCAATTTTTTCTTTATATAAGGCAATGGGCTTACTTATTGAAGAACATAGGAAAATAGAGCCTTTAGTTACCTCCAAGATTTTTAGCACCAACCTTATTTTTTGTCCTCGAGTTCCATGGCCATTGATAAGGAAAAGAGACATTTACCACATGCCTTGAAGAAATAGAATGACAAGCTTCCTACTAAGGTGGCCAAGTTAAGGACCAAGTTGGCCCTAATTAAGGCCAAGGTTTCACTTTGTGATGAGCTCAATTTTGATCTCAATTTTCACAAGGAGGAATTGTTCCAAATGCGAGCATATGAAAGGAAAACAATGTTGAAAAGATGGTCCCAATGATAGATGGTGAGGCATATTGGGCCAAAATTTACTTGAAGTAAGGTAAGGATGTGTTCCTTAAAGTTATGAATATTTTCAAGGAATTAGAAAGGTTGGGAACAAGCTTGAGCCTATCCTCAACACAAATGGGTAAAGAGATATCCAAATATACGACCAATATTTATATCGATATTTTTTCCTTTAGTGAAGGAAGAAACAAAGGATTATAACCCCAATGATTAACTCATATTTTAATCTATTTTTTGCTTGAGCATTCTACCTAGTTCCTAATCGAGATGGTTAGTTCATGGCTTAACTTTTAGCCTACCTTGGTTTTTGGAACTAATGTACCAGCTTTTTAGGACTAAGCTTCTACCCGAGCATTCTACCTTGTTCTAGATCAAGGTGATTAGATCATATTTTAATCTTATTTATACTAGAGCACTCAACCTGGTTCTTGATCAAAGTGATCAGTCATGGCTTAACTCATGGCCTAGCTTAGCCTCTAGAGCTCGTGATATCAACTTCCTAAGATCAAGTTTTTACATGAGTGTTCTCCTTGGTTCTTAACCCAAGTGATTAGCTCATATTTTAATCTTTTTATGCCAGAGAATTCTATCTAGTTCCTAATCAAGTTGATCAACTAGTGGCTTACCTCTTAGGTTAGCTTGGTCTCTGGAATTAGTGATACCATCTTTCTAAAGCCAAGCTTTTACCCAAGCATTTTACTTAGTTCTTGATTGAGATGATTAGATCATATTTTAATCTTTTTTATGCCAAATTATTTTACTTGATTCTTGACCATGGTGATCAATTCATGGCTTAACTCTTGGCCTAGCTTGGTCTCTAGAGGTGGTAATACTAACTTCCTAGAACCAAACTTTTACCTAAGAGTTTTACTTGGTACTTAACCAAGGTGATCAGGTTATATTTTAATTTTTTCTCTACCAAAACATTCTACCTAGTTCCTAATTAAGGTTATAAGCTCGTGGCTTAACTCTTGGCCTATCTTGGTCTTTAGAAATAGTGATACCAGCTTTCTAGGACTAAGCTTTTACCTGGGTGTTCTACCTAGTTTTTAATTGAGGTGATCAACTTGTATTTTAATCTTTTTTGAACCATATCATTCTATCTAGTTCTTGACCATGGCGATCAAATTGTGCCCTAATCATCTTTGTGCTAAAGAGTTCTACCTGATTCTTGATCAAGGTGATCAGTATATAGAATAATCATTGGCTAGACTTCTAGATCTATTACAAAAGCACTTTTATGTAAGAGAAGCATTAGTCTATTAAATATTAAAAATTGTACTTTTATAAGTGTCAAGCATTCCAACTCATGCCTTGCTCTACATCTAGAATATTCTTTATGATGTAAGCTTTGCCTGGAGTCATCTCCTTTACTTGGTATGGTCCCTTCCAATTTGCAACTAACTTTCTTGCCATCCATTCTTTCTTGTTAGAAAAAACTCTTCTAAGAACCCAATCATCTGTAAAGAACTACTTAAATTTGACACTTTATTGTAGTAATCTATCATACTTCTCTTTTGGTCTTTGGTTAAGACTGACTTTATAGTAGGTACTCTTACCTCCGTAGGGATTACAACTTTTGTCCTTTATACTAGAGAAAAAAAAAGTGTTTCACTAGTTGTATCTTGAAGGCTAGTCCTAATGGCCCACAGGATGCCAGGTAGCTCATCCACTCATTTTCCTTTGGTTGCATCCAACTTCTGTTTTAGTAAGTTTAATATTAATTTATTCAAATACTCGACTTGACCATTTATTTACGAATATTATGGAGTTCAATGACATAGTTTAATGTTATATTTGAAGGCAAACTCATTGATGTTATGACCTATAAATTATTTCTCGTTATCTTTGACAATATCCTTGGGAAAAATAAAGTAGCATATTATATTTTTCCATATGAATCAGATTACCTTCTCTTCCCTTATTCTTCATAAAGGCTCAATCTCAATCCACTTTGTGAAATAATCTCTACCGACTAATAAAAACTTCTTTTCACCCATTATTTATGGAAAAGGTTCCACTATATCAAGTCCCTATTTGTAGAGTAGTCATAGGCTAAAGGTACTTTTCATTTATGCTTATGGTACATGAGACAATGGAGCGAATCTTTGACATGTAACACATGCCTAAGTGTGCGTTACATAATTTTCTAATATCATTAGCCAGTACTAACCTTATCTCATGATCTGTTGGATATCTTTCTCCCACTCGAATGAGAAACAAATTCCCTTTTATGAACCTCATAAATGACATCAACTGAGCACTCTTTGGCTATGCATAGAAGTCTAGGTTCTAGGATTGTTCTTTTATATAGCTTATCACCTTGTATCATGTACTATCTGACCTTTGACTTGATTTCTTTTACCTTTTTCTTATCTTCAAGTATACTCCCATCTTTGAGAAAACCAAGGAGTGTTTTCAACCATTTTTTTCTACTTTTTCCATACTAGCCTCATCAAAAATGGTTATTCTTATTGTATTATTTCCGTTAGCTTCATGCACAACAACTAGGGTGGCCAAGGTGTTAGCATGTCTATTATTATTTCTTGGTATCTGCTTGATCTCAAAGTTAGCAAAATTTGAACATTTTTTTGTAATCGTTCTACATATCTTCACATTTTACTATCTTTGGCTTTAAATGTGCTCATATATTGGTTGACCACCAACTGTGAATTATTATACTATACGATATTCTATACTTTGAGCTTCTTTGAGGTCATGACTCCAAAGATAGTTGCTTCATATTCTGTAACATTGTTGGTTACTTGGAAGTCCATTCTTAAAGATTATTCAAATCAATTTTCATCATGATCTAATATGACAACCCCCAACCCTACTCCTTTGAAATTATGGCTGCTATCCATGAAAACCTGCCATAATAGGGCTTTCTTTACTATCGTATTGTACACCTCTTATATGCCATCATTATTGACAACTTTAGGTGAGTCACTAAATTTGATGACAAAATCTGCTAAGGCTTGGACTTTCATAGAAGATCAGGGCATAAAATCAATATCATATTTTCCCAACTCAATTTTGATGTATTCTAATCTTCCTACAATCTTCGGCCATTTAAAACGTGTGTCAAAGGATGTGAAATGACTAGTATGAATATATGTGAGTCAAAGTATTGTTGTAGCCTTTGTGTTTCCATTTCTATGGTGAAGGATAGCTTATCAATTATCGGGTATCTACCCTGGGCATTGGTTAGGATCTTATTGATGTAGTAGATATAGTGTTGAACTTTGTTCCTTTCTACGAGGAGTATGGTGCTTGACATCTAAGGATTAAGATCCAAGTACAAATATAATATCTCTCATGGGGCGGGCCTGACCAAGATAGGAGGTGTGCCCAAATATTGTTTGATTTCCTAGAAATTTATGTCATAGTATTTGTTCCAAAAAAATGATGTGTTCTTCCTTAATAATTTGAAGAATGGTAGATATTTTTTGGTGTAGTGAGAAATAAATCTGTTAAGTGCTACAATTATTCCATTCAATTGTTGGATTCCTTTCTAGTCAATGGGTGGCTTTATATTAAATAGGGCATGGATTTTATCTGGATTTGTTTCGATCCTATGAGCTAAGATAAGATATCCCAAAAACTTCCCTGAGGTAATGCAAAAAACACACTTTTTGGGATTAAGTCTCATTCCATACTTCCTGATGACCTCGAGAACATTAATGTGGCCCACACGGAGTATAGAGTTAATCACCATATCATCTATGTATGCTTCCATATTTTTCCCTAATTGATCTTTGAATATTTTGTTGATCAAATGCTTATAAGTAGCTCTAGTGTTCTTTAACCTAAAAGGCATTCGAGAGTAACAAAAAGTGCCCTCTTCATTAGATGTTTTCTTTTCATCCTTTGGATGCATTTTGATTAAATGATAACTAGAATAAGCATCAAGAAATCTCATCAAGCTAAATCCAGCAGTGGCATCAACTAACTGGTCAATACTTGGTAAGGGAAAATAGTCTTTGGGTAAGCATCATTTAAATCTATGAACGGCCCACACATTCGAGGTGACCCACATACTTTCTTTACCAACATAACATTAGATAGCCATGTTGAATAACCAATCTCTTTAACAAACTTTATTTCTTTAAGTGTAGCCACTTGAATCTTAATCATCTCATTTTTTTCCTCAAGAATTTCCTTTTTCTTTTGTTAGACAGGCCTATCCTTGAACCCAATGTTTAACTTATGAGTTATAGTTATGGGGTGAATGGGAGGCATATCTTCATGCTTCCATATGGAAACATTAGTGTTAGACCTCAAGAAATGTAACATCTACTCCTTAACTTCTTCTATTAGGTTGAATCGACTAAGCCAACTAGACATCCTTCATTAAGGCATTTTTGTAACAAATCACTTTGTGGCTGCTACTTTGGGACTACTTCTTTCATAGTAGCAATGTAACAACTTCTTTCTTTTTCATAGTCACCCTTTGTTCCTTTTATACCTTATTCAATTGAGTATTTGATGACTTGTTGGAAAGTTGACAAGATGGCCCTAATTTTGTGTATCGAAGCTCTCTCCAATTAAAATTGCATTATAATGAGATGGGATGTTAATCACCATGAAAATTGTCATAATAAAAGAGTTGGTTAACTACATTGTTCCTACATCATATGTGGTGTTGCTATTGAATCCTACCAAGGGCATCTCCTTTATGATAATATTTCTATCTTTCACCCTTATTGCCTACATGGTTGTTAGAAAGAGTAGATCTACTAAACTTTTAGTATCAACTAGGATCTTGTAGGCATCACATGATTATACCAAGAGTGTGATTACTAGAGGATATTTATGCAAAGATGGTGATTCATCATTACTAGTGAAAATGATAAGGAAAAGGGGAATCATTCATGTAAATTATAAACACTAAGAGCCCACATATTAAAGGTCATATTAAGCCCAGGTCCTTCATGTATGGAGTGCATAGTCCTCACATTTTCATCATTGGTCAGCTCTACCCTATTGACATGTGGTATAGGTAATCTCAACACCTCTCATTAACATTGGTGTTCCACCCTTCTACTATTATTTCCACAAGGTCACCAAGGTAACCTCTAGATAAAAATATTCAACTTATTTCTTTAAGTGACTACAATCTTGCGTCTCATGTCCTATTTCTTTATAAAAGACATACCATTTAGAAGTGTCTCCTAGAAATGCCCTTATCTTTGATGGACATCTGATGCTTTGCTCATTTTCAATTCTCAAAATAGCCTGAGCCAAGCTTACCCTTAGAAGTGGCCCCTAAAATGCGAGAGTGCTATTTCCCAAGGCCCAAAATTTCTAGACTATTAACCTTTTTCTTTTTCCTATGGTAGTTTTCACAACTTCCTTCCCCTTTCTGCTGAGTTTGAGCTCTCTCTCAAGGTTAACAAATTTTTTGGCTTCATCATAAGCTTCCTCCATGGTATGTGGTACGGTCTTTGTCAATTTGGAAATAGGTTTGAACTCCTTTACAAACCTCGCATGAATGCTTCAATTGCTATTGAACTGGGACAATCTATGATTTTTAATTGAATTGGGATAATCCACGATTTCTAACTTTTCTTCTTTAAATATCCTTATGTATTCTTCTATAGACTTGTCACTTCCCTAAGTAATTGAAAAAAAGATGATGGGATTCCTTCCTTATAGACTTGTTACTTGCATAATTGGTGAACAATTTGGAAAATTGTGTAAAGGAAGTAATAGTACAAGGTGCCAAGTTGTTGAACCACTTCTACGCACCATTACACAAGGTAGCTACAAAGAGTTTACACATTATGGTCATCTTGAAATGGAGGACGTGGGTCACGAGAATATTAATTCCTTGCTAATTAGGACATTTAAGAGCACTAAACTTAGTGGGTGGCTCACTGTGTTCTATCTCATCAAAGAAACGAGACACATATAACTACTCACAATCTTTATCATGTCATAGAAAGATTTACCCTGGTCTTTTTTTTGTTTCCTCGATGACTTGAAAACATGCCTTCTAAAACCTTTTTTCCTTAAGCAATTATTTGTTATTGTATCGAGCTGCATCTCGCTCAAATTGAGCTGGTTGTATCTCAACTTGGGCATTATGGTGTAAGACCCCCTATACTACATCTTTCACCTTACCAAGCTCATTTCTTCTTGGTATCCACTCAACCTTCTTAATTAAGTCTGCAACTTGACCTACTTATGGAACAACTCCCATTCGAGCAGGTATTGCTCTATTTTCTTGTATCATTTCCTCGAGTTCTCTTTTGAGCTCGAAGAGTTGTTGTGCAAAGTCGATATGAGAATTTGCCTCTTCAATAGGTTGTTGGGAGGTCCAACTTGACCTTTTTTCGTGCATAGGCAACATTGTTCGGTGCCAACCTTAATCTTTCATCAACTCGGGTAGCAACCATGGTGCAAGTCGTTGGTAAAAACATGGGGTTAAACGTTTTTTTTGGAGTTTCTCTCTTAAAATTCGGGGTGAATCTTGAAAAGTATAGGGTCAAAAATTAAAAACTTGATCTCTAATCCTAAGCCCCACAGTGGGTGCAAAAATGTTGGGGATAATCCGATTAAGAGAGAGAAACTAGAGAAATATTATAAAATGAGAGTGATTAGGTCTGGTTTGATACCAAGTTCACATATATATAAGATATTATATGTACACATGTCGATAAAATAGGGGGTGCACGTCACAGTGTGTCAGAAGGGTATAATAGTAAAAACATAAATGACTAAGAGCAACCGCATTATAATACTGAGGTAATGGTTCAACCTATGATGCTTAAGAGGATGAAGTTGATTCAAGTATCTAGCTTTAGAGCGCGAGCATACCTAAGGCTCATGCTATGCTTGGACACTGGCTCTCATGGCTCGAACACTATAATAATTTAAATAATTAATAAATATTCACAAAAAATCACAAATATTTATAAAAAAAAATTTAAGAATCTTGATGATAAAAATTTAAAATGTTATTTTTTTTCAACAACGCCAAAAACTTAATACATAAAAACCAGACAATAAGTCATACCAAATAATAGTTATTAAAAAAATGGCCTCCTTTCTTTTTGCCCACTGTTGGTTTAACTACTGGCGATGTGAAAGTAGAGGAAGAAACTCATATTTTTTTTCAATTAATATTTTACTCCTGATCCAATGGAGATGTAATTTTTAAACTCACCATTCAATTCAGCTTAAGAGAATTAAGACGAATGACAAATTGTATAACGACGTCTTTGGCGTGTTGGGAAAAAAAAAAGTCTATCTACGGATAAATTATTCTTGAGAAAAAGTGAAAATCCATATAAAATTATATATCATGAGGACATGCAAAGGTGTGATCTTTATCAAATCTTGGTTAAACAAAATAATACTCTACAGTCCGTTGCAATTTCCAAAAATTGTTTCTTGTACGATACCAAGAAAAGAAAGGCTTAAAATATATTTTAAATCAATCATTAGAAAGCTACGGCTTTGAAAAAAACTTTCCTTCTTTGAATGAAATTTTTTAAGTAATTTTCTCTTACAACTGTATACCAAACGAGAAAAGGTAATATTAGTATTTTATTTCCATAATATTTAAATTGAATATTTTTAATTCTATTATTATAATATAAAAAATAGCTTTCTTTATTATATCAATTTTAATAAATTTGATGAAATTTAAGTACTCATTTAATTATTACAGACTAAAATTATTTTTTAGTAACAATATTAATAATACATAATTTATAAATTACACTAAATGAAACCTTTGTTACTTTACATCCTTTATGATATAGAATATAATCATTTTTGTAAAAAAAAAAATATAAATTTAATCCATAATTATTACAATTAAGTATTTTAATCATATAATTATTAGATTAAGTTGATTAGATCCATAATTTAACAAAATAATATATATATTATATTTTTTAATAAATATAATATTATTAAAATTAAATATTATACATAAAGTATTTTCTAGCGCATGACTAATTACTTAACAATTTTAAGTTACTTAATAATAACTTAACAATTTTAAGTTGTTATGTACAATAATAATAATAATAAAAAAGGTAAAAAAAACAAAATTATATGTAATAAAAATGTTGAAATCTCTTTCCTCACGGCTAAAAAAATTTGCGAGATTTAAACCTATTAATCTATTATAGTTTTTTTTAAAGTAAAAATGAATAAAACCCATCAATATTCATAAATGTCATGCCTTTCTCACATGTAATACTACTAGGCGAATGCTTTTCTCACATGTAATACTACTAGGCGAATTAAATATATATCTTAAGTTATGAATTTCTTGCAAGCTCATGTTTGCAATGTCAGTATCTTTTTCTCCCTCTAATTAAAGAATTGTACGATAAAACATACAATATATGTGATTATGATAATCATTAAGAGTGGTAATGACCTGGATTAATTTATAAATGGTAAGTTAGATAGTTGCACTAATAACGATTATCGTATTCTTATGGAACAAGTAAATGACCAATATTGGTGTTGATCTCAACATCTTATTTCTATACTATTTTGTCGTTCGACTTTTTAGGCCTTGTTTTGATCGTATAATATTCAAATTGTCACATTTCAAATTACTGGATTACCCTTCAACACTAGAATTGATTGACTAAACTGTCCTTTATCTGGATATAGTCTGCCTCTGTCTATTTTTTTTCGAGCCATTCATTTTTTTTCCTGTGTTCTCTTTCTTTTTTCCTGAACGGCTATTCAAATTAGAATTTCTAAAATACTATACATGTAGGCAAATATTAGGGTGAATATGACCTGAGAAAAATATTTATTTTATTTGATTACTTAATAGATTTTATTTTTAACTCTTAAAAAATATAACTTTTATATAATGGAGCTAAACATATATGTATGTATCACATTTTTATATATGCATTAATCATACATTTTTACGTTATATAAAAAAAAATATGTGCACTTAAAAAAAAATTAAACTATTCTTCACTTTTTAGTCTTACTCACTTTATTCTTATTTACGAAATTTAACAAACATTTCTATTAGATATCGTAGAAGCTCACCTTGTCTAACACTTCAGTCAGCATTAGCACAAGCTCGTCATCATACGCGTTGCGTTGACCGGAGCAAGCCGGATCTTCCAAGTCCATTAGTTAGTGGCAGAATAAGTAAATAAATAAATAAAAAGCCCGCTTTTTTAAGCGATACTCTCCTTGTTTCAGCCACCGGGAAGGCAAGCTTTGTGACGGACATATATCGCTCCTTTTTCAAGTTACGTCTTCACATCTTTCTCCAAAATCTCTATATGCACAAATATATATATAATACAAATAACAAACGTACAACAACACTTTTTTTTGTGTTTTTTTTTTAAAAATTCAATCACAAAATAAAAATAGAATTGAAAATTGAATTCGAACCCAATAAATTAGCCACAAGGGACTGATCGAATTTCAAAGAAAATTGAGTTATTAGATATAAATATCATGAATTTAAGGAGCGGTTTTCCGTTGTTGGTTCAACAGTACAAGGCACTGTTCATGAAGAATCTGTTGCTTTCATGGCGGAACAAGAGAGCTACATTCCTGCAGCTATTCTCTTCTCTCTTCTTCATCTTTCTTATCTTCTGCATCCAAGAGGCTATTCAAGCTCGTTTCTCGTCTTCTTCAGGTTACAAGAGTGTTACTGATCCTCAGCACCTGGTTTCTCCAGCTATACCTCCTTGTGAGGATAAGTATTATGTTAAGTTTCCTTGCTTTGACTTCATCTGGAGTGGAAATGGAAGTTCTAGAGTTCGGAGTATTGTTAGTGCTATCATGGCCAATAACCCTGGAAGACCCATTCCTTCTTTTAAGGTAAATTTTGATGATGCTTTTGAATTTGGATTCATCATTCATGTGTTTGGTTTCTCAGAAAATGATAGAAGATTAAAATTGAAGGTTCACCTTTCTACAGTTACTAATTTACAGGATTACTCAGAAACTAGACCTTAATTAGGAATTAAATGAGTGCAAACTCAGCTGGTCTGACTCTATTTGAAACCAAGTGTCTCAATTTTATAGTAATTCTCTACCTGTCTTAATATATTATGTTTTCTATGCTTTTTTTCAACTGTAATCACCTAAATAAGATCGAATTTTGCAAAAAATTACAATGTAATCTAAGTTAAACCTATTTTGTAACGAAGAGTTTCAAAAATATTTTACACACCCGTGTAATCACGTTGAATACATGTGTAACGTGCTTACATGAGTGTATAAATGATTTGAGAAATTTTCATTACGAAATTGTGTGTGCAATGTGATTACACGACTGTGTAAATTATTTTTGAAATTTTCATTACAAAATAGACCTTATTCAAATTACATTGCGAATTTTCGGAAAACTCATTACTTCCTATATTGTAAGTTCTCTCTTTTTTCAATTTAATAAGCATTTGGAAAATTTTCAATGAGGAGAATGCTACATTTGAAAAGTTGGAGTGCCATAGATTTTAAAGCTGATCTGGCTATGCATTTGTTTGTTCAGGTAAAACCATTTAGCACACCATCTGAAGTAGACGCATGGCTGTATGATAATCCTATGCATTGCCCAGGAGCTTTGCATTTTACAGAAAAAGATGCCACTGTTATTAGCTATGGCATACAAACTAATTCAACACCACTTGGAAAACGAGGAACATTTGAAGATCCCACATTCAAATTTCAAGTCCCACTTCAGCTTGCTGCTGAGCGTGAAATTGCTAGGTCATTAATTGGAGGTATCTCATCTTGTACGCTTATGTTTTATGTGTCCTATGCATATATGGTTATCTATATGGTCAGTAATGCTTTGGCGTCTGTATCTTGGTTAGTCTAATTAACACCTTTCATTTGATGACTCTTCATTTGTTCAGTTCCAAATTTTAGCTGGGTTGTCTCACTTACGGAATTTGCACACCCTGCAATGGATATTTTTTCTGCAATGAGTTCAGTAGGACCATCTTTTTTCCTGGCAGCTGCCATGTTTGGTTTTGTGTTTCAAATCAGTTCTTTGATCACTGAGAAAGAACTAAAGCTTCGTCAGGTATCAACTTTTACAGAACTTCCAGATTCTGATGATTTTATCTGTGGAAGTTAAAGTATAATTAGCAAAGTTCAATGTTTTGTTGACTCGGCTACTTATCTCACCCTTCAGGCAATGACTATGATGGGTCTTTATGATTCTGCATACTGGTTGTCATGGCTTTCATGGGAGGGAATTGTTACGCTTCTCTCATCGCTCTTCATAGTTCTCTTTGGCATGATTTTTCAATTTGACTTCTTCTTGAATAACAGTTTTGCAGTTCTGTTTCTTGTGTTCTTTCTTTTTCAGCTCAATATGGTAAGATTGTTTGTAACATCATATAGCTATTTCTAATCTGTGCTTATTCTTATTATCATTTTTTTAAGTCTTTCTATATGCATCAAACTTTTATCCATCTTCTCTAACTTTTGATTACAGGTTGGCTTTGCCTTCATGCTGTCAGCCTTTATAAGCAAATCATCTTCATCTACAACAGTTGGTTTCTCTATATTTATCGTTGGCTTTCTGACCCAGGCAAGATTCCTTTATTCAAGTATCCAAGAAAAGGAGTTATTACTACAATAGTAATAATGACACATGTTTCTAAATTGCAGCTTGTCACAGTATTTGGATTTCCCTATGATGAAAGCATCTCTAGACCATATCGTATTGTCTGGTCATTCTTCCCACCTAATCTTCTTGCTAAAGCTCTAAATATTCTTGCTGATGCAACTAGCACCCCTGATGATGTTGGCATCAGCTGGAATAGACGAGCAGAGTGTGCACCAGATGATTATGAGTGTGTAATAACAATTGTAAGTAAACTAATTAAAGTACAACTTCCAAATGTGCGCGGAATGCTTGTTAAGTTCTCCATATAGATATTGATTTTTTTGTGTTATTAATTTGTCGGCAGAATGATATTTACTTGTGGTTGGTGGTTACATTCTTTCTTTGGTTTGCATTGGCTGTTTACTTCGACAATATTGTCCCTAATGTGGCTGGCATAAGAAAATCCATGTTTTACTTTTTAAAACCAGGGTATTGGACAGGAAAAGGTGGAAATAAAGTGGAAGGTAATTGAGTTTGCAATTTAGCCTGTACTCCCAAAGTTACCCTTATTTTAATGATGTAAAATGTTTGCTTCTTCTTTTTTTGGATATAGAGGGAGGAATCTGTAGTTGCATAGGATCACTCCCACCTCAGGAGCATATTACTCCAGATGATGAAGATGTCCTTCAGGAGGAGAATACTGTGAAACAACAAAGTAGGGAGGGTGTAGTTGACCCAGATATTGCAGTTCAGATACGTGGCCTTGCAAAGACATATCCTGGGACAACAAAGATTGGTTGCTACAAGCGGAAAAAGACTTTGCCTTATCATGCTCTCAAGGTAAATAACTCATCAGTGGCATTTTGTACACAACTTGACGTCCTATTGTCATGTGGTTCTTATTTCTTACAACTTGGTGCCAGGATCAAGTATTTCATGGTTTTTAAGGACTGGAATAAAACATCCATACATAAGTCATACACATAATGATGGATCTCAGAATTATAAAATCACCCCGAATTTGACCAAACATAACCAGTTGAAACTATGTTATACTGACTTTTTTAAAACACCAAGTGTCTTAAAGTTTTGGGTATGTATCCGGGTAAGGGACATAATAATTTTTCTCAATTTTTTATAAATTTTCACCAAATTGGACTGTCAAGTACCTCCTCATATCCTTGTTGTGTTGTTTGGGCATGGAAATTTAACGAAAATTTAAGAGTCCATGGAACATAAGTTCTAACAGTGAAAAGCTACCACATTATTATTCTTACTAATAATGTTAACGTACAAGAGTAAATAAGTAAATTCCTCAGTAAAAGGATGACCTTCCTAGGAAATTTGTCAGCATGCTATAGATCCCTTTGTCACATTTTTGTACTCCTCTTATATGCCTTGATTCCTAGAGTCAATGCAAGCTTGGTGCCAACACTAGTGCTACAGATCCTACTGTTTCAGCATCACAAATCTGTAATAACTTTGTACAACATTCGGTCAATTGACCATGAAAATCGTTAGCAACAGCAGCATTTCCCACTTCATTACCGACCAGTGAAGAACCCAACTATGAAGAAATTGGACAGGATTGTCCTCCTCATGACAGTTGGCCAATTCTAAGTCAAATTCTTTAAACGATTAAAGCTAAACAATTAAAGAAACACATGTTTGATAGTTTCCAATCTTATAATGTTGTTGCTGAAGATAGCTTCATTTCTATTAGTCCAAGAAGCTTCCGTAAATAAAATCAAAGCCAAGCTAACCTTTCTTCTAAAACATTAGCATGCACAATGTTATCATGTGGGTTTAACACCATCTTCATGAAGTTTGTTATTTGGAAATAAAAGATAATAGTTCTCATTCAAATCAGAACAGTACAATATATATATATATATATAATCAGATAATGGCCAAAATATCCTTATTTTAACACTCTCTTTTAAGTTGGAGCATACATATTCATAATGACTAGCATGGAACGAAAAAGCGTAAATAAACTTTTAGTAATAGCTTTATTAAATATATTTCCTAATTGTTCACACATCTCCCTGCATTGTTGTTTCTCTTATGAAATGACAATCCACTTCTATATATTTAGTTTGCTCATAGAATATAGGATTATTATGTAAACAGTAGCTTGATTGTTACAATGCATGATCATAGGGTCCTTTACTCCAATCCCTAATCCGTTCATAAGATTTCTATCCCCATCAATTCACATGATCATAGTCTCATTTAGATATCTCAAAATACGAAAAATTGCATCCCAATGTATTTACTTAGGCTTTTCCATGAATTGATTGATAGCTCCAACATCAAAAGTTATATTAGGCCTAATAACTGTATCAATTTCCTTACAAGTCTTCTGTACCTCCTCTTATATCAAAGTTATCACTACTTGCATCATCCAACTTGGAATTCAGATTTATAGGAATGTCAGATGGCTTAGATCTTAACATACTAGTTTCTATAAAGAAATCTTGCACGTATTTCCTTTGATATAGTATGATACCTTTTTTACTATGAGCTATCTCAATACCTAGAAAGTAGCATAGTTGGCCCAAGTTTTTTGTTTGAAAGGTTTCTTTCAATGTGTCCATTTCTGCTATTTTCTCTACATTACTTCTAGAAACAATGATATTATTTACATACAAAGTAGGCGAGACAAGACCCACATTTGTCTTCCTTACAAATACGCAATGATCAGAACGACATCTAGAAAATCAAAAAGAAATAAGTATATTGCTCAATTTATCAACCATGCATGAGGATATTGTTTCAATTCATGGATTACCTTATTCAAGCAACACACAAGACCAGACTCCCCCTAAGCAACAAACATAGGTGGTTTCTCCGTATAGACTTCTTCTGATGTAGCACGATCAATACAAAATGAGAAATGGATTTATATTGATTGAAGAGAACAACTCAATGGTTTGAACTTAGGATTCACATAGCAAACTTTGTTAAAAAAAGGAAATAATGGCAAAACAAAGCTACTACTAGGTGACACCTTGCATGGGTTTTATAGGCGCTACACACACGTAACCTATGGGCCTCACAACCATCCATGTGCGCAAGGCACGACACACACACACACACAACCATGTGTGCAAGGAAATACCAAGGCCCAATGTCCATCCATGTGCACACGACACACACAAAATGCAGCCATGTGCTTGGCATCAAAAACAGTTTATTCTGTTACAAGAAAAAAGAAAACAAAAATCACTTGAATCCTTCCCCCAATTTGCATCATAGTCCTCTTCAACAAAATTTGGTCTCGAATTCATCTTGATTACATCAACTGTGTTTATGGGATAGTACTTGCGAAGATCTGCCATGTTGAATGTGTTTGAAATGGACCAATCTTCAGGAAGATCAATGACATAAGCATTTTCGTTGATTTTCTTAACAACTTGGAAGGGACCGTAGTTCCTAAGATGGAGTTTGGGGTAGGCACCTGGTGATAGTTGGTGCTTGTTGAGGTGTACCATGACTAGTTCCCTAACCTAGAATTGTGTGAGCCTGCGATGCTGATCAGTGTGCAATTTGTATTGTGCATTCATCTTTTCAATGTGTTCCTTAATTTCTTGGTGGAACTTTGCATAATCAGTAGCCCACACGCTTGCAGTTTTACTTTTTAGACTAGGTATTGCCTGTAAATCAACACTAAAGTTGGGAATTTTGGTGTAGACAACAGAGAAAGGTGAATGGATGATGATTTTGTTTGTGATGCTATTTAGGGAAAACTCGATTTGTGGAAGGTATGCATCCCATTCTTAGGGTCTTTCATGAGTTAAGCACCTTAACATGCTGCCTATGGTTCGGTTGAGAACTTCAATTTACCCATCAATCTGTGGGTGATAAGCGTTAGTGAAGTTCAATGAAGTATCAAACCTTTTCCAAAGTTCTTTCCAAAAGTGGCTCATAAATTTCACATCACGATTAGAGGTGATGGTTTTGGGAATACCATGCAGCTTGACAATGTCACAAAAAAAGATAGTGGCTATATTGTTGGCATCATGGATCTTTTTGTAGGGAATCAAGTGGGACATCTTAGAGAAGCTATCCATTTCCACAAGGATGGAATCTACTCTTCTCTTGCTGACTGGTAGCCCAAAGATGTAATCCATACTAATATCCTTCCAAATGGTGACAGGAACTAGTAGAGAGGAGTAGAGACTAGTGTTTTGGTTGTCCCTTTTTGCTCTTTGACATTTGAACATCTTTGCACAAATCTAGTCACATCCCTTCGCAAGTGAGGCTTATAGTATCTTTCTTCAACCAGGTGTATGGTTTTCTTGTCTACTCTAGGAGGAGAACTCAAGAGAGAACGGAGAATTGAGCATATCTTAAGCCAGTCTAGGAGTCCAACCTGAGTACAAGCCACTCTAAAAATTCACAAGGCAACATCATTGAACCCCCTATTATTGAGTTGTCTCCTAATGATTTGAATTTTCCAATTACTGTAAGGAAAGGTGTAAGATATTATACAAACCATCCCATCTACAACTTTGTTTCCTATAAAAGTCTCTCACCAGGTTATAAGGCATTTATCAGCAACCTTGATCAGATATAGGTTCCAAATTCTGTTCATAAAGCTTTTTAGACACCTGAATGGAAGACTGTCATTCTTGAAGAACTCAGTACCTTAGAGAAAAACAAGACTTAGGAGATCATAGAACTACCTCCGAAAAAATAAGTTATTAGGTGTAAGTAAATCTTTACAGTCAAATACAAAGTAGACGGTAGTGTAGAAAGATTCAAGGCTCGCCTTGTGGTTAAGGGATTCACTCAAGCATATGGGATTGACTATCATGAAACTTTTGCACCTGTAGCAAAACTCAACATTGTTTGTGTTCTTCTCTCTCTAGCATCTAACTTGGATTGACCTCTCTACCAATTAGATGTCAAGAATGCATTCTTCAATGGTCATCTTGAAGAAGTCTACATGAACATTCCTCCTGGAATTGAATCTCTTGCTCCAACCAATAAAGTCTGCAAACTTAAGAAATCCTTATATGGATTGAAGCATTCTTCACGTGCATGATTCGATAGGTTTTCTAAAGTTTTGAAGAGATATATGAGTACAATCAATGCCAATCAGATCACACACTCTTCGTCAAACATTTCTCTAATGGTAAAATAGTTATCTTAATTGTGTACGTAGATGATATTGTTCTAGCAGGTAATTCTACAGTTGAGATGAATAAACTCAAGGAGTTCCTAGCCAAGGAATTTGAGATCAAAGATCTAGGCAATCTCAAATATTTCCTAGGAATGGAAGTAGCCCGAACAAAGAAAGACATATCTATATCTCAAAGAAAATATGTACTTGATCTTCTCAATGTTAAGGAATCTAAGTCCTACATCGGCTAGGGACTATGCTTCTACTGCAGTTATAAGCTTGGACAATTGGGTTGAGTTAGGCTTAGGCTTAATGAAATGGTATCAGAGCTTGGTACCCTGGCGATGGTGATTCCCCTTAACATATTATACCCTTGCATCCTCGTTGATGTGGAGGGCGGCGGTTGAGGAATCTAAGTCCCACATTGGCTAGGGACTATGCTTCTACTGAAGTTATAAGCTTGGGAAATCCTTAACTCCTTGAGGCCTTATTGGATTGAGTTAGACTTAGGCTTAATGACACTTAAAGAAATTGGAATGATGGGATGTAAACCGGTAGAAACTCCGATGGACCCTACAGTAAAACTCGGAATCAAATAAAATAGTGTACCTATGGACAAAGGTCGTTATCAAAGATTAGTGGAAAAATCATTTACCTATCCCACACTAGACCAGATATTGGTTTTTCAATTAGTGTTGTAAGTCAATTTATGAACAATCCTATTGAAGAACACATGGAGGCAATCTATCGTATACTTTGGTATCTCAAGATGACACCAGGAAAAGGATTATACTTCAATAAGAATCCCACTAGAAAAATTGAAATCTTTACAGATGCTGATTGGGCAGGCTCTATAGTGGATCATAGATCTACCATTGGGTACTGTACATCAATATGGGAGAATCTTGTAACTTGGCGAAGTAAGAAACAGTTAGTAATCGTTCGAAGCAGTGCAAAAACTGAATTCAGAGCTATGACCCATGGGATTTGTGAAGGAATGTGGTTAAGAAGACTACTCAATGAATTAGACTTCACAACTACTATACCTATTAGCATGCATTGTGACAATCAAGCTATAATAAGAATTGTAAGAAACCCTATTTATCATGATCGAACCAAACGTGTAGAAATTGATCGTAATTTCATTAAAGAGAAGTTAGATGGAAAAATTGTGGACCTCTTATATACAAAATGAGTTGTAAGTTGGGAATGATCAATATGCATCACCCGACTTCAGGGGATGTAGAATTGTAGAATTTTAGATAATAGTAGTTGTGTACAGGCTGTAATAGTAGTGTATAGACTGTAATAGTGGTGTATTAGTCTAACTTCTAGTCCTATTTATATTACTGTAAATACATTTGAAAAAATATAGAGAAAGAAATAAATAATACTTCAGATTTTTTCTACCATCTCTCTCAATATTTTCTTCACAAATGCTAGCCAACTTGTCCCACTCTTCATCGGTAGGACAAAACTTATAGTTTGAGTCACTCAAAGACAAGCGACATAAAGCCTTTGTATAGTATAGTACACTATCAATCATCAAATATGTAGAATTCCAATGAGTATGCACATCTTGTCTCAATGATTTCCTAGCATCCAAAGACACTACTTTCACAAATTGAACAAATTTTCCTTAACAAATTTTATCAATGGCGTTATCAACGCTGAATATGAAAAAATTGATGCTTACAAACAAGTGAATTATTTAGAGCCACTCTATTAACCAACAGCTCAACACACAAGTCATTAGGTTTCCATTTTCCAAAGTGAGAAAATTTCTTATCAATCCCCTATTCACATAATATATTATACATATTGTCTGACAATGTATTATTATTGTGTGGAGGAGTCATATAAGAAAAATTTAACAATCTTTTTGCAAATTCCAATCTTTGTCATGAAATGACATGTGAGACTAATGTAACCATCAATAACAACAGAGGTCCAACAATCAGATGTTAGACAAATTCTACCATATGCTTTTTACTTTTTCTCTAGAATATTTCTTTAGAATATCTGCCTTAGATGTATTTCTAGACACTAATTTAACATCTGTGTTCAAATACTCCAACATAGCTCTTATTCCCTCGTATTCAATGAATTGGAAAGGAAGATCATGCATCACAATTGCATTGGACACCAAACCCCTAAAATGATCATGATCAAATTTAGGAGATTGAGTTACACCTTTATTTTTCTCAATGATCAATTGACCAATATCTAGATTTTTCCTTTTGAGACAAGCTTCTGTATGCTTTTTAAAATTATCAGTACCATATTTTGATTCAGAAAGGTAGGTTCTACCACAATATATGCAACTGTCTTCTTTGATCATTAGGTTGTGTCTCCCTTAGATGCTCTTTGTAATGAGCTCACCACTTTGATCTTTGGCTTCTTTTTCGAGTTTTGCTCTTTTCCTTTTGATTTGGATTGTTATCATCCTCACATTGGACGACTTCTTCCATAGCTATATTATCATTCAAGTCAGATACTGTTTGAGACACAAGTTTTGATTGCATATGCTCTTCCTCCATAACAACCTGCTTGAAATGAATAAGTAAAATACACATTAGAGACTTTTGATAACACCTTAAATATTTACTCAAAGAGACATCTTATTCAAGGGAAAGAATAATCAATTTACTTTTGTTTTTGGCCATATGAGGCATAGAAAAGACCCCATAAAACAGACCCTTAAAAAAGAAATCATGGATTACGATTACCTTTTCTCTGGCATCAATATCAGCTTCAAGTGCTTATGGGAAAGAATAAGAAATCAAAGATGAGAGTTGTGATTCTTAGAGAGGAATGAGTCTTAGGAGAGATAGACGAGTAGTATGTGTTGTGTGCCCTAGGTTAGAGAAACTGATGAGTCTTACATAAGTATAGAGTTTAAAGTGGATTTTTTTAGTTTTTCATCTTAGGACTTTCTTATTTTTATTGAATAGAATACTAAGCATCTAATCTAAACCTTTTGGAGACTTCATTCTTTGTGATTTTGTGAACGGATCAGTGAAACTAAAGTCTAAAGGTTTTGAAATTAAAAAACTGTAGAATATTAAGGGTTTTGAGATTAATGAAAGGTAAACTTTTTGAAACTTTAAAAAGTAGAACTTTTTTTTCCAGTTTGTTTTGTCTCTTGAACTCCCAGTTGCTTATATGAGTTTGAGAAACTCAAAAGTCTTTATTTTTAAATAATTTATGAAAAAAACTAATCAGGTAGACACGATAACCCATGTGTCAACCTATAATACGATACGAAATAAAACAGGTTCATTAGGTTGACACGAATTTGACATGAAAATTATTTGTGTTGGGTTTAGATGGTGTTATTCAAGTATTGTTTGAATCAGATTATCGCGTCGTGCCTAAAATTACTACCCCTATGGGAAGTAACACTGAATCAATGATCTAGAGTGACAAGGAAGATGTGCTAAAAACAATAGTACCTGAGTCAGCCAAGTTAGTAGCTAAAAGGGAAGACAAAAAATTGGAAGCTAACAAGTAAGATTGTTGCAACAGTCGATTATACTCATCCCGTGGGACCAAGATAGACTCATCAAATGAAATCGAGGGCACAACAGTGGTGGAAGAGGGGTTGCGAGCCTCAAAAAGTGCTTGATGAGCTTGTGGGGGTTTTCCAAATTTCTATCAGCACCTGTCAGATTAATGATTAGTTCAGTCATGATGGACAAAGTAGTAGTAACCCCAATTGTAACCTCACCCTCTTCCTAAATCATCACCTCGACCTCGACCTCGACCACTAATAAAACCACAACCCCTAACATAGGTGGTTAAGGTAGAAGCATCATCAGACGTCGCTAAGAGTGGGATGGTGGAATGAGGGCCAACAAGCATTGCTTGTGAATAAACAGATCGAAATGAAGGAATTTGATTGCCAACCATAATCACCTGTCAAACATGACAATATTTAAGATCCAAGTCAGATAAAAAATTAACATGAAATTCTTCTTGTCGATGCTTAAGAGTATTCAAATCCGAAGTGATTAGGTGATACAATTTAAGTTCCTCCAACTGACCAAACAATTGCCTATAGTATTCACTAACAGATCCCCTATTTTGATTGCAAGGAAGTATACTTGAATACAAGTCAAATATTCGAGAAATATTTTTGTCCTGAGGGTATTGGTCATGCACTGCCTACAATAGCAGGTTCCAGCTATTCCAAAGCCAGTTGTGAACCATGGAATTGTCTTTCTTCCAATTTTTAAATTTAGGTTTATCACGTGCTGGTGGATCATCTGTCAAATAATTGTCCTTTTCCTTAGATTCAAGAAACACTATAATGGCTTCACTCAAGTGCAAATAAACATTACCATTAAATTTAAATGTTGTAATTCTGAAAAGAGGTGTTATCAAACATAGGGGTGACTATATATATATATATATATATATATATATTGTACTGTCGTGTTCAGAATGATAAATCTAAGGGACGATGACAAGAGGTTCCGCAAAATGTAAAGAACTACACCTCTGAAACATATGTTGGACAGTCTCCTCTGGCAGTATTGCAAACTGAAAATCGAACATTAGTAATTTGAAAGAACCTGGCCAACCAACTTCTAGTTGGGAGAGACTTTGTAATTCTCCATATCCAGAAACCTTGAGTTTCTCATTGAATATTTCTCTCTAAATCAGCCTCCATAGATTATCTGATTAAGTGGATGGAAGCACATTCCAAGATGTATCACAGTTCTCCTTTTGTCATGACCACATGACATACTTCTTGTTAGTGGATGAAAGCAATAGCTTCCTCCTCTCCGGCTCTGCAACAACATCACCTGCAATTTTCTAAGAAAGTCAAACTTTCTTACTATTAGTAACTTTGTGGTAGATCTAGTCTTAGTTTTGTAAATATATATTTTGTGAGTTTATTTTTAGGTTGGGAGCTAGTTTATGACATGTTAAAGTTGTGAATAGTGTAGGGACCATTATGCTTGAAAATAGATTCTTGTTTCCCGCCTTTTGGGTATTTCTGTGATGACAATTGTTTCCTTTTACGTGGTCTTATGTCTATCAATATAAAATTTGATCGCATTGTAAAGAAAAATGTTAAGAAAATAATAACTAAAAGCCTATATTTATATTTTGGGAGGCTTTACTGCTGACTTTCAAATAATCTTCAGGGCCTATGGGTAAACATAAAAAAGGATCAGCTATTTTGTCTACTCGGACCAAATGGAGCCGGGAAAACAACAGCAATCAATTGTTTGACAGGAATCACACCAGTAACGGGTGGAGATGGTAATATGTCAATTTTCATTGGTTCTTCAACGGAACCATCGGTCATATAACAAAAAAGACTAATACTTTTTTTCTTTGGGGTAAATTGTACTAACTTTTTAACAGCATTGGTATATGGGAATTCTATACGAAGCTCAACTGGCATGTCAAAAATCCAAAAATTGATAGGAGTTTGTCCTCAGGTAAAATGGTCTCTTTCTCTCTCATTGATACAGTGTATCTATGGACCTGAAGTTTTCAAGACAGTTATAGCAGCTTTTACCCTTAGAAGTGTTTGTAAACTAAGGATAACATTTCCTTACATTGTGCACTTATTCATAGTTTGATATTCTTTGGGATGCATTATCTGGACAAGAGCACCTCCATCTTTTCGCTAGTATCAGAGGTCTATCCCCAGACTCGATAAAATCGGTATGTTAAACACAAACTTGAAAGTGTACTTTCATGCTGTATTCCTGACAAATATGTAGTCTAGAGTGGACATCCTCTGTCACAACCAAGTATTCTTTTGCCCTCATATGCCACTATAAAGTTTTGTAAAGTTGGCTACCACAGTTAAACAAAAATTCCTTTTTTTTAATCATTGACAGTCATTAATAGCAATTTAAATGCTTAATGATTTAATGCAGATCACTGAAAAGTCATTAGCAGAGGTGAGACTGACCGAGGCAGCAAAAATGAGAGCAGGCAGTTATAGTGGAGGAATGAAGCGCCGGCTCAGTGTTGCGATAGCACTCATTGGTGATCCAAAATTGGTCATCTTAGATGAACCTGTATGAAGTTTAAAGAACATTATGAAAATTAGAACCTTTTCCATTGTCTATTGGGATATTTATTTTTCCTTGTCTCACTGAACTTCATTTACTCTATCCGATTATATTATTTGCATTCTGATTTGCAGACAACTGGAATGGATCCAATAACAAGAAGACATGTATGGGACATTATAGAGAATGCGAAGAGAGGGCGAGCTATTATCCTAACAACACACTCAATGGAAGAAGCAGATATTTTAGGTGACAGGATAGGGATAATGGCAAAGGGTAGGCTTTGTTGCATTGGTACTTCAATTAGGTTGAAGTCACGGTTTGGAACTGGTTTTATTGCTAACGTGAGCTTTGCTGGTAACAATAACGAACAAACTCTTTCAAATGGGGATGTAGTTAATGCAACCAGTTGCGAGGCTGTGAAGCAGTTCTTCAAAAAGGTATGTTCATTAATAAATGCTTTGGCATTAAGAATTGATTCTATTCAAAAGAGATGATTAAAATATTTCTTCTACATTTAAGGGTTGATTTCTGCATTTGGGAATTTTTTGACAGCGTTTGGATTTGTTACCAAAAGAAGAGAACAATTCATTTTTGACATTTGTCATTCCTCATGATAGAGAGGGTCTTTTGCTGGTAAGCATAGCAGGTTTTATTTCATATTGTTTTCTGTTTCTCTGTTTTCCTCTTAAAGTATAAACTTTGAATTGAGGTTGAAAAAAATTCACCCATTCACCATGAGGTTCATTAACATTAGATATCAAATAATATTTTGTATTTTTTGCTGATAAGAGTTTATGCTCAACCTCTTTGTTTAATGAAACATAGATAAAACAAGCGTATAATCACTTAATACACTGCATTATTGCAAGGATGTCACTGATGATACAAGCGTATAATCTCTTAATACACTGCATTATTGCAAGGATGTCACTGATGATACGGAGAAGATAATGTTTATGATTTTGATTAAATACTTAGGTCCTACTAAAAGAAATCAGTAGAGGAACTGAAATTGAAAGCTACAACTGAAAAGAACACTAAGGAAGAAAACTGGTTCTTCTTGAATTCTCAGAGAATACTTACAACTGAGCACTATAAAAAATCAGACTACCAGTCAATTGCTATTTATAGCCAAATCATAACTGGGTCTATAAAACTGAGACTAAGTGGCATGTCTCTAACTCACAAGCTATCACAAGCTATAAGGAAGCTTCTTGGGAAATATTTAAAACTGTTATTCAATTGATACAATCTGCTAGCTTGGCTTACGGGCTCTTCCTAGCTTAATTACACTAGTTAACACTTGGTTCAACTACATTAGCTAATTACATAAGCTCACATAGGTGCAACAATGCTAAATATAAGCTAGTAGCAGCTCCAGTTAGCACTTATAACAGCAACCTTCACATGTCAGCTTGCAGCCTAAGTTTTTGGCTTTGCATTCTCTTCTTTACTCTCATCACCTACCTCTGTAGGTCAAGAAATAATTGTTACTAATGACTTTGAAATCTTCTCATTTTCTTAAGATAATATATGGAAGTTTCTCGGAAAATTAGAGAAATTAGAAACTAGTACGATGGTTTTAAAATGGAAAATGGAAAATAGAGATTTACAACATTATGTCAAACAGTGCTCTCTTTTTTTTCCTTATTTTTAAGGTAAATTAATGTTAGTTTTTCTTATAAACATAATGAGCATTGTTAAGAACCGCATTTGCTTTCGTATGAAGAAAAAAGGAAAAGATGTCAGCAGTCCACTTCCTTGTTTGTATTTAATGCAGGCCCTGCATAATTCCAATGGCAAGCAAATTGCTCCTAACTTATCAGGCAGTCTTGCTTCATAAGTAACCAGAACGGCTGGTTTTGAGAAATCTCCAAAACTTTTACTTGGTCTTGTTAGTAGTTAGTGAGTGTTCACTTTTAGAACCTTCAGAACTCATAATTTCACTAAACCTTTCACCCTTTCTATTCTACTATTTTCCAAATTAATAAATTCAAACACTTGGATCTATTGTGAACCCTCTTTATCAAGAAAAGGGTGTTTACCAACCACTTCAGTAAATTCATTTCTCTGTCAATTTTTTTCCCCTGCTGCATAATGTTTTTCTTCTGGTTCATGAACAGAAATTTTTTGGGGAGCTCCAAGATAGAGAAAATGAGTTTGGTATAACGGACATCCAACTTGGCCTCACAACTCTTGAAGAAGTTTTTTTGAATATTGCAAGGAAAGCAGAGCTAGAAACTGCTACAGCTGAGGGAATATTAGTCATTCTCACTTTAACATCTGGAGCATCAGTTCAGGTAAACAAAATTAGTTGTTGAATTTGCTCTATATGCACCAAGGAAGAACGTATAGTGTTGTGAACCAAAAGAAAAATATTTTACCATCTACTACAGATACTTCTTATTTTCAAAAGGAGCTAGGTTATAATATCATTTTCTTCCAATGTTTATGTAGATACCAATCGGAGCTAGGTTTGTGGGGATTCCGGGAACAGAAACTGCAGAAAATCCTAGAGGGATTATGGTGGAAGTTTATTGGGAACAAGATGATTCTGGTGCCCTTTGCATCTCTGGCCACTCAATTGAAACTCCAATACCTCCTAATGTTCAGCCAATAGCTCCTTTACGTGCCCCTTCACACAGGAATCAACCAGTAAATGGAATCGTGATTGATCCTGATCAGATTATTAGTATTAATGATCAAACTTTGTTAATGGGTTGAAAAGGTAGCTCCTATTTTTCAATTTTCTACATGCCTCACTTTTGCACGGAGAATAACGGTTAATTCATTGAATGTTTCTCAAGATTTCATATAAGATATTCATTCTATTTGTAAAAATAAAGCCTAGTGCTTCCTGGAATTAGCACAACTGGTAACCCTCATGAGGCCACTTTAACTATCATTAATCACTTATTAGGCAAGTTTAAAAAAAAAAGACTTTTTGTGTCAGATATAAATTATCAAAATGAGAAGAGATTAGATTTAGACCTCTATTCTTTTTGTAGAAAGCATAACTTATCTAAACAGTTATTTAAGCTCTGAGAAAGTTTTATATGAGGCAGTTTCATGGGTGAGAAAGTTTTATATGAGGCATTAGTTGCATGTAAATGACCCGTTTGTCGAGAAAACATCAACTATCAATGCACCAATCTCATATATAATTTTGCTTGAGCTGGACCCCAATGAGTTTAATGGTGCATTGAAAGAGCATAACCTACATGTGACTACGTTTGAACTGAAAACCAATAATACAATACATCACGAATCATGCAATAAATAATCACAGGTTAAAAGTAATAAATAATGATGTTGAGTATGAAAGTAAGTCACCTTATTGTCATGATCTTAAATCTCAAGTAGCGATCGTGCGACATTTAGTAACGTCTGTTGCACTAAGCCTGTTTTTAACCTGAATGAAACACTTCAAAGAGACTAAAAAGAGAGTTTGTAAAGAATACTTTGTATTGCTTTAAAGAGAGATTATCTTACAATTTCCCAAGGATGAATACAAATGAAGACCAATAGGTCTATTTATAGTATGGCACCAAGCTTAAGACTATGTCACAACTTTCTATATTCTTTTAGGTTTAGAATGTACAAGATAGTTCTAGTTTTATCTACAACATACCACAAGGTTCTAGGACCTTCTACCCAACTCTAGAGTCTTCTAGGTTTGTCTAGTTCCTTCATGCAAGTTCTAGGATGTTCCATAAGCTTCTAGAGGCTTCTAGAGACTTCCACATCCTTCATGATTCATCCAACACGTTCTAGAATATTCCAGCCCATTCTAGCACCTTCAAGCACATGCTAGTATACTCTGGAGCATTCTAGAGTCTTCAAGGCTTGAGTTGAGTCCATCCAATTCTAGCTTCTTCTAGACATCTCTAGGCCACTCTAGAACTTTCTCATATAGAAAAGTCTAGATCTTTTACGCAAGCACCATTTCTTTGGATTTTAAGGGACATTTTGAGCGAGACGTAACATTATGCCAAGATAAAAGTTCTTTTAGTTTTTTTTATTTTTGTTGAATCATAAGTCAAAATTGTTTGTTGCATGTTCCCAAATATTTCCGAAGCTTGTGCTATGTCATTGGTTGTTCGATTAGCAAGTTACGCAACTTAAAAGGAAATTCTTAATATAACCATCACATCACCAAATATCACTTATGTGTCATATATCTAATGTCATTTATATTTGGCAAACAACCACTTCAAACCTAAGTCGTGTTGATGTATAGTAATGCTATATAGAATTGCTCAACTTAAAAGCATTTCTTTGAAGGTGGTGCTCTTAATGTCATTAGCTTTCTCAATGATCAAATTAATTATGTTACATGGTACGTAGGCTAAGCAATATTTGGAGCAGGTAGTTCGTGTTATACCTTATATTATTGTTGTAACTTCTAGTGAATATCTTGAAATTGTAATGATATTGCATGCACATTGTTTTAGCAACTTGACTATTGTTTTGTCCCAAACCACTCTGCCGAGTTCGTAATGGGAGTGTGCCATACCAAAGAGGTTGTGGGTTCAAGCCTCATGTGAGGCATAATTTGTAAGGAGAAACTATGATCGAGAAAGAAGAAAAAAAAGAAAGAAAGAAGAAGCTTAACTACTATTTTGTAAAATGGAGAAATGTTTCAATTTTCAACCATTAGCTTTTCATTTTAGGGATCTCTTTAAGCAATATTCTGGCATAATTATGTAACTAGGGATGAGAGTGGTGACATACGTGAATAGCTATGGTAATGACCATGTAAGGATTTCAAGAACTCAAAATCATGATAATCACACTCAAGAATTGATTAAACGAATTGTTGAATAGTTTGTAAAATGATAATATCATAAATCAACAAAAAACATAAAGACAATATTTAAGTGGTTCGGCTCCTATATCTATTTGGCCTAATCCACTTGAAAAGGTAAATCACATATTTACTATGAATGGATTATTTTACAGAGAGTATCACAACAAGAACTTCAATAGAGAAGCAACCTAACACAGGCAAAATAGTAACATTACCATCTCGAAGTTCTTTACACTCAAAGACTTAAAAATATTATAGAAAAAACTCATAAAATTACACAAAGAGGAGGAGAAGAAGAAATAAGCTGAGATTTTATGCAAAACCCTAAAAGAGGTATAAATGTGTTGAAGAGGAAATGTCCATAATACCCTTAAGCATTCATATAAGGCCAAAACAACCCAAAATACAATACATGGCCCAAAGGTCCAATACACAAATAATACAATAATTCATGTATCAAAATTAACTAACTTAATTATACATGAGCACAATACATCATAAAAATAACATGAATGTCGTTTTAACCTTTCAATCCTAATAACTAAGTATGAGACACTTTAATCAAATTCATGCAATGCTTAAATTTGATTAGTAGTATAGCCTTAGTGAGCATATCAGAAGGATTTTCCTCAATGGAGACTTCGTCTAATTTGAATAGACCTCATGTAACTATATCCTTAATAAAATGCAATTTGACATTTGTATGTTTAAACCATGAATGAAACATGGGATGTTTAGACAAATGAATGACACATTGGTTATCATAGAACACAATATCAACAACATCATCACTTACAACACCATGTTGTCTTGTAAAGCCTCTCAACCATAAGTTTTCTTTAATTTTTTTTATGCAAGCAATAAATTCAACTTCTATGATAGATAAGGAAACCACATATTGTAGGGTGCCTTTCCAAGAAACAATATTTCCAAAAACAATCAAGATGTGTAAAACCCATAATTTCATTATAAATAATTATAGTACTTAAAAATAAATTCTAAATAATATGATACAATATAGGGATGTAATGTGAAATTTTTGTGTGAAAAATCGGATCGAATGGGAAATTTGGGTACAACCATTACCACCTCGTTGCCACTTCTAGCGAGCTCCCTTGATTGACTATAAAGTGGTAGCCATACCACCCATTTTTCTTACATTTTTACTTCCTTCCTTTCTTCTACACTCTAATACATCTTCTCCCTAAGTTTTTCAAACTTTTTGGTACAATTTGGAAGGAATTTTGGGGACAATTATATGTGTATTCAAGTCAAGGATTCGAGGTAGCATTCTTACTCTAACCTTTTAAATTCATGCATTATTTTTATAAAAAAAATTGTCATACATCATATGTTATGAATAAAAGTAGAAAATTGGATGCCATAATTTTATAAGTAATGTTATAATTTCAGAAATGATGTTTAGAATGTTATACTCGTCATAATGTTTTATAATGTATACATTGGAAATATTTTGTATATAAAACAAGTATCAAACATTGATATGAAATGAACATTGAAAATGTGATATGACATTCTAGAATTTTGATACATGCATCATGAGAAATGAGTTATTTTGTAGGGAGTGACATGTATGTTACCTTGCAGAGTATGGTACTCATGGGCTACTGGTTATAGTAGATAGATTTTGACAGACTACAAGTACGCATTTGTATCACATATATCATGAGAGGTTTTCCATCTATGGTGCCTTATGATTATGTTTCTAGTAGTAAGTATTAATCGTAGATTTTTACAGTTGTGAATTGTTACCATGGTGGATTGTTGTGGATGTGGATTATTACGGTGCTCGCACAAAAGTCTCGGAGTTATACCTCCCATTGTGTTTGGAGCTTGCCATCTATTGGGTCTTGGATTTGATATTTTAGTTTGCACATAGGCATATCTGTTGGACCCTTAGATAAGGGCTTATATGATGTGATTTGATGAATACATGTACCATATGTATTGTGGGCATACATGGGGATAAAGGTAGGCCCAAATATGTCTCGGAGTTGGACAACACATGTGTCCATGTATTTGGATGATCGATACATATAGGGTTACATATCATGCATTGGATTTATGCATCATGTTTTATATTGGCATGCATTGGGATACCTATGTTGTACTTTTCCTCTGTTTTCACGAAAGCAAGAAGGTACAAGTATACCTAGAATTTGTGATAAAAATCTCCCCATTTCATATAATGATAATGCTACCACTCATGAAATTTTATTAATAAACATTATGCATGATTATTTTTTGGAAATGTATAATAAAGTAGACTTCTACATTGCTATGTGTAGCTCACCCCATTTTTCCCTTACCTCCAGATTAGGATTTGACAAATTGGTGCATACTTAGAGATAAGGAAAGAAGAGAGATTTAGATTATAAAATTGTATTCCATTTTGTAACCTTTATTTGGAGTAAATGCTGAGATATGGTGTAAAAATGAATTATATTTCTAATATATGTATTTTATGACTTGTAATTTAAGTAGTTTTGTTAAATTATGTTTTAAATAGGAATATCCCAAATTAAATTGAAATTTTATTAAATAAATCTTTTGATAATGACCTTCTTTTGTCTTTCTTCCCTGCAAAATTGGATATAAAATAACCAGATATAGTAGAAATATAATATACATTTTTATTGAACATTAAACAAGTATTAACGGTGCTTTTTAAATATCTAAGGATCCACTTAATAGCTTGCCTATAAGTTTTACCAGGGTTAGACACGTACCTACTAACCACACTCGCAGTATAAGCAATATCAAGCCTAGTACAAACCATTGCATACATAAGTGATCTTATAGCATTAGAATATGGGACCTTGCTCATATTTTTCTTTTCTTCATCAGTTACAGGGAAATCAGTAAGGGACAATTTAATATGAGTTCCTAAAGGAACACTAACAAGTTTGGCATCAAACATAGAAAAAAATTTCAAGATTTTTTGAATGTATGATTGTTGAGACAAGAAAATATTACCAGAAGACCTAATAATATCCATACAAAATATCCTTTTCAGTAAGTCTTAAATCTTTCATTTCAAAAGTTGACAATTTAGATTTTAAAGAATCAATCTCATGTTTACATTTACAAGTAATAAGCATATCATCAATAAATAATAAAAGATAAATGAGACTTGAAACATTTTTCAGTTTAAAGAAAGCACAATTATCCTAATCACATCTTTCAAATTCAATATCAATCATAAATATATTAAATCTTTTATACCATTTTCTAAGAGTATGTTTTAAGCCATACAAAGATTTATTCAATAAGCATACAAGGTTTTCATTACCATTTTTAATACAACCTTCAAGTAGCATAATATATATTTTCTCATCTAAGTCTTCACACAAGAAAGTTATTTTAACATCCATTTGTTCAATAAACAAATCAAATTTAGCAACAAGAAATAACAACGTTCTAATGCACATAAACTTAACAACAGGAGAGAAACTTTCTTTAAAATAAATGCCTTTTCTTTGTGCAAAATATTGAGGAACTAACCTAGCTTTATATCTAGTAGGTTCAACATCTTTAATTCATTCTTTCATTTTAAATATCCATATAGACCCAACTACTTCAAAATTCTTAGGCCTTTAAGAAAAATTCCTTGTATTATTTGTATTTAGTGAATTTAATTCATCCAACATGACATTTATCCAATCAAAAACATTAGAAAAATTCATGGCATCATAAAAAGACTTGGGTTCAGAATCATCTATTTCAGAAGCGACAAATAAGGCATATGTAATTAAATGTATACATTTAATTTTAGATACTAGAAGGGAATTAGACACTATTACAATACATATATATAGCCTCAGACATTTAGCCTCAGTTTTTATAAAAACCAAAGCCATAGGGTTTTGGCCTCGGTTATTTAAAAATCGAGACCATAAACATACCCTATGAATTTTCTCTCTTTTATACATAACATTAAATGTTTCTATTAATTTTTTCCTTTTTCTCTTCTTTTTCCATTTTCCCTTTCTCTTTTCATTTTAATTCCCTCTCTCTCTTTTTTTTTCACATGCCAACTGATCGATTCCATGCTTTATTTCTGTTTTACTCTAGCTAGAATGAAAGCTCTGGAAACATTTCTTCGTTAGTGGCATTGCTAGTTATGGCATCGCTAGTTGTGGTATCTTTGGTTATGGCATCAGAGTTAGTGGTTCAGCTCAGATGGGATGAAATACTTTCGCACGTTGGTGGACTTTTTTGGTGTTGGTACTTGGAAGCTTGATGTTCACGGTGGTTGGCATCACTCGTATACTTTTTTCCTTTTCTCGGCCAAATTTTTACTCTTTTTTTTTTTTTTCCTTTAACCCTTTCCTATTCGCCAGTGTGAGCATTTCCCCAACACTAGCTATGTGATATACATCTTCATGCTCTTCCCTTACCCTGTTGCTCACCTCCCCTCATCGAACGCTCACTTGGGTAGTTGGTTTCTCAGCTCAAACTATATTCAGATTTGGGTTTGTCACTTTTCCCCTATCTTTCTTCCAAATACCCACTAAGTGAAGGTTTTTTATTTTATTGGTAGATGCTTCTCGTCTCAATCTATATCAGTTGAGGCAATGATGCTTTTGTTGAACAAACTCTAGAAATGTGCTAATGAAGTTGGAGTAAGGGTTTGAAGGAAAGAATACTTTAATTTTTGAATTTATTAATGTTGATGATGATTATTATGTTCCAATCGAAGTCATTGTATCTTTGATGGAGCTCTAGTGGTGTTAAAGAAATTTTTGGTTGGAATGGTGGCTAGGTAGGTTGATTTTAGCTTTTGTCCATTTTGGATTCATGTGATTGACTTGTCTCATGCAACAAAACCAGTTATGGTAGCAGAATGAGTAGTCATGTCCCAAGTGAAGACAGTTCGCTTTTGGGGTTCTATTTTGAGGAAAACCATCTCCTCTTGGTTTATGATTTTCTACCAAAGGGAAGCCTTGAAGAGAATCTTCATGGTATGTAGCTTGAAATATATGCACTTTAATGGTATAAGCACTCAAATAAGGAGAGGGCAAAGCAAAATTGACATCGAAGAGTAATACTTGTGCAATTGAATAAATGGTATAAGCTTTGCCTTTATAGTTGTGTGACTTTTCACAATTTTCCTATACTTTCTTAAGCATTTATGGATTGCCTGGTTGTGGTTGTATAATTTTATTTCACAAATTAGAATCCCAGTAATGTTATATGGTTCAATTTTTCTTCTATAATACACTGGTCTTTCTCTTATTTTTTTTCTTTTTTTTTTGGCGTAATTGTAGATCCATTTATGGGATTTTAGATGGAGTTACACTTCAAAAGAAATTGTAAAGAGGATCTAAGCTCAAATACTATCCTCTGGCATCATAAATGGTGATTATGTCAACATAATCTTCCATACTAGTATATAAAACACTATGATTAATAGTGATATCATAAGCATGTAAAAAACATTTTTTTTGGTATAAAAGTATTAGCAAAGTTGTGGAATTGAAATGTAAGAGATATTTTACAGCTTTAAAAGAACACATCCATTTCGATGATCTTTCTGTAGAGGTTAGTGAATAATTAGTCTGAGCAATGTTGTGGAAAATAAACCTTTTCTTTCTATATATTATTGTTAATAAAATTCAATATTGTGTAGTATTGTTACTGCATGTTGATGAAATGGTGAGCAAATATAATTTTCATTTGCTGCTTTGCTTTATGAATTTTTTTTGACATCCTTAGGTTTCTAAAATCCCAGTACCATCACCAGCATATAATTTTTTAGTCTTATCTGTTTTCCTATCTGACTTGTGGGTTAGAAAATTAAAATTTTATTGAGATTTGTCAACTATTGATTGAATTCCCTTTTTGAATCAAATTTAGACTTGAAGACAGCATTAGGAAAGAAACAAAAAATATGGAAAATCAGCACCTCTACAACCATTAACAGAAATCCAGCGCATTCACATAGGTCGACTTATGGATAAATAAATAGATGACTATAAGGTAGTTTATTCTCCTTTTTCCCCTTCCAATTAATAGATTTCTTCCTTCCTTTGCTCACAAGCTCTTTTACATGCAAATCATGTTTATGGATGCAAAACTAAATGCAATGCAACATTTTGTTGCAACATTCAGTAACTGGTATGTACCTTTATATTTTAGTATCACTGGTGTTGGTGCCTAGTGCTTTGCACTAGCACTGGTACTAGTATTGGCCCAGTCTTTGGGTGTTGGTGTTGAGTCTTTGGTTCTTGAAATGCAGGTGCACGATCTTTGGTGTTGGTGCTAGTGTTGGGTGCTAGTACCGGTATCGAGTGCTTGTGCTGGTGCTGGGTATTGGTGTTGGTGTTGGTGTTGGGTGCTAATGTTGGGTGCTGGTGTTGGTGCTGGTGTTGGTGTTGGTGTTGGGTGCTAATGTTGGTTCCGTGTGTCGGTGTCTGATGTTGGTGCCTAATGTTGATGCGGGTGCTGGTGTTGAGGCAAGATTACTTTTACCTTTTCTTTTTCTTGTAACTTCTCTTTCAACATGCATATTTTACAGATTTTAGAGATGCTTATTATGTCAATTTGGTAGTGGGAATAATACTTTTAGAAATATAGGCAAATGATGTGTTATGATATTCCATCATTTTCACTTCAGTTTGAAAGAGAGAAGAAATTTTAGAATAGATATTTGATGTTTAATTTATGGATTGTAGATTGATTTTAAATGGAAAATGTGAAAAACTAAATTACAATTTGGTTTACATGAATTTTGAATAGATATTTGATATTTGTATCAGTTAGTCTAACATATTTTGCAATTATTTTTGGTGAAATATTCACATGTATGATTGGCAAAATGTCTTCCCTATTTCTTTATTCTTTCTTGATTTTGTGGCTTCTTGTTTCTTGATTGCTTTTAACATGTTGTCTTGTTTATAGGTTGAGGATGGTGAAATATCTTTGTAACAACATTCATGTATCCTTCTAGTTTATGAACTTTAGTAATTTTATTAAGTGTATCTTTAACGAAAGCATTGATGATTCTATCATGATTAGAAATATTTAAATTATGGTGAACCACAAGTACCTCCTTTGATATTTTTGCAAATATCAAGTTGGCTCCACAATTTTTAAAAAAGTAGACCAAACATCTTTACACTGATCTATACAGGTTATTTCTATTGTACACTGTGTTTATGGTTCATTCTTATTACTTGCTTACATAGCTTTCTTGCTATGCTATGTTAGACTATGTTTTGAGTATATTGTAAACAGATTTTATGGTGCACTCTTATTTTATATGCTGTTATTTCTTTTTCGTGGTAGGCACCGGGCACTAGGCGTACTAGTGCACCAGAGGCACCAGCACACCAGTGCACCAGGCACCAGGTGCACCAGCACACCAAGCGCATTGTGTTTTGAGTCTTAAAATAAATAAAAATAAATACTATATATGCTCAAGTTATTTCTATTGTACACTATGTTTATGGATTTTTAGAGTATAATAAACTCTCGAATGTAATTATACTTTTAATTTTAATATAATATGATTTTTAATATTGTAATTAATAATTACATTTTTTAATTTATGCATATCCTATGGTCTCAATTATTAGAAAACCGAGGCCATAGGGTGTAACTATGACCTTGATTATTAGAAAACCGAGGCCATAGGTACACCCTATGGCCTCTTTTTTCTAATCACTATGGCCATAGGATGTACCTATGATCTCTCTCACTTAGGTCTTAGTTCTTATAACCATGTCCAACCTACAGTCATGGTTAAAAAGCTGAGTCTATAGGTATAAATTGTAGTAGTGAGAGTACCTTTTAGGAGGAACAATAGACCTTCTAGATCTATCTCTATTCAATTGGTAATTAGTTAGTTCAAGGAAACTACCAGAAAGATCAAGATCCTCAACAGTTCCATCATTATCATTGGTATATGTTCTATCAATTATAATATCACGAGGATAAGGGGTTGTAAATACCTCCACCTCAATCTCAAAATTATCATTCTGAGATGGTATGGCACCTACCTCCACCTCATCAGAAGTATCCATATTATTAGAGGAAAAATAATGAAATTTTAAGTCACTATAAAATTGAGATTCATTGAAAACAATAATATATACCCTAACAATCATGTCCATCCCAACCATCCTTTTTGTCATGTACTTAATACCGCCCTATTTTTTATCCACGAACCACCTTTCATTGTTTATTACAAAATAATTTAAAAATATAATTTTTATATAAACTAAATTTATGTAACTATTAACTCATTTGAAGCATCATATCTCATAATAACAATGACTACCATCAATTCATTCCCTCCAATCTTCTTGACTTATTATCCTTTTATGACCACCTTATATTTGATCAAAATCACTTTCACCTTAGGTTTGATTGAATATAAGACAATCAGATGAAGGGATCAGTGAGATACAAAGAAATGAGCTGGTAATGGCGATAAATGGTAGAAATATTTACTTTAAATGAGTTGGTGTTAACCTAACTACACATTTAGTAAAAACTTACAGCTTCAGATTATTCTGTAGTAAATAGTGAAAATTGATTAATTGATAAAAGAATAAATAGGAGGGGGAGGATAGTGGAGTTTGACAATAACTGTTAGGGTGGTATGAGATGTTTTCATATTAAAATGAACAAAAATAAATAAAAAAATGCATAAAATGATAAATATTTTTTAAAAAATTAGACTATTGGTGTACCTTTTGTTAAATGAGAGACTAGTAATATACTCGTATGATAATATAAGTTCAAATATATATTTTTATTTAATAAAAATACCACTAAAATACCAAATCCTACTTCTTAATGTATATGATAAATCATGGTTAAGTAGATAGAAGGAGAAAAAAAGGTACAAATATCATTATCACACCTTTTTTTGTAATAAAAAAATATTAACTCACTTTATAAATTTTAATATTAATTACGTTTTATGTCTATAAAGTATGGAGAATTTAGAAAATATTCAAAACGTTTATTTTGTTATAGTTATGCTCACAACGTATGTATAACGATAATTTATGTCCAATTTTGAACATAATAATATCATTATCTATATGTTATAGAAATACTTATAACTTTAAAAATACAAGTTATTGAACATGTTTTTATCATTACTCTTACGTTGTGGGTATAATTATATAAAAATAAATATTTTAAATATTTTATCAAATTATTTTATACAATACAAGCATAAATTATAATTAATTTTAAATTTTATAGTACTAAGATAATACTAAAAAAGATACCTTAAAAAGAAAAGAAGAAACATAAATGTTAAGAGAAATTAGGATAAGATATTAATTTCTCAAAATGTAAAGTCTAGGTAATTACTCTAACATACTTTAACATTCCTACTCAAACTTATTTATGAAATTTCACTACTACAATACATACATATAGTCTTAGACATTTAGCCTCAATTTTTTTAAAAACCGAGGTCATGAGTTTTAGCCTCGGTTATTTAAAAACTGAGGCTATAGACGCTATTAATTTTTTTATATTATTCTTTTTTTTTCCTTTTTTCCTCTTTTTTTCCCTTTTTCTTCTTTTTTTTTCTTTTTTTTTCTTCCTTTTTTCTTACTTTTTTTCCTTTCTCGGCCCTAATATATCATAGGGTTTTCGTATAGAGCATATATATACATTCTTTTCAGAGATGATCAATTGACCCTCTCTAGCTGTCGCTCTGCGTCTCGTCTCGCCGTCTGTCCTCGTCTGGCCGTTCTCGTTCCCTTGTTTCTTTTTCCCCCCTCACGCGCTGGAGATGTATTTCCTCATCGTGCGACTGATCTACTCTTCGAATTCACTCTAGCTGAGGTACGTATATTCAAATTTTGTTTATTAGGTAATCATCCCATGGATGGTTTACGTCTTATTTTTCCTCCTACTACAACATCTGTTCTTTATGTGTTAGTATGTCATTATTCTTTATTTGTTGTTTTGTCTCAGCGATGAACCCATTATTGAAAATTCTTGTTCATAATTTTTGGGATGACTTTGATCTGATTAATGGAACCCAGGTTTTAATTTTTGGGGTATCATATCATTACTCTTTATTTTAGTTTACATTGAAGTTGTAATCTCTAGTCATGTTGGATCTTGTTTGTTTGATAGATTTTTCTTAGTTCTCATTATGCTGGACAAGATCTAGATCTAAAGTTTAGAGCCGGTGAACCTTGGAAGAAGGTATTTGGCCCTGTTTTTATCTATCTTAATTCTTCTAAAATGGGTGATAACTAGTATGAATTTATGGAATCCTATAGTTTAATCCTTAGCTGTTTAATCCTAAGAGAAGTAAATTCATTTTACTATTTGAGTTCTCATATAAATTCTTATGTTACGATAAAAAAATATAAGTTCTATTGTTGATTATAATTTTTTTTGTTTATACTATTACAGTGGCATTTTGCCAGCAATTGATGTATTCTCTAGCCATATATTGGTAGGGGTAAGTTAATGTTCATGCTTCAATTTTCTTTTATTAGCTTTAGATGCAAATGTCATAATTCTTATTGTACAGTTGTGTTAGTTAAACGTGTGTTACTATTGGAGGTAGTTTATGATGTACTTTGGCTTCAATAGTAGGGTAAATACCCTTTAGCTCTCTCGTTATGATAAGGCTATTTTTTATCACAAATTTCAACTCTTATTCTTGAATTTGGTTCCTATCCCAAGTATGGTATCTTATTTCGTATTTTTTTTGGTTTGTGCAGAAAGTATATATGTATTTTAGGGGATACAAATGAGATTATTTATTGTTATGATCCAATTTCCCTTCAAATTATATTCTCTTTCTAGGCTGATTTTGCATATATATGCACGTCTCCTTTTACAGTTGTTATCACTGTGAGTATAAGTTTGACAGGATAATGAGTATGCCAAAATCCAAATACATATTAAGACATTAATTGTAGTGTTCTATCAACAGTTGATGTTCTATTATAGCTTCACGTTTATGGTTTAACATTCAAAATGAATGCTTTGATTGATATAGATATTCTTGTAGAAGCCTTCTTTATACGCCTTCAAGGGATTGGCTAGTAGGTTTGCCCTAGTTGAAGTACACTTGACCACTTCAGAGGTTCAGTCACAGTGCTACAAGACCAGGGCTTAATTTTGTACCGGAAGATGTACGAGGTCCAAATAGATTTCTTTCTAATCCAGCGCAGCATGTGCACCAGCACAACAGATGCACCAGGCAACAGAAGGCAGCAAGCAGTAGATGCACTGTGTTTTGAATCTCAAAATAGATACAAATAAATACTATACTCAAGTTATTTCTATTGTACACTATGTTTATTAATTTTTAGTGTATAATAAACTCTCGAATGTAATTATACTTTTAATTTTAATATAATATGATTTTTAATATTATTTTTAATAAATTTATAGTAATTTATATTGATTTAATTTTTAATATTCTAATTAATAATTGTATTTTTTTTAGTTTATGTATACCCTATGACCTCGGTTATTAGAAAACCGAGGCCATAGGTATCCCCTATGGTCTCTCTCACTTAAGTCTCGGTTCTTATAATCGTGGCTATAGACCTATGATCACGGTTAAAAACCGAGGTCATATATACTTTTTTTAATAGTGAAATTTTAATAGATAAAATAGTTATTTGTATATTAGTTTTTAGCCTCGTTATTATGTCTTTCAAGTAAAGTTAAAAAAATATTATAGTTTTTGATAATTGTATAGTTTTTTTAATAGTGAAATTTTATTCATGCATGCATGAACATATTGTACAACACTTAAAGTTATTTGTGTTTATCAAAATATAACCTAAAATCCTATATTTTTTGACATAAATTGAGAGCCCTTTCTAGCTATCAAAAAATTGTATTTCAATAAAGATTATAGCACATTGCATCAGCTTTTTAAGGCACTTTAATTAACCTCAATTAAATATTAGATTAGAATTATATGGTAATAATAATGATAGCTAATCAATGAAACATTTTATTTGAAGTATGAATTGTTTCCACAATGATCTAGGTTTAGGATTTAAAACTTTCTTATACATACAAACCTATGGCTACACCACACAACATACATAACCCACACGCACACAAAAAATGTATGCTTTCAAAGCACATGAATTTTACAGTTTTTATTTATTATTTTTTATAATCATATAACTTCTTTTTAAGATTCTATCTTGTTTTTTGCCAATTCTTCGTATGAGTAATAAGATTTATTAAGTTAATTATTAATATATAAAATAGTTATTGTGTATGAGTAATAAGATTTATTAAGTTAATTATTAATATATAAAATAGTTATTGTTATTAATCTTAAATTAAATCTTTTATTTTAAAATTTTTAGTTATAAGTTTATTGATATGTTTAGAACTAGAATTAAGATTTGTTTACTATTAAAATCAATCTAAGACATATATGGACAATGATATTTGTGTACTAACATTTTGCAGGTTATATATTGAATATGATTGATTGTGAGTAACTAATTGGAACTTGGTCCGGATTCATACATAGTAATCTTGGAGGCTGTAAAAATAATACAAAAGCTAAAGTAAATTGAAGCACATGATAATAATATAATAATATAAGATTGATTTTTTATTTGAACATTTAATTTTCATAATGGATAAATTAGATGATATTTTAGAATAATCTTTTAGAATGATATTTTTTCTCTTAAATCATTGTTGTATCCTAGTTTGTATCTAACTAAAATCTTTATTTTAATTATTTTTTTAATTTTTATATTTATTATTTATTCCTTGTTGTATGTATTTAGATATAGAATTTAAAATTATTATTTTTTTAAAAATGAGAGAATTTGGTTGAACTTCTTACCTCTCAAACTAAATGTGTAACAACGATTAATTTGATTCTCACAAAGAATAATTGCTGCACTAGGAGAAATTTTTAAGGATATCTTACATCATGCATATTTTTTAAAGCTGAGATTATGTTTAGTAATGATTGTGATTTCTATTCTTTATTTTCTATTTTTTTTATTTTTTAACTCTATTTTATAACAGTTTATAATTTCGATTTTCACTATTTGAAGAAATCATTTTATAATAAGAGATGATTAAATACTTAAAAAAGATTTTGTAATTACATATTCTTTTTCACTATACATTTCTTTAAACAATAAATGAAGTCTAATGAATTATCTATGTAGAAATATTAAAAAAATGATTAAAAAAACAAATTTTATAAAATAATAACCAAACAAATTTCTTAGATATCATTATATTTTTTTAAAAAAACATTAAAATTATTATTAAGCAACTTACTTTAAGTATTTTGATTTTATTTCACTTAAAATGACTAAATAAAAATTTTCATTAAATGCATTAGTAGTTACTTTTAAAAAATTAAAAATCATACAATTAATTTTTGAAATTGCTATCTTAAATGCAAAAAAAAAAAAAAACACTAATGCAGAGTAATCTAAAATTTTTCCTAACAAATTAATGACCTGCTGTTCCTAAAAATAAAAATCTTATTTTGATATTAGTAAAAATTAATCTAAAAAAAATGGCCCTTAACCATGGAAATAAAAAGACATTGTTAAATACATTTTATTTTTTTTATTTTTAATAAAATAGTGTAAAATTAAATTTATTCTGTAAAATATAAATTGAGAATTAAACGGTAAACTGTATGTATGTGTATAATTCGTTCTATTAATTTTAAAATATAACAAAAAATTGGTATACATTCATAATTATTTATTAAATAATCGAATAAAATATTTATTTATATAAATTTATGAATAAAAGTATGAAAGTGGTGGCATAAAATTGTCAACAGATCTCATGAATTAATGTGTATGAATACTGAATAATATAATTATTTCAAAATGGTATGAATATTAAAAGAATTTATTATAACTATATGTGTACTTAATTAAATATTTAATATGATAAGGTTTATAACAAATAATATACATGTATATCTTAAATATATAATAACAATGGAAAAATTAAGGAAAACAATTTAGCAAAAAAAGGAGAAAATTTTATAAGTTAACTTCAATACTGTACCAACCCAAGTAATTTTAATTGGTAAATATCCTCTCTCTTTTTCTTTTTAACAAATGTAACTGACTACCTGTGAGACTTGGTTATTTTAGTTATAAAAGTTTAGACTTTTTGTTATTTTTTAAAGTAGTTTAATTATTTTGTTATGAAAAATGAAACCATAAAAATAAATTATCAAATTTTAAAATTTTTTATTTCTATTTTTTATTAAGTTTATAGTCATTCTTTAGGAATCATGATTACATTCTCATCTCAATTTATTTTTTCAATTTTACCCTCACCCTAAATATAACTCTAAACTCAAAACTCAAATCCCAAAACCCTAAACCAAATACTATATCCAAAATTCCAAAGCCCTAAACCCTAAACCCCAAAACACTAAATCCTAAAACCATAAACCCTAAACCCCAAAACACTAAACCCTTTCCAAAACCCTAAAACCTAAACCCTAAACCCCAAATCCCTAAATCTTAAACCAAAAACCCTAAATCGTAAGCCTTAAACCCTAAACCCCAAATCCTAAAACCCTAACCCCTAAATCCAAAATCCCAAATCCTAAAACCCTAAACCCTATTTAGAAAAATAATTTTAACCCTAAACCTTAACCCATAAATATAACCCTCAACCCTAAATCCCAAATCCCTAAACCTTAAATCCTTAAATCCTAAATCCCAAATCCCAAATCTCAAAACCCTAAACCCTATTTAGGAAAATAATAATTTTAATAATATATTTTATTTTCAAGTAATAATTATTTAAAAAAATAATGATTTCAATAATGTATTTTGTCTGACGAAAAAATAATAATTAAATGATATTATTTAAACTTTACTAAATATAGGGGTATTAAGATAATTTACATTTTTTCTCATTCCATTCCAGTGACAAACCAAACAGTGTAATGTTGATTCCTTCTTTGATTTCAATGGTTAAACTAAACAACATTGTTTCCTTTTCATTCCCATTCCAGTTCCGATTTTGATTCCATTCTGTGAACTAAATGCCACCTTAAGGAATCATGATTCCATTCTCATCTCATTTTTTTCCAATTTTACCCCAACCCTATATATAACCCTAAATTCAAATCCCAAAACCCAAAACCTTAAATCCTAAAACCCTAAATCCCTAAACCCTAAACCTCAAATCCCAAATCCCAAATCCCAAATCCATAAACCCTATTTAGAAAAATAATAAGTTTAACCTTATACCTTAACCCATAAATATAACCCAAAACTCTAAACCATATTTAGAAAAATAATAATTTTTATCATAAACCTTAACCCTAAACCCTAAATCCCAAATCTCAAAACCATAAACCCCAAATCCCAAATCCTAAAACCCTAAAACCCTAAACCCTATTTAGAAAAATAATAATTTTAACCCTAAACCTTAACCCATAAATATAATCCTAAATCCCAAATCTCTAAACTCTAAATCCCAAATCCAAAGCTCAAAACTCTAAACCCTATTTAGAAAAATAATAATTTTAATAATATATTTTATTTTTAAGTAATAATTATTTAGAAAACAATGATTTCAATAATGTATTTTTTCTGACAAAAAAATAATAATTAAATGATATTATTTAAACTTTACTGAATATAAGAATATTAAGGTAATATACAGTGTTTTCCATTCCATTCTAGTTGTAAACCAAACACTATAATATTAATTTTTTCTTTGATTCTAGTGATCAAACCAAATAAAACTGTTTTCTTTCCATTCCATTCCCATTCTGATTCCAAATTTGATTTCATTCTGTGAACCAAACGCCACCTTAAGGTCTACTATGTTGAAAAACGATTGTGAGCTCATGAGCTTTCCAATGGTATGTCCCATAATTGAATCTAACTCCAGGTTAATGAGCTATATATGAAGCGATCAAGTAATCTATGTGAAAGTCCACCATTGCAACTTAATAGGTAGGATATGGTTGGATAGTCAAGATCTTCAAGTAGAAAATACCTAAGTAATGGGACTTTCTGATCCTCTTGGTAATGGCAGTATGCCTTGTACCTAAGTCATTGTTTGAATTTGTTATAAATTAGTACTAGCGGAAGCAAAGTTTGGGTCCAATTTGATTGCACAAATATATAATTATGGGTAACAACAAAATAATAAGTAGTGAGAAAATAAATGGAACACAATAATTTAAGTGGTTTAACCTTTCAATGTAAAAAGTCTACTCCACTCTCGATAACACACCGAGAAAAATCCACTAATAATCAAATGGAGATACAAATACCAATATTCAGAAATCTCCACAAAATATATCAAAATCCCAAATACACCTAAAATTAAACCACCTTTAATTTCCTAGTAATATACAACAAGATAAATAACAAACTTGCTATTTAATCAAATATTACCATACAAATGAACTTACTACATATGGCCTCTCTTCTAATATGCTCTCATAGTAAGAGTGGCTAATGTAGTGGTTGTAAGGCAACAAGCAACAACTACAATGGTAGGAGACAGTAGCTAAAACTATAGGCGGCGGCAGCAGTTGTGACAAAACAAGCAGTAGCAAAAGGTAGAAACGGGAAATAAAGAAAGGAAAAGAAACACTCTACTTTTCTTCTATATTCAGTAGCCTCTCATTTGTGTTTTTCCCTTCTAACTCAGCTGAAAAATATATACACTACTACAAAAAGGGATATTTAAGTCAATATGTAAAGTTGATTTTTGGAAAAAATTGATTTATAATGAATTTAAAGTCAGTTTGGTGTAGAATCGATACTACACATAGCGTCGGTTGATGTGTCGAACTGACGCTATATCCTACGTGTATTTATTTATTTAAAAAATACAGTTTAAAATTGAAATTATATAGTACAATATTTTTTTAGGTCAATTATTATTTTATTTGACTCTTTAAAATTTAATTTGGATATATATATATATAATATAATTTTTTATTTTTTTTAGACAATTGGTTTTTAAAATTATAGAATTTTGTGTATTTGTTTGGATATTTAATTTTATGTATGTATGTACATGTACATCTTTATTTAATTTTGTGTATTTGTTTGGATATTATTTTAAAATTATTATTTTTTCTTTCTTTATATACTATATATATATATATATATATATATATCTAAATTAAATTTTAAAGAGTTCAAATAAAATAATAATTGACTTAAAAAAATATTTTAATTTTAAACTGCATTTTTTAAATAAAACAATACATGTAGGATGTAGCATCGGTTGACGTGGTGAACCGATGCTACACACATGAATAGCGTCGGTTTAACACGTCAACTGATGTTACATCCTATGCGTATTTTTTTATTTAAAAAATACAATTTAAAATTGAAATTATATACTACAATGTTTGTTTTTTTGGGTCAATTGTTATTTTATTTGATTTTAACTATAAACATGTACGTACGTACATACATAAAATTAAGTATCCAAAAAAATACACAAAATTATATAATTTTAAAAACCAATTTTTTTAAAAAAATAAAAAATTATACTATATATATATATATCAAAATTAAATTTTAAAGAGTTCAAATAAAATAATAATTGACCAAAAAAAATTTTAATTTTAAACTGCATTTTAAATAAAAAAATACACATAAGACGTAGCGTCGATTGACATGTTGAACCGACGCTACACAAGTAGATAGTGTCGGTTGAAGTGATGAACCGACGCTACATACATGGATAGCGTCGGTTTTACGCATCAACCGACGCTATCCACACGTATTAATCCATTTCTCTTCTTCATCAAAACATCTTTTTGAAATTCTGTAGCAACAATAAACTTCAAAATCGAGCTGACCTCCTCCACTCTTTCTCATTTTTCAGCAACCTCGACCATCATTTCCAACGCCGTTTTATGTGTTATATTCCTCTCTTTATTATCTTTCAGATCTCCTATTTTTTGAGTGAAATACTCAAATTGTTTATACCCATTTTCTCACTTATTCTCACTTACAAAACACCCATTTTTTCTTCATTTACTTCATTTACTCTTGTAAGTATTTATATTAATCCTATGCACTTATTATTTAGTTTACTTCATTTTGTATAAATTTATTTTTACGTATGTTTTGTATTGTGCTTGTTATTATATGTTTGACTTATTTTCTATGGAAATAATATCTGGATGTTGTGGGTTTGAGGAACTATAATATTTACCGTACATGAATAAATTTATTTACATATGAATAATTATATTTTATTAAGTAAAAGTAATACCATTATAAAATGATTAAAATGATAAATTTTTGTATTATGTATGTTTTAGTATATATTCTAATAATTAGGGAATTTATAAATAATAATACTTTAAATATATTGATTGGATACATAATTAATATGCTTAATTAATGTCATTAATAGAAAATGGACAAATCTTGGATGTCAAAGTGTAGAATTGAGCAGGACTACATTTATGGAGTTGAAAGTTTCATGGAATTTGCTTGTAGAAATAGTAATAATGGAATTAGTATGATTCGATGTCCATGTGTTAAATGTAAAAATGAGCGATTTCATGAAGTTGACGAGGTTAAGTATCACCTTATCCGTAGTGATATTATTTTGAGCTATAAATGTTGGTATTATCATGGAGAAAATATTGATAATACTCATGGGGAAGAGATAAATAAGAATGTGAGTGGATTACATACATCTTATCATAATGTACACACATAAAATATGTTCATGATGTTAAAGATGAACTACATGAGGATGATCCCAAAACCTTTAAAAAACTTCTAGAAGATGCCAACAAATCATTTTATCAATGCAAGAAATACACTAAAATGTCGGGATTGGTTCATTTGTATAATGTGAAGGCAAAACATGTTTTTTTCTGACAAGGGTATTGAATTGGTTCTACTAGTCGATATGTTTCCTGAGGGTATTGAATTGCCATCTTCAATGTATGAAGTGAAGAAATCTCTTAGTCGATTTGGCATGGAATATCATAAGATTCATGCTTGTCCAAATGATTTCATTCTTTATAGAAAAGAATATGAGACATTAGATGATTGTCTGATGTCGAGATGGAAGCATGGTACAAATGAGATAACACATAAGAAATGTGTGCCCGCAAAGGTTCTTTGGTACTTTCCTCTGATTCCTCGCTTTCAAAGGTTGTTCAAAAGTAAAGAGACATCAAAGATGTTGACTTGGCATTCAGATAATCGATCTGATGATGGGGTGCTACATCATCCTTGTAATTCTCCAAATTGGAAAGTAATAGATAATTTATCTCCTCAATTTGCATCTGATCCACTTAATCTTTGTCTTGCCACTGTTGTTGATGGAATTAATCCATATAGTTCCCTTAGTAGTAGATATAGTTATTGACCAGTAATTATGGTAACATAAAACCTTCCTTCTTGGTTGTGTATGAAAAGAAAATTCATAATGTTAACATTATTGATCTCAGGACTGAAACAACCTGATGTTGATATTGATGTATATTTGCAGCCTCTGATAGATGATTTAAAGACGTTGTGGAATGATGGTGTAAATGTTTACGATGCACCTAAAGAAGAATACTTTAACTTGAGGGGAGTCCTTTTATGGACAATTAATGATTTTCCTGCCTATGGAAACTTATCAAGACATGCAACAAAAGGATACAAGGGATGCCCTATATGTAGTGATGGAACTTCTGCAACTTATCTCGCTCACGAAAGAAAGATGTCTTATAGAAGAGATAGAATATTTTTGTCATATGGACACAAGTTTAGATACCAAAAGAAACTGTTTGATGGTAAAGAAGATCATGATCATGCACCTCGACCTTTGTGAGGTGTTGAGATATTAAGGCAATTTAATGGTATGACATTCATACGATATGGAAAGATGAAAAAAAAACACACTAAGGTAGGGAAACGAAAGAGGTCAACTGATCGAGCAGAACCGACATCGACGATCCTGCCGATACTTTGGTTTTATCTATTTATAAAACTCTCGCAAGTGCACGAATCATTTCGTAGAAAATGATAAGTATACTCCCAAGGTCGATCTAAGGAAGGAATGTATGTGGTTTTTAATTTATTATTCAAACTTTTAAAAACGAAATTAAATCCTAAACATCCTATCACGATATTTTTGGGTTTTGTGTTTTTAATCTACTTACATAAAAATAAACATAGATTCAATAAACATTTATGCAAATTTTATCATTTATAATGGTGGAGTATTTATGGATATCAAAACTAAGTTAATTATGCTTGCTCGTATTATTTAGGTTATTAAAGATATGAATTGATATTTATTGATTCTCTCTTTTTTATATGAATAACACCTTTCGTGGGGTTAGATGTTCTTTGTTAATTAAACAAATCAATTAACACCTATGGGTGGAGTTGATAACTAATTTGGTTAATTAAATTAATTCCTTTTTCTAAGAGATTGAAAATGAACCATTTAAATGCCACCTTTGGTGGGGTTAGACAGTTTAAACTTTATTCAAGGTGTCCAAATTAAACCTAAGAATTTAGTTATCCGAGTACTAACTTTCAAGTTTTAAAACCACTACTGAAAACATTTTGTCAATACATTTTCAGATAATAATTCTTATAAAAACTTTTAAAATAGAGCTTCATTCTAACTACCGGGCGATTGTACCAACAAATAAAAGAGCACTACTCTAAATCAGACCGGATAACTAAACCTTAAAATCTAATTTTCAGATTTAAGTTTGTAATGAAAAATAATATATTTTTCTCTAACATTCTTAATATAAAATCTTGAATAAAAATAAAATCAATTCATTTTAGAGATTTTTACCTATTTAATATTTCGTAAGCATAACAACGTTATTATTATATCATGTTTACAAACAGCCAGCAAAGTTAAATTTAATCATAGACAAATTAAATATAACATGTAAGAATAAAGCATAAAAAATAACTACAAAGAAAATAAAATCCTTATAGAACTTCGATGCTATTCCCGTTGCTGGAAAACCTCCAAACGGAATTTGCACTCCCATTTATTGAATCGAAAAGCAAATAAATTACAAAAACATAGCTAGTTCTTCTCAAAAAGAGAAGAACTCTAAAACTAAGAAAAACTAACTAAAAACTAAGAAAAACTAAAAAAACTAAAAACTAAGAAATGGAGAGAAAGAATGAGGAGAGAAGTGTGTTTTGAGGTGTGTATGAAGTGAAGAGAAGGGGGTATTTATAGGTGAGGAAGGGAATAAAAAGTGGGTGAAAAAATGATAAAAAATGGAGGAAACGCGTAGTAGGTGAAAATGACGTCAGTTGATGGACAGTGGCGCGCGCGCGAAGGAGCAGGAGTGCGCGCGACGCGCGCGGAAAGGAAGTGCAGCGCGCGGGATAGGAGCAAGGCGCGCGAGACTGGGCGCGGGCGCGCGAGGGATGGGCGTGCTGTGCGGCGCAGCTGGGCAACTGGGTGCTGGTGCGCGCAGGCTAGGCGTCTCCGTGCGCGTTTTTGACCTTTTTGACCCATTTTGTCCAATTTTTCCATATTTGTTGACCTTTTCTCATTTATTTATTAATATATTTGTGATGTATTGCTCCCAGTATTCCTCTTTGAGTCTTTAAGTTACGTTTTTAAGCAAAAATACTTGAAAAACAATAAAAATACCCGTGATTCCGAAAAAGATAAATTTATATAAATATATGATAAAACATATAAATATATATATTTTTAATCAATTAATGCGAATAAATTAATGGTAATTTTAGTGCTTTTTGAGCACTCATCATTAACTAATGAAATGGGTGAAAATGAAAAAGAGTTTGAATCAGTATACCATAGTTGTTAGAATAAATACTCAATATTTTGGGAATTACCTCATTAGAAAGACCTACATATATATTCGTCATATCTTAGATGTCATGTGCATTGAGAAAAATGTATGTGAGAGCTTGATTGGTACTTTACTTAATATACTTGGAAAAACAAAGAATGGAATTAAAGTAAGACTGGATTTAAAGAAACTAGGCATACGATCTGAATTGGCACCAAGGGTGGAAAATGATAAGAATCGAACACACTTGCCACCAACATCATATACAATGTCAACAAAAGAAAAGGATGTGTTTTGTAAATGTTTGGAGGGTGTGAAAGTTCCTAATGGTTACTCATCCAACTTAAGAAATTTTGTGTCTATCATCGATAAGAAACTTTATAGATTGAAATCACATGACTCTCATATCTTAATGCAACAGTTATTACCAGTTGCTATTAGATCAATTCTTCCAAAACATGTTCGATTATCAATAATTCATCTTTGTTCATTCTTCAATACAATATGCAAGAAATCTATATCAATTGGCGAGTTAAACTCTTTATAGAAAGATGTTGTAAATACTTTGTGTCTAATTGAAAAATATTTTCCTCCTTCTTTCTTCGATATAATGATTCACTTGTGTGTTCATTTAGTTCGAGAGGTTCAATTGTGTGGTCCTACTTATTTAAGGTGGATGTATCCTTTTGAGAGATATATGCAAGTCTTTAAAGGATATGTAAATAATAGAAATCGACCTGAAGGATGCATGGTGGAACGCTACATTGCTGAAGAGGTCATTGTGTTTTGTTCTGAATACTTTAATAGTTGCACTGAAATTGGGAACCCTATGCACAAGTTGTTTTTAGAACTTCACATGATCCAAATAGGTAACCCTATGCTTGGTAGAAGTAAAAAAAAATTTATTGATCACATTGTATGGGACACCGAATTATTTTGGTAAATAATAATGAGGCAACCAACATCTTTCCCCTATTTGACTATTTGAACATCTCATATTTTCTTTCCATTGCCTACTGAAATACCAAATTTTTGACAATCATTAAGTTACAATCTTGCAACCAACATCTTTCCCCTATTTGACTATTTGATTATTTAGATTTATATTTCTTCTAACTTTTTCATAGCTCTATCTTAACACACATTGATCAAATATTTTTTTTGGTTTTATGCTTTTAATTCATTCATCATTGTTTAGTTTTATGTTTTTCTTCCTTTATAGTTGATCCATCTCATAGCTCCAAATTAACATTTGAACGGTATAATTATAATTCAATATGATTTACTTTATGTGTTTTATTATTGTTTTCATTCTTATTTATTTATTAAATTAATAATTACTTTTATTGTGTTTTAAAAGTTTTTAAGGCAAATTTTGAGGCTTATGCCTTGACTCCTTTGAAAAAAACGTATCACTACTCAAAACAGTTTTTTAGAATATTATACGATAAGAACCCATTTTGTTTTAAAATTGTATATTAATAGTGAGAAACCTTCATAATTTGAGCATGAAAATTATTATATATTATAAATATATCACAATTAACGAACAAAATATTTTCTAATTTGATACAATTATGTGAACTTAAAAGTATTTTTCATATAGTTATGTATCATATCATTATTATAAATATATCACAATTATAACGAACAAAATATTTTTTGGTTTGATACAATTATGTGAACTTAAAAATATTTTTCATATAGTTATATATGGTATCATTAAGATTTATCTTAAATTTAAAAATATATAAACTTTTCCATTGAGCATAGGCATTGTTTGGAGCTCAATTTCTTCAAAGCTTAGAGTAAGTTTTATTCTATAGATAGAATAGAGGGGAAAAAAAACAATAATAACAGCTTTATAAGTTTCCTTTACTCTGGCCATTATATATAATGCATGTCGCTATTCATACCAAACCACATGGTCTTTGCTTATCCGTAAGGATCATTTTCCATACGTACGGTTGCCTATTATTAAGATTAGTTTTAGAGATTTGATTTGCTTAGGTTTCTATATAATATTTACAGTAGAGACTAAAAAAGGACTCACGTTTTATTGTTTAACTTGCGAGAATTTTAGGATAAAAATTTAGTAAATTATGAGAAGTGTGGTTCATGAGAATAATAAAAATGAATTTACATGATTATATAAAACAAAAATTACCAATATATACATATATCTAGAAAGATTTACACGAATATGAAAAAATTAAAAAAAAAATAGCACATACAAAATATAAATAATTCAAATTAAATTATAAATATTATTATAATTCAAAATTATATTTTATGTTTATACATTTATTTATAAGCTGACATGAATTTATTAGTCACTTTTCGCCATCCATGTATGGAGTAAATTCTTCATCGGCTATGTAAAAGTCATTCATTAATTGCCTTAAAATGTAATAGTATATATATTTTTAGGACACTTTGAACACGTGCGTTCGACTTCAATCTGTATGTATGGGTGTATAAAGTTATTTTTAAAAAAAGTCATTTATCTTCGTAAATTCATAAAAATAATTAAAACTAATAGAATTAACTGATGTTTAATTTAAATGATTTTTTAAGAACACCATGGTCAAAGACTCAAAGGACTTGGTGAATATATATAATTACGTCCAATGATAAAAATATTAATGTTGTAGGTGATATTGTTGCAAATATATCACTTTTTATACATACTAATATTAAACATAATGTTAATATCTTTTGATTAAATTATTGTAAAAATATTGATAATATCATTAAAATATCGATAAAATATGTTGTTACTAAAATGTCACTTAAAAATCTTTGATATTGTTGTTAAAATATCAACAAATATCGTTAAAATGTCGATAAAAATATCAAAAATATCTATTATTAATTTTTTTTTCATCTTTCTAGGTAATCATTTCAATTCAATTTTGTTTACTTTTTTTGTAGATAATATTTTTTCTTGTTTGTAGCATGTTTATTATACATATGAGTATTTTTATAAATAAATAATCAATGAAATTATTTTCATACTATCGAGATTTATATATTTATAATAGTTACAATCAGATTGTTTACTCAATTATATCAAACCTTTTAACTATTCATTTTACAATATTTTAATTAATTAATCAATTTATTCAATAATATAAATATTTTAAGTATTTAAAAATACATGTATTAAATAAAATATAGTAATTAATTGTTTTAATTATTTATATTTTAAAAAAAAACTATATTTTTAATAAAGTTTCCAAAGTTTTTCGTGATTTTTTCAAAATTTTAATAGACAATAATAATATATTCAATATTTTTATAAAAATTATTTCTTGGTATTTTCACCAACATCTACATTTCAAATCTTGCTGTGTACAGAGAAACTTTACACAATTTATAATTCTACTTTTTCTTCATTTTTTTACACAATTCATAATTTTATTTTTGTTATATTTTTTTATCTATATTTTTAACGTGCTACTTTAGTGGTATCTTATTTAAAAAAAAGATACTTATTTAATACAATTTATCCTTTAATTATAGATTTTTTACATGTATAATAATAGATGTGCGATATTCAAATGACATTTTTGAATAATCAATAATACCCCCTGAATAACATTTAATTAATTGATTATCTAAAAATATCCTCTGAATATTGCGCGTGTATTATTATACATATGAAAATGAAAAATTGTACTAAGTTGATACCTTTTTATTTAAATGAGAGTGACACTAAAATACCGCCTCAAAATACGAGTAAAAAATAGTACTAAAAGCAAAATCATTGAACTACTAAAGTAACAAACCTAAATTTAAATCTACATCCTATTCTTTGTGATTAGCATACTCGTGAATTTTGTTTATAGAGGTTGATATACTTCATAAGTCATAATTATTGTATACAACTTACAATAAATAGTAAAGTTGGCATATTATTTTAGAGAAAATTATCATTGATATTCCTAACCTTTAGCATATCTTCATATATGTTCTCAACTTTTATTAAAATAGCTCTAATGTCCTCGACTTTTATAGTTTTCAATAATATTCTCGAATCCATTTTATTCATAATATTAATTATTACAATTCTAAAGTTAACTAAGAACCTTGAAGAGATTATTAATCGCACATAGTTTTAGCAACATAGTTGCTAAATAAATAATTTTTTAGAGTAGAAGTTTGTTATTGCTAAGTTTGTCTCTAATTAATGAAAATGAGTGTTTCTTTTATAGAAGAGGAATTTCCTATTTACAATAGTGGAAAATTATTCCTCTTTGTCGTTTTCTATTGATAGTCCTTTCGATAACATAGTTTATGCATCTTTATCTACTTGATCTCAAATGCAATAAATGCATTTGTGATCCTTAGTGATTTTCTTGGAGTAAAAACAAAACACATTTCTTATTTCTTGATAAATTTCAGATTGTTACTATTAAAATTTGTTTCAAACATACTTATTTTTTCATCATCTTCTTCAGTGAGTGTCATATTGTAATGTGAACTAATTATAACTTTACTAGTAGATTTATTTACCTTGATTATAGAAGAATTATCAAATTTTTTAAGTTCATGACAAATTTGACTTAGCATTTGTCCTCTTAGAATACATAACTCGTCTGCATTGAATTTATGGAAGCATCCTTGGTTTTGGAACTTCTTTGTTAATATTGAAAATCTCTAATTTGATAAAATAGTAATAACTAATACAACTTTTTTAATTCTAGTCTATGAGTGAACTGAAAAATTTGAGATATATAGGCTTATCATCTACTCTGATTTTCTTCCTGAACTTCTTAATAGCCTTTTTGAAATTTTAAGGAAAATAATTTAATTCATTTAAATTAATTCTTAAATATTGGTTCTCAATTAAACTTGTATGAAAAACTTTATAAATGAAAATTAAATCAACTCCTTCAAGAATATTAAATTTACTACCAATAGGGAATTCTTTTTTTGAGATGTAAGATTTAATATTTTTGATATATTCATTATTATATTTTCTGACTAAGTTATAGATACTTAACTATTGTGGTTTACTTAAATTCATGTATTGGTATTTTTCGTCTTCAATGATCAATATATTCTTGGAGGATGTTTTTCTCAATAGTATTGATGGTTGTACTATCTTTCATATGATCTTCAACCTGCTTGGTGGTGATGATTATTGTTATAAATTCCTAGTTTTAGATTCTTATAGATCACAAAAGTCTTTTTCTAATCATCTTTTTTTTTTTGCTTTTTTGACCCAATTGAGCTTTTTTAAAGGTGTTACTTTCTTTTGAAATGACGGGTGCTTCTTTCTCATTTTGATTTCTTTCTTTAGAATTTTTACCTTCCTCATAAAAAATCTCTAAGATGAATTCCTCTTTAGAGTTTTTGGACTCTAATGCTTGTTTTGAAATACTAAGTTCTTCTTGTTTGATTATTGTCTCCAAAAGAGACCTTTCTAAGTATAAAATCATAATTGTTCCTAAAGAATTCTTATCTTCTTTTCCTTTACCTTGATCTTGATATCAAGATTTTTCATTCTTGCCAGAACAAAAATAGTTAAAATACTTATTCTCTTGTAATTACATTTATTAAACTATTCTTGTTTACTGAAAAATGTTCATCAAAATTGTAGTGGTTAAACTACAGTTACCATCTAACTAATCTTTTTTTGTTTATAATCACCTCTAATATTGATTCTTAAAAAAACTAAATTTTTTTTATCAGTTTTGACAATGAATATGGAACTTATTACATATATTATAAATTTTTAATATCTTTTTTGATAGCTAAGTATCATTTTTCATTATTATGATAATTTAATTTTGAGCCATGGAAAGATCCTAATGTGTATCTATAGATATTTATCTTTGTCATCTATTTAGCTTTTAAAAATGTTCCCTAACTAATATTATTTTATTATATGAACTTGGATAATATAAAGTTGGTAATTTTTTTACTAATGCTTTTACGTTATCCATGTATAAAATATTTTATTTTGTCTATTTTCAAACATGATCTTTTTTTTATTTTGTTTGTAAAGGTTTTCGTATTTTAGAAGGTTTATTGATGTATGGTTCAACATATGTTAAATATTCTTAAAATCTTTGCAATTGATTTTTGTCTTTTAATTCATTAGGAAATCATTAAATGCTATTTAGTACATGGAGATGTAGATTATTTTTTCCATCTTCAATTTCTAATCCTAAATACTTAATTTTTGCTAAGCAATTATTGCTTTCTTTCTTGTATTTTTGTAGAATATTAATAATATCCAAATAACATTTATTTAATTTATTAATAAAAATAAAAATATCATCTATGTAAACACAGTAAATATTTTATAATTTCTTAAAAATGTTATCCATATACCTTTGAAAGATACCTAGAGCTTGTTTTAGTTCAAATAGCACAACAGTTCATTAGAATTGTTCTTGTGGGTAACTAAATAAGGCACAGAAACAAAATTGAGAGAAAAGAGGGATGATGAGGAAAATCAAAAGAAGAAAGAGAAAGAAGCAATGCCAGAAAAAAAGAAGAAAAAAATAAGAGAAAGCGATTCAAGCTTAGCCGAAAGTAGGTTCTTTTTGCGAGTTAATTTTCTTTCAATTTCTCTCAGAAAATTATGATGAATTCGTTTATGTTAAATTTAATTTTTAACATGAACTAATTTTCTTTATTCTAGGAAAAACTGTAATTTAATTTTAAACTATGCTTGATTTTTTATGTTAATTTAAATTATTTCTTTTCATAATTGTCTAATTTATTCTGGGTTTAATACTTCTAATTAACTGATCATTAATTACATGATATTAATCTTGTGATTTACTATCAAAAGATAGAATTATAGAATAGATCTGAAATATTTAGGCATAGGTAAATATAGAAATCGAAAGACTTCTATAAATCTGTGTAGTTTTAAAATCATTGGTCTTAATATTTTTTTGCTTTATTAAATTGCATACGCTTATGTAAATTAATGAACAATAATATTTTCAATTGACTATCGAAAAAGGCTTTTAGATATTTTTGGAGATTGCTAACAAACAGAGAGAATTAAATTTAATTAGCTAGTAAAACATAGTGAGAGATTAGATGAAATCAATTTCCTAGAAGTTGTTTTCCTACTAATTTGATCTTTGAACAATATCTTTATTTTCTTTTGCACATTTTCTTTAAATTTATTTTATTTAAAATTTCAATTATAACAACCTTAGTGACTTCCCTAGATAAAATTAAGATTAGTATAATTTTGATATTTGTCAAAAATAAGTTACCAATCCCTGAAAATAATACTCTTCTTATCACTTTATTATAAAATTACGATATTGTGTACTTGTAGTTTTGCACCGATCAAGTTTTTTATGTCGTTTCTGGGGATTAAGTTTTTCTTCTTTTTGTTAATATTTATACAAAGTAATCTTAGTTTTAATTTAGAATTATATTATATTTTTTATTTTAATTTTAAATTTTCTCTAAGTGTGTTTTTGACGTTGGATGCGTCGTGTTAGAACTCGAAATATTATTCCTTTTGGTCCAAAGATTGAAAGAACCATTAAATCACAAAGAAAGAAGAAAGTACTAGCCATTGCTAAAGGAGAATATAATGCACATCCATGCACATTGAAGAATTATGTAAGGCCAATTGTGAATGACTATGCAATCTATGATGAGCAAAATTGACATCGTCGATCCTGCCAAAACTTTGCCTTTATATTTATAAAACTCTCGCAAGTGCATGAATCATTTCATAGAAAATGATAAGTATACTCTCAAGGTCGATCTAAGGAAAGAATAAATGTGGTTTTTAATTTATTATTCAAACTTTTAAAAATGAAATTAAATCTTAAACATCCTGTCACGATATTTTGGGTTTTTGTGTTTCTAATCTAATGACATAAAAATAAACATAGATACAGATTAAATAAATATTTTTGCAAATTTTATCATTTATAATAGTGGAGTATTTATGGATATAATAACTAAGTTAATTATGCTTGCTCATATTATTTAGGTTATTAAAGATATAAATTGATATTTATTGATTTTCTTTTTTTTATATGAATAACACCTTTGATATGGTTAGATATTCTTTGTTAATTAAAAAAATCAATTAACACCTATAGGTGGGGTTGATAACTAATTTGGTTAATTAAATTAATTCCTTTTTTATAAGAGATTGAAAATGAACAATTTAAATGTTACCTTTGGTGGGGTTAGACAGTTTAAACTTTATTCAAGGTGTCCAAATTAAACCTAATAATTTAATTATCCGAGTACTAACTTTCAAGTTTTAAAACTACTACTGAAAACATGTTATCAATACATTTTCGTATAATAATTCTTATAAAAACTTTTGAAATAGAGCTTCACTCTAACTACTGGGCGATTGTACCAACAAATAAAAAAGCACTACTCTAAATCAGACCAGATAACTAAACCTTAAAATCTAATTTTTAGATTTAAGTTTGTAATGAAAAGTAATATATTTCTCTCTAACATTCTTAATATAAAATCTTGAATAAAAACAAAATTAATTCATTTTAGAGATTTTTACCTATTTAATATTTCACAAGCATAACATAATTAAATAGGTACAAATAGCATAACATAATTAATCATAGATAAATTAAATATAACATATAAGAATAAAAACATAAAAAATAAATACAAATAAAATAAAATCCTTATAGTACTTTGATGCTATTTCTGTTGCTGGAAAACCTCTAAACGGAATTTGCACTTCCATTTATTGAATCAAAAAGAAAATAAATTACAAAAACATAATTAGTTCTTCTCAAAAAGAGAAGAACTCTAAAACTAAGAAAAGCTAAAAAATGGAGAGAAAGAAAAAGAGAAGAAGATGTTTTTGAGGTGTGTTTTAAAGTGAAGAGAATGTGGGTATTTATAGGTGAGGAGAGAAAGAAAAAGAGGTTGGAAAAATGATTAAAAATGGAGAAAACACCGAGTAGTGAATGATGATGTCATTGTTGACGTTATGGTAGTGTGGGGCGCGGTGGCGTGCGTGGATTGGAAGTAGATGGGCGCGCGACTTTGATGTGGTTTGGGCATTGCGCACACGTTGCTCAACGCAACTGGGTGATGCGCGCGTGTTGGCCGGAATTGCTGGGCGTGATGCGTGCGTTGTCTGGTGCTGCTGGGCGGCTACATGCGTGAGTTCGTCCTTTTTGACATTTTTTACCCTTTTGACCCATTTTATCCAATTTTTCCATCTTTTTTTTTACTTTTCCTTATTTATTTATGAATATATTTGTGATGTGTTACCTCCAGTATTTTTCTAAGTCTTTAAGTTACTTTTTAAAGCGAAAATACATGAAAAATAATAAAAATACCCGTGATTCTGAAAAGACAGATTTATATAAAAATATGATAAAATCATATAAATATATATCTTTTTAATCAATTAAAATGAATAAAATTATGATAATTTTAGTGCTTTTTGAGCACTCATCACAACCCCTAACTTGCTTTTGCTAGTCTTTTAGCAAGAGAAGCGATAAAAACTAAAAATTAAACTATCCTAAATCACTTCTGTGGATTGACACGGTTGCATTTAGCGTATGCAACAAGTCTTTAAACCTTAGGTTGCCCTAGTGGACGAGTTTGAGTCTCGTGGAATTTTTCAGTAATGATACCCCCAAACATTGAACTAAATGTAAAAATTAAAAGAAATAATAAAAACAACAACTTAAAAACTAAAATTACAACAAAATAAAAAATTAGCTTTTAAGAATAAAATAAATCAACATGAAACATAACACAAAAATGTCTCATACTTTTAATCTCCTTTAAGATCATAATTAAAATCTAAAGAATAAGTTATTTTAATCTTCTTAAACAATCATGTTTTATTATAATAATTAGTCGAAAATCATTTTCATATTTCATATAAAAAATGTATCAATTTAATTTCACCAAATTTCAATATCTAGAATCCCAATTCGTTTTGACTTTATTTTTCACTAGTCAATACTCTAAAAACACTGAATCCTATGGGTTCAAACACTCATACTAATTTATATGCGAAAGAGTTGATGTATAGAAATGAACTAATATGTTCTCATATGTATAAAGAATAAAGGCTTAAAGTGTTATTTTGACATTGATCTCATGAAAGGAATCAAATGTATAAATTATAAAGATATCATATATAAAAATTATTTTCATGCATAAATCAAACTCATTAAGAAATTTTTTTTCAAGATATATGCCTTTTACAAATGAAGAAAATGTAATGACTTTTTAAGGAATTACTTCCTATATCTTTCTTTTGTAATTAGCCTTTACTCATAACTTTGTAGGCAATGTGGGTCATAGTATGTAGATTATACTATATATTTTTTATCTCTCTATTTTTTTCTAAAGATTTTTTTCAATATTTATATTTTTTTAGAGAGTCAACCCATTTACAGATTGTACATTTTTTTAGGATTTTGGTGAATGGTTAATTTTATGGCTTTTTTGTTTGATTTTGGTTTAGGTCACCTCATATATGTATTTTTTTTCTTTTTTATTTTGTAACAGTAATGCACGAATGAGATAAAAACATATACTATCAATTTCTACTTAAATCATTTAATCTAAGAAAAAAATACGACACTCTATTAAGATGAGAAAAAAAATTCATACATTCAATGCTAATACCTATAGAGATCATCTAAAAATTTGAAGAAATAAGAAATGTGTTTGGAGTTGAAAAAATATATATTTCACTCTGAATAAAGAAAATTAGGCTCAAATTATATCTCACAAAGGTAGTGTCCACTAAACAAAATTTATAAACACCGATTTTGGGTTTAATATAATTTCCACATCTTATCAAGAAATACAAGTTATTACAAAAACTAACTAATTACAAAAAAAAAATTAAAAAAAATTTCCTGATATGTTTTCAAAAATTAATCTAACAGTACAAAAGACTTAACTATTTACTTAAATTTGATTTAAATAAATGATAAATTTTTGTGAGAATTTTTAAAACTAATTCTAAAATTCCAAAAATTACTAAATCATACAGAAAATAAAACCAAACACAATAAAAATGAAAATGTGAATTTTTTTTATTGTTAATTTTTTTATATATATTTTTTAAATTAAGCATGTTAACTTTTCACCACCCCCAACCTAGAACTTACATTGTCCTAAATGTAACAACTGTAAATTAAAGATAAAGAGAAAAGAGAAGAAATATTACCTATTTCCTGAGAATATGCAAGTAGTGATGGAGAAATGTAGGTGCATCCATCATGTTCATTAAAGTGCATACAGACAGATTGCTGTGAACTTCTAACATCTCAACAAATATTTTTAGTTTTAACAATTTTAAAATTATTCACATGTAATTAAACTAAAATTACCTAAAATGATGGGTTGCCTCCCATCCAGCGCTTAGTTTAACGTCTTAGCAAGACGTAACTTTATGGTGCTAAGGGTTACTCAGCCAAAATGCAATCCATTTTAGCAATGTTGTTTGATTCTTCTAAATAAGGCTTCACACGATGCCCATTCACTTTGAATGTTTTTTGTGTCTTGGAATCCAATAGTTCTACTACTCCATGTGCAAATACCTGAACTATTTTGAATGGTCCATCCCATCTTGATCTCAACTTACTTGGAAACAATCTCAAATGAGAGTTAAATAAAAGAACTTTCATTCTAGGGTGAAGAGTCTTAGGAACTAGCCTCTTCTCATGATAACGCTTAGTACGCTCTTTGTATAATTTGGCATTCTCACAGACTTCGTTCCTAATTTCTTCCAATTTATTAAGATGGAGTAACCATTTTTCTCCTGCTTTATCTAAATCCATGTTTAACTCTTTGGCACGCTTTCCCAAAGATTAACCGATAAGGGCTCATCCCAATGGGTGTTTTATAAGCGGTGCAGTATGCCCATATGGCATCATTTAACTTAAATGCCCAATCCTTCCTTGAAGGACGCACAATATGTTCCAACATTCCCTTAATTTGCCTATTACTTACCTCCACTAAACCAGAAGTTTGAGGATGATATGGAGTAGCTACTTTATGTGTGATATTGTACTTGTTTAGTACTCCATCAAAGATCTTGTTACAAAAATGGCTACCTCTATCACTTATAATAGCTTTAGGCGTTCTGAACCTGCTGAATATTAAATCCTTCAATAATTTAACAACAACATTAACATCATTGGTTTTAGTGGGGATAACTTCTACCCACTTGGATACATAATCCACAACAACCAAAATATATTGAAAACCATTGGATGGGGGAAAAGGACTCATAAAGTCAATCCCCTATACATCGAAGAGTTCAACAACTAAATTATATGTCAAAGGCATTTCATCTCTTTTGCTTATGTTTCCTATTCTTTGACATCTATCACATTGTGCACAAAACATATGAGCATCTTTAAAAAGAGTGGGAGAAAAGAATCTAAACTATAATACCTCACGGGCTGTCTTTTCACCACCAAAATGGCCCCCACAATGAAGTTCATGACAAAAAGTTAGAATGCTCTTATGTTCTTCTTCAGGTACACATCTCCGGATGACTTAATCTTGACCAATCTTGTATAAATAAGGGTCATCCCAGAAATAGTCCTTAATAGTTTTAAAAAACTTTTTCTTGTCCTGATATTGTGTTAGGTTGCAAAACACCAGTGGCTAGATAGTTTACAATATCAGCATACCATGGGTTCGAACCTATTGAAAATAACTATTCATCAGGAAAGGTTTCAACTATTTCTTCATTACTCTCATCTTTAAGAGAATTGAAGTCAGAAATCAACCTAGACAAATGGTCAGCTACTAAGTTTTCACTGCCTTTCTTATCCTTTATTTCTAGGTCAAATTCTTGTAAGAGTAAGACCTACCTGATTAATCTTGGCTTGACATTTGGTTTACTTAATAGGTTTCTTAAAGCAACATTATCAGAATGCACAATCACTTTAGATCCTACTAAATAAGATCTGAATTTGTCTAAAGAAAACACTATAGCCAAGAATTCATTTTCAATGGTGGTATAATTCATTTGGGCATCATTGAGTGTTTTTCTAGCATAGTAGATGATATGCAAACTTTTATCCACTCTTTGTCCCAAGACTGCTCTGATAGCATAATCAAAAGCGTCACACATTATTTCAAAGGGTAAAGACCAGTTTAGTGCCATAATAACAAGGGTAGATGTTAGTTTCTCTTTCAAGGTATTAAAGGCAATAAGGAAGTCATTGTTGAAATTAAAATAAACATCTTTTGATAGCAAGTTACATAAGGGACAACTTATTTTAGAGGAATCTTTAATAAATCGTCTGTAAAATCCTACATGTCCTAAGAAGCTTCTTATCCCCTTCACAGATATAAGGGAGGTAGTTTGGAAATCAATTCAACTTTTTCCTTATCAACTTTAATACCCTTGTTTGAAATTATATGTCCTAAAACTATCCCTTGTTGAACCATAAAATGACTTCTCTTCCAACTAAGGGTGAGATTGCATTCAATGCATATTTCTAAAACCAAAGTCAATTTATGTAAGAAATCATCAAATAAGTTCCCAAAGACGGAGAAATCATCCATGAAAATATCAATGAATTTTTCCACCATGTTTGAGAAAATAGATATCATGCATCTCTGGAGAGTGGCAGGGGCATTGCATAACCCAAATGGCATTTTTCGAAAAGCAAATGTCCCAAAAGGACATGTAAATGTGGTCTTTTACTGATCTTCTGGTGTTATGGGTACTTGATAATATCCAGACATCCATCTAGAAAATAGTAAAATTTATGCCCAGCTAATATTTCCAACATTTGATGAATGAATGGAAGAGGAAAGTGATCTTTTTTAGTATATAAATTTAGTTTCCTAAAATATATACACATTCTCCATCCAGTGATTATTCTAGTGGGCACTAATTCACTTTTTTTCATTTTAAACAATTGTTATCCTAGATTTCTTAGGTACCACATGTATATGACTAACCCACTTACTACCCGTAATATGATAGATAATTCCTTCTTCTAACAATTTAAGAATTTCTTTCTTAACTACCTCTTGCATATTTGGGTTTAGTCTTCTTTGGGCCTCTCGTACAGGTTTAGCACCATCCTCCAAGTTGATCTTGTGCATACACATTGTAGGACTAATGCCTCTTAAATCCCCGATACTCCAGCCTATAGCTTTCTTAAACTATTTAAGCACTTTGATAAGTTCCTTTTCTTGGGTTTTGGTCAAGGTTGAAGAAATTATCACTAGATAAGTTTCTCCTTCTCCCAAAAACACATATTTTAAGTGCTTAGGTAAGTCTTTGAGTTCAAGTTCAGGTGGATTGGCCTCTTTACTGGATGAAGAACTGGGTAGATTTAAAAGTGTACTAGATTTTTTCATTACTTCATCATTGTCTAGTCGTTCAAGGTACCCCTTAATTTCCTCATTTAAATCTTCTTCAATCTCTTCAAGTGTAAGAACAATTTCAACATTTTCTTCTATTCTGGTTTAGTAAAATGTGCTTTGAACAAGATTATCCAAAGGGTCAAAATCGAATATTTCATCGATGGTAGAAATAGAAGGAAAAGTTGAAGAATCAAAAACTTTAAAATGAAATGTTTCTCCTAAAATTTTCATTGTCAAATTTTCATCTTGGACATCAATAATAGTTTTAATAGTTGCCATAAATGGTCTACCAAGCAGTATTGTGTGCTCTCTGTCCAAGGCTCGATTTTCTTGCATATCTAGAACTACAAAGTCAATAGGTATTATTAGTGTGTTTACATGTACCAACACATCCTCAACTATTCCCTTTGGATACTTAAGAGATCTATCTGCAAGTTGAAAGGACATAGTTGTGGGTTTTAAATCTCCTAAATTGAGCTGTAAGAATATAGAGTAGGGCATCAAATTTATACTAGCACCTAAATCAAGCATTGCTTTAGCAACCTTCCTATCCCCTATAGTTATGTTTATAATAAAACTTTCAGGGTCTTTCAACTTAGGGGGTAGTCTATGCTGAAGTACAACATTAGAAATTTCTGATACTACTACTCGTTCATTCATATCATACCTCATTTTCTTAGTGTTCAACTCTTTGAAAAACTTAGCATATGAGGGCATATTCATGATCACTTCTAATAATGGTAAATTGATATTTACTTTAGAGAGCATATTAAAAAGATTATAGAATTTCTTATCTTGTTTGGATTCTTTTAACTGGTGTGGCAAAGGTACTTGTAGCTGGTGTGGTTCTGTTGTCTTTTGAATTTTGGGGATGTCAGATGACTCCCCAATGAGTTTTTCAGAAAGCTTGTTAAGTTTAACACTTGTTTCTCCTTTTTATGAGACTAGAATATCACCTTCTTTGTTACCTGAACTACAAAGTAGATCGTTAGAGATTTCAGGTAAACTAGTATTGACTACCTTACCACTTCGAAGGGTTCTTACATCCTTTGCTTTTTTTGGTTGACTGGGCAACTTTCCTGGTTCTTTCTTTGCATTTGTTCAGGCAGTTATCCAACTTTAGATTCAATCCTTTTAACCGAAGCCTCCATGGTGTTCAACCTTTGATAATTCATCAATTGGTTGTCGTGACTAACTTGAATAAAAGCATTCAAGCTATCCTCTAAGGTTGGCTTAAAATATTGGTTTGTTGGGTAAGGGTGGTTTTTATTCAGCCTTAGTGTTGGACATTGGGTGTAGGTTGGGTAATTGTTTTGTTTCCAATGATGGTTAGGGTGATTATAGGTGTTTGGATGATACCTTTGAAAGGATTTGACTTCCTTCATGGCATCGACACTAGAATCACAAGTATTTGAACAATTATGAGTACCATGACCAATTGAAAAACACACTTCACACACCTCTTGATTTGGCATTTGGTGGGTAGTGAGAAGTTGCACTTGCTTAGTCAATTCAACAAGTTGCAAGGTCATCTCATTATCGGAGCCAACTTCATTGACTCTTGCTCTCCTTCTAGCACTTCTTTGTTGGGAATTAGAACCCAACAGCTCATAAAGATTATAGGTTTCCTATGTGGTTTTTTCTCCCATAGCACCTCCAATAGCATTATCAACCATGTATTGACTCTGTAGTGTTAATCCATCATAAAAGAATTGGTTCTGTAGTTGTAATGGAAAGCTATGATTATGACATTGAATGAAAAGGAGTTTGAATCATTCCCAAGCTTCATGAAAGGGCTCTTCATACATTTGAGAAAACGTTGCTATCTTCGTCCTTAGATCGAGAGTCTTTTGATGGGAATAAAACCTATCCATAAACATTCCATATACTGCCTCCCAAGTTTTTAGAGAACCCAACTGTAGAGTAATGAACCATGACCAAGCTTTATCCTTGAGGGTGTAAGGAAAACACCTCATCCTAAGCTGATCTTCATTAATTGCATGTAGTGGAAAGGTTTGTTTTTTATTTATTTTTTATTTTTTAGAATGAAAATCTAAATTAATTAAGTAAAGAGAAAATCTAAGTTAATTTTTTTAATGCTGAATTTAAAGAATGGATACAATTTTGGAAACAAACGAATTTATTTTATTTGAATTTTATTACACATATTATTAAAAATAAACTAAAACAAAGGAAAATACAATAATGGGTGACCTCCCACGTAGGACTAAAATTTATCGTCTTCTAGTAAGAAATTGCTTGGAGATTGCAGAATGACAAACTCAAGATCTCCTTTTCATCGAATTTATTTGATTCCATTTGACCATTCAGTTAGTCTTTGCTTTGTTTTTGCAAATGTTCAACTAACTATTCTACTTGAACTTCCACTTTTTTGATAGAAGCTTTCCAACCTTTGATTGGTTATCTCTACAAACTTGAATAAAAGAATTCAAGTTGTCCTCTAGGGTTGATTTACTGGGAATGCTTCTTGGATTAGGCTGGTGGAATTGTTGGCCTGGCTGATTTGAGCTTTGAGCGAAAGGAGGGTTGTTTTGCCTCTAGGAGAAGTTCAAATGATTTCTCCACCTAGGATTGTAGGTATTTGAATTGGGTTCGAACCTTGGTCTCTGTTGATATGCTCCCAATACATTAACATGTTCAAGTCTAGCTGTTGTTTCTCCTTGATATGGACAGGCTTCAGTACCATGTCCCATGTTGCTATATAAACCATAATGTTCATTATTGGTGTTGGTTTGCATAGTGAAAAGGGCAACTTGCTTGGTCAATTGAACAAGTTGTTGTTGAACTTCATTGCTGGAATCGATTTCATGAACTCCAGCGTTTCTCACTCGTGAGCTTTTCTGTTGAGAATTAGCACCCAACATCTCAAAGAGGTTGTACGTCGATGAGGTAGTCTTTTCTCCCATTGCTCCTCCTGCAACATTGTCGATAATGAACTGACATTGTTGCGTAATTCCATCGTAAAAGAATTGATTTTGCAACTGTAGAGGAAAGTTGTGATGGGGGCATTGAGTGAGAAACATTTTGAACCTATCCCAAGCTTCATGGAATAGTTCTCCTTCCATGTGAGAGAAAGTAGCAATCTTTCCTCTCAGCTCTGATGTTTTTTTATGGGAATAGAATTTTCCCATGAATTTATTATAAATTTCCTCCCATGTCATCACAGAACCTGGGGCAAGTGACATCAACCAAGCTTTGGCCTTGTCCTTTAAAGTGTAGGGGAAACATCTTATTCTAAGTTGATCCTCTTTTAGAATACCGAGGGGAAAGATTTAGATTGTAGCATAGAAGTCTCTAATGAAGGAAATAGAATCTTCATTAGGTAGCCCATAAAAGGAAGGAAGCATAGAAAAATGAATATTTTTTAGTTCATAATTCCAAGCAGCCTAATAACTATATTTTATACAATTATTTTCATCTATTTTATTAATTATAATTGCTAGTTCTTTACATTTTTAGTTAATTTTTAATTAATTAAATTAATATTTATTATTAGTTTTTAATAAATATATTTTCAAGAAAATTAATGAATTTTAATTAAAAAAAGGGATTTAATTACAATTATAAAAAGCTTAAAATTTAATTTGAATTAAAAGCGGGTGAAATTGTAAATATCAAAAGATTAGAAGTTAATTTGAATTAAATTTGTGGGTTAAAATGCAATTAATGAAAGTTGAATTTTTTGCGCAAGAGAAGGAGGCCACTCGTGCCATTTACAACGCCCAATACCCATTGTTCGATCGTCCAATCAACGATCAAGATCTAGCGCGTGGAATCCAAACGCAACAAAAGAGCATGGACCCATTTTTCCTGGTTATACGCGGCTCGGTGCCGAGTGGGGCCCACCTGCCGCGTAGGTTGGCATGTAGGTTGGGACCCACGGGTCGGCTGCGTAGAATTATCTCCCGAGGCGCATCTCATCGCTCACCGTTGGATCAAGTTGAACGGTCTAGATTTACACGCTTGGAATCAAGTTGTCACGCACCGAGTAGCTTGCCTACACTCCTATGCGACGCGGTTCATCGAAGTAGAGTGCACCCTCGCATTCCACCCAATAAGAAGCTGCCATGTGTTCCCTAAATCTTATAGCCAATCATAAGGAGACACGTGGCATATATTTTGTGAACTCTTTATTCTCTCCACGCGTTTAGCTTTTATTAAGCTCAATATTTCTGTCTCCGAGATGTATTTTTATAAAAAAAAAAAGGGTTCTAGTGGGGATATACTTAGGACGCGAGAAAAGAAGTGTAGTGAGTTGCCATTTTTCCATTTTTTGGACTTCAATTTTGAGTTTCTCTCTGCGTGTTCTCTACAACACACAGAACCTTTCTTTTAACATTTTGTGTGTTATTTTCTTAGGAAATAGAGAGAAAGAAGACAACGAAGAAGGAAAGGGAAGAAATTTATTTTTCATTGAGGAATCGTGAAAGAGTTTCTCCTAATCTTTTTCTTTTAAATTTTATTTCTCTGAAATGTGTGATTATTGTTGTGTTGTAATTTTAATTTCTGCTATGAACTAATTTATTTATTCTAGGGTTGTAATGTAGCTTAAATTATGAAACTTGAATTAATTATTTTTGAATGATTTATGGAACGGTTTTAAGTTGTTTATTTTATTTGTGCATAATGCTTTTAATTATCGGAAGATTAATTAATTGATATGTGACACTTAAATAAACTTGAAAAGGCATTTTTGTGTGTTGCTCGTGATAAAATGACATATATATATATATATAAGGGATAGGAATATATTTTTATTGTATGTGTAACTATTTGAGAACTTAGAACTTAATAAATCTGGTTGAATTTAATTCTCATAGGAATATAGTGAATTATTTTAGCAAGATCTGTCTGTATTGAGCTCGGAAGAGATATATGGATAAATTAGAAGTTCTTGGATTAATTTGGTGAAACTACAATCCTAGAATTTTCTTACAAACTGTTATAAAAATTAGTTAGTCAAACTGCATCAAATTATCGATTGTTTGGATAAAATTATGTTGAAATAATTTTAGTAATTAACAAACACTAGTAACAAATCTTCATGGGAACGATATTTTACTTATCATATTATTACTTGTGATCACGATTTTATGTGACAACACAGCCTCACCTAGCTGGATAGCAACAGTTGTCGTGCCAATCACTAGTCTTGCAAACTTTTTCATGGTGGTTTTCCTAACATATTGGTTTTCTCCAATTTCTTTCCCTCAAGTAAAGGATTAAGGCTTGGTTCTATATTTGGCTCAAAAATAGGCTGATGGTTAGAATCAAACCTTATAGATAGTTGTTTAAATTTATGAATATTATTTACATATGGTGTAAGGAGGTTTCCTAAGGATCTCCTACCACGCATAGATTATTTAAAGCGTAAATTTAAAACACTTGTCAAGAAAAATAATAAAATAACCAAACAAAAATTTAGAGAAAATTTACATAATATTTAATACAAAACACTAAACAAAACAAGTTCAATTCTAAGTTATTTTTTATTTTTTATTTTAAAAGAAAATAATAAAAAAGTTTTAATTTTTTTTAAAATTTTTAAATTTGTTTAATTTTTTAATATTTTTAAAAAAGAAAATAATTAAATAATTTTTAATTTTTTTTATATTTTTTTCATAATTTTTATTTATTTATTTTTCTTTATTCATTTAAATAAAATAAAGTTTAAATTTTATTTATTTATTTGTTTTTAAATTTTTTTATGTTTTTTTAAAAGAAAATAATAATATAAAAAAATTATTTTAATTTTATTAATGTTTTTTACTATTCACGAACAACAACAAAATATTTTTTTTATTTATTAACCTTTTTTTGTTTTTGTTTTAAATAAAAATACAAAACAAATCACAATTATTTAAATATAAAAAAATTTTAAAATTTTGATAAATAATTTAAAAACGATATTTCTTCCCCAACAATGGCACCAAAAAAATAAGCAAAATCGGTATCATCGATCCTACTAATAATTTGGTTTTATATTTATAAAACTCTCGCAAGTGCACGAATCATTTCATAGAAAATGATAAGTATATTCTCAAGATCGATCTAAGGAAACAATATATGTGGTTTTTAATTTATTATTCAAACTTTTAAAAACGAAATTAAATCTTAAATATCGTGTCACGATATTTTGGGTTTTTGTGTTTTTAATCTAATGACATAAAAATAAACATAGATATAGATTCAATAAATATTTATGTAAATTTTATTATTTATAATAGTGGAGTATTTATGGATATAATAACTAAGTTAATTATACTTGCTGATATTATTTAGATTATTAAATATATAAATTAATATTTATTGATTTTCTTTTTTTTTATATGAATACCACCTTTGATGTGGTTAGATATTCTTTGTTAATTAAACAAATCAATTAACACCTATGAGTGAGGTTGATAACTAATTTGGTTAATTAAATTAATTCCTTTTTTTAAGAGATTGAAAATGAACCATTTAAATATCACCTTTGGTGGGGTTAGACAATTTAAACTTTATTCAAGATGTCCAAATTAAACCTAAGAATTTAATTATCTAAGTACTAACTTTCAAGTGTTAAAACCACTACTGAAAACATGTTGTTAATACATTTTCAGATAATAATTCTTATAAAAACTTTTGAAATAGAGCTTCACTCTAACTACCGGGCGATTGTACCAACAAATAAAAGAGCACTACTCTAAATCAGTCCGGATAACTAAATCTTAAAATCTAATTTTTAGATTTAAGTTTGTAATGAAAAATAATATATTTCTCTCTAACATTCTTAATAAAAAATCTTGAATAAAAACAAAATCAATTCATTTTAGAGATTTTTACCTATTTAATATTTCGCAAGCATAACAACGTTATTATTATATCATGTTTACAAATAGCCAACAATGTTAAATTTAATCACAGAAAAATTAAATATAACATAAAAAATAACTACCAAGAAAATAAAATACTTACAGTACTTTGATGTTATTTCTGTTGTTGGAAAACCTCCAAATGGAATTTGAGCTTTCATTTATTGAATCAAAAAGCAAATAAATTACAAAAACATAATTAGTTCTTCTCAAAAAGAGAACTCTAAAACTAAGAAAAACTAGCTTAAGAAAAGCTAAAAACTAAGAAATGGAGAGAAAGAAAGAGAGAAGAATATGTTTTTGAGGTGTGTTTTAAAGTGAAGAGAATGACGGTATTTATAGGTGAGGACAGGAAGAAAAAGTGGTTGGAAAATGATTAAAAATGGAGGAAATGGAAGCTGACGGCCAAGACGCTGTACGGTGGCCAGATGCGTATGAGTCTTCGGCGTGGTTTGGGAATTGCACACGCATTGCCCAGCGCTGCTGGGCTTGTTTTCCGACGCTGTTGGGTGACTGCGTGTGTGATTTCGTTCTTTTTAACATTTTTGACCCTTTTGGCCCATTTTGTCCAATTTTTCCATCTTTTTTTACTTTTCCTCATTTATTTATGAATATATTTGTGATGTATTGCCTCAACTATTTTTCTGAGTTTTTAAGTTACTTTTTTAAGCGAAAATACCTAAAAAATAATAAAAATACCCGTGATTCCGAAAAGACAGATTTATATAAAAATATGATAAAATCATATAAATATATATATCTTTTTAATCAATTAAAGTGAATAAAATGATGGTAATTTCAGTGCTTTTTGAGCACTCATCAATCAACTTTTGTATTTACTAAATGGATAAAGTCTTTCATCATTCCCATTAAAGCACTTATGTTGTCCTCACTATGTGGTTTCTTCTCTGGGTTTGTGGTTGTTGTGGTTATTGAAAACACGACAATTGGAAGAGTTAATGGTTGAATTGATTACCAACTAACTTATTGTTATTGTTCCATAACAAAATTGGGTGGTTTCTCCATCTTGGGTTGTATATGTTTGAGTATGGGTTCCCTTGGCAATTTTGATTATTGAAATAGTTTGTTGCTACATGAAGATTCTCACATGCCTTAGTAAAATTAAGTCCATTGTAGTAATCATACACCACGAAGGGGCTTTATACTATATTTCCCCCACACTACCACCATCTGACTTCTTAGTTAAACCTAATAGTATAGTATTTGTTTGAACTTACAATGTTGTTGTGGTGTCTACATCTACTACTCCAACCATTCTCATTAGGTTTAGCCTCTCCATAGACCATTAGTAATTATTAGATGTCATCTCATCAAGTAATGCAAAAGCTTCATCTTCAGTTTTACTCGTTTAAGCTCCTCTAGTTACAGCATCAATTATGGTCCTTGATTCCCCATTAATCCATTATAGAATGTTTGCACTTGTAGTCAAGTAGGAAGACAATCATGTGAGCATCTTCTTAATAGCTCTTTGTAGCATTCCCATGCCTTATAAAGTGATTCCCATTTGAATCGTTGAAAAAAAGTGATGTCATTTCTAAGCTTAGTTGTCTTTGAAGGTGGGAAGTATTTTGCCAAGAATTTCTGAGCCAATTGATCTCATATAGTGATTAACCCAACAGGTAGTGACTATAACCATGTCATAGCTTTGTTTCTCAATGAGAAAGGAAACAAGTAGAGGCAAATTACATCATCTAATACACCATTCATCTAAAAGATGTCAATTCTATTCAAGAATGAATCCAAGTGAAGATTTGGATTATTGTTGACTAACCCTCCAAACTGATTTTCTTGCACCATTTGAATGACTCATCGCTTAAGTTTGAAGTTGTTAGCATTAATGTTCATTATATTGTTAGATGATTGGGCTCTATATACTTGTAGGACTACAAAATCCCTTAAAGGTTTAGGGACCACAATAACACATTGATCCCTTTGTTCTACCATAACCCCTAATTGATTTTATGCTAGTCTTTCCCTTCTTAAACAAAGTAAAGTTCTCTCTATTTTCGGATCAAAAAGGAACATGATTTTCACCTGTTAACCTGAGCATACAACAGAAACATCAACACAAAAATTAAAAGGTCCAAACTAGTAGGATAATAATCGTTATTGATATATGTTATAAGTAATTAACTCCCCGAAAAAAGTGCCAAAACTTGATCAACATGATGGCAGTTCGTAAGTATACAGGTCGTGCAAGTAATATAATATATCTAAGTACCAATATCGATCCCATAGAGAGTTGTATAACTTATAACCGAGTACAAATATAATTATTACAAATATTATAATAAAAAATTATAAAAGCTGAAAAAATAAATATTAACTAATTTTAAATCGCAAGACTTAACAACTAAATATATATATGAGAAAGCGATATAGGAATCTTTAATCCCTTAATTTTCTAACATATGAATTATTAAAATTCCTCCCAATATAATCATCAATCAATTATGTGATCAATTGAATCTAACCTAGCATATATTCTTCTCTTAAGTACACTACACATCATATAATAATTAACCTAATTACACTCTCATGTCAATTAGATTACATACTACTCATTAAGTTCATCAATTATAGATCACACACATAAGAATCATACATCTGTGCCTAGAAACTATGTATGTTATTTAAGCAAGACAAACAATTAAATAATTCTCTCAAATATATTTAATTGGCTCTATAGATTACTTGTTGGAAAACAAATAATAGCATAAAAATAAGATTAAATAATAAAATTAAATGGCAATAACTGGGGTTAAATATTATATCATTACATGTATAAAATTGGATTCATAAGACCCTAAGATTAATAAATTAGATAAACATAATATTGTTCTTAAAACTTATATTTTTCATAAAAAAAAGACGATAAAATTGATAAAGAAAGGAGAAGAAAAAGGGATATACTCAATCTCTTGATTTATAGCACTAATCTTCTTTTGAATCCTTCACAAAGTTATGTCTCCTTTAATATTCTTTAAAACGTTTTTCTTTATTTCTCTCTTTTTAACAGTTGCTAGGGATGAGATTGATCTTCATTAGATTAGAATCCGTATTACTTTGATCCAAAGGATGAGATTAAAAGTTGGAATTCAATTTAAGGTTGACACATTAAAATCCTTACCTCTCAATCGATCAAGTAATGAACCCTTGATCGATCAAGTGATAAACCTTTGATCGATTTACTCCCATGTTGATCGACCGAGTGATAAACCTTCAATCGATATACTTCCTTGTCAATCAATCGAGTGATGATCCTGTATTTGTCCTAATGTTTGCCTATTTTTGATTTGTTTGTTATCTTTTCACCTACATTGCCATATTAAATACAAACTAAACTTGTTCTTGGTATTTAAGAAAAAACAAATAAGTGGTTCAGAAGTAGCTAAATAACCTACTTTCGTAAAGTTACCATAAAGGTCACATAAGATCTTGATATTGGAATCAAGAAATTCATTGTTCTATGAACATGTATTTGCACTATGAATAAAGAGAGTTAGAATCAAAATGATTATGTCAAGGGCATTAAAGATGATTATATCATCTTATGTCTTTATGTTAATGACATGCTAATTGTGGATAATAATGATCAAATCCATTGAAAATATATTGAATTTAAGGTATGACATGAAAGATATGGGACTCATTGATGTAATTCTAGAAATTAAGATATCAAAAATATCAAGCGGTCTCATTCTAAGTCAATGTCATTATGTCGACAAGAAATTTGAGAAATTCAATAGTGAGGATTCCAAAAATTGTGAGAACATTGATAGATGTAAATCTACACCTATCTAAAAATATAAATGAGAATGTATCTTAACTGAAATATTCCAGAGTGATCGAAAGTCTTATGTACTTGATAAGATGTACAAAGACTAAACATAGCTTATGTTGTAAGTAGATATACTAGCAATCTAGGATCTAATCACTGGAAATATATTATAAGACTACTTAGATACTTAAGATACACACAAAACTATGAGTTTTACTACACAAGATACCCAATTTTAGTAGAAGAATGCAGTGATGTAAACTAGATATCTCACACAAAAGACTCAAAGTCTACTAGTGGATATATGTTCATACTGGGTGGTGTAGTTGTTTTATGAAAATCCTCTTAACATACGTGCATTGCTAGATTCATGATGAAGTTTGAATTCATCGCTTTAGATAAATGTGGCAAAGAATCCAAATAGCTACGCAATTTTTAGAAGATATTCCTAAATGGGTGAGGCCTGTGCCTGTAATATACATCCAATACAATAGTCAATCTGCTATTGGCAAACACATAGCAATATGTATAATGGTAAGTCTCGACATATATGTTGTAGACATAATACTATTAGACAACTACTTTTAATTGATGTTATCTCTATTAATTATGTGAAGTCAAAAGATAACATAGCGGATCCATTAACCAAAGAGTTAAATCAAAAGTTAGTTGATAAATCATCGAGAGAAATAAAACTAAAGCCCATAAATGAATAAAGATTTACAAAAGAAACCCAGTCTAGTTGACTGAGGAACCCAAGGTCTAGGTTCAAAAGGGTAGCCTAGTTTTAAAAACTTAATGAGATCATTATAAGGGTTTACCCTCAAGTTCATGGCTATGATGAAAACAATGATACCTGTAAGATACAAGTTAAGTTCAAACTTTTAAGGATTCTTACGAAAAGAATACTGAGCGGAGTATGCATGTTACTCTTTCTTAATTACTCTTATAAATAACATATCATCTATATGAGAAAGAAGTTGAGCTATTTTTAAAAAGAATTGTGTAGGGTTTAATTCTTTAGAAACGCTCACAGAACCAAGCGTATGTTCATGATCAAAATAAACATAACAGTGAGAATTGAATTGTGTTACGAAAGACTCATGTGTGAAGTATATTATCGCTTACATGTATGGTAAAATAGTTCAAAGACATCGTATCTACTGATTAACTAATAAGGTAAATATACTTTCACACAAAAAAAAGTTCGAAAGATACCACCTAATTATCCTATATAGGTTTTAAACCATTAAACTCTATTTTCATATTAAAATTTGATTTGATATTACCTTCTATTTTTATTCATATGTTAAATTATTGTAAATTTTTATGAATTAAAATTAATGAGAAAAATAGGAATTTAAATTTGTTTAAAAGTTTAGGTTGTTTTTATTTTTTGTTTGAAACGGATTATGTTTTTTTTTTATTGTGTTTCTTTCTTTTGGTATACATATATCTTTCATTTATTTTATTTAAATTTTATGTTATTTAAAATTTACTTTTTCAATATATATATATATATATATATATATATATATATATTTGTATTTATATATTTTTAATTTAAAATAATATAATTTTTAATTTTAATTTATTTATTCACATATAATTTCCTACGATAATCTCCAAAGGGATTTTTGTTTCTTGAAGAGAGCCATGCTTCGAGAACTTGGAGGGGGTGAAGGTCTCATTCTAACCTTCACAAAGAGAGGAAATTCATTGACACAGAGGCATGTTAGAACTAATATTATAAGAGAGGCGATTGTAGGGATGATACGTCATGTTTGAATTAAATATTGGAAAGTAAATTAAAAGCTTTTGTAGTTTGAAATAGGTATTGATTTCAATTCATGGATTTTAGTGATTTATATCATACCAGTCAATTTTGGTTTATTGGCCGTATGTCGTCGATTTTGGTAAATTTCGAATGAACTTCTGAACCGAGTTTAGTCGCTAGTAACGATTCTAGACTGCACGATATTACCATCATTGTCAGCTCAGAACAAAGGAGTATTGCGATGGTGGATTGTAAGGCTGAAAATTTGTATGGGTTTTAAAAATGGTAAATTGTGGCAGTTCTCATGGAGGGATGAGGAGAATAAGAAGAGAGTCAAAATGGCTAAGTGTTCTTCAAATAGGTTAAAATGCCATTTTTAAAATTTGTAATTTAACTTGTTATTTTTAAACTATGGGTCAAAATAAACAAAATTGCGATGATAGAACGCGGAAGTGGACAATAAAGTCACATTCATGTACATAACTTGGTTTAAAAAGGAAAAAAATCAATTTTTTTTGCCTTACTCTTAGAAAAAAAAGGAGAAAATTGAATATCTGAGAAAAAAATTAAATTAAATTAAATAAAAATCCAAAATGGATTCATCTGAAGTTAAGCAGAAAAAATGATAAAAATAAGAGACAAGATTCTTGTGCAGAACATGCTACAGGGCACTTATGCGGAAGCACGATGGACTAGAGGCAACAATGCATTTGTGCATCATGTCCTACGTTGTTAAATTAGATCATAGAAATCAGTAAATACTTAACGCGCAACACCATTAACCGACCTCCCATTAGCGTATGTATGTTATTTATTATGCATCTGGTATGAGAGTCAATAAAATTTTATTTTTTATAAAAAAATTATCTATCCCTAATTTAGAAAAAAAAATCAAAAAACCAACATGAGAACCGTTCCCATGGGTCACCTCCCACGACAATAAAAAAAGTCAAAACAACGAAAACTAACAATTGCCTTAAACTATTACTTGAACAGTCCAATCAGGTTAAGACTCGTGCAAATTTTTACCTCATTCTTTTCAAACACGAGAATCCAATATGAAATAAATCAAATAACATTTTAACATTATAATGACTGCAGTACAAGAGATGAAAAAAAATTTGTAAATATAATTCAATATTTGTAAATATAATTCAAGCGAAATTAATCAATGTGCATGACAACATAAATAATATTAATAGTTGCACCTCTTATCAAGACTAGTCCGATGATCATACAAACTTCAAAATCTCAACATAATACTCTAACAAGATTATTATCAAAAGTTTTTTTGTCCAAATGTCATAGTATTTATGAGAATCAACTTGAATTTATGCTTAAATTTTCAACTAACTAGTGAACGGTTAAAGTTTCTCGTGATGCTTGTGTTTTTATATCACGACTTTATCAAGAAACTCAAGGATAATCTATTATTATGTTTCAAGTTTCAATTATTAATGCATGACTTTACATCTCAAGAGTATAATTTTTGTCACCTAAAAGGAATGTTATAAATAAAGAGATAATAATTATTTAAATTATGATTTATCTAGATTGAGATTATTATCTCATAATTAGGATATATATTTATTTATCTTTAAATTTTATATTTATATTTAATTATTTAAATTATTATTAAGTATTTCATGATTATTATTTAAGTCCTAATATTATATTTATTTCTCAAACTTAAATTATAAATTAAAATATCAGTTTCTTCCTTATTGTTTTTGTTATATCTTTCCCGATGTATATTCCTCAAATGTCTACACTTAATTGGGCTGAAATCTCCCCCCTTTAGTCTGTATTTTCACCCCTTGTGTATATTTCTATATCTATTCTACATCAATAGACTTTACTTTTTACTTTTTCTAATCTTGCTTCAAGGCTACAAGCCCGGCTTTCTAATTTTCAATCTCTATTTTCACTTTTATAATTTTATTGTTTAGCCATTTAACCTCTACACGATATAAAAGTACTAAAATCTCCTCTTTTTTAATAAAGTACACAACAGGCGCTACAAGCTTATAAAACCAAGCAATCTATGAATTATTTAATTGAACCAGTTTTAGTTCTTTATTTTGGTTGCAGATACATCTGTGCATGATTTACTCTTTTCTTCTATTCAGAATCAAATGTATGGTTTAATTCTTTAAAGAGTTTATCATTCGTTTTATTCTGTAAAAACATTTCCAAATGTTTTTTTTTTTTTACCTTTCTTTATTCTTTCTATTTTTTGTGGACTTTGATTATGTTCGTGAAAAGGAGAGGAAGCATTAGCAAAGTGCTATCATTTATATTTAGTTATCACATAGACCAATGACGGGCAAAATATGATGAAGTTCATGCAAGGAATCACTACTTCCAAAAAACTTGGTGCTATGTTCAAGTAGGAAGTTACATTTAAACTAGACCAGAGTTTACTTAACATCACATCTAAGTTTGAACCATGCTGGCTACTGAACTGCTTGGATCCTGAATGTAAAGAGCAGAAAAGGACTATGTCTCTCCTTGTAATTCGGTGACACAAGTCACATTGAGAAACTGGAAAAATTTCAGTGCCGAGTGAAATTCTTGAAAAAATAAAAAAATAAAAAATAATGTGAGGGACAGGAATGTGTATCATACAGACAAACGTACCTTGAGTGGACTATCGATCCTTGCCGTCATGAGTTAAGCTACACTTGGACATCAACTCTGCAGCAAAATCCTGGACTTTACAAATGTTTTAAAGAATTAAGGAATTATCTGAATAATAAAAAGAACTAATAATGGTGATTTGTTAAAAGTAAAAAACCAGTATAAAATGAGGAATTGAAAGAATAACATTTGGAAGGATATCTTCTCTTCATATATAGGATGGTTAAGCATCAGTAGATAATTGTTGTTAACAACAGCTCGAACTAATAGTTCTTTGGCTTCTTCTTGTTTCTTTCTCAACATGTTGCAAATCTGTAGCTCAGGGAGGCAAGATGAATATAAATACGGAGAGGGAAAGGGAAAGGGAGAGAACATAAGTCAACATAGATGAGTGGTTAGCCAATAAGAAGAGTTAGAACGCGTATATTTCTAGAACTGCAATTTTGATCAAAATGTTCAGTGAAAAACCATAGTTATTTCTCCAGACCATGCCAGTTTATATATTAGTGTTTAAACAAAAAAACTAAAGAAGAAAGTCATGAAGTGAAACAGTGCTAAGTACGGCAAAATAATTTAAAAAGTGTTTCCAAAAATGCCGATTATTTATACAACAAACGAGACACATATTAACCAACAAAAAAAAATGACAAAAAAAGAAAGAAAGAAGAAGATATACATCATAGGTACTATACTCACATTTTCAAGCTCTTTCGTATATGCTTCAGCCTTTTTCATGATTCCATCATTTTGCATTACAGTAGAAATTTCAATTTCCATCATCTTCATCTCTTGAGAACTTGCAAGTGTAGAGCTTGGACAGTCTTTGCAAGTGCTTATAATCTTATCGTCCACCTGGTACCAGAGAGCCCAAATTATAGAAAAGAAACTTTGATGTATAAAAAACTTGGTATCAAGTATCAATCACAAACTCTTTCATCAACCCATATAAATTCAAGTCTTCATCCTTGACTATTATTATTAAATGAAATTGGCCGATACGAAAACCTTTTCTTCAAGAGCTCTTACTGAAGATTTCTTGACATCGCTGCAGAAATTTTAGTAAAGAGCACTCTTATTCCGACAAAAAGAACGGCAAACTGTAAGAAAATATACAACTAACATTAGTTATGGAATACCTGCTTTTACTAGATGACTTAGAGAGGCGCTTCAGAGGCTTTAATGTTGCTAATGCTAACTCTGCAGTTGATAACTGCAATATGGATGCCATAGGTATTGGTAAAGTATCATAAATTAAACATGAACCTTTAAGTCAAATGGTATGTAAAAGCGATATAAACATACAAATACCTCAAGTGTTTTCCGCTTCAAGTTCAGGTTTGATGGCAATCTTTTCTCATTGCTGCTAACAGGATGGACGGTCTCTAATGATGAAAGACTATCAGCTTCCACATTTTCCTTCTTAAGCCTATCATTGAGTGGAACTTTTTTGCCTCCAAGATTCCTATATTTAGAGCTACTTTTGTCATTAAAAGGTAATATAAAAAGAGTACTCGTTAGAGGAAAAAAGAGATCAATTTTATGTGCCATACTTCGAACTCCTGATAGAGAGGTCAGGTGTCCTCATGCCAGCTTTAATAGGGCACAGTTTAGGATTTGTGCTCGAGACTATGAGTTTAGGATTTGCAGATGTCTGACTTCTAGATTTAATCATCGTCGGAGATGCTATGGATGAACTAACTAGCAGGCTGCAAACATTACAAGATACTCATATATCATATACCTGCATTCATATATTACTTGGTCTCATATGTCCTATAGAAAATTTATAAATTGCATTTCATGTGACAAACAAGAGATCATGGTTGCTAAAGAAAAGCGACACAATTAAAACTAAAAATGATCCCATCACTCCAGATTCCCCTAAAACATGAGTCATACCATATGAAGAACACTTGGCACTTGCACAAAGTGAATGAAACCCTATAATAACAAACACCTAATGAATTTCGACATCTGTAAAAGTAAAAAGGAAAAAGATTAAGAAATATAACCAAAAATATATTAATAAAAGACGGATGTTTGCTGATTTATAGAAGCCTAGCATACCTACAGCAGCATTCAAATTTGAAATTATATGACATAATTGATTGTTGTGTTTGTGGAAATTATGGATTTTGTTAAAATTGGCCTAAAACCTTTTAGCCCAAATCCCATATCCCAAATAAACCCTTTTCCCTTTCTTATATATATCATTTGTCCTTCTCAGCTGAGAAGTTAAAAAAAAACTGAAACAGAGCTGCCGCAGAGATCTAATAGACAGAGCTGCGTTTGTGTACTTTCTTCTTCCGCTTTCTTCCACTGAAATCCCAGCAGTACCTAGCTTCAGCCTCACTGTTTCAGCCATTGTCGAGCTGCCGTTTGTCTGCCTACCTTACGTCGCCTCCCAGTTTTGCTCGTGCAATCTGAGCAGAAGTTGCAGATGTATATTTGTACCGTAATATTTGTTTAAATAGAAAGTTTGTTAATTTTTTTTTGCTATATATTATCAGTAAATTAGAGGGAGTTATTTGGTGGATGTATTTAGATTTTCTTAGTATATTTTGTGAAGCTCTCTGATTATTAGTATTTGTATCTTCATTTGATTATTAGTGGATTTTCCTTGATGTGCCGTTATCAGTAGAGTAGACTTTTCACATTGAAAAGTTGAACTTAAATCATTGTGTGTCATTTATTTTCTCACTGTTTATTATTTTGTTGTTACTCATAATTATTAAATTTGTACAACCAAAATTGGACTCGAACTTCGCTTCTACAAGTACTAATTTATAACAAATTGGTATCAGAGCATTGGGTTATTCTGTTTATGGTTTCATATTTTCTGGGTTGTGCTCCAGTTTATTTAATATTGAGTTCTCTGTCATGGCAGAAAAATACAAAATTGAGAAATTCAATAGTAGGAATGATTTCAGTTTATAGCGAATGAAGATGTGGGTCGTATTAGTTAAAGATGAGCTCGTTAAGACACTTGACGATAAGGATAAATTGTCAGAAAAATTGACTGATGAAGAAAAGATGCATCGATGGAAAATGCTCTCAGTTCAATTCAATTATTCTTATCTGATGAGGTACTACGCGAGGTTGGTGATGAGAAATCCCTTGCTAGGTTATGGATTAAATTAGAGAATTTGTTTATGACCAAGTTTTTAACAAGGCGATTATATTTGAAGCAACGTTTGTATACATTCAGAATGTCAGAAGGTACACCTTTACACGATCACCTTGATGAATTTACTAAAATTATTCGTGATCTAAAAAATAGTGGTATTAAGATTGATGATAAAGATTAAGCCTTAGTTCTATTATGTTCTTTACCTCATTCATTTGAACATTTTGTTAATACCATGCTATATGGGCGAGACACTATTTCTTTGGAAGATGTCAAAGCAGCTTTAAAATTGTAGAGAGTTGAAGAAAAAAGTGTATAAAAAACAATGATAATAGCAGTGGTTTATTTATTAGAGGTAGAAATCAAGAAAAAGGCACAAGAAATTATAGAGGCAAGTCTAGATCCAAATCTAGGAAAAGAAAAGGTAAATGCAACTATTGTCGTCAAGAAGGACATTAGAAAGTAAATTGTTCAAAACTCAAAGGTAAAGGAAAATCTGCCACAACGTCTTCTGGTACTAATGATGTTGTTGGTGTTGTAGATAGTTCTGGTTCCGATGGTGAAAATGTTCTATCAGTATTTATTAGTTCCTCTGGAGATGTTTGGATTATTTATGAGGTGGGGTGTTGTTTTGATGGGAAACAATATGCCCTACAAAGTTGTTGGTATTGGTACTGTCCGAATTAAGATGCATGATGGTATTGTTAGGACTTTGAAGGATGTTCGCTATGTCCAGATTTGAAAAAGAACTTGATATCTTTGAATACTCTTGATTCACAAGGCTACAAGTATATAGCTGAAGGTGGAGTTTTAAGAGTTAGTAAGGGTGCTCTCGTTGTTATTAAAGGGCAATTGCCACGGGGTCTCTATATGCTTCAAGGTAGCATTATTATTGGCAGTGTTTCAGTTTCGTCCTCGTCAGATCAAGATTCGGATACTACTCAATTATGGCATATGTGGTTTGGGCATATGAGTGAGGCAGGGATGTCTATTTTGAGCAAACGGGATTTGCTTGGTGGTCAGAAAGCTGGGAAGATTGATTTTTGTAAGCACTGTATCTATGGAAAGCATCGTAGGGTCAAGTTCAATACAACCATCCATAAAACGAAAGGTACTGTTGATTATATTCATTCAGATCTTTGGGGTCCTTCTCGTGTTGTATCTAAGGGTAGTACCCATTATATGTTGACTTTTATTGATGACTTCTCCCGTCATGTTTGGGTTTATTTTTTGAAGAACAAGAATGATGCGTTCTCAAAATTTGTAAAATTCAAGGCTTGTATAGAAAATCAAACAGGCAAGAAAATCAAGCATTTGAGAACTAATAATGGTTTAGAATTTTGTAAAAGTTAGTTTAATGAGTTATGTGAAAGAAATGGCATAGTGAGACACCACACTGTGCGTTATACACCACAGCAAAATAGAGTAGTAGAACGTATGAATAGGACTCTCTTAGAAAGAGCTCGTTGTATGCTCTTTCAAGCTGACTTGGATAAATCCTTTTGGGCTGAAGCTTGTAACCATGTCTGCTATTTGGTGAATCGGTCTCCATCAATTACAATTTGTAGATTTTTTGAGAATATTAGGCTAGAATAGTGTTGTAAAGGCTGTGAATTTAGTGTAAAACAAGCTGGATTTTAGTTGTTGATACCAGCTGTATTATTCTTAAGTTAGTGGGAATTTGCTACCTTTTAGTCCTATTTATAGTGCTATATTTACATTTGAATTAATCAGAGAAAATAAAACAACAATTCAGTTTCTCTCCACTATCTCTCAATATTTTCTTCATGGTATCAGAGCATTTCTGAAATCCATTTTTTTTCTCACCAATTCTGTCCAAGGAAGATTTTCTGAAATCCAATTGCTCAGTCGCTGTTCTCTGGCATCAATCCTGGTAGTTCTCTGTTTTAGCTGTGCATCGTCGTTCATCTCTGTTCATCGTCGTTGCCATCTGGTTCATCTCTGCATTCTGTTTCAGCATCGAGATTTTGTAACCAAATCAGCCCAATCTGCCCAGTTTTAACCCAATAGACCCAATCTGCCCAGTTTCAGCCATCTCAGACCAGTCATCATCGTCGCCGACCATCTCTACATCGTCGTCGTCTGCTTCAGTCCCGCAAGTCAGTAAGTCCCACAGTTGCATTCTGTTTTTTTTGTTTCCAATACCCATAAGCTACCTTTTTTTTGTAATATATCTTGGCCCGACCCGATCCAACATACCCTAACCGGTCCGGTCCAACATACCCGATCCGACCCGATTCAGCAGATTATCTAAAAAAAAAAAAAACAGCCCCACAAATTTTAGTCCACGTATAATCTACAATTGAAATAAATGGCCACGGAAAACAGTCTTATGCCCATCACCAGTCACAAATTAAATGGGTATAATTATCTTCAATGGTCCCAATCTGCCACTGTCGCTCAATCAGGTAACACCACCAACGTTTTTAGTGTGAAACAGGTTAAGAGACAATGGATTATAGATTCAGGTGCTTCAGATCACATGACGGGTGATGCGTCACTTCTTGTAAATCTTAAAACTTCCCAAGAAGGATACACTGTCAGAATTGTCGATGGATCAATATCCAAAGTAACAGGGATTGGTTCGGCAAAAATTTCAAATTCTTTTATTCTTGATTCTGTCCTTCTTGTTCCAACCCTTGATTGTAATCTCTTATCAATTACTAAACTCACACGTGATAAAAATTGTGGCAAAATTTGTTCATAATTTATGTGAATTTCAGGACTTGGATTCGGGAAAAACGATTGGCAGTGCTAAAGAATGCTTGGGACTCTATCTTCTCAACAGTAAAGACCTTCCAGAAAGACAAGTCCTTCAAACTGTATCCGAGATTCAGTATCAAAATAAAGCTTTATTAAATTTTAATTCCAATAACAATGGTGAAATCATGTTGAAACACTATCGTCTTGGTCATCCTAATTTCCTATATTTGGAAAAACTTTTCCCTTCATTATTCAAAAATAAAAATTCAAAGGATCTTAAATGTGAAGTATGTGAATTCTCAAAACATGTTAGAAATTCATATCCTACTCTTCCACATAAAAAATCACATCCTTTCTCTCTAATTCACTCTGATATTTGGGGACCTTCTCAAATCAAAAACATAACAGGGACACGATGGTTTATTTCATTTGTAGATGATCATACTCGAACCACTTGGTTATTTCTTATGAAAGAAAAATCTGAAGCATGTCAGATATTTAAAAATTTTAATACCATGATTCAAACTCAATTTCAAACAAAGATCCAAGTATTGAAAACTGACAATGCTAGAGAATACTTTGCATCAATTCTCAGTGATTATCTGTCAAGTCATGGGATTGTCCATCTAAGCTCTTGTGTTGACACACCTCAACAAAATGGGGTGGCTGAAAGGAAAAATAGACATCTTCTCGAGGTAGCTAGATCTCTCATGTTCACAACTCATGTCCCTAAACATTTCTGGGGGGAAGCTGTCCTTACGGCTACCTATCTTATCAATAGGATGCCCTCTCGTGTCCTAACTTTCAAAACACCCATCAATACTCTTCTTGAGTCATACCCACACACGAGAATCGTGTCCAACATTCCTTTTAAAATATTTGGATGTTCTGTTTATGTCCATGTACATCATAGAGATAAACTTGATCCCAAAGCTATCAAATGCATATTCTTAGGGTATTCATCAAACCAAAAAGGGTACAAATGTTTCTCTCCTATCACAAGGCGATTTTATAATACAATGGATGTCACATTCTTTGAACAAAATCCATACTATTTCAAACCTGTTATTCAGGGGGAGAACATAGGCAATGAATACCAGCTTTGGAATAACATTACCACTCAGCCTCCCATAAATTCTGTCTCAAATCATATCCCACAAATTCCAGAAAGTGAATCAGTATCTCAAACAAATGCTCCTAATAATCCCAATGAACTCTCAACTCCTCTACCAACAGATCCAAACTTCCATGTCCCAAACAATGATTTTTTTGTCTACTTTAGGAGGAGAAGAACTCAAGAGGGAACGGAGAACCAAGCATATCTTGAGCCAGTCCAAGAGTCCAACCCGAGTATAGATCACTTCGACAATTCACAAGGTAACATCACTGAATCTCCTATTATTGAGTTACCTCCTAATGATTTGAATTTGCCAATTGTTATAAGGAAAGGTGTAAGATCTTGCACAAACCACCCCATCTACAGCTTTGTTTCCTATAAAAATCTCTCACCAGGTTATAAAGCATTTATCAACAACCTTGATCAGATACAGGTTCCAAATTCTGTTCATGAAGCCTTTCAGGTACCTGAATGGAAGACAGCTATTCTTGAAGAACTCAATGCCTTAGAGAAAAACAAGACTTGGGAGATCACAGAACTACCACCAGGAAAACAAGTTGTTGGGTGCAAATGAATCTTTACAATCAAACACAAAGCAGACGGCAGTGTAGAAAGATTCAAAGCTCGCCTTGTGGCTAAGGGATTTACTCAGACATATGGGATTGACTATCAGGAGACTTTTGCACCTGTAGCAAAGCTCAACACTATTCGTGTTCTTCTCTCCCTAGCATCTAACTTGGATTAGCCTCTCTAGCAATTAGATGTTAAGAATGCATTCCTCAATGGTGATCTCGAAGAAGAAGTCTACATGGACATTCCTACTGGAATTGAATCTCCTGTTCCAACCAATAGAGTTTGCAAACTTAAGAAATCCTTATATGGATTGAAACAGTCTCCACGTGCCTGGTTCGATAGGTTCTCTAAAGTTTTGAACAGATATGGGTACAATCAATGCCAATCAGATCACACACTATTCGTCAAACACTTCTCCAATGACAAAATAGTTATCCTAATTGTGTACGTAGATGATATTGTTCTAACAGGTAATTCTACAATTGAGATGAATAAATTCAAAGAATTCCTTGCCAAGGAATTTGGGATCAAAGACCTGGGCAATCTCAAATATTTCCTAGGAATGGAAGTAGCACGAACAAAAAGGGGCATATCTATATCTCAAAGGAAATATGTACTTGATCTTCTCAAGGAAACTGGAATGATCGGGTGTAAACCGGCAGAAACTCCGATGGACTCTACAGTAAAACTCAGAATCAAAGAAAATAGTACACCTGTGGACAAAGGCCGTTACCAACGATTGGTAGGAAAACTCATTTACCTATCCCACACCAGACCAGATATTGGTTTTTTCAGTAAGTGTTGTAAGTCAATTTATGAACAGTTCTACTGAAGAACACATGGAGGCGGTCTATCGTATACTCAGGTATCTCAAGATGACACCAGGAAAAGGATTATACTTCAGTAAGAATCCCACCAGAAAAATTGAAGTCTTTGCAGAGATCTTGATCAAGGTGCTCTATAATGGATTGCAGATCTACCACTGGGTATTGTACCTTCGTATGGGGAAATCTTGTAACTTGGCGAAGTAAGAAACAGTCAGTAGTCGCTCGAAGCAGTGCAGAAGCTGAATTTAGAGCTATGGCCCATGAGATTTGTGAAGGAATATGGTTAAGAAGACTACTCAATGAACTAGACTTCACAACTCTTGAACCTATCAGCATGCATTGTGATAATCAAGCTGCAATAAGAATTGCAAAAAACCCAATTCATTATGACCGAACCAAACATGTAGAAATTGATTGTCATTTCATTAAAGAGAAGTTAGATGGAAAAATTGTGGACCTATTATATACATCTACCCATCATCAAATTGCAGATATCCTTACCAAAGCATTACCTCAAACAAATTTCGAAGAACTGAGTTGCAAGTTGGGAATGATTAATATCTATTACCCAACTTGAGGGGGAGTGTAGATTTTCTGAGAATATTAGGCTGGAATAGTGTTGTACAGGCTGTGAATTTAGTGTAGAACAAGCTGGATTTTAGTTGTTGATACCAGCTGTATTATTTCTAAGTTAGTGGGAATTTGTCTACCTTTTAGTCCTATTTATAGTGCTGTATATACATTTGAATTAATCAGAGAAAATAAAACAAGAATTCAGTTTCTCTCCACTATCTCTCAATATTTTCTTCACAATTGAGTTAAAGACTCTACTTGAGGTATTCTCTGGTACTTTTGCTGATTATTCTGATTTGAAAGTTTTTCGTTGTCCTGCTTATGCTCATGTTAATGATGGTAAACTTGACCCTAGGGCATTGAAATGCATATTTTTGGGGTATCCTTCTAGGGTGAAAGGTTATAGATTATGGTGTGTTAAACCCAAGTCACCTAATTTTTTGATTAGTAAAGATATTAAGTTTGATGAGTTTTCCATGTTGGCCATGTTGGAAAAGAAAAAAGAGTATTATTGCAGATAAAGACCACAATGTTAGTGAGCAGGTAGAGCTTGAGAGTGGAGCTCTTAATCAAGTGTAAGAGGGCACTTCAGATCAGCCATCTGTGGATGAGATAGATGATTATGCTCATGATGTAGTAGAAGAGCAACATGAGTAACCATATAATATCGCTAAGGGTAAAGGAATAAGAGAGATTCGACACCCTCAAAGATACGCAGTTACAGACTTAGTTTCTTTTGCATTGTCTGTGGCAAAGTCTATTGAGATACATGAACCATCTAGTTATCATGAAGGTGTCACTTGTGATGAGTTTGTTCAGTGGTTGGTTGCTATGAATGAAGATATTGAATCATTTTATAAGAATCATACTTGGAAATTAGTGAAACCGCCTAAAGGCCAGAAGATTATTGGAAACAAATGGCCCAAAACCTTTTAGCCCAAATCCTATATCCCAAATAAACCCCTTCCCTTTTCTTATATATATATATATATATATATCATTTGTCCTTCTCATCCGAAAAGTTAAAAAAAACTGAAATAGAGCTGCCGCAAAGAGAAAATAGAGATAAGAAGCAAATAGACAGAGCTGCGATGTATATTTATATGTAATATTTGTTTAAATAGCAAGTTTATTAATTTATCTTGCTATATATTACCAATAAATTAGAGGGAATTATTTGATGGGTGTATTTGGGTTTTCTTGGTATATTTTGTGAAGCTCTCTGATTATTAGTATTTGTATCTCTATTTGATTATTAGTGGATTTTCCTTGGTGTGTCGTCGTCAATGGAGTAAACTTTTCACATTGAAAAGTTGAACCACTTAAATCATTATGTGTCATTTATTTTTTCACTGCTTATTATTTTGCTATTACCCATAATTATTATATTTGTGCAACAAAATTGAACCCGAACTTCGCTTCCGCAAGAGCTAATTTATAACAGATTTGTAAAGTAAAACTAAAACATAAGATACAAAATTTCAAATATAGCCTTACCTTAAATTATTGTGATCTAAAACACTCTTTTCACTTCCAACCATAACAGGTTCCCTTCTTGTAGCTTCTTTTTCATGTCGCCTTGAGCCTCCATTGGCATTACAATCTTTGAGTAAGCCATTAGAATTTATGCCCTCCCTATTGGAGATTACAAAGGATGTTGATATTTGAGTTAATCAAGGCTTTTTTTGATTTACTTAACAACATAGAAGCTTTGTAGATCCTGCAATAAATTGGAAAATAAGTAAAGGGTCCAATTGCTCACCTGAAATTAACAGAATTTGCACTTTTCTTTCCACTTTCCAAAAAGCCATGATCTCCAGATTTTGTTATTTCTCTTGCAACTAACCCAGAATTTGCATGCAATTTGCTTCCAGTGTGCACGTCATTCCAATTTGTGCCCTTCCTGTTTAAGCGAATCAAAATTCATTTTTAATAAAAAAACAACCATAGTACATGACATCCAGATTCCAGAGTATTTGTTGGAAAAGATGAAGTTTATAAAAAATTTAGTAAAACCTTGTCCCACATTGCTTTTTTACAATATTTAAAAGATGTATAAATAGTAAATAATTGGCTATTGGGATTGGACCTTAAGGGATACCCACTTTTGTGAAAGGGGAGAGGACCTAGGCAAATGTGATACCACACTCGCGCGCGCGCCGCCGCCGCTGCCGGCTGGGCCGTGCCGAGTGTGAGGTGAAGTGGTATTTTATTTTTTGGAAAATTATTTTTTTTTACAAAAATGTTTCCAATCAGAAAAATGGTTGTTATATACATTTTTTTTTTCTTAAAAAAAAAAAACCGTTTTTTTCTTTTATCAAAAATGTTTGTTATTTTTCTTTATTCAGAAAAATTGTCATTATTTGTCTTTACTCACAAAAATGTCTGTTACTCGTCATTACTCAAAAAATGACCGTTACTCTTCATTACTCAGAATGACTGTTACGCTCTCCATCCCCAGACATTACCGTTATTATCATAATGGTCACACGGTTTCTGAAACCTATAAATAGAGGGCCTCAGCTCTCATTTTCGACACAACAATCTGCAATCTCATCTCATTACGAAAAAAAATTCTCTCTGCAATACTAAGTTATTTTTTTAGTTTTCCAAGCAACAAATTTTTCAGTTATAGCATTCTGGTTTTCATCAGTGCAATGAAGTTCTGAAACAAAGAAAAAGATTTTGGGCTGTTTTATCCTGGGGATGACGAGGTTGTGTTTGCTTGCACAAATTGAGCAGAGCCGCGAAATGTCTTAAAGAGAGCGACCTAGTCCGCGACTCAACCCAAGCAGTTCATACCAGGTTATCGGTAATATTGTTTTAACACTGTTATTAACAAACTTGTTTTAACAGTATTCCTCACCCTTTCCTCACCCTTTTGTAGTTATAGTACTTGTATCAATTGAACCAATCCTTTTGAGTCCTGCTGAGAGTATTTTTGTCTCTAATGGTGAGAACTTATGTAATGGAGAGGCAGTTTCCTCATAACTCTCGGAAAATTTTGAGTGGAAGCCTCCAGCTTCCTTCTTATTTTTAAGCTTCATCTTGTTGGTGATAGGTTTGGCGCTTCAAGTAAATAGAAAAGCAATCCTATAAGTACTGAAATTCAAATGATGCATAGGAACAAGAAATATGAGTTGAGTTTATTGTCATACTTAATTAGTAGAATATCATCAGGAAAAAAAAGGCATTCAATTTGGAAATCTTAACATCAATTTTATAACAGAAGATGAGTCTCATGCACAGCTTTCCTTCCATTTTAAATGTGTTTAACAGAGGATGCCTTGCCCTAGAGCTTCAGAACTTTGAATACTCTTCCACTCCCTAGAATAAAATCCTTTTTTAGCTTCGCCTTTATGTAGCCATGTGTTTCCAATTAGTTTCTACCCAATTAAAGACAAAAAATAAATTTTTTGATCACTAAATCAATTTATGTTCTTATTGTTCAATGCAATTCAGTCCTTTAGGAAAGATTAGATGATCACAGAACATTAAAGCACATCCATAGTATTCTGATATTCTCACCTCATATTACAATGATTAGTTACATGCTTTTCATTCCTGAGCAAGGCATCTTCGCCTTTTTTAATATCCTCCGCATTTGACACAGGATCACCATTTATTTTACTTCCAATTTGCGCATCATTAGTGTCCATAGCCTCCTCCCTGTGGAAGATTAAATGAAACAGAATACAATTTAAAGACATTACTTCACTTCCTATTCAGAGAGTGGCTCACCCTTCTGCACTCGCAGGAGGTATAGTCTGGTATAGATGTGGTTTCAATCCCGAGGAAAGACATTCTGTCTCAAATAATGCTGACTGGTTCAGTAAAGGTTTACTTTCCTGTAATCTCTCGGAAAACTTAGTGTGGCAGCTTCCATCTCCATTTTCACTCCTCCTTGTTTCGTTATCGAAAGTAAATTAATAGACTGCTTCAAGTAAACATAAGAGAGAACGATTTGATGCCATAAAAATAAATAAATGTTAAAAAGATCATAACAAACATAGCCAGTCACTTGTACATAATATCTAAGGAAAATGAAAAGAAATAGTGAGCTCAAAAGTATATACATTAACTCATTAACTTTATATTATGCAAGCCATTACCGTAGTAGAGGCATGTCATTTATTCTACTTGTTCATCTGAATATTCAAAAAAAATCTTTTGAAGGAACACCAACGAGTTCATCTCATCAGACTACATTCCCATGTTTATTTTGAAAGTAACTAATTCTTAAATTGAAATCAACTAAATTTATATGGATGTTTCAAATAAAAACAGAAGAAAAGATTAGATAATTTCAATAGATCCCTTACCTTCCCAAATGAGATGAAGCAAGCTTTGAGGTTGAAATATCGTTTGATGTGATGTCTTCGATGACATGTGGTGCTTGCTCTTTTACAAAGTTGGAAGAATTTTCTTCAACATCTAAAAAACTTTTAGCTGATTTAATGTTATCCTTAATTTCTGTTAAGATACCATTGGACTTTCTCCCACCGGAACTGCTTTCTGAATGAGTGATATGTGGTGGAGATGAATTCTTTGAGGGTATAACCATGTGATCAGATCCTGCATCAACCTCTATTTTGTCATTTGTATCTTCCTTTTCTCTTGAAGCAGTGTTTTTTGTGCCCATGGAAGAAGTTTCTATTAATCTTTCAGAAAAAGTATTTCTTTTTGAATTGATCCCCACTAGAGATTCAGCACACAAGTCATGGATGGCCAGCTGAGCATACGGTTTGATGGACATTGCATCCTCAGGTGAGTGACTCCATTCATCTATTACCTCTTTATTATTTTTTATTGTTTTATCTGGTGAAACTCTGACCCTATGCAAAAAAATGTGAGTTCCAGAGGCAACAGATCTTGATAGATCATCCTTTCTGGAGCTAATATGTTCTGGAGAACCCAAGGTAGTTCCATGTTCAAAAACTTCTAAACTCTCAGATGCTGACAATTTCATGGTTGTCGTATAATCAAGTGCACCAACACCTTCAGCCAGATGAATTTTAGGGTCTTGATCCTGTACTCTATCAGAAGAACTTTCCTTTCTGCTTTCTTGCTTCTTTTTAGTTTTTGTTTCTTTTATTAAGCATGAGTCTATATTGAAGCCATCCAAGCTATTACCATAAGAAAATAAATCAGTAACCAATTCTAGAAGCATTTAGCTATTCCTTGGGCATATATCTTTAGAGGGACATCAAAGCTTACTCATTAAAATCAAACATGAAATCCAATCCATCTTTTTCCCCTTGGCCATTTCCAATTGAAGATTCCCCTTCAGTCCTTTCTTTGGATATCGTCGATTTCTTGGGTGGAGATGAGAAGTGTAAATCTGGCATGTTCACTTTAAAAGTTGATAACTTGTCAAAATCTCCGTCTAGACAGAAATCCATGTCCCTGAAGGTAAGAAGAAAGTTCTGATTATCTGGAAATTTCAATGTCACATGTTATCAACAGAATTTTCTGTGAATTGAAGCAATTTTATCATAATTCTTAACTTTTCCCCCATTCTTTAAAGAACATTACTTTACATCATAAATATATCACAACCACAACTGATGTAATAGTTTTTCATCGGATACAGTTATGTCGACTAGATTGTACTTATCAACAACATTGTGCCATATCATTTGAAATTAATCTCAAATTTAAGATATATGAACTTTTCCCTCTTTAAAAGTTTTTACATGCATAAAGCCATAGATGCATATATGTGAACTGAAGCACAGAAATGCACAATATACCCAAACGAAAAAAGAAGTTCAGAGAAAATGTCAAGTGAAACGCACATGTAATAAGTAAACAATATGAAAAGAATGCGTTAAGACCAATAAAAGTAAACAATAAGAAGGAAGATTCTTTTCACGTAAACTTACAGATAATGTTAACTGTGCTTACATGTTACTGAAGTTGAATGCTTTTGTCTTGCCTTTGGAAACTGTACCAAAGCTAAGATCCATTCCATCATCTTCGTTCATAGATATTGATTTCCAAGAGCTGAGAAATTCCTTTCCAATGTCCACATCTGTTATTTTAGCAGGATTTCTATATCATTCTTCTAGATAACGCGTGTTATCCTAGGATGTCAACCGTGATACTTTGAACTTTTAGGTCCATACTAAAACTTAAGGGAAAATAAGTAGGATTAGCCATATTGATCTCATACTCCACTTAAAACTACAAATTTTGAATTAATACCCTGTCCTATTCTAGATTGTGTGGTCTCTTTTTCCATCTGAAAAATTCATTGAAGAACGCACAGAAGTCTCTGAGTATCTCCTACTTGGCCATTCATGTCTATATAAATGTTATTTATTGATTATCTTTATTTTCTTTTTCTTTTTCTTTTTCTCTTTCTTATTACTACCATTTCCTTCGAGAGAGACGGAAACACAATGACATCTATTTTTAATCCGCAAATAAGAAAAAGTGCCTTAAATAGTTTACCGAGAAGTGATTCTTTTTCTTTCGGTTTGATAGATGATGAAGTTGCTTTCTGTGATTCTGCCATCTGCTTACAAAGACAAAATATATGATTAATCTTTACACTGACAGTAATTCTAGTGCAAATTACGAGTAAAAACGATGCAACCTGATTTGCTCAGTCAGTAAATAATAATGAGAAAAACTCATTATTTGAACATGATATAAATCATATTAAAGTTACTTATTCACCAAAAAGGAATATGTAAAATCGGCATTGAGTGTTATATATATAATTATAACATCTGGAAACAGTAAACAGTGTTAATTTAAATTGATCAAAGGAAAATTGAGGGATTTGATCACCGCCATTGTTATAGCTACTACAATAGCAGAACAGTGTAAAAATACTCGAAAGGCTTACTCGAGTTATCTACGAATCAAACTAAATCCACGAACAAAACAAAACCAAAAGCTGGCAGTCGAGGGATGTGATTTTCAATAGAATGCTGAATATGAACTTTGATTAATAAATCAAGAAATCTAAATTGATTCCATTAATTCATTGTTCAATGTAGACCTAAATTCACACATCAATAATAACAATCGGTAAATTAATTGTTCAAAAGAATCGATTTCATTCAACAATAAACCTATAGAAAAATTCACATAGAAAGTAATGACATGCTAATAATCTACAGCTACGATTTCATTATTTTCAACGGACAAGAAAAAAACAGTACAATTCAGAGATTAAATAGCCATTAACGTCATTAGGAACAATGAGAATTGCATGAGACCGAAAGACAAAGAGAGATTGCCTGGTTTTCAATCTGATAAATGTGAGTCAAGAAGGAAAATTTGCGAGAAGTGACTGGTCATCTTATTACTCTGATATATTTATAGGTTTAAATTGGAAGTTGCAGGAAAAAAGGTTTAGCCCCACTGATTAGAGCGCTCATTTCGAAGCTGCGAATTTTTCTAGTTTAAATTTGACCCCTCCGAATTTTCTGTTATTTTATTTTTTAATTATTAGAGAATCTGCTGAATTTTTAAGATAGTAAAAATACCCCTTTAACATTAAAAAATAGATAAGTATATCTTTTTAGTTATTATTTTATTATAAAATTCTCACATAAATTTCGTGATTTTTATTAAATTTTTTCAAATATTTTTATTAAAAAAATTAAAATTATGACGAGAAAGGATATGAATGCTATTTTTCAAAACCTTTACCAATTTGTGTTTGGTTTTGAAAATAAAGTTTCATTTTTAACTTACATATTCGTATAAATTAAAATGAGATATTAATAAAATTTATAAGATAATTTGTTAACTTTTAATTCATTTCATCTTATCTAACTTAATTTTTAATGAGATGGGATAGTAATAAAACAATATTAATTGATATATCTTATTTGTCTCTAATATGTCTAAATGAGACAAGCAATAATATAAAAATATAAAAAAATATGAAAAATGATAATTTATTATGTAAGTTTAATGAGAAAAATGATACAATATATATTTAAACATAATCTCATTTAAGCTAAAATTAAAATAAGGTGAAATAAGATAAGATAATATAATATTTAAATAATATTAGATAATATTACATTATAAACCATTAAATATACTAAATTAGATATGATATTAGATGAAACAATCCATGTTATATATCTGCGTACTCTACAAGGTGCATATATGTTTTTCGTACAACGTAAAAACATATATTTTCACATGTTCAAAATTAGGTTGTATATATAATTTTTTTATAACCTAAATTTTTTAGGGTGTACAATGGGGTTAGTACCTTTAGATTACCCCTACTCCTATTTTAGTACTTATTTTGATTTCTATTTTTAACTAGGACACATCAAATATCTCTATTTAAATTACTGTTACACATTTTAATCAATTCTAAAAGTAATTTGTACTTTTGAGTTACCAAATTTATTAAAATTATTGTTAAATTTGGATAAAAAATATATTAGTAACTTAAATATGGGTATTTTATATGTCTGAATTGAGAATATGAATAAAAAGATACCAAAATAATAATATAGGTAGTCTAAATATACCAATTTTAGGTTGGTACTATGTAAATAATTAGCTATATAAAAATTTAGAGAAAAAATAACGTAAATGGTAATTGTAATTGAATTTAATGAAAATGATATTAATATTATGATTTTTGCTTAAAAAATATAATAAAAAATAATTAAAATTAAAAATGAACCAAAATTTTAAATAAACTTTTATTTTTATACAAGAAAAATTGAAATAATAATGATAACAACAACAAATAGTAATAAACATATGTTAATATAATATATCAACGTATCTAGTGATTTTTTGTACGAGTGGAAGGAATGAATATTTCAACTATTGGAATGTTTTTCATTCCATTTTCAATCAATAGTTAATCAAATGTAAAATTACTCAAAATTATTTTATGTTATTATTTTTGTTACTATCAACCAAACATAACCTAATTAAATTTCTATTTTTAGATGTGATTTCAATTCTTTTGTTTTTTCTTTTTTACACCATTATATATGTCACCACAATAAATTTTACTTTTATCATTTTCCATAATTCTAAAAGTTTTTTTATCTATTTATCGTATGTTGGTTAAAGATTCCTATACAAAAGAAAATTTACATGAAGATCAATTGTTTTGGCGACTTAAATAGGTAATCAGGACTTAGATGAGGAGTGAAAGTGTCAATTCATGGAATCTTTTCGAGAGCTCTATATCAACTCTATCAAGCCAGTCTCACAAACATGAAATAAGCAAATTACACAACAAGAGTACAAAATTACATGCTCAATTCAATACACAATTAAACACTCAGTAGATAAAAAAACAATAATCTACATAATACAGACAAGTAATAGTGTACCTCACAGGTTCCTTCCAGACTAGCAACATGCATACATGGCAAATAATACACATGCTTACATACCAAAAAGCAAAAAAGATTTCCAATCACTTCAAGACCTCGTATGTGAGAACATATTCGGTAAATAATTATTATACTCTCATAGCATGCAATCAAACATACACAGTAAACCATAATAAATAGTCTAACATCTGGTATACTTACAGGGTAAGGAGATATAGACTCTTTAGAAACTCACACTAAACTCGCTTGCAGATAAAAGAAAGATTATACTAGCATATAATCTGATCATGTATGACTACAAAGAAGGAGTCCAAGCCAAATATACAATAGTTAAGAAGATACTAACTTCTTAAGACCTCAAATTAAACAAGAAAATAACAGAGAGATAAACTCCTGACAAGAATCACAATTGTAGTAAAAATAATCACATAAAGAAAGTATGAAGCATAAGCAATATTCAATAGTTAGAAAGCAAGCAATAAATAATAAAAACTATATAATCAGAGTTTAAACTTCAATATGTAGAACCATACAACATTTAAACTCTAATTGTACTAGTCAAGCATTGGAACATGCACAATATCATATATATCGAGGTAAACCCACATAGAGCCCTTTCTATGTGGTAACATCATCATGTTGCTTAAGAAAATCACTCAACAACAAACAATCTACTAAACAGTAAAACAATTGCAACATTGAAAGAAATAAAACCCCTATTACCTCTATCAATCGAGACCTCTGTCCAAATTTCCTATTGCATCTTTTGCTTGTATCTTTCGCAATATCCTAGTTCAACTTACGAACCTGACGTTCCTTCAAAGCTCACACCACCCAATGTGATATGATTAGTAACTACAAATCAGTAACCAGAAGTGTAACAACTCACACTCTTGAAGACCACCCTTAAACTCAAACATCATATCTCTTATTACACATAGAAAGAGATATGAGAACTCAAAGCATATAACTTAGCTCACTCTTACAAAGATGTTCTCACAACAACAATAAAATAGTCTTAAACACTCAACTTAAGAAAACTATTTTACTCTAATTAGCAAACACTATCTAAAATAATCATAACTCACAAACATGGTTTTTCTCACATAATCATGAATCATTAATATCGAACAACACTCAAGGTATTAGTAATCTGAAAACAAAAATTAAAGACATCAATTTGACATAGCTTTGCTACATTTTTCTGGATAAAGAAACAAGAGAAAGTAGGGGTATTTATAGAAATTTCCCAACTTTTGGCCACCTTGCCAACCACCGCACTAATGATAGTGGTGAGGATAGGGACAAAGTGCTAAAAAATCTCATTTTTTTTGTTTTCAAAAATTATCAAGTAATTTTCATGAATACCCGCACTCAAAACAAAACAAAACAAAAACACAAGCAACAATGTCGACGAGCGAGCATGCATGCACACTATGAAAACCAACCTATGGTGTGTGTGTGTCTTTATAAACATGTTAGCAAGAAAAGTGTTCCTACTACAAAAAGGGGCATTAAAGTCGGTTAAAAACCGACTTTAAATTAAACGACTTAAAGTTTAAAGTCGGTTCACGGGATGAACCGACTTTACATTTAAAGTCGGTTCACGGGATGAATTGACTTTACGTTTAAAGTCCGTTCACGCGATGAACTGACTTTACGTTTAAAGTCGGTTCACGCGGTGAATCGACTTTACGTTTGTTTTATTTTTTTTATTTATTCATTTTTTATTATACTCAAATAAAAACCTGTATTCGAGCAGAAGAAAAAAAACAAAATCAGTTTAGCAAATAGTTCAAATAATACAAATATTTGAAAAATAAAATATTAATTGATAGCAGAAAAATTACCATGGTTTTGTTCTATTTTATTCAAGATCATCATATTCTTCTCCTTATAATACAAACCTGCATATATAATACAAAAATTTATACACATAATAACAGAAAAAAATATGAATAATAGGGGATCTAAAAGATTAGTTAAAAAGGAAAAAAACTCACCAACCGGTGCTGGAAATGGTAGTCATAAGTGGTCGAAAAATGAGAAAGAGTTGATGAGGTTTTCGGTTTTTTAGAGTTCTGCAACGCTGAAAATAGTTTCTGTCTGGGAAGAAATAAGAGAAAAGAATTTATCCACGTGTGTAGCGTCGGTTTCACGTGTCAACCGACATTATGTTACGTGGATAGCATCGGTTCCACGTGCCAACCGACGCTATGTTACGTGGATAGTGTCGGTTCCAGGTGTCAACCGACGCTACGCTACGTGGATAGCGTCGGTTCACCACGTCAACCGACGCTACATCCATGTGTAGCGTTGGTTCGCCACGTCAACCGACTCTACGTATCGACTTAAATATCCATTTTTGTAGTAATGGATCCTAACTATATACGTGTGTTCATTACTGATCCGCAATAACACACCGAGTAAAAGTAAACAAACACTATATTTTGTACACAGGAAACCAACACACAGAAATAGAGTACAATAAGACTTGCATTCTCCCCCTTGGGCTTTCTATGTTAAAACACTACACAAACTAAAACATACTCATAATTTTCATGAGATGATCATGAAGATAACTAAAGATGTTTGTTCCCATGAAGAAAACATCACTCTCAAACATGAAGGTCTCAACACTACTACATACATCACATATGAAGATCGATGACTTCAATTTGCACATGCAACCTACACACATGAAACAAACACATACCCTATATACATATCATGCAAATACAACATGTAGTCTATTCAAATACTATCGTGTTATCCATACATATGTAAACATCTATAGGTTAAGCATAGTTAACATGAAACACAAACAAATACAATCTACATGCAACAGAAATATACATACTCCCCTTGAACATATGTAATACTTCCCCTAAGTGTATACATATCAAATGATTATAATGAAAACTACATCACATGCAAACAAATATCATGTTAACAAGTAAACACAATGCATAAACAAACACAAGTTATGCAACACCTTTTATCCCTTTTTTGACATGGAAAGTCAAAGAAAGCACACATATAATATGCAACATACCACACTCTTATATGAAGGAGAGAAGTTAGACAGAAATGCAATAATCCTAACATTCATGCAACACAATAGAAAAGATGAGAGAAAACACAATAAGAAGCAACATATATAGTCATGTAAAAAAGACAAAGAATAGCACCGAGACAATAGAAAGATAAGGGCATCCAACAAGCAAGAAATTGAATTCACAAACAAACCAATAGAGGTGTAGATAGAAAACATCTCCTTAATGCAATACATAGCACAGATCCCCTTACCTATACGTGTTATAGAAAGGCATAAAGGGCTTCACAATGTGCATACAACACATCGATAGGATGGGAAATCAAATATCAATGGCATACAAATGTGTCAATGAATCTGTAAGAAGAAGTCGACTAGGAGTTCAACTATATTTAAAGTTGACACACTCTTAGTGGCTCGCCTATCTTCCCTAAACATCAATGCTACATAAATGTGTCAGTGAATCCCTAAGAAGAAGTTGACTATAAGTCCAACTATTTTCCAAGTTGACACATTCCTAATGATTCAACTATCTTCCCCTAACAAAACTTGGGTGTATTAAATCTTGCAACCTCACCCCATACTATGCACACATATATAAAAAGACATCTCAGTCTACCAAAGAAAACATAAGTCATGCATTCCAATAACAAATACCAGACTATCAACTACATGCAAGAAACAAACAATAACTCACTACATCATAGAAGCAAGTAAACATATAGGAAGGCATATGAAACAAGAGAATGCAAACTATGCATGCAACATGTCATACTAAAGAGCCAAATCTCAAAATTCCCCTAAAACAGAAGCATTTACACACAATAGAAAACAAATAATATAGAAAGAGAGAAGCAAACTAAACATGTTCAAAGTACAAAAGTGTCCTTAGATTAAACAATACACTCAACGTAAAGATCTGCATGGCCATCAATCCAAGATGCATTTATGTAAGGGTATAACTAAATATTTAATTACATACTCAGTGTGTACTTTGCTAAACTTGTTTACTCTATATGCCATCAAGATATGCTTATGTGAACCAAGTAAATAGAAATATAAACTCAAATTGAACCAAACTTCATAAGTTCATATTTAGTCTCCCTCTTCACTAATGTAAGTGCTAAGTCAGAAGAAATCAACAAGCCTTTCAAAACTTGAAATGATAAGCTTAGGTAAGGTTAAGAGAGAAATGATATTTTTATGCTTAAACACATCTTTGGTAAACCAAACACAAACCTATAGGTTTAGGTCCACAAATAATATACCTTCAAACATGGATTCTTTTCTCTTTACTTCTCAAAATTCATTCACAAACAATGATGTTATGAGAACAATACATAAAATTTAGTAATTTATGCACCCCTTATTTTTCTTTTCCCCTTTCTTCTTCTTGTTTTTTTTTTGAAAAAATAATAATTTCTCAACACTTTATTTCCTTTTTTCTTTTCCCTATCTATCTTTTTTTTCTTATAAAAACCTAAGATAAAGTAGATGTTCCCACAACATACATGTTTAACATAAAGTGTGGTATAATCATTTGTGCTTGGATAATTAGTAGATGCAAAGAAAAGAATTATTAACATAAAGGCTCAAAAAGGGGTAAAGAAGGACAACTAAATAGTTGTGGCTTAAAAAGTTCAAGCGATCCAAAGATGGCCTAAATCTTCTCTCAATCCAAGTAACACCTAATATTTCACCTTAAGAGACACTAAAGTGGATTCTAGAGCTTGTTAGAGACATGCAAATCATCAAAGTAGAAATCTATCCAAATCTATCAAAATAACCATAAAAATTAATAAGTTATGGCATGTGTACGAGAACAAGCTCATTTCAAACATAATCCAAAAATTTAGCCATACATATACTTAAGGAGTGCACATATCAAAACAATCATATTTCAATCCAAGTTAAAATACATGCCAATCATAAAACATCAATGGTCCCCATTAAATTCATTTTACATACAGTAAGTTAGTTGAACAAAAGAATGTATAGAACTATCTTAGGTAGAGAGAGAAAGAGAGAAGGAGAATGCTAAACGACCAAAGATAAATATTTTTGATTTTTTTAAAGGAGTAAAGGAAAATAAACACAATTTAAAGAAATAGATAAGCAACACAACAACAAACAAGTGAGATGACAAAGATGGCCTCAAAGGTGATAATAGGCTAGAAAGACAAGGATGTGCATCAAGAGAGATCATCAGCACAAACCATACAATATTTCTTCCAAAGAGAGAAAAGGCAACAAATTGCACACAGTTTCCTCAAAAGAGGTCGTTAGAAACACTCATATCGTCGCTACTCAAAAGAATGAAAGAAACTGATTAACTAGTAAGCAATACAGGTAACACCCCAAAAGGGAGAAGAAATAAGGGATGCTACAAAAACATCTGAGCATGTGAGAAAGGCTCAGGTTCCAACACATAAGCAAGAGACATGCTAAGATAAGGTCAACACCCAAAACACCAGGAATACCAACTAATCCCACATATATAGTCACAGTAATGTATATAAGTCAAGAATCTTAAAATAGGTAAATAATCTATATGAAATACAGATGCTTATGGCAAACCCAAACAAGCACAATATAGAGAAACAATCATGTGCTCAAGATATTAACACATCTCAATTTTCTCCAAAAATATGTCTCAAGCACAAGAGAAGGAAGAAATGGAAAATGAAAGAAAATACACAACTGGAGACAAACAGAGAACTAATACTCAACATACTTGGTACAAGAAAGAAGAACCTAGTAAAACAGGTCAGATGCATTCTATATGACATGTCATATGAATGAAAAGATAACAAAGAGAAAAATTCAAATACTTTGAAACTACGAGATGAAAATATGTGATGTGATGCTCATGAAAATAGCCACATAAGAAGAATCAAGAAGTAAAAAAGGAAAACACATATAAAAAACATGTTAAAGAAACTAGCATGGTAGAATACTAGTAAAGGATCAAATAATTAGGCATAGCAACAAATATGACAATTAACATACTATGTAAGATAAGGAAGTAGTGAGAAAGAGATATTCATGAACAAGAAAACAAGGAACATTAAAATAATAAAAGTTTATGAAGATATACAACCTTGCAGAACAATAACAGTCTATACCACTGGTGACAAAGAGCATAAACATTCAAGCTATGTGCATGTGTAGATAGAGCTCTAGGATTGAGCACTCAGGCACTTAAGCCTAAAAAGGATGCCCTATTTTGATACCAAATAAATATTCCCATATATAGGAATAATTACATGAAGGTCAATTGTTCTTCCGACTTAAGTAGGTAACCATGACCTAGTTGTGGGGTAAAGACACCAACCTATGGAATCTTTTCACAAGCTCTATATCAATTGGTCCAATCAGCCCTTCAAACATGAAATAAGAAAATTACACAACAAGAGTACAAAACTATGTGCTCAATTAAACACTCACCAAATACAAAAACAAAATTCTATAGAATACACACTAGTGACGGTGTGCCTCATAGGCTCTCACCACACTAGCAAAATGCATATATGGAAAACAATACGTAACTTGTGATAGAGGTATATACATAAAAAAGCTAAAAGGATTTTCAATCAAATATATTCGGTAAATGATGATTGTACTCTCACAAGTATGCAATCAAATATGCATAGCAAACCATAGTAAAGAGTCTAACATATGGTACACTTCTAGGGTAAAGATATACATACTCTTTAGAGACTCACATTAAACTTGCATGAAAATAAAAGGTAGATTATACTAACACACAATCTAATTATGCATGACTATAAAGAAGGAGTTTTAGACTTGACACACAAACAAGTTAAAGAGATACTAACTCTTTAAGGACACAACCTAAATAAGCAAATAATAGAAAGATAAACTTCTAGAAAAAATCATAACTACAGTAAAAATAATCACATACGAACAATATAAAATAGAAGCAATATTCAATAGTCAGAAAGCAAGCAATAAATAAGAAAGGCTTTCTAATCAAAGCATAAACTTCAGTATATAGAAACATACAACATTTCAACTTTGATTATACTCGTCACAAAGTGGAGCATGCATAATACTTGATATAACCAATTAAACCCCCACAAAACCCCTACCTATATGGAAACATCCTCGAGTTGTTTAAGACAACCACTTAGTAGCAAACAATCCACTACATAATAAAATAGTTATAACTCTAAAAGAAATAAAACTATTATTACCTTTATCAGTTGAGACCTCTATCCGAACTACCTATTGTTACTTTTACTTGCTACTTTCGTAATGACTTGATTCGACTCACAAAACCATGTCTCCAATAAAGCCTACATCACCTAATATAGTCTGATTAATAACCACATATTAGTAACCAAAATTCTAATATCTCACACTCTTGAGGACTCAAAGTTGCTACCTGAGGAAGGAAAATATAAAAAGTGAGCTTGAAAGCTTAGTGAGTGAATGAGTTTCATAAATATCTATAATGATAAGCTTGAAAATTATTAATGAAATGCTTATCACTTACTCTAAAATAACATGCTAATGAAAATGATTTATGTTTGGTCTTTAAAATAAAATAATGTAATATCTTATGAGTTACCATGAAATAACATTCTGTTCAGAATGAATTACATCTAATCTTTAAAATATAATAGCGAGCTATGATTAGTATACAAATAGAAAGTACAACCATGAGAAATGCACTTTGATTTTATTATGCCAAAAGCACTTAAGGATCTGGTAGTATACGAATGAGATATTTAGTACTGGCACTAGCTCTTGACTATACGTGTAGGAAACTTACTTTATATAACCATTAAAATGGATCAGTTCACTCTACTAATACATATGTCATGTACACACTTACTTAACTGAATTTATATACAACATATTGAATTGGACTGATAAATATCATACTAATCTAGTAACATCATACTATCCAATCTGGTATCATACTAATCTAATAACATCATAATGAACTAATCTAATATCATACTGAGTTAGTAAACATCATATTGAGTTGTTGGAAAAAATCTATTGGTCATTATGTCTTACCAAGTAAACTAAATATTATGAATACTGAGTAGAGCTAACTATAACTGAATACTGAAGAGGAAGCACTCTGAAAATTTTAAAATATTTATTGAATTTGCAAGCATGTGTAAAGACAATATGAATAATAAAGTTGATTTATTATTAAGCTAAAGTTACTTACAAATTTTCTTACTTTTAGCTTGCTTGGTTAGGGTAATGAAATGTATTCTCATAGTGCTTTCATAATAGAAGTTCATTGAAACTAACATATATTATGTTCTTCAAATTCTAGTTAAATTAAGTGAATGAACTATTAACTTTAATATTTAAAAATACATGTTACTTATACCAACTAAATTTACTTGAACATAAGCATGGCTTTACATGACACTATCAAAGCTTTAGAAAAAGAAAACTTAATATTACTTTGTAAACTTTTATTGAAAATAAATATAGCTAATAAAAACATATTTTTCTTGTGTTGATGCTACTAATTATGTACTAGTTGGTTCGAATATCAAAAGACAAATATGTTTTCATTACATAGCTTGATGATAGGAACATAAAATGAATTGATATGAAACATGCAGTTTTAAAATGGATATGACTAACTCTGGTATTAAATTTTTGGCATAAAAACTACATTATTAGAAATAACTAATATATGATTTTGAAAATCCATTTTAACTATATTGTATATCTCATATCCACATGCATAAATTTTACTAAATACTTGAATAAATTGGCTCCTAAAACTAAATAGTCAAGTAAGAATGTAAAAATCATATGATCTAGTTTTAAAAATTTTGAATATTCATTCACAGTACTGTATCACCACTATTACTCTAGTTGCATTGAAACATATTTTGGATCAACATGTCCTATATGATTATACTTGTGTAAGAAATAAGAATAACACCGTAACTAGTTTGGCTAATCTAAAATTAATGGTCATTTTAAAAATGTTAAAACATGGGTTGCTAACATAAAACTCAATATCATCTTCTATGCTTAGGTAGAAATCAAAGTGTTACTTATAGTTTCAATATTCTTACATTCCAAATTTCAAATTAATAAGGCATATTTTGAAATATGTTAAACTTACCAGTAAAATAGGTTCAAAACTATTTAAAAACATTACTAAAATACAAAGCTTGAACTCAATTCTTTAGCCATGAATATGGGTGAAACATCTCTTGAAATCACCAAAAAACACAAATGACTCTAAGTGCAAGTGTCTAATTTAAAATATGTCAAAATACTTAAAAAGTAAAAATTATCATCTTTATAGAGAGCTAAAATATGCTCAATTTATATCACCAAAAATGTTTTATAAATTGAAATTTCAATTTGTATTATCTTATTATAAACAGTTCGAAAACACATTTTATCTATCCCCACAAAAATAGGTACAACTTTTCATAGAAATGCTCAAACACAATTCTATAAAAAGATCGAAAAACTAAACCTCTAAATAATTAAAAAAATATATTCTAAACCCATATAGGATTAGTAAGTCCCTTCCATAAACTAAAAATGCCAAAGAGTTCAAAACATGATTTTCAGCATAATTCTCATAGAACATACCCTTAGTTAAATTGTTATAACTTTGTCTTGAAAATTTGAAGTGAAAAACAATAAAGGTATTCTTAAAATATACATCCATACCTTTCAAAAGTGATATAAACCAAAGTCTAATTCATGTTGAAGGTTTCTTAGCTTCCATTTCAAGTTTATGCAAAAATAGTTACCTAACTATGCTTAAACTTAGAGTCTATATTGTCTTTCACTTCTTATATATTTGATTTTTCCCTTATATTTCTACTTTTTTTCTTCTTATTTTGTTCCATGTTTCTTCGAGAAACTTACACTAATAAGATATGTATAAGAAGATGAGTAGGACATGTGATTATATCATTCACCTCTTAGAAGCATCAATTTTTTTATTAGTCACAAGTGTATGTGTCCTCTTAAGAATAAGAGTATTACTAATCATGATAAAAATTAATTAATTAAATAAATAATGTAAATAATATATTGTTGGGATTAGTCCAATTTATAGAGAGAGAAACTAGAGAGAAGTCATAGAGTTTTATGGAATGTATGGCTTTCTTATGAGACCCATGTATATATAGAGTATTATATGTATACATGACGATTACATAGGGTATATCAAAACCCATGTCCTTACACATGGCATCAAGTTTCCTCTTGTGTACCATGAAGGGAAGGTGGCACAAGTAGTGGTCCAACTTTTCTGGTGCTAGGCCTCGGTACAGTGCCACCCTTTCAACGTCTATAGTGAGGTCTTCAATCACACATTTTACCTTCCTTCAATCCTTAGTAGGTCAAGTAGGTACTTATGGATCAGAGCTAGGTGGTGGAGAGGTGTGTCGATCTAGGATGTTGGTGAGGGCTTGTCGACATTCAAAGGCGTCAGTTTGAGGATGAGCTTGTCAATAGTTACCCTATTTTTCCTTTTGGACAAGGTAGGGAGGCCCTGTTTCCTAGAGGATTTACTCATTTTCTTCCCCTTGAAAGAGCCTTGCCTTTATAAAGGAGGTGTATTTTTTTTGGAGCTCATCTCAAGCTGTACCAATAGATCATGAGGATTGAATTCTATAGTATCTGCAAAGACAAGAATGAGGTGTTAGTTTTTAGGGGTCAAGCAAAACAAAAAAATGCCAAGTCTCAAAGCTAGTTCACTAACATCAGGGACCCCTTTGAACCTACCTTTATAGTTTATGAAATGAGTCTGGCGTTTAACGGTTGTTTGAAGTTTACGAATTAACCTATGAGTGGGCTCCATTAAGCCCTACTTCATTAAACACACACAAATAGTTTTGGATATTAGCCAATCGTTGCTTAACCCCTTCATTCAAGGTCATGATGAATAAGCACATGTTTCTTATGACGAACTTGGTACCAACCCAGGTACTCCTTGTCAACTTCTCTTCACTATTAGGAGCTTCACACCGACCTAAGACATAGAAAAAATATTTTATCCAATTCTTATCATTCTCATGAAGGGCCACATTTATACCCCGATCATGCTTTAATGACATGTAGACCCTCATCGGGCCTTCTGACACGCTGCGATGTGTATACCTTATGTAATCGACACGTATACATATAATAATCTATATATACATAGGCCTTCTAAAGATATAATATTAAAATAATATTGAGGATAAAATTGTAATTATAGAAAATATATTCTTAATAATAATTTTAGCTCAATTAAAAGTACGGGGTGCTATACGTGTACCTTCTAAAGTTATTTTGTGCTATTGTTTATGTAAATATTTATAAGTTGTCATTTTTAGATGCAAAACAATTAATTATTAATATAAGTTCAATGTTTAGTGCAAATTAGGGGTGTCCACGGTCTGGTTCGGTTTAGTTTTGAGTTAAAAAAAATTAATTGGATCACACTATTTATATTACTCAAACCAGACCAGATTGTTTATATTATTCAAACCAGACTAGACTAGACCGTTTGATTATTAAAAATATTGAACCGAACGGTTTGGTCTAGTTTGATTAACTGTTTTCAATGGTTTGATTCGTTTGATAATACATAAATATGATACAACTAATGATATACCTTTGATTAAATATGAGAAATTTAATCAACAGTTTGTGAGAAATAATATGAAAAATTTAATATATTATTAAACCGATCGGTTTAAAAATTAATATAATCGGATCGGATCAGACTGTTTGAAAAACAGTTTTAATTAATACAAACTGAACCAGGCCGTTTGATTTATAAAACTGTTCGATCCGATCAAATCCAATCCGATTTTTCGATTTAATCAGACGTAGTCCGATTTTTGGACACCCCTAATGCAAATATTATGCAACTAACATTCCTCGTTAAAATGATTTATTTAATGGTATGGTATTTAGACTCATTATTCTTTAATTTTAAGTTACATATTTGAACTATATTAAATACTATTTGATCTAAACAATATTTCTTATAAAAAGAATACTAAAATCAAATAAATTTATACATACATTTTCATCAATTTAAAAGTTGTAGTCCTTATTGAATTAAAATTCATAATTATTTTAAATTATATGTTACAATCGTACTAAATACTATCTGATATAAATAACATTTCTCATAAAGAAATTATAAGAACACATATATTTACATCAATTCAAAACTTGTAGTACTTATTGAATTATATTTCATAGTTGATTTAAAAGGTTAAGAAATTTAATCTATTTATTTATTTGCTACAGTATCATTAAATTCAAAAATATTATAGAAATTATCCAAACATAAAAAATCTAAAAGAATTATAACAATTTGTGTGCAAAGCAAATATCTTTAACTCATAAAATTAATAAGTGATGATTTTAATAATAATTAAAGATGAAAACCTCAATTGTTCGCAACACTTATAGACATATAACCTTATTTTTAATGACTTAACTAATTTTGATATTTATTGTATAAATTATTTTACAATTTTGGCTTATGCACCCACACATTTTCTTATACATGTGATGATCAATGTTTACATAAACTTATTCACACACATAAATGTTATGCTTGAAGTTTATGAATTTTCTTGCAAAACTCTAGGACTTCAACTAATCTTGATTGTAAAATTGTATTGAGTTCTATTTTTTGCTTACTAAAATTCTACCATATAGAGACACCTAGTATTCAAAGGGCTACCTACTGTGATGTGTGAAGCTACCGCAATGAGTGGAGAGGGCTATCCCACAACTAGTTTGAAAGTCATCATGCTAGGTTTATGGCCCGTGCAAAAAAAAGGAAAAGATTATGCAATAAGCATCTACTTATAAATTTTGTACCTTGAATGCACAAAAAGAAGGAGCCAATAGAGGTTAAAAAAATAATATCATTTATCTCATATATAAAATTAAAAAAGATAAAAATTTAAGTCCTCTTTTAGTAGATATATTTTTATTTTGTGAGATTGAAGACTCAATTATAATTTTACATTATAGGTGATATTTTTTTTCTTTTGAGTCTTTATTGATTGGTCATAAATGAATTGATTGATATATTTGTGGAGTTTAAACATATACACTGTTTTTAAGTAAATATTAATATGTCATTATATGTGCTTGTGTGCCTCTTCTATTGTACTTATTTATATAATAAATAATCAAAATTTGAGTTAAAAAATGATGAGTTCTCAATTGGTTGTGTGCTCTTTAGTGATTAAATGAGCTTAATACCTTATATGGATATTTATGTAAATTTAATATTAAAAAATTAGGTTTTTTTCATTTATTACATTTTTAATTGGTTTTCAAGTTAGAGAGTGATAGAACTTAGGGAGAGTTCAACACATTGCACTTTTGCATTCTTCTGATTTTACATTGTCATATCTTTAGGAGGTGTTTAGGTTCATTGCTTTGTCTAATGCTTTGTCCTTCTCATATGTCAAAAAGGGTGAGAGAATAATGTGTTTTACTTCCATGTTTTTATTTTGTTATGCATATAGGGGGAGAACATATATTAATTAAGCTTGATTGGTATGAATGCATACTACATGACTATTCTTTACACTTTTCTTATTTCTAAATGAGGCTTTCAAGCCAAATTGTCGTATGCTTTGTTTATGTCATTTCAGTTACTTACAAGTTTGTCAAGTTGCAGTGAAGATGGATTCACCAGACCATAGGATAGTTCCACTATAGAGTTTGGGACACCATTGTATTTTTATCTTATTTTTACAAGTGTCATGTAGTGAGTGAGAGGTTTTTCCACACGAAAATGCCAAAGGGGGAGTTGGTAAGGACTTTGAGTATTGGCTATTTTTATGGACAAAATATTTGCTTGTAAATTTGTTTTTAGGTCTACTATCAAGTCTATCAAGAAAAGTCGAACAAATACTCGAGTTTCAAATAATCATACTCTAGGTATATCTTTTATAACTACGACACATAGGATTATATTCATGCATTTAATAGCACATGCTCATAAATATGAAATTATTTTTTGTGCTAAAATATTTATTTAAACTTGAATCAATTACTTATCTCTTAGATATATGTGTTTAAATATTTTTTAGATGTGTCTTAATATTTTAAGATGTGTTTTAAAATATAATTTTTTATAATATTAAGGTTTTTTATGAGTTTTGAAAAATTAAGCCTTAAATATATTTAACCCTAATACTACTAGGTCATTCTTATTATCTATATATATATGTACATAGGGTTAGGGTTAAAAGGGTGTGTGTAAAGAAAAAAAACCTGAAATGGCCAAACAATAAAGCCAAAAAGATTTTAAAATAAAATATAGATCATTACCTCTCTACATTATTAGTACTTCAAAGGATATTGGCATTGAACACCTAGATTCAAAAAGACTCCATCAATGCAGTAAGTGAGTAATATATATATATATATATATATTCGGCAATTATAATGCAAGGAATCTAAAGTTAATATAATAAGAGATATTAATTAATACAATCATAAATTGATGATCTTTTTCTTTATAATATTTTAACACCTAAATTTTTATATGTATTAATCTATTTATTTCATATTTTTCATATTTATATAGCTTATTTTGTGATTAGAATCTTGCATATTTAAATATAATAATTGAATGAGTGATCATGATAATTTGATTTAATTATTAAATATTAAAGAAGCTATTTTTAATGGGTTTAATCTTTTTACTCTAGAATTTCCTAGTTGATTTGATTTAAATGGCATATGTTTTGAATCATCTAGTTAGGATTATTCATTATTAAATCCGTTCTAGAACACACACAGGCACTTGTGTTTTTGTGCTAACCCTTTTTGTAGCTGGTTTGTGAACGATCTGATTGGCAAGGAACTTATTGGAACGTTGGTCTAGAAACCGTTCACGCTAACATTGGAAACTGTGAAAATAAAGCAAGGGCTCGTAAGTAAAGTACATTGGTGCAGTATCCTAAGAAGGGTAACATAAGACTGAGTTTGTACTTGAACATTTTATTTTCATAGTGGAAATTTAGGTGGTTTGGTGGACCGGTAGTTTTCTTTTTAGATAATGGTTATGACCTAGGTTGTTTTCACATAAAATATCATGTGTTATTCTCTTATTTATGCAATTTATTTTTACATACTATTGCATGCTTCACCACTTTGTTTAGGTTATTAAATTATAAATTGGTAAAAATTAAAAATAATTTATTCACTCCTTCTAGGTCAATCAAATCTGTAATTTATAAACTTTCACTTACTAATAATAGTATAAATGTAATAAAGTCCCCTTCTCAGTCAGTTTGTGAATCTTTTGAGAATACAAAATCTTACAACCAACCATTTTCTATTGTTACTCATATAACTGCTCTTTGTTTTTTTTTTGCTTTATTTTATATGGATCTATGAAAACCATCTCCTATTACTTCAGTAAATGGAGAGAGGTATTTTCTTTTCACTATAGATGACTTTACTCAAGTATGTTATGTGTTTTTACATTTTAAATCCATGGTTGCTTGTCAATATAGGAAGTTTAAATAAAGTTTAATGTTATAGAGGCATATAATTTAAACCTCTAATCACTAAATTTGTTAATGAAGGTATTATTTTTCAAAGGACTTGTCCTCATATTTCTAAACAAAACGATATGTTAGAGAGTTCTTATAGATGTATTTTCGATATTGGATTGACGTTTATGGTTAGATTTGGGGTACCTAAGTTATATTGGTCATTTTATTTTCGCACAACTACCTATGTTTTGAATACAATTCATTCTAAAGTGTAAAAGTTTCAATCTCATTATTTGTTGTACAATAAGGAGCTTGACTTTCTTTTCTTAAAAGTGTTTTGTAGTTTGTGTTTCTCATGTCTTAGGCCTTACAGGGAACATAAATTGGATATAAAATATGTTGTAAGTGTGTTCTTGTGGTATGCATCAAGCCAAAACGGGTATGTTTGTCTCGAAAAAGAAACCAAAAAACTGCACACTAGTCTCCATGTGGTTTTTGCTGATAAATTTTTTCTTTTTTTTAGCTCAATCACAGTCTATTTCATTAAGTCTAATTCTGAGTTTCTTTGCTATATTCGTGTATTTTCACCTACTATTGCTCAAACTATCCAACCCACTAGTTTTGTTCCTAGTACTTTATCTCAGTCTCAACATGAATTGTCTCCTCACATTTTTTCTAATCGTGTTACATGTAGTCTTTCTTCTTCATCTCAAGTTCCTCATGTGCTACACTTATCTGATGTCTCTTTTTCTCAGTCACTTAATCATCAACTTTTATCTACCAATCACTACCCTTTAACTACTAATCACCATCCTATGCCAACAAGAAACAAATCCAACATTGTGAAACCAAAACTTTTGTTGTTGGATCTAAAATTCCATAGGAATCACGTATTTGAAAGAATGCTATAAAGTATGTGTTGATACAAGTACGTTAAAACAACGATGGAACAATATTACCGATAACCTGAAATGAACTGCTTGGGTTGAGTCGCGAACTTGGTCGCGAACTTGGTCGCTCTCTTTAAGACGTTTCGCAGCTTTGCCCAATTTTGTGCAAGCAAACACAGCCCGGTCATCCCCAAGATAAAACAGACCAAAATCTTTTTTTCTGTCTCGAAACTTCACTACACTGATGAAGATCAGAATGCTACACCTAAAAAATTTATTACTTGGAAAACTGAGTTTGCAGATTATTGTGTAGAAACTAAGAGCTGAGGCCCTCTATTTATAGGTTTTAGAAACCGTGTGTCCATTATGATAATAATGGTAATGTCTGGGGATGGAGAGCGTAACAGCCATTATGAGTAATGAAGAATAACTACCATTTTCTGAGTAAAGACGAGTGACAACCATTTTTGTGAGTAAAGATGAGTAATGGCCATTTTTCTGAATAAAGAAGAGTAACGGCCATTTAACGGTCATATTTTGATAAAAGAAAACAACGGCCACATTCTGAGTAAAAGGAAATAGTGGTTTTTTTTAGAGAAAAAAAAATATATATATAATAACCACTTTCTGATTGGAAAAGTTTTTGTAAAAAAATATTTTTCCAAAAAATAAAATGCCACCTCACCTCACACACACACACACGGACTCGGACTTGGCTCGGCACGGCACGGCCGGTTGGTCGGATGGATGGTGGCGGCGGTGATGCATGTGCGTTTATGGTATCACATTTGCCTAGGTCCTCTCCCCTTCCATAAAAGTGGGTACCCCTTGGGCCCAATCCCAATAGCCAACTATTCACTATTTATACATCTTTTAAATAATGTAAAAAGAAATGTGGGACAAGGCTTTACTAAATTTTTTATAAACATTCATATTTTCCAACAATCCCCCACTTGAATTTTATATAAAAATAATTTTCATCGAGCAATCGATCAATTAAAAATATAAGATTGTGCATAAGCAAAAAAAGGTGTCTATCGACTTGAACCTTTGCATAGTGTTGATGCTTTAGAATATACTAGAGTAACTCATAGTTTTGAACTCTATATCTAACAATCATCACACACACAACTTTTCCAAGGTGTAGTTCAAAAAGCCCGTGCTTTACAACCATGCACGTGTATCCCAGTATAGTGAACGGTCTAGTAAATTTTGCCCAAAAAATTTCCATAGGAAGCAGCCACACTTCCACATTCATATAGGTGAGTCTATCAAGAGCACTCCTACAGCTATTTATTCCACTTCATATAGAGTATAGAACTCATTAAGAGTTTAATAATTAACTCATCCTTTTCTATCACTTCAGGACTTCATGCTTCTAACAATATAGAATAGGATTTGAAAATAGCATGATACATATCATATCACATCATGACTTGTTATTAGCCTTTGAACTTATTTCTTGGGATCTCCAATCTATAGGTTGGGTTATCATCACGATTGAATCTTAATTCTAAGGGAATTAATCCCATTCCTTTTGAGGTTTTGAAAATCTTCTCTCTTTGTAATCCTTTCGTCAAAGGATCTGCCAAATTTTCATCAGAACGTACATGATCCACTCTTACAGCTCCCATAGAGATAAATTCTCTAACAGTACTGTGCTTACGATGTATCTGTCGTCTCTTGCCATTGTAGTAACGATTCTTTATCGTCTCTTGCCATTGTAGTAATGATTCTTTATCGTCTCTTGCCATTGTAGTAACGATTCTGAATCTTTGCAATAGTCGTGGTACTATCGATGTGGATAAAGACAGCTGGTATCGGTCTTTCCCATAAAGGGATCTCAGCTAACAAACTTCTTAGCTAGCCTGCTTCTTCACTAGCAGTGGCTAGTGCTATCATTTCAGACTTCATTGTAGATTGAGCCAATATTGTCTGTTTCTTAGACTTCCAAGAAATAGCTCCACCAGCTATGTTAAATATATAGCCACTCGTTTCTTTGGAGTCTTTTGATAAAGTGTTCCAATCTGCATCGTTGTATCCTTCTAGAACAGCGAAAAACGTTTTATAATGTAACCAAAGGTACATAGTTCTCTTAAGGTATCTTATAACCCTTTCAATAGCATTCCAATGCTCTACACTAGGTCTACTGGTAAACCTACATAGTAGTCCCATAACATAAGCTATGTTTGGTCCAGTGCAATCAGTAGCATAACGTAAGCTACCAATGATGCTCACATACTCGGTTTGTCTAACACCATCTCCGATGTTCTTGAACAACTTTACACTAGGATCATAAGGAGTACATGTAGGTTTGCAGTTAAAGTAATTATATTTCTTTAAGATCTTCTCAATGTAGTGAGATTGATTTAGAGAAATTCCCTTTTCAGACCTAGTTATATTTATACCAAGGATTACACTCGCTTTTCCGAGATCTTTCATATCAAAATTAGCACTTAACAAAGTTTTCACATTGTTTACAACATGAATATTTGATCAAAAAATAAGCATGTCATCCACATATAAACATATAATAGTGAAAATGTTATCTTCTAATTTATAATAAATGCATTTGTCACTTTCATTTATTTTGAATCCATGTGAGATAACTAGATTATCAAATTTTTCATGCCATTGCTTAGGTGCTTGTTTTAGACCATAAAGAGATTTATCTAGTTTACAAACTTTATTTTCTTGACCTGGGATAACAAAACCTTCAAGTTGATCCATATAAATTTCTTCTTCTAAATCACCATTTAAGAAAGAAGTTTTAACATTCATTTGATGTACTACTAAATCATGGATATGAGCAAGAGAAAAAAGTACATGTATGGAAGTTATTCGTGTGACTGGTGAAAAGGTATAAAAGAAATCTACATTTCCCTTTGCCTATACCCTTTAACTACAAGACGAGCTTTGTACTTTTCAATAGTACCATCGGGTTTTAATTTCTTTTTTAGTATCCATTTACATCCAATGGTTTTGTAACCAGGAGGTAAGTCAACTAAATGCCAAGTCTTATTATACTCAAGTGAGTCCATTTCATCATTTATGGATTCTTCCCATAAGTTGGCATCTAAAGAAGATAATGCTTCTTTAAGAGTTTGGGGATCTTCCTCTAAGGTATAAGCATAAAAATCTGATCCAAAATCCTTAAGGGTTTGAGCTTGTTTACTTCTTCTAATTTCAGTATTTAATTTTTCATTTTTTTCACTAGTTCTAGTTATGGGTAAACTACTAGAAGATGAGCCCCCACTATTTTTAAATTTAAAGGGAAACCTATGTTCATAGAAGTCAACATCATTTGATTCCATAACTATATGATCATTTAAGTCATAGAATTTATAAGCTTTACTATTCACAGTGTATCCTATGAATACACATTCATATGCTCTACTAGCAAGTTTATTTCTTTTAGGATCAAGGATCCTAACATAGGCTAAACAACCCCAAGTTTTAAAATAAGTTAAATTAGGTTTCTAATTTTTCAAAATTTCATATGGTGAAATTTTATTTGTAGATTTAGGCACTCTATTTAGCACATAGCAAACAGTTAATAAAATTTCTCCCCACCAATGGGAAGCAGCACTAGAGTTTAATAAAATTGCAACAACTGATTCATTAAAAGTTCTATTTTTTCTTTCAGCTTTGCCATTCATTTCAGGAGAATAAGGTGCAGGTTTTTCATGAATGATTGCATGAGTTTTATAAAAATCATTGAAGATATTGGAATCATATTCAGTGCCTCTATCACTTCGAAACCTTTTTATTTTTCTATTAAGTTGATTCTCAATCTCAGTCATAAATATTTTAAACATGTCAAACGCTTCCCTTTTATTTTTCATTAGATATACATAAGTGTAATCTGAACAGTCATCTATAAAAGTTATAAAATAGTGTTTTCCATTTCTTGTGAAATTTCCATCAAGTTCACATATGTTAGAATGTATTAATTCTAAAGGTTCAGATTCTCTAACTACTGATTTATATGAAGTTTTGGTTATTTTAGCTTGACTACAAAAATCACATTTTCAAAATCATTCAAAGATAGTTTAGGAATTAGTTCTAAGGTACTCATGTTCTTGATTATGCATTTATTAACATGACAAAGTCTAGCATGCCAAATATCAAAAGAACTCAACATATAAGCAGAAGAAGAGGTTTTATTGATTTCAACATTTAATTTAAACATGCCATCAGTGGCGTACCCTTTCCCAACAAATATATTATTTTTAGTTATAGTATATAAATCAGCCCCTATAGTTTGAGTAAACCTAGCTTTCTTAAGAAGATAGCCTGAAACTAAGTTCTTTCTCATCTCTGGAGTATGCAGGACATCCTTCAAGATGATAGTCTTTCCAGAGGTAAACTTCAATACCATCTCACTAGTCCCAACAACTTTAGTGGAGTGGGAATAACCCAACAACACTTTCTTATCCTCAGAATCAAAATAGGACTTGATCATGTCTCGATCATAACAGACATGGCGAGAAGCACCAGTGTCCACCCACTACCCCTCGGATCCACCAACAAAATTGACTTCAGATATTATAGCAATAAGTTGATCTTCGGTAAGGTTCACCTGTGGGGCAAGACGATTCCTGTTCGGGTAGTTCCTAGCCAAGTGGCCAGGTCTGTTATAACTATAACACATGAATGTGTTATTCCTTAAGGGGGGTTGAGGTCCATTATGGGGAGGATAGTTTCTATTTCTATTTTGGTGGTTATAGTTTTGGTTATTATTACGATTATGAGTTTTCATATTTCTACCTTTAGGTTTCAAAATTGTAGAGGAGGGTTTCTTATTGGTACTATTATTTGAGACTACGAGTACTTCATCTCTTTGGTCTTACTTTCAGGCTTCTTCTTCTATTCTTAAACGAATTATAAGACTTTCTAAAGAAAATTCCTTAGTTTTATGCCTAAGTGTATTCTTAAAATCTTTCCAAGCAGGGGGTAATTTATCTATTATAATAGCTACTTGAAATTGTTCATCTAAAGTCATACCTTCAGAAGTTATTTCATGTACTATCTTCTGCAGTTCGTGTCATTGAGCTTCCACTGATTTGCCATCAATCATTTGGAACTTCATATAACTACTGATAGCATACTTCTTAGTTCTAGCTTCCTCAATGTCGTACTTCTTTTGAAGTGCTTCCCAAATTTCCTTAGCAGATGTATCACAGTTATAATAATCATACAAGTCATCAGCTAAACCGTTAAGAATATAATTTTTGTACAGAAAATAATTTTCCATCCAAGTGTCTAAATCCTTAGTTATAGCTTCAGTAGGAGGATTGGACTGTATTTGTTTGTCAATAATAAGAGCAGAAACGACCTTTTTCATAGTTAAGAAAAATAATATTTTTTGTCTCCATCTTTTAAAGTGTAGTCCCTCAAAATAGAATGGTTTGTTTAGATCAACAGTTAGCATTTCAATAGTCATGGTAGATAGAATACGTCTTAAAATTGTTGATACAAGTACGTTAAAATAGCGATGGAACAATATTACCGATAACTTGAAATGAACTGCTTGGGTTGAGTCGTAGACTAGGTCGCTCTCTTTAAGATGTTTCACAGCTCTGCCCAATTTTGTGCAAGCAAACACAGCCCCGTCATCCCCAGGATAAAGCAACCTAGAATCTTTTTCTCTGTCTCGAAACTTCAAAACACTGATTAAGACCGGAATGCTACACCTGAAAAATTTGTTACTCGGAAAACTGAAAAGTAACTTAGAATTGTGGAGAGAATTATTTTTAGTGAGATCAGTTTGTAGATTGTTATGTAGATACTGAGAGCTGAGGCCCTCTATTTATAGGTTTTAGAAATCGTGTGGCCATTATGATAATAACGGTATTGTCTGAAGATGGAGAGCGTAATAGTCATTATGAGTAATGAAGAGTAACAACCATTTTCTGAGTAAAGATGCGTAACGGCTATTTTTGTAAGTAAAGACGAGTAACGGCCATTTTTGTAAGTAAAGACGAGTAACGGCCATTTTTCTGAATAAAGAAAAGTAACGGCCATTTAACGGTCATATTCTGATAAAAGTAAACAACGGCCACATTCTGAGTAAAAGGAAATAACAGTTGTTTTTTTAGAGAAAAAATATATATATATATATAATAACCATTTTCTAATTGGAAAAGCTTTTGTAAAAAAACATTTTTCCAAAAAATAAAATTCCACCTCACCTCACACACATGCACACGGACTCGGACTCGACTCGGCTCGGTACGGCACGATCAGTCGGTCGGAAGGACGACGGTAGCAGCGACGTGCGAGTGTGTGTGGTATCACATTTGCCTAGGTCCTCTCCCCTTCCACAAAAGTGGGTACCCCTTGGGGCCCAATCCCAATAACTAACTATTCACTATTTATACATCTTTTAAATAATGTAAAAAAGCAATGTGGGATAAGGCTTTACTAAAGTTTTTATAAACATTCATGTTTTCCAACAGTACGATGTTTGGAGAAATTCATTGTGGGTAGATTATGTTTCTGTTTAACAACACTTAGGAGCTAGTGCTTAGGCCTCATGATTAAAATGTTATTGGTCATCGTTGGTTACATAAGACCAAAACTTTGGCTACAAGTTCTATTGACAAACATAAGTCAAGGCTTATAGCACAAGCGTTTTTCACATACTGATGGACTAGACTAAATTGAGAAAAGTGATCAAGGCTACCTTCATTAGGCTATTTTTGCCTCTTGCTTTGCATTTTGGTTGGGAACTTCTTCAATTGGATATTAACCACACATTCCTCATCGAGGATCTAGAGGAAATTGTGTACATGATTTAGCCATGTGGTTTTGTTCATCCAAATCATTCTAACTTTGTATACAAACTTAATAAATCATTGTATGGACTTAAACATGGTCACATGCATAGTATCAAAAGCTCAGTTCTTATTTGTTAACTTGGGGCTTTAAGAATTCATTATCTGATACCAACCTCTTTATTAAATAGGTAGGCTCAAATTTCATTATTTTACTAGTATACGTGGATTATATAGTCTTAATATGCACTAACTCTTCCCTTCTTCAACAATTTGTTGCTAGTTGTATACTCTATTTTCATTAAAAGATATTGGGGCTCTTAATTATTTCTTGGGCATTTAGTTTACATGTACTACTTTTGAAATATTTGTAAGCTAATCCAAGTATATGTAGGGTCTTTTATATTGTATGGTCGTGACTACTCCTATGGTTTCAAGGGGAGTAGTATATAATAGAGATGGTGTTCCTCTTGATTTTCAGCTAACTACTCAATATAGAAGTCTAGTACGAGGTTTATAGTATTTTTGCATTACTCATCCTAAATTGCATTCTCTATTAGATAATGCCTGTTGGAAAATTACGTAAATTTTTAATAAGTTAGATTTATGAGAAAGTAAAAATAAACAAAATAACACACAAATTTGATAACGTAATTCAGCCAATTTTTTTACATCTTTGAACCTATTGTACATATCAAAAAAGGAGAAATTATACAACGTATTTACAACACTCACAACTCACAACCCAATTACACTCAAGAAAATTGTTGTCAATCTTCTCTCACTAAAGCTTTTTTTCTCTAAGCTTTTCTCTCATTTGGAATGATCATTTGATGATGAATTCATTAAAATTATACATCTATATATATGGAGATTGACTCCTTGAATTACTCCTAATTAAGGGTTCCTTGAATTGCTCCTTGAATTAAGCCTTGATTTACTCCTTAAATAAAGGATGGCCACTTCTTGATTTACTCATTGATTTTCTCCTTGAATTAATGTCCTTGACAACAATCTCCAATAATCTCTCATTTGAAGACTGATTTCATTCTATCTTCACACCTTGATCAATGCAGTAGCTTTTCTAGTCTTGTTACTCTAGCAAAACAGTTGAAACTAAACACAACTTCAGTTTGTCAATAGTCACCACTTTTGTCAATATATCCACTTGATTTTTGCTTCCTTGAATCTTCTCCAGTATTAACACATCATCTCCCAATAGAGATTTGATGAAGTGATAACGAAACCCAATATGCTTAATTTTAGAATGAAATGATGAATTCTTCGCCAAGTGTATTGCACTTTGACTATCATTATACAGAACATTCTTCTCCCATTTGAATCCCAACTCAGTTAACAAACCTTGAAGCCATATCATCTCTTTACTAGCTTCAATCACTGCTACATACTGAGCCTCTATAGTGGATATAGTGACAATCTTCTGTATCTATAACATCCAACTAACAACTTTAGTTAAAACAATAAATATATAACCGGTGGTGCTTCTTCGATGATCAACTTCACCTCCAAATTCTACATCTATTTAGCCTTATACTTTCAACTCTCCTTTACTAAAGTATAAACACTTTTCTGCGGTGCCTCATAGATACCTCAAAATTCACTTGATTTCTTCCCAACGAGTTTTCCCTAGATTTGACATAAACCTGCTAACAACTCCCAATGCATGGCCAATGTATGGTCTCATACATACCATCGCATACATCAAACTTCCAGTGGTTGAGGTATAAGGAACCTTAGCCATGAATTCTCTCTCTTTCTCCTTCTGAGGGGATTGATCATTAGATAGGCGAAAGTGATTTGCCAAGAGTGTGCTAACTAGCTTGATATTGTCCATGTTGAATCTCTACAAAACATGGTTGATATACTCTGCCTGAGATAACTACAAGGATCATTTCTTCTTATCTCTTGTGATTTGCATTCCAAGAATCTTCTTTGCTGGACCCAAGTCTTTCATGTCAAACTCCTTTGACAATTGCTACTTCAACCTTTTGATATCATCCATATCTAAACCTGCTACTAACATATCATCAACATAAAGTAGTCAAATGATATAACAAGACCTATATATCTAGAAGTAGCAACAATGGTTGGCAGGAAAAAAGGAAGTTGGTTTTCGATGGGTGTTTACTGTAAAACATATTGGTGATGAATCTATAAATCGGTATAAAGCCCGTCTTGTAGCAAAAGGGTTCACTCAGACGTATGGTGTAGACTACGATGAGACTTTTTCTCCTGTTGCTAAAATGAATACTATTCGGGTTTTGCTCTCATTTGCCGCTAACCTAAACTGGCCACTTCGACAGTTTGATGTCAAGAATGTGTTTCTTTATGGAGAATTAGCCGAGGAGGTGTACATGAGTCTTCCACATGGGTATTTAGTTGATTCTTCTGGTAATTTTGTATGCAAATTGAGGAAGTCTTTATATGGTCTCAAGCAATCCCCTCGAGCCTGGTTTGGAAGGTTTTCATAGTTCATGTAGAAGGTTGGTTACAGATAGAGTAATTCAGACCACACTCTGTTTCTCAAACATCAACGAGGGAAGGTAACAGCCTTAATCATTTATGTTGATGATATGGTAATCATTGGTGATGATACTATTGAGATGGATAAATTACAAAGACAACTAGCCTCTAAATTCGAGATGAAAGACTTAGGTGAACTAAAGTACTTCTTAGGAATTGAGGTAGCCAGAGGTACATTATTGATCTGCTAATAGAGACATGTATGTTGGATTGCAAACCTATTGACACTCCTATTGAGCAAAACCATTGTTTAGAAGAGTATCCAGATCAGATACCAACTAATCAAGCTCGTTATCAGAGATTGGTTGGGTGTTTGATTTACTTGGCTCATACTAGACCAGATGTTACATATGTAGTAAGTGTGGTGAGTCAGTTCATGCATAATCCAAGTGAGAACCACATGAATGCAATTTTGAGAATTTTAAGGTATTTGAAATTGGCTCCAGGAAGAGGAGTTATGTTCTCTAAACACAAAAATCCTCTTGAAGTCTGTGGCTTCACAGATGCAGATTGGGTAGGAAGTATTACAGATAGAAAGTCAATATCGGGTAATTTCACCTTTGTGGGAGGTAATTTGGTTACATGAAAAAGTAAGAAGTAGAAAGTAGAGGTGCAATATAGTGCTGAGGCTGAGTATAGAGGTATGGCTCATGGGGTTTGTGAATTACTGTGGATAAGAACTTTGTTATTTGATTTGGGTTTCGAACTCAAAAATACTATGCAGTTGTATTGCGCCAATCGGGCAGCCATTGATATATCACAAAATCCAGTACAACATGATCGCACTAAGCATGTAGAGGTTGACCGTCACTTTATAAAAGAGAAGCTAGATGTCAAACTTATTAGATTTCTTTTTGTTCCCACTGAAGAGCAACTTACAGATATGCTTACCAAAGGAGTTTCCAAGAAGGCATTATACGACTCACTAAGCAAGTTGAGCATGATCGATATCTATGCGCCAACTTGAGGGGGAGTGTTAAACATCATTAGTGGTATATTAGTTGTATGCAACTAATATACTTTATCGGTTGTATATTAGTTGTATGCAACTAGTATATCTTTCAAAAAAGCACTTTTACAAAAACAAATTCTTATTTATTGTATTTATACTTGTATTATCACTCATTGAATGGTATTGTAAATAAATATATTTCATCATATTCAACTAAGATAACAATATGAAATCCATTACCTCTTTCATCCATGCACGTATATATGTATGTTTTTTTTCTTATTTGGTTAGATAGGTTACTTTATAACTTGTCCTTTTGGCTGTGACTATGAAACTACAATAAATTCTTGACTTTGAAGGGCATTGTTGTAGGATGCAACTAGAATTATAAAGGAAGTTGATTTATCGAAGAGAAAATTACCAAAGGAGGCACATGTGAAGCGGATAAGGGAGTACCGATAGAAGGTTGAATCCGAGCTCACAACTATTTGTAATAATATCATGACGTGATAAATGAACACTTCATTCCATCAGGAATAATGTGATGGGAATATGACAAGTTTAAAAATATTGTCTTAAAATTTTATTGGTTTCTGGAAAGGAGATTACTATCGGTATCTTGCAGAGTTTAAGAGCAGTGATGAGAAAAGAGAGGCTGCTGAGCAATCAAAGAAAGCATATAAGGTATGTCTAGATTCTCCATTTCCCTTCATCATTAAAAAAAATATATTTTTCTCATGAGAAAGCTTTACATCGGCTTTGTACCTTTTTTACTGAATATGAGTCCTCGTAAAGTTTTAACCCCATAGTAATGGTACTCTTATGATTGATTTGTGATTTCGTACATTGGCATCCAATACTAAACTCAATACTTGCTAAAAGTTTTTGCTATACATTTAATAAGGTACTCTCTATTATGATTTCCTCCGAAGATAGTATTTTTAGAATATTTGTAGTCTTCTAGAAAAACATTTCAATATAAAGAGTCATTGAATTTTGTTCATCTTCATTTTATCTCAAGACTCTAGACTACTAGATATGATGCGTGAAATAGTTATCTCTAACATAGATCATACTATCTATATACTGTTGAGTCCCACATCGCCCAGGGAAGCCAGCAATGTACTGGTTATAAGTTTGGGTAACCCCTTTCCTGATAAGCGCGTTTTGAGGGAAAACTTTGGTTGCCCAGCTTTCAATTTGGTATCAGAGCAGGTCCCTGGGGGTCTCGATGTGCACGCTCCTAGCTCAGCTCCATCTTGCGGTTAAATCTGTACGGGTAGGCATTCGGTCTTTATGGTGTCCCCGTCTGATGTGAGGGGGAGTGTTGAGTCCCACATCGCCCAAGAAAGCCAGCAATGTGTTGGTTATAAGTCTGGGTAGCCCCTTTCCTGATAAGTGCGTTTTGAGGGAAAGCTTTGGTTACCCAACTTTCAATTTGGTATCAGAGCAGGTCCCTGGGGGTCCCGATGTGCACGCTCCTAGCTCGACTCTATCTTGTTGTTAAATCCGTATGGGTAGGCACTCAGTCTTTGCTGTGTCCCCGTCCGATGTGAGGGGGAGTGTTGAGTCCCACATCGCCCAGGGAAGCCAGCAATGTGCTGGTTATAAGTTTGGGTAGCCCCTTTCCTAATAAGCGCATTTTGAGGGAAAGCTTTGGTTGCCCAGCTTTCAATTTGGTATCAGAGTAGGTCCCTGGAAGTCCCGATGTGTACGCTCCTGGCTCGGCTCCGTCTTGCGGTTAAATCCGTATGGGTAGGCAGTCGATATTTGCGGTGTCCCCGTCCGATGTGAGGGGGAGTGTTGAGTCCCACATCGTCCAGGGAAGCCAGTAGTGTGTTGGTTATAAGTTTGGGTAGCCCCTTTCCTGATAAGCACATTTTGAGGGAAAGCTTTGGTTGCCCAGCTTTCAATTTATACAGAGTGCTACTACTACTGCTGAGGGTGAATTGCCTCCCAAACATCTCATCCATTTGGGTTTGGTATTGAACTTCTCTGTATTCTACTACGAGATAATGAATTCACCAGAGAGGTTTGCTGGAAACAATCCTCAGTTTGTTTATCTAGTACATGATGTATATTTAGTTTCTCATTTTATTTGGGACTATTTTTCAGGGCCTACCACCTTGCTAAACAGGCTTTTGATGAGGCTAGATCAGAGCTTGATATATTGAATGAGGAATCATACAAAGATAGTACATTGATCATGCAACTACTTATAGACAACCTTACCTTATGGACTTTTGACATCCGGAAGGATGGAGGCGATTGTCATTTTTGCTAAAATTCATATTCCGTGCATAATTTATTGATCTCTATTTTTTTGGTGCTCTTATTGTCATAGAAGATGCCCATAAGTCTAATGGCAATGTTAAGATTGGTGAAGAGGATACAAAGGTGAAAATTTCAGTTAGCTTTTGGTTTTTGTTGACATCAAATGAAAATATAAAGAAATCGAGTTATGGCGGTTGATGCTCAATATTATTGCCATGTTTTGTTGTCGATCTAAATTAAAGTTTCTCTAACTATAAGTCAATGTTCTAACTTCTTATGGGACCTTTTATATTTTCTTAAATGTGAATAACATTTATATATATATATATTTATCTATCAATAGCATGTATTAGAGCATGGGAAGCCTTTTGAGTGTTTGATTATTATCAAAGAACTAGCTAGACAGATAGTTGTAAGGCATGCTTTTATTTTCTATTACGTGGGTGCTCACAATTGAAGCCCTATCAGAAACTATAGAATTTGTAAGAAAATGGGTACCTTTTTGTAAGAAATTTTCTATAAAGCCTCGAGCACCAAAGATGTATTTCTTTGAAAAGGTTGATTATCTTAAGGACAAAGTGTAGTCGACCTTTGTTACGAAGCGAAGAGATATGAAGTTTTGTGCTCAATCAATATTCCTACTAATATCATGGTTCATGTTTGAATAAGTATATTATAAAAAATCATATTGTCTTTTCTTGTGTCTTTGGCAGAGAGAATATGAGGATTTTAAGGTCAAGGTAAATGCTCTAGTTGCCACAGATCAAAAAGTTCCCTAGGAGGGTGGATTATGCAAGATGGAACAGCATGGCCTAGTAACAATACAAAGGATAACACTGGAATAATTCAAGTTTTTCTAGGTCATAGTGGAGGCCTTGATGCCAAAGGCAATGAGCTTTATCGTCTTGTTTATGTATCTCATGAGAAAAAACCAGTTTCCAACGTCACAAGAAATATGGTGCCATGAATACTCTAGTAAGGTTCACAATTTTTGTTCTATCTAATGAAACTCTCTATGCATGTTTTTTGTATATATACAGATAGAACTCCCTCTTGATACTTTTTAAGCCTTAGGTTCATGTTGCTTGGGTGCTTACCAATGCTCCCTTCATACTAAACTTGGGTTGTTACCATTATGTGAACAACAGTATAAGGCTTTTAGGTTCCTATAGCCCATTCAGACAATTTAAAGGATGAAGGCAAGGTTATCTACATATCTGTTGTTGTGGCTATAAGCTAGCTTATAATAGCAAGGCTATTCTTCATAGTCATTTTAAATATTAGAATTATTTAGTAAGGTTTTATTATGTTTAAGTGTATGAACTCTCAAATTTAATTACACTCTTACTTTTAATATAATATGATTTTTAATATTGTAATTAATAATTGTATTTTTATTTAAAAGACCTATGGTCTCAATTTTCAAAAGACCGAGGCCATAGACATACCCTATGACCTTAGTTTTTTAAATATAGAGGCCATAGACATATCCTATAACCTTGTTTTTCAAAGACCGAGACCATAGACATATCCTATAGCCTTAATTTTATAAAAAACCTAGACCATAGGTAACAGTCTATTGTCTCTCTCACTTAGGCCCTGGTTCTTATAACCGTGGCTATAGACCTATGGTCACAGTTAAAAACTAAGGTCATATATCAATATTGTAGTAGTGAACCTTTTGCATGTTATTCAATGAACGTGTCTATTTGTTAGGAGCTAATTAGAATGTTGATTAGGATCTATTCATACTAATCTTGGAATTGTGAAAATAAAGCAAGGGTTCATAAGTAAAGTACATTATGGTATTATCTTATGGAAGATAGTATAAGATCAAGTTTGTACTTACCATTTAATGTTCATAGTGGAAAGATTAGGTGATTCGGTGAACCGACGATTTTACTTTTAGGTCATTAGTATGACCTAGGTTGTTTTCACATAGAAATATCTTGTGATAGTAATATTTTAGTTTATGTATTTATTTTAATATGAGAATGCATGTCTGACCTTTGAGTTTAGGTATCAATTTTAAAGTTTTTGAATTTTAAAAATAACGTATCCATTCATCTATAAAATTATTTGGTCCTATTGTAAATTTTCAATTGGTGTCAGAACCAATAGTAGATATACTTAGGGTTGATCCTATGGATTTTTCTTATGGATTATTGATAGTGATAGCTTAGATAATGAGGAAGTTGACTCTTATATTCTCTCTAAATTTAATGTTACAAGTTTTAAAGATTTATTTCTTGATTTCCTAGATGCTAGGAAATAGAGAGAAAGGCTTTGTATTGAAGTAACTAAGTTGAATGAGATTATTAGTATCCATAAATTAAACTCATATATCTTAGAGAAAGAAAAGAAAGAACAGTCAGAACATATTAATTCTTTGAATTTGAGTCTTATAGATTTGAAAGAAGAAAATAACCAACTTGCTATAGACAATAATAAATTAGTGCAAGAGATTAAAGACTCAAACGAGGCAATCAAGAGACATATCATTGGAGCTCAACATTTGTGTTGGATAGGAAAATCACTAGGTATGTGTGGCCCTATTTTATTGGTTCATATTGATTTTGAAAAGTTATATAATTAGTGCATATTCGTCGCACAATCAGGTATATATTTTATTATTTAAATTCAAAATAAATATTAATGACTCAATCCATATTTATAGAAGGTAATTAAAACTCTAAATAATTATATATTAATTAATTAAATATTTAAGTATTAATTAATCAATATTAGTTATTTATGATTATGTCATTTTTCAAAACCTTCAAATAGGTCTTTATAAATAGAAAATGTACGCATAAAGGCATAACTTAATGCCTGAGTTCATCATCCAGTTTCTTTAAAACTGTCTCTAATCTTAGCTTTTATCTAAAAATTGATTTAAGCATTGAAACTGATATGACACCCACTTGTATCGTCCCTCCTAGCCTGATTTTCTAGTGATTTGTAGGTCTACATGTCCAAAGAATGCAACCTAATAGAAACTGACTTTAGCATCTTGCATCATCTATGAGAAGGAAATTTATTGTTCAATCGATTGAGCTAGTGAAAACTCAAGAACATTCAAAGCATTCTTCGTATTAATCTTCGTTCTCTTCTTTGCATTTTTCATTTAGTTATCTCCTAACAATATGTTTAACCTATTGAATCACTAGAATGAACTTTTAATATATTTATAATGAAATATCACCCTCTCACTAGATCCATGACCTAATTGACACACATGACCAGTGCCTTGCCCTCAATGTGTTCCAAAATAACGGGAACACCCAGAAAGAGTTCAATTTCCTTGATTCTAGAATGCTACATAAAGTTCTTTAGAAATCAAGAAATATACTCCTAATGAGGAGTTTCGAAAAGCATTTCAACAAAAATCAAATCTCATGCAATGTCATGCCCTGGTTACTAAGCCAACTTAATTATGAAACCAGACTTCTCATCTTGTTAGAATAGGAATCACATAAGGTTACCCAAGAAGATCTTGATCTAATTACTTTGCTAAAAACCACATAGAATAAGCACTACTCATCCACCTAGAAGATGTACTATGTATGCATTGAAACTAGACAACTAGCCAAGTAAAGTAGTCAAGTAGACTAGCCTCTCAGATGGAGTAGCTAGAAAGAGTATTCAGGTAAACTAGCAAGGTAGACCACTCTAGTTTACCTAACATAAGCTAGCATGGAGATTTTATAACTCCAAAAAGAAAACATATCAACCATCTCCCAATGGTTGCCATCCGTGTAGGCATGTGTAGTTTAAACCATATTTTCCTAACTCTAACTCGTCTTGAGGAACACCCCTAGGCTACATGATCAGTGCAATTGGTGTGCATGGATATATGTAAGTATACATGATCAAATTGTACAAGTGATAAGTAAATTAAAATCAAGGGTTGTCATAACTACAACATTTGTTAGCAATAATTACCACTACTCATTATATTGTTAATAGATTAGCAAAGGGGGTTTTCTAAAAGTTGTTTTAAAAGGAAATAACATAAAGCAATGAATAAAATAAACTGAGCACAAATTGAGAGAAATATGTGATCATGAGACTATCTTTACCACCAGTCTACAATTTAACTAATTATGTCATGAATCAATATTTAGTTTTTGAATCTTAAATTACTACCTTAATCTAGAATCATCCTTGAATTCTTAACTTTAGCTTGTAAAATATAGGAAATTAATATTGGACTTCATAATAATGCACTTTTTCTTACTTTGTAATTGATTTAGAATATCATCATAAATCAATCTAAATCACGAACAACCTAGAGGTATACTCACTAAATTTAATCAATTCATTGCATTAAGTTTTAAAAAGGAGATGACTAAACTACACCCTTAGCAACCTTTAATGAAGGTTTTCAACCCTACTTGTCACACCTGTCACTAAGCAACATGATACCACTTTGAATAAGAATATTATCGATTACATTCTAACATCTTAAAATAGCATTTAATATATTCATGTCATTAATTAGTTAGTTACTCTAATTCATACATACGTATTTTTGGAATTTAAACATAGAGTCAAATACAATATTCAAACTAATAGTTAATCATAACATTTAATTAATGAAGTCATAGTCTAGGGCTTAAAAATTGCCCATAATCACATAATAAAACTAGCTAGCCATAGATTCTGAAAGAATTATCATTAAAATCTTTACAATCAATAAGAAGAAGAAGAACTATTGATTGGAGTTTATGATGGATTTCCAACTTGTTATTGCATCTATCTTGCCTCAACTTCAAATATATAATTCTCTACATTTTCTCTGTAATTTTCTATACCTCTTGTGTATTTTTCGCGGTTAACCCTAATTATATATTTATAGAATATAAAAAAAATGTAGTTAGGGTTAGGGTTATTGATATCTAATACAATTAACAATATCAAATAATTGTATTAGAGTGTTGAAAATCTAGATAATTCTATGCAAGTCTGAATTGCGGGCTATAACGCACCTCCAATCATGCTACATTTGAATGTGAATTTCATACCAATAAACTACACCCGAAAGGATTTTTCCATGGCGAATCTAAACTCATGCCACTGTGCGAAACCAATGCATGTGTGCAAAATTTCACCCAAGAGTCATTGACCGCGGGGTGATTAGACTCATGGGGCAACGCGTAATATTTTTCTATAGTTCTATAGGGACCCAAGATGAGTCTATCATAGGATGACTTAATTCATGCTCCAGTGCACTAATTTTGCTCTAAACCGTACATTTTGGACTTGTTTTCTTGTATTTATTCCTTAATACATTTGTAGCACAAAAAAAACCCATAAAATTCATAGAAAATAATAGATTATCGTAAATATATGGGAATTAATACATAGATACATAGGAAAAATTACATTGATAAGCAATCTAGTTAGTACAACCATATCAACAATGTTGTTGATCCTATGATAGATGTCCATAGCTATAGTTGTTAGATAGATATCACTCCAGGAAATAGAGATTCACATATGAAAGAAGATTATGCCTTAGAAGGTTAGGTCACACCCTAGGGGGCTATTCTATCTAGATAACTATATCCAAGGTTATGCTTTCTATAATGTCGCCTTTTTAGGCTGTACAGTCTAGAATCCTACCACGTAGGATGTACCAGACTTGATAGATTGCTACCTTATAGGTCATGCTACTCAAACAAGTTCCTTCTAAGTCGTACCATATAACTTTCCATCCTTCAACCTATGGATCTAGGCTATACTTGATTACTATGGATCTAGAACATATTAAGTAACTGTGGATTTGGGCCACACTTAATAACTGTAGATCCAGACCATATCAAGTGACTATGGATCCAAGTCACACTTGATATGATAGATACATTATTTTCCATGAAGTGATGTCTAAGATTATACCCCAGGATGAGATGTTTAAGTTGTCATCATCTAGACCATGCCAAACTAGAAGCAACTTTTACTGTGACTCTAGAGATGTGACCAAGGTGGTCACCCATCCTTTAATTTTTCCAAGTCAAGCACACTTAATTTTGAAGTTCCAAATAGTGATTGGCTAATCCTCCTAAAATCAATTGTTGATTAGAAGATTAGTAACAAGTAATTAAGCTTTATTTCTCCAATAGATAAAAGAGATCTTCACTAGTGGCAAAGAACCTTGGATATGGAAATACTCATCCTACAAACGTGAGCAATCATTGTATCAAGAGCACGTCATGTTGGTGTCCTTGGCAACTAGAGTTCTACAGAGCTAGAGTGCCTACAAACTCATTTAGTTACAACTACCTTCAAGGGAGGAAAAATTTCACCCATAAGTCCATAAGTAAAAATAGGATCCATATATAAGTGTTTTCCATACAATCGATGTAATAGCCCATTCCTTAAATAGACAAAAATATATTGTTCGGAGTATATTTTGTATAGTTATGATTTTACCCTCAATATTTACCAAAATGCTCTAACTCTTAATTTTTTTAAGTTATAAAATAAAGATATTTTGGTATTTTATTAATTATCTTTTTAAGCACGAGGTGTCATAACTTTATTCTTAAGAGGACACATCCAATTGTGACTAATAGTTTTTTTTAATGTTTTTAAGAGGCGAATCATATGCCCAAATGTCATACTATCTCTCACATATCATGTTAGTGCAAGATTCTCTAAGAATATTGGCATTGAATTAGATGGAAAGAGAAAGAGGAGGGAAAAAGGAAAGAAAGAAGAAGTGGAAGAAGGTAGAAATTCTAAGTTAAATAATAGCTATATAACTATTTTTAGAGTAAATTAAAATGAAAAATGTAAAAGCTTCAAGAAGATTTATACTTTTTTTCATCTCTTTAGAAAGTTAAAAATTTATATTTGATGAGAAATTTTATGGTTTTTCATTTTAATTTTTCTACGAAAAGTCATACACGTTTAATTAAAGATGGTTCTATAAAAATCATGATGGAAACTTTGTTTGAAACGAATATGTATTCTTTTTATTTAAAATGGTTTTATAGATTAGAATTGGGTGAGTTATATATTATTTTAAATCTTGATATTTCTAGCTTTAAATTTTATCATTTTGATTTTTTTTTAGAAAAAGTTATAGTGATTTAATATATTCTATAGAAGTTATACTGAAAGTCATGTTTTAAAATTGAATGGTATTCTATATTTTTGGAAAGGTTTTACATATAATAATTGAATGTGTAATATCTTGTTTTAAATATTGAAATGTCTAGTTTTGTTATCTTTTTATATAATTATGTTTTGACATATCTATGAAAAGGTATAATCATTTATGTGATGATAGGTCATAATTATTTTAAAATTGTTTTTATTGAGATGATACAAAATGAAATTTCAGTTTATAAAATAGATTTGGTAATCTAAAATAAGCATGTGTTAGCTCTTTATAAAGATGAAAAGTTCAAATTTTAGTCCAAGAATGATCATCCATAAAACTCATAAAATATTTAAAGTTAAGAGTACTAGGGATCCGTATTGGTCCCGAAATATTCAAATGTACCAAATCAAACATACAAGACTAGCATTGTTGACTATTAAGGAAAATAAGTTCTATCATGTTTTCCTAACTAACAAGCTTCATACTCTAATGAAGTGGAACTGGTAGAAGCAAATCAAGATGGTGCAAAAGTGATAATGTTCCATATCTTAGTGGTTGACACGAATTATGTATAATGGATACACACGTATATGTATTACAAACAAGTAATATAATGATAAAAAAATATCACTCTCATGAAGATTGTGTAATTAGAAACTAATTTTAAAATTGAAAATAAATAAAGATCAATTTTTTGGGTTTTTTTTAATGTTTTGAGAAAGAAAAATTAAAAGAATTAAAAATAAAAATAGTAATTAATTAACTCTAAATTGACAGCTATGAAGATATATAAGAAAATATCTGGGAATACTTAATACCCTAATTTTCTAAGCATGTGAATCATTAAAATCCCCCCAATATAATTACCAATCAATTACATGATCAATTTAATTTAACCTAGCATGTATTCATCTCTTAAGTAAACTACACACCATGTAGTAATTAACTTAATAAACTCTCATGTCAATTAAATTGTATACTATTCAGTAAGGTCATCAATTATGGATTATATATATAACAATCATACATCTCTGTCTAATACTATGCATGTTATTTAATCAAGACAATAATTAAATAATTCTCTCAAATCTAGTCAATTGTCTTTATACATAAATTGTTGGCCAAGAAATTAATAGCATAACAATTAGATTAAGTAATATAATTGAATTGAAATCATAATTGAGGTAAAATATTAGATCATCACATATAAAATATTCGGTTCATAAGACCCCTAGATTAATAAATTAGCTAGACATAATTTGGTTCATAAATGCCATATTTTTCATAAAGAAAAACAAAAAAATTGATAAAAAAAAAGGAGAACAAGAATAAATATAATCTATCTCTTGACTTGTAGCACCAATCTTTTCTTGAATCAACACCAAAGTTCTATCTCCTTTTGAATTTTATTATATTTTTCTCTCTTCTTAGCACCAAAAACTGATAAAAAATTATTAATATTTGGCTAATTAGGGTATTTGGGAAAATTAGCATTGAAATTAGACTCAAATGAAATCTGGACCATCAAATCAATTTCATATCAAGATTTGAGATGGCCAATGGGATTATGACACGTGGTAGAAGATAATCATTGGACGAATCAGTGCGTAATGCATGACTAGATGGACTAGTCATGGTCAATGCGTGCTAAGTCAGTGCCATATGGCTGCGATTTGCTAATGTAAATTGTGTGATACCCTAGTGAAACAAACAAACAAATCATGTGATGATGTGTGGCACGCTTGTTGACTATGCGGTGGAACTTAGATTGAATGACTTATTGACATGTGGTAAGGCCTACATCATCCAATACATGTGGTGCATTCCGATTGGCTCCCCTTTCTTGCATACGTGGTGACACCTGGTCAAATCCCTTGCTTACGTAATGTTCACATGTCTTCTTTTGATTGGTCCTACATTAAAAAATATTTAAAAAAATCCATAAAAAAATAGAAAATTTCTGAAAAAACATATTTTCATTTCTTTTTCCTAAAAAATCTATATTTTAATATTTTTAATCCTAACAATGCTACTTATTGATTAGAATGAACAAATATTAAGCAAAAAAATTTATTGATGATTCTATTTTCATAGAGTCATCGTACCTTCAATAATTTCCTACTAAAACATAACTAATACATATAATCAATTAATTTAGAAAATAAATTTTTTAAAATTAATTATAGTTAAATTATATTATATTATAAAATACATTGAAACTTACGATTGATATTTTTATAAGTATACTAATTTAGCACTAAAAATTTAATTTTATCTTTTAAATTTCATAATAATAAATAGTTACTAAAAGGCTCATGAGTATTTTTATTTTCTTATTATTTTTTAATTTAATTATCTTTTTTACGAAGATTCAAATATTTCATAAAAAAATCAAATATTTAAGGAATCTTTTGAATTTTTTTCTTTTATTCTTCTTGTAAAAGATAATTATTAATACATATTAATTATTCTTATACTAAATATAATTAAAAAATAAATTAAAATTTAACACATATTTGTTATACTTTTGATTTTCTCTTTCAATTTGTAATAATAAACAATTATTGTAATAATCAAAAGTCTTTTGATTTTTTCTTTTTAAATTTTCACTAAGAGAAAATTCATAAATTTTAATTTATTCACATAAAATTAATTATTTTATGAGTCTTTTCGTTTTCTCTTTTAATTCTCATACTAAAAGATAATTAATATATATAATCAATTATTTTTACACTAATTATAAATTAGAAAATAAATTATGTAAATTAAATTATAATTGAATTATGTTATATAAAAAAATACATTGTTACTTACAATTTAGTTTTTTTAATATACTAATTTAACACATGTTTAGTAGAAATTTAATTTTAACTTTTAATTTTCAAATAATACACAATTACTATTCATGAGTCTTTATTATCTTTTTAATTTTCAATTTCATTAACTCTTTTACATAGAATCAAATATTTAAGGACTCTTTTGGGTTTTTCTTTTATTCTTCCACTAAAAGATAATTATTCATACATATAATAAATTATTCTTACACTACATATAATTTAAAAAAAGCACTTACTTATGAGGCCTTTGATTTTCTCTTTTAATTTGTAATAATAGACAATTATTATAATAATGATGAGTATTTTGATTTTTTTTTTAAATTTTCACTAAAAGATGATTTATAAATTTTAAATTTATTTATATAAAATCAATTATTTTAAAATTATTTTGGTTTTTCTTTTAATTCCCCCACTAAAAGATAATTAATGCATATAATTAATTATTTTTACAACAAATATAATTTAAAAAATAAATAAATTAAAATTAAATTATAGTTAGATTATATTATATGAGAAAATACATTGATACTTATAATAGACATCATCAATCAAAATATAATATATCACTAATATAATTATGATGGTCATTTATCTGTAAAGGGAAAAAATCGCTTTGATGAAGGAGCATAAGCACAGTTATAAGTTTTGCTTTAATTTATAGTTATTTTATGTTTTCCTTTCTTAATTATTATTTTCTATTTTGCCTTATTATCTATGTTGTTTAGTTTTTATTCACTTATTTTGTCTTTATATATGAGGTGGCATTAAAATGGTTATATTTTCTTATATAAACCTCACACCACTTAACATTAGTTGTCTTTGATTATTATCAGTTTCTCTACAAGACTTGATTGTTTTAATGAAATTGAGGTTTTAATCAGAGAATTAATAATCAACCTCCAAAGCTATGAGATATAATAAAATCTCCAAACTCTCTCATTTAAGAATCACGCTTCTTTATAATAGTTATGAGATATAATAAAATCTCCAAACTCTTTCTTTCATTTAAGATTTGATGATAGCTGCCCATGTCTGACTGACTACGAAATACGTATTCAAGATTTGGTAACATGATCCTTTACTGAAGTTTAAACGTCAATGGCACATAAATATAGTAATTGGTGTAGTTGCCCAAGTTGAAAACTTCATTCTCTTAATGCAACACGGTTTTTCTGATAGTAATGAAGTTATATGTATCCTCTCATTTAAAATTTTCATATTTGTTCACTTTTTAATGTATTTTTTGTCCGCATGAATTGGAAATTCACATTCAAAGACCCGGCATCAAGTTCACAATTTTAGCTAAATTTTAAGGGCAAAAAGGGCCAAATGAATTTGTTTTACAAGAATAAAAATGAAACAGTAATGTGAAGGTCATCTTTAAACCTTCAAGATATATGCCTTGCTTTCATAGCATTCGCTCTGTTAAGCATTGTAAAGAAAACTTCTAGGGACTCCAGGGGCATAGCTAAATGGTACCCTGCACCTAAAGCTCAATTCTCAATAAAAAATGAGAGAGAGAGAGAGAGAGAGAGAGAAACTACATAAAAATGCCCTCTCCCCTTTCCTTTTACCTTTAACTTCAATGTATAACTACTATATATCACAAAAACGATTCATTGACATGACAAATATAACTATAAGTTCAACTGCAATGTCCAACCAAACTCCACATGTCAATCACGACATGACACAAATTTGTGACAAATAATTTTTGAAAAGCTAAATGTCAAACCTCCTTCAATCTTCCCAAGCAATGTGCAAATATTTGAAGCGGATGTGTCGTGATTTTTATTAACCAGGAAACTACCCAAAATCCTTGATGCTAGAGTAAATAGTCCTGCAACAACTCAGTGGTTGAGAACTATATACGAAAAATAAGAGCCTTCCAGAGCGAGCCTCATTCCTGTCTGTGAATAAGTTCCTGGAAAATCAACTTTACAGAGAAAGAAAGAGAGCCAATTACACCCTAAATTTTGGAGCTGGAGCAAACATTGACCGGAAGAAACTGCAATAGGTCAACTCCAATAAGCTTGTTCAACAACCTGTTCTCGGCTGAGATCTCCTCAAGCCTTGACACAGCTGGTATTGCCTCCCTCTGTCCGAAATTTTCAGTCTGTTCAGCTCACAAGCATCTAATTAGTGCTAAAGTTTTGGTTCTATTTCAAATATTAAAACATCTATCCGATGCAGACACATTCTAGTTCAAATGGGGTTATTTGAGGTAAAATTTATTTAGAAAAAGATGATAATTAGCTGTAATCCAATGGCATTCCCCTTCAAATTACAGTATCTTTGTTGAGAACTCTGGGAAAGGGATTCTGCTCCAAGAAAGGCGGTTGTCGTTCAAATACAATTGATGCTGCCCGAATCAAGATCCCAGCTGTTAAACCCCATATGGTGTACTTTCTGTTATCAGTTTCATAGTCAAAGAAATGAAGAATGTACTTGCTTCCCAACCATTCTCTCTCCTCAGACCTGTGGTTTTCTTCCTGAAGCAATCGACATGCATGTTGGTTTAGATATTAAGCAAGACCAGGTAAACATGCAAACAAAATTCACAAGCTAAATGGAATCAAAGAGGAAAACCTTGATAAACATTTCCAAGGGAGCGTCAAATACTGCTTCTACTTCGCCAGGATTAGGAACAGGACTAAATGCTTTCCTGTCATGAAGCATTCCGATAACAGGAACAACTCTGAGGAGATGCTGCATATAAAACCAATGACGTTGACCTTATTCACAAAGTATATGTTGATTTGAAACATAAAGAAAGCTAATGTTGCAGGAAAATCAGTTAATTATAGCAGTCTTTGGGTAATTAGAACAATGCTTACTAAGTTGCTATGAAAGGTAAGCCTAAATATTAAGCAGAAAATTTTCTAACCTCCAATCAAGAACTAATAACAATGCAACAAGATTCAGTGAGGAAGATTTTATGAGGTTTAAGCCATTGCTTGGAGCTAACCCAAATACGCAAATAAATTAGTACATCATTTAACTTAAGAATTCGAAGAAGTTCGACTCCAACTTAACCAGCTAAACCCATGTTGATTGGGAACCCATAACGACAGCCACTAGGCCACCGAAAACAAAGTTGGCTTTCCAAGTTAAGAGTTCAAGATTTGCATCACTTCAAATAGATGCTCTCCAAGTTCAAGCCCTTAATTTCTCAATGACTATGAAACAAAATCCAAAATCAAATCAAATCAAAACAAAACAAACAAACAAACAAAAAAAGAAAAGAAAAACTCGACTGCTGCAGCATAATACTTTTTAAGTGTTCTATTTTCCTGCTACAAATGAGGCAAGCCACTTGTGGCCAGTGGCCACAAAGAGAACACAGACACATTGATGTGCCTTCCAAGTAATCAAAACATGTTTGTAGTTATACTTGACATCCTTCAAAAAAAAAATTCTATTATTGTTTGTCCAAATACATATAATCGTGTTAACAAATTAAATGTTTGAAAAATAGACCAAATGGAAAGAAGCAGCACCAAGATCGTAATATTTAACCAAAAAAAAAAAACTGCTGTGGTTATTGCATAGCAGCATATGCATTAGCTATCATGGATTCATGCTTTATTCTTCCACTCCTTTTCTTATTGTAGAGTAAAGCTAGACACATTGATGTGCCTTCCACCTTAATCAAAACATGTTTGCAGTTATACTTGACATCCTTCAAAAAAGAATATTCTATTAATGTTTGCCCAAATACATATAATCGTGTTAACAAATTAAATGTTTGAAAAATAGACCAAAGGGAACTATGGAAGGCAGCAGAACCAAGATTATATTATGTAACCCAAAAAAAGCCCGCTGTGGTTATTGTATAACAGCATATGCATTAGTTATCATGGATCTTGCTTTATTCTTCCACTCCTTTTCTTATTGTAGAGTAAAGCTAGACACATTGATGTGCCTTCCACCTTAATCAAAACATGTTTGTAGTTATACATGACATCCTTCAAAAAAATATTCTATTATTGTTTGCACAAATACATATAATCGTGTTAACAAAATAAATGTTTAAGAAATAGACCAAATGGAAGGCAGCAGAACCAAGATCATAATATGTAAAAAAAAAAAAACGCTGTGGTTATTACAAAGCAGCATATGCATTAGCTATCATGGATTTTATTCTTCCACTCCTTTTCTTATTGTAGAGTAAAGCTAGTGTGAAATTTGAGCTAAAACAAGGACAACACTTGATCACATGTGTTAATTTTAGACCAAATGAGACAATAGAAAAGAAAAGGACTAAATTGATACCTTAGACAAGAAAGGTTGAAGAACAGTAACAACATTCACAAGGCAAGGATCCAAACCAATTTCCTCCATTGCTTCCCTTGTTGCCGTTTCTCCATCATCCTTATCACCCTCGTCTGCTTTACCACCCGGCAACGCAATTTCACCTGCAATACAAACATGCCCATTTAGTCCAATAACCATATCTTCTCAGAATTATCATATCACTCGCTTTATCTCCCTACATTTTATGAATCAAACAATGTCATTGTTATTCATAATAACACCAACCCGAGTGAGTAGATAACCCAGAGTCTCGTTTGGTAAGTATTACTCGGAGATCCCCGGCATCATCCTCAAAAAGACAGATTAGAACAGCGGCTCTTTTGGGTCTGCATCTTTCTGGATCTCGAGCAATTGGGGTGGCTGATTCTGCAAAACCCACTTGGGAAATAACCTTCCTAGCGGAGTCTTCGAATTGTTCATCAAAATCGTCGTCAAACGTTGGTGGTGGCTTGTAAAGGCGGAGCTGTTGGGCCAAGACGGTGAGTCTTTGTGATCCACAAAGGGTGTTTACAGAGTCCATTAGCCTGATAGTTGGTGCTATGGGTGCTTTAGATGGTAAAGATATTAATGATAACCTTCTCAAAATTGAAATCATTGGTTGAATTCTGCATATTAATTTGAATAAAAATGAGTATTTTTATTGAGAAAAAGACTGCTTGCCATGGCCGCCATTATCTTGTGTCACTTAGCCGACTCAGATTCCCAATTAGTTTATTGCTTTGCTATTTTTCTCAAATAAAATACTCGTTTTTATTAAAAAACTAATATACCGAATTCAACCAAATTTCAATTTTGAGAAGATTATCATTAATATCTTTACCACCTAAAGCAGGGAGTAATGATATATAACAATAATGAAAATGATTATACATATGAGTACAAGTAGAAGATATGATAGGAAAAAAATTATAAAATTTTAACATATAAATGATATTAAGTAGTATAATTAGGATATATTTACTAACAAGTGCAAGACCAATCTCGCATTAATGATTAAATGGTACGCCATGAGCAGTTTGCATTAAGAAATTGGAATGGGATTGGTACTAATTGGAATCTTATATATAAAAAATATCTTATTAAAATAAGTCGCATGTCAAAAGTATTTTTCTTTTGAAAAATAGTTTAATTTAGTTCAAAATAATAATTTATAAAAATAAAAATATTACTAATGTTTTTAACATTTAGTATATCTTCAGTTATATTCCTGATTAGTTGATGACATTAATTTTTCATTCGATTATGTATTTTTTTATGATTCTGATATTAAATTGTAGCTAATCGTTATTTATTGTAAATTATTATTTAAAGATAAACTTTTAAATTTTTTATTAAAACATTATTTTAGCTTTGTAAATTTCTTATGTTAATTTTCATACAAATTTGTATCTAGTTTCTTTGTTTTTATTTTCTTATTTATTAATTTTTAAATGTTCTAAACAAATATTTAATTATTCAAAAATTTTAATTGGTTTAAAATTATAGTTATCATACTTGAATTTAATAGGTTCATCGTGGTCTTTCCTTTCATTGTTCGTCTTCTTTTGTTACATATGATATGTCTCAACTCACTCAAACCTTAATATCCTCCTAATAATAGCAAAGCATATGCATCCGTACATAATATGGTGTCCAAATTAAACTTACTAAAAAATTGAAAAAGAGTGACTGCAGTGCATTTTATTCATAATATTAATAATTATTATAATTCTTAAAGTCAATTAAGAATCTTGAAGACATTTTTAACCGTTCATAGTTTTTAGATACATAACTACTAGGTTAATAATTTTTTATAGTAGAGATGTTATTGTTAAAACTGTGTCCAACTAATGAAATTAAGAGTTCATTTTACATAACAAGAAATCCTTATTTATAATAGTAAAAAATCATTGTTTTACCTCTAATTTAATAATTTACCTAATTTTCTCCTTTTAGCTTTTGAATCTAAGCTTTTTATTTCCTTGGCATGGCCTACATCTTTATTCCTTTTTGTCATTTTCTGTCAATAGTCCTTTTAAGGATGTAAACAACGAAGAATCTTCATCTTTTCGATCTCTGATATAGTAAGCACATTTGTGACCTTAGTGGTTTTCTTAGCATAAAAACAAAACACTTTTCTTGTTTCTTGACAAATTTTTAGGTTATTATTATTAAAATTTACCTAAAACTTACTGATTTTCTCACCATCTTCTTCAATGAGGACCAACTTTCATGACCCTAGACTTCAACTAGCAATCGTGCAACACTTAGCATGGTCTTTTGCACTAAGCATGCCTTTCAACCCGAACAAAACACTCTAAAGAGACTAGAAAGAGACTTAGAGATTTAGAGGATTCAAGAGCAAATTAAGAAAGTTTGTGAAGTATGCTTTGTATTTCTCTAGATAGGTTATCTTACAACTTCTCAAGGATCCCAAGGATTCCAAGGATTCCCAAGGATGGGTACAAATAAAGACCAATAGGTCTATTTATAGTGTGACTCCAAGCTTAAGATTATGCCACAAGTTTCTAGATCCTACCATGTCTAGAATGTACAAGAGTATCTACATTGTTCTAGTTTTATCTACAAAATGCCACAAGGTTCTAGGACCTTCTAGCCAAGTACTCTAGAGTCTTCTAGGATTGTCTAGTTCCTTCATGCAAGTTCTAGGATGTTTCGGAAGCTTCTAAAGACTTCTAGAGACTTCTACATCCTTCATGAACCATCCATCATGTTCTAGAATATTCTAGCACCTTCTAGTAACTTTTAGCACCTTCTAACACCTGTTAGTGTACTCTAGAACATTCTAGAGTCTTCTAGGCTTGAGTTGAGTCTATCCAACTCTAGCTCTCTCTAGCCATCACTAGGTCACTCTAAAACTTTCCCATGTAGTAACTTATAGAAAAGTCTAGATCTTTTAGGCAAGCACCATTTCTTTGGATTTTGAGGGACAATTTGAGTGGGACGTAACAATATGGTACTAGTTGAGCCACTAATAAGAAAAGAAGATGGAACATTAAGTATGCCAATATGAAGGCACACTCCTATTTCATTGGAATATGAGTCTTTAGGGGTGCTAGTGTGTGACTCAATTTTGAATGTAAAAGCATGAATGACACAATCCAAATATCAATATTTCTTATTATGGTTAAGTGCAACATAAGACAAGTCAAAAATATGGATAAAACCTTTAATTAATATTTTATTATGATTTGTGTTTAAAATATAATATTTGGTATTTTAATTATGTTATTTTGGTGCCATATATATATATATATATAAATCTTGTACATATTGTTCATACAGTAGATATTTGTTTCCCTTTTTCCTAGTGGATTAGACCAATACTTATAGCTCAAATTACTTATATATTATGTTCTTGATCTTTTGTTTACTTTTTTGTAATTCTTGGTACTAAGTTTCAATATTTTATTAAAGCATTCTTTGTGAGTGTTTTGGTGAGATTCTAAGAGGATAATATCTTAAAAAAATGAAATCAAAGCTTGATTTTGTGTTGTTTTATCTTTGAGTATTCATCGAAGAGTTATGGACTCACAAAGATCCACCATATTATCTCATGGGTTGATTTCTTGTGTGATTCAAAAACCTAGGGTTTCTTGTGTCTTATAGAAGAACTTGACCTTTGGGTTTTTCTTGGCAATATAGGGTGTTTTCTCAAATTTTCCTTCTCTATTAGTATTGTTTTTATCATTTCTCACACTGTATACTCAATATAAGGTAATGATGTTTGATGATACATGTGACTATGTTATGTAAAAAATTAAGATAAAACCCTCTTGGTTCAACAAGAGATGCATGGTATCACTGATTTAAATGATTTTCTTGAAAAGGCCTTTGAATAATGGAGATTAGGGTACTAATTAAGTTGATGTTTCCAAGTGTTGATGAAGTTGATGTTTTCAAATATTCTCAAGATCTTTTGCAAGGAATTGACAGTCCAATGACTAGGAATATACTTGGAAGATCAGGTTGGATGCAAGGGTTACTTTAGGAAGTAATTTTTTGTTTTAATTAATTGTGGGCCTTTTATGTTAACAATTTTTTTAAAGTTAATTGTGGGAGTATTATTTTAAGTCTTTTAGTCTTTTATTTTTTAAGGTTAGATTAGGCCCAATCTACTACTAACAAAGCCCATGTTATCTAGGATTTTTCTATTAGGGTTTCTTGCTTATAAAAAAATAGTTGCATAATTTGGAGAAAGAACGAATATCATTAATGAAAATTATATTTTAAGAAGCTTTTGCTTTGCCTTCTTGTGTTTTTGATTGAATGCTTGGATTTGACTTATCAAAGGGAGTGATCATCATTTGTGGCATCTTAAGATTGAGATTTTAAGGACTTTGTTTCCTTTGGGTTCTAATTTGATCATCTCTAACACATTCTTGGCAAATCAATCACTCATATTCATTTGAGTTCGTGGGTTCCTAGGGTTGTTTTCCAAGAGTGTCTGCATCATTGAGGCTAATAAGAAAAAGGTTTTGAAAAAAATGCACTTTCATATATACTAAACTCTCTGATAAGATACTCATGCAAGTTTCGAAAGACTATTGTTGAGAATATATTTTCTAAACTTGACTCTCTATATCTTCAAAAATATTTATCTAGCATAGTGTTTATGAAACAGCACTTTTACTTTTTAAAATGGATTCATCCAAGTATCTTGAACATAATCTTGATGATTTTAAAAGAATGACTACTAACTTGGATAAAATTGACCATAAAGTTAAGGATAGGTCTTAAGTTATTATTCTATTGAATTCATATTATTCTATAGAATTCTTTACCTTATAAATATAAAGATGTGAAATATGGTACTATGTCAAACAATGATACTCTATCTTTTTATGTTGTTGTCTCTAGTCTTAGGTCAAAGGACTTAGAAATTAAAGTATTAGACAAGGGTAGTACAAGTGATAGTTTCATTACTAGAGGAAGGTCTTAAAGAATAAACAAATGGTATAAGGGTAAGTCCAAAAGTATGTCTAAGTCAATGTCGAAGAAGAATGTAATATGTTACTTTTGCAATAAATAGGATTATTATAGAAATATGTGTCCTCTTAAGAAGGGTAAAATGTTTGATAAGTAAGATTCTAGTACTAATAGTGATTCAAATCTAGTTTATGAAGGTTATTATATCTTTATTATGAGTTCTAATAGATCATAAATTGAGTGGGTCTTACATTCAGGTTGTTTTTTTCAAATGTCACCATTTAGGCATTGGTTTAGTGATCTTAAGGAATTTGATAGTTGTAGAGTTCTCCTAATCAACCTATGAGTGTTAGGTAGATTGTATCTTTTAGATGGGATTGTTAAAATTCTTAATGATGTGAGATTAGTTCTTGTTCTAAGAAAAAAATTGATTTGCACTAGGTTCAATAGATGTAATAGGGTACATGATTAAGATTAACAATGAGAGTAGTAAATCGTTCTTTAGTTGTCTTAAAGGCAGCTAGAGTTAATGGTCTTTATATTCTTCAGGGTACTACATTAAATGTTAGTAGTGTAGCTAATGTGGCTCGGTCCTTACATAGTTATATGTTGTGGTATATAAAGTTAGCGTATGTAAGTGAAAATGGGTTAAATGTGCTAGTTAAACAGGGTGTCCTTAGTAGTAAGGCTCTTAGAGATCTTAAATTTTGTGAACATTGTGTCTTTGGTAAGTAAAATAGGGTTAAGTTCTCTAAGGGTGGTCATACTATATTGCATGCACTAAATTACATCCACTCTAAATAAGTATTTCCTTTCTTTAGTTGATAACTTTACTAGAAAAGTCTGGACCTTTACCTTGAAAATTAAAGATGAAACTTTGACTCTTTAAACACTAAAAAGCCTTAATTGAGAACCAAAAAGGTAGAAAGGTTAAGGTGCCCAAAACTGATAAAGGTATGGAGTTATATAATCAACTCTTTGATAATTATTGTAAGCAACAAGGGATTGGGAGACATAGGAAAATAATAGGTACACCTTAACAGAATGGTCTAGCTAAGAGTGAATAAAACCTTACTAGAAAGAATAAGATGCATGTTATCTCTCTCTAGTATGCCAAAACATTTTTGGATAGAGGATGTTAACACATGCACCTACCATATCAATAAATGTCCTTCCACTGCGATAGATTTGAAAGCACCTGAAGAGTTATGGACTAGCGTGCTTATAGATTACAATGTAGTTAGAACTTTTAGTTGTGTTGTATACATTTACATAAGCTAAAGTAAGTTATAAAATAGGTCATTTAAGTGTTTATTCATTAGTTATATCTTAAGAGTAAAAGGATATAACTATGAGGTCTCTCTTAATAAATATATTATAAGTAGAAATGTTATTTTTAATGAATCTATCTTTTAAAAAATTTATGTATTGAACCTACTTTGAATACTAATAAGGGTACTGAGCTTGAGGTTGATATTGGTGCAGTACCTCTTTCTTAGGCCCATGGTTATGGAGGTGAAAATGAGGCATCTATTACCTTTCAGTCCACTATTAATAACACCGTTAAGACAAACACTAGTGATGATTGATAACTGTATTTTATATAGTTATTTTCACCTATTTTATTAATTATAATTGCTATGTTCTTTCTATTTTTAGTTAATTTTAGTTTAATAAATTAGTATTTATTGTTTTTTATATATTTTAAGAAAATTAAATAATTTGTATCGAAAACTTACTTAATTACAAATTTATGCCCAAAAATATAATTTCAAATAAAAAGGTGTTTAATTGCAATTAATAAAAGTTGAAAATATAATTTAAATTAAAATCGGGCTTAATTTCAATTATTAAAAATTTAAAATTTAATTTAAATTAGAAAAGGGCTTAATTGTAATTAAAGAAAGTTTAAAATATAATTGGAATTACATTTGTGGGTCAAAATGCAATTAAGGAAAGTTTTAATTTTTGCGCAGGTGAGAAGAAGCCACACGCCCTAATCCAAGCGCGCAACGTGGACCGTCCGATCAAAGAAGAAACGGCTAGATGTGCGCATTGCAAGCACACCCGACCAAGGAGAGTGGGTGAAGAATTCTATCTATCGCGTGGCTCGGTGCACCGAGTGGGTCCCACCCTGCAAGCCCAAAAACTTGTTGTCTCTTTTAGAGAACATAAAATCGTGCAAGTATACACGGTCACAAGTAATAATATGATAAGTAAAGTATCGTTCCCACGGAGATTTGTTACTATAGTTTGTTGAGTACTAAAATTATTTCTCTCTCATTTTATCCAAAACGATCGTTGATTGGAACAAATTTAAGAAAAGAGTTTTCAAAATAAAAGAAATCTAGGATTGCAATTTTTCACCAAATTAATCCACTCAAATCATGTTATTTTCTTTTGATTTATATTTTTTTGTACATTTAATTTGTTAACCGAAAACTTCTAATTTTATCCATACATCTCTTCCGAGCTCCGTATAAACACACCTCGTTAAATTAATTCACTATATTTCTATGAGAATTAAATTTACCGAGATTCATTAAGTTTTAAGTTCTCAAATGGCCACACATACAATTAGGATATATTCCTATCCTTCATCATACATGTCATTCTATCTACGAGCAATATATACACAAATGCCTCTTCCAAGTTTATTTATGTGCCACGGATCAATTTGATAAAATTTGTAAATAATTAAAAAGCATTAAGCACAAAATAGAATGAACAAATCGAACATCTTATAAATCTATCAAAAATAATTAAAATCAAAGCTTCATAGATTTAGATAAAATGCAACCCTAGAAAAATTAAATTACTTCATTAATTAAAAATAAAATTACAACAAATACAGAAAAATTAGAAGAAGAAGAAAGGAAATTAAAACATCTCGTATCGTTAATATTTGGCACACATAGAACACAACAGAAGCCAAAAATGGCTTCTACGTGTTCCACAGTCCAGAACCGAACAACACAAAAATTATAAACTCTCCAAAACTTTCCAAAACTTTTTAAACTCTATCATCTTACCCCTATTTATAACATCAAATATATATATAAAAAATACATTAAAAAATATATATATTTTTTAATACATGCGGACAGAGAAATATGGCAAAAATAATAAAATATTACGCGTGGGGACAAAACCGGTATCGAAAACGCGTTCAAAATCTGAGTGGAGAGCCGTCCGTTTCTGTTTTGATTTTCGATAAACTCTGCCACGTGTTACAATCTGATTCGCTGAAACAAATAGTGGGACACGTAGCAGCACCTCATTGGTTACAGGGAACGGGTGCACGAAATATTGTCGCACGAGATTGGGGCAGGCGAAACGTGGGGGACAGTGGCTGGACGCGGGCGTGATCCTGTGCTTACGCGCTCATTGTAACATGCCACGCGTCAGAACCTGATTAGATTCAATATAACGTGGGACACGTGGCAGCTTGTGATTCAAAGAATAACTAGGCACACGTGGATCGATAGCACGGGAAAACAGGCACGCGAAGGTGGGGGACAGGGCCTGCACGGCGTCAAACAAGTGGGTCCTACCCTGCACGTCGGCTTGCGCGGTAGGTGGGCCCCACTCGGCGTACCGAGCCACACGATAGATAGAATTCTTCACCCATTCTCCTTGGTCGGGTGTGCTTGCAACGCGCGCATCTGGCCATTTCTTCTTTGATCGGACGGTCCACGTTGCGTGCTTGGATTAGGGCGCGTGGCTTCTTCTCACCTGCGCAGAAATTAAAACTTTCCTTAATTGCATTTTGACCCACAAATTTAATTCAAATTACATTTTAATCTTTCTTTAATTACAATTAAGTCCTTTTTCTAATTTAAATTAAATTTTAAACTTTTAATTTTTAAGATTAAGCCTGATTTTAATTTAAATTATATTTGCGACTTTTATAAATGGTAATTAAGCACTTATTTATTTGAAATTATATTTTTGGACACAAATTTGCAATTAAGTACGTTTTCGATACAATTTATTTATTTTTTTTAAAATATATAAAAAATAGTAAATACTAATTTATTAAACTAAAATTAACTAAAAATAGAAAGAATATAGCAATTATAATTAATAAAATAGGTGAAAATAACTATATAAAATATAGTTATCAATGATTATGGAATTATCGAGGATGTTGTAAATCCTTATAGTAGTTCTCATGAACTAAATGATTACCAGTTAGTTAGAGATAGGACTATAAGCTCCATCACTATGCCCAAAAGGAATCTTTGCCTTTTCAAGAAATCTCTATATGGTTTCAAACAGGCTCTTGGACCATGGTATAAAATATTTGATACTAATATGATTAAAATATGATTTAAAAGATGTGATTATGATAATTACGTTTACTTTAAATTAAAAAAATGTTTCAATTCTAGTTCACTTATTGTTATATGTTGATTTCATGTAAGAGAAAAATTAAAATTGATTATTTAAAACTTAAACTATGTAATGAGTTTGAGATGAATGGCATGGGTCTTGCTAAGAGAATTCTTGAAATAAATATTGTTAGAACTTTTGGTAAACTATTTTGGTCTCAACAGTTGTGTCTTGAAAAAAGGCTCAAAAAGATTTTCAATGCTTGATGTTGAATTTGTTAATGTCCCATTAAAATCACATTTTATATTATCTAGTAAAGATTTACTTGAAATTGATAATGATACAGAATACATGAATAAAGTTCCATTCTAATGGTGTAGGATCCTTGATGTATGCTACAGTATGCACATGGCCTGATATAATATATGACGTGAGTGTCGTAAGTAGTTACATGGCTAACCCAAGTAAAGCTCAATGCTTAGAAGTCAAATGGATTATAAGATATTAAAGAGACTATGAATATTAATCTGTTATTTAAATGTAATCATGTTAATTCCCATGTTGTTCAAGGTTATATTGACTTTGATTTACAGGAGACAGAGATACGAGAAGATCATTGTCAAGATACATTTTTACTATTTTTTGTAATATTGTTTCATGAAATGCCAACTTGCTATCTGTTATGCCTTTGTCAACCAATGAGGTAGAGTTTATTCTTGAAATGTAGCAGTTAAAGAAAGCTTGTGAATAGGAGACATTACCATAATTAGTTTTGATGATGTTATAGATACTATATTTTATGATAATAATCTGCCATTAATTTATCTAAACATCACATGTTTCATTCCAGTTCAAAGCATGTATATATAAAAATGCATTTTATTAAGGACACTATTTTTCATGCATTCATTTATTAGATAATTCTCAAACAATCTCTTTGATATGCTCACAAAATCAATATTATTAGTTAAACTTAAGCATTTCTTGAGTTTGATGAGAGTGTCTCATGTGTTAGGTATTATGATAGAAGAGGTTAAGAGATATATCTATTCTTCCCATAATGTGAAGGTAGATATTTATTAATTTTGTGCCACTATGGTGTTTAGAGTATATGGGAGACATAGGAAGCATGATTAAATGACAATTGCATGGATATATACATTACGTTAAATGTATTTAATATATGGTTTATTGTATTTTAATCATGTATAAGCTCACTGGGCCATTATATTTTTTGGATCCACGGACTGTATATTGTTGGTAATGGTCTGAAGCCTTTAAGGGAAGAATGGTCATTTGATAGACATTGTATATATATACCTTACTTTAGGTTTTTTCCTACAACTCTTTTAATTTTCTCATTTGTGTCATTTGTGTTGTATTCACTCCCTCTTTGTCTCTTCATATATCTTTGTGTGTGTGCAAGAATACGTGAGTTAGAATTGTTCAATTCTCTAGTTGCGCTAGGCTTTCTTTGTAATAAATTATTGTAATCCTACACATTATTGTTCTTGTAGCATATATTTGTTTTCTCCTTCCTAATAGATTAGGCCATTAGTTATAGGGGTCCATCCACTTAAATAATGTGTTATTGATCTTTTCTGTACTTTTATTTTGATTCCTGGCATTATGGTTCAATATTTGATTGAAGTGTTTTCTGCGAGGATTTTGGTGAGATTCTAATAAGAAGGTAAAATCCTAACTATTTAGTTATTATGGTTTAAAATATTGTAATTTATCGACAATGGTTCAAGCCAAAGACTTCGTTACACGACACATGCAAACACAAAATAAACACAATTTTTTAGCACATCATGAACACAAAATATGACTCCTTAAAACAATTTAATGCAAGACCCGTTTTACAATTGGGCATGAAAGAATCATATAAAATTTCATTCTTAGAAATTTCAAGATTAATATTGTGGTGAAACAAAAGGATCTATATTGCATAACTCCCATGCAAGAGGTTACATTCGTAGAATGCCAAATTTTAGATGTAATATATATCTCTGAAATTATGTAGATTATATGACAAATTTTAGATGTAATATATATCTATGAAATTATCTTTAATACTCAAGAACTTATTATAAACTTAAATTTTAAACATATTTTTACTCAAATGAGATGCTGTAATATGTTTTTTCATTAAATAAAAGATAAACACATAATACTTATAATTATATTAATTATTAATTATTAAAGTAAAGATTATAGAGACTAAGAAGTAAACAGTACTATTTTATTGTTTACATGATACACTTCCTCAATTAAAATGCTAAATCTACCACAAATTTTGTCCAGTAGTTTACGTGATATGTGGAGTGCATAGTCTTATGAGCTGGTGGCACACTTTGTGAATGTGGTTCACAATTGATGGGCTTCATAAGGTAGTGACATGCTAGCGAGGGAGCATTGTTCTTTTAAAAATACACTACGAGTGTTGTGACACTGGTGATGGTGATGTTGGTTTTAATAAGTGCATGAGCTAAGGTTTGGTCATGCACAAGAAACCTTATTTTCAGAATGCACACAGTGATTACTTGAATTCTAAGTTAGGACAATCTTTGTTAATCATTCTGATAATTAATCCACATACGTACATAGAGAGGTAAAACCATCAACTTCTTCTATTGAAAGTTGGAGCTGTAAATTAGACATATATAACGAGTTACAGTTATGCGATAATAATCAGTTAAGTCACTCTGATTGAATAATCCGAAAAAAGTTGCTCTTGGAATTTTTGACAATGGATCTTTGTTTACTAATAAGTCATCTATTTATCTACCTTAGATCCACACCCGGGGCTCTTATATATGAGTGGAATATATATTAGATTCCGACATCCAGAACAAACCAAGACATTTTGATGATAATTTTCTAGTAGGGATCCGACTTGATGTCCTTGCCATATCTACCATATTTAATTGGGTTTTGTGGAATAGTAATTTTATGACAAAAGTATGATTCATAGCCCTAGATTTAGGATAGGATAAATATTTCCTTTACTATGAGAATTTTAGATTTAAATTTAATTTGATTTGTTTTAATTTAATTTAGTATTCGAATTTTAAAAATTTGATTCAATTTGCCACTATAATTTTTTATTCATTGTCCTAGCACTTCACAATTTTGATTAAATTTACTATTTTTTTATAAGGCAAGTCCTGTTAAATTTTTAGAACAGTAAATTAATTAAAAAATAAAAGATGTCTACGTATTAAAATTTAATCTCTAAAATTTTAACTAACCATCAGGCTAATAGACGTACAATTCACTTGCCCATGGAGGTATGATTTGACCCATGCATCTATTGTTATAGGTCTTTATGTGTACATAATAAGATATAAAATTAATCCCATTTGCCAGCAAAAAGAGGAGAACATTGTTAAAATTATAAAACAACCCCCTCTTTGATGGAATACAAATCCAATTAATATTTTTTTGGGCTAATCACAAAAACATTATTATTACTAATAAGAAAGTAGTTAGATGTATTGATGAGCATTTTATCAACTAAAATTTCATTATCTATTAAAATTTGTCTACTTCTTCCCTCAAATTTAATTGTAATTATTTAGGAGTGTAATTGTTTAAAGGAGAGTAGGGAATAGTTATTACATATTCACAGCCATGAATAATTAAAAACTGAAAATAAATTTAATAATATTTTTATAAACATGTAGACATATATTATATTGTAAAAGATATTTTTAATATAGAAACACAACATTTTAAAGATTCATGTTGTATTTTCTTCATCACATGTCAAATAAGCATTTTTTATTTTAATAAAAAGTATTCATTAAATATTAAAATAATTAAACATGAGAAAATTATCCTAGAAATTACTTTTTTTTGTGTCATTTCATAATTTTGGTCACGTAGTTTTTGTTGTAATACATAAGTCACTTGATTTTTTAAATTTCAACACTTTTGTCATATATCTTTAAAATTATGTGACTAAAGTGTCTATTCTCTAATTTAAAAAGAGGTATTTTAATCATATGATTTTATAGTTATGTGATTAAAGTGTTACAGTTTTTAAAATCGAATGTTTTATGTGTTCTTTACAAAAGTTATGTGACCAAAGTTTCCTAATGATACAAATAAAATAAATTGTAGAATTTATTGCCTATTAAATATATTGTCAACATTCTAAACTAACAAATATTTTCACAAATGAAATATTATGTAATACATATTGTTTTTAAATATAAAAGAAACATGAATCATGGTTAAATTATAAGAAAATTGATGACCACTCGTTATTAACCAAAATTATTCTACTACATAAGTTTGGGACGTATATCGTTTGTTAATTTATGTCACATTGAAATGATATTAATAATTAATCGGAGACATTAGAGATTACATTTAAAATGACATTCATGTTATATTTATGATATATTGTGCTCGTGTATAATAAAACCAAAGTTAATGTTGATACATGAATTATTGCATTATTTGTGAATTGGTTCTTTGGACCTTGTATTGTATTTTAACCTTTTTTTATTGTTTCTTAAGGCCTTATATGTATGGTGGAATTGATGGGCTTTAAAGTCATTATGGATGTTCCATCTTTAGCATACACTACTATAAAAAGGGGTATTTAAGTCGATATGTAAAGTCATTTTTTTGAAAAGAACCGACTTTTAATGAATTTAAAGTCGGTTCGGTGTAGAACCGACGCTACGCTACGTGGATAGCATCGGTCCTATGTGTCAATCGACGCTAAGCTACATGGATAGCATCGGTTGACACGTAGAACCGACGCTACACACATGGATAAATTCTTTTATCTTTTTTCTTCCCTAGACAGAAACTATTCCAAACGCTGTATAACTCTCAAAAACCCAAAACCTCTTCCACTTCTCCTCCACTCTTTCTCATTTTACGGCCACCTATGACTACCAATTCTAGCACCGGTTAGTGGGTTTTCTTTCTCTCTAACTAATCTTTTAGATCCCCTATTTTTTGAGCAAAATACTTAAAAAAATTATACTCATTTCTCACTTACAAAACAAGATTTTTTCTTCATTTCCTTCATTTTGTCACTTCATTTACTCTTATAAGTATTTCTATTAATCCTACGCACTTATTATTCATATTTTTTCTGTTATTATTATGTGTTATTATTTATGTGTATAAATTTTTGTATTTTTATTATTATGTGTTATTATTTATGTGTATAGATTTTTGTAATATATATGTAGGTTTGTATTATAACATGAGGAGAAGAATATGATGATCTTGAATAACATAGAACAACACCATGGTAATTTTTCTGTGATTAATTAATATTTTATTTTTTAATTATTTGTATTATTTAAACTATTTGTTAAACTGATTTTATTTTTTTCTGCTATTATTTAGTGATCGAATACATGTTTTAATTTGAGTATAATAAAAAATGAGTAAATTTTGTAAAAAAAAAATAAATTTAAAGTCGGTTTTTTAACCGATTTTAATATCTATTTTGTATTAGTGATATATATATATATATATATCCCTTCTAGGGTTTTTACAAAGCATCTCAGCTTATTTCTCTTCTTATTCTTCCCCTCCTCTCTATTTAATTTCATAAGTTTTCTCTGTAATCTTTTAGTGTCTTTAAGTGCAAAGAACAATTAGATGGTTCAATTACTATCTTGCATATATTAGGTTGCTTTCCGCTTAAAGTTCTTGTTGCGTTACTCTTTGTAAAAGACTCCATTCAAAGTGAATATATGATATATCATTTGTTGATTTTTGTTCTTATCATTTTTACAAATAATTAAACTATTCGTTTAATCAATTCTCGAGTGCATTTATAGTGATTTTGAGTTCTTGAAATCTTTATAATTGGTATCAAAGTGATCTATGATTTTACCTATGCATCTATTTTTCTTTGTGTTTATGCTTACATATTAAAAGATAAGAAATAAAATGAGTTTCAGTTCCCTGCAAAGTAAGGAAAACATTGTTAAAATTATGAAACCTCCTTCAAAATGAGAAAATTAACTTCGTTCTTTGATGGAATATATATCCAATTAATACTTTTTTGGGCTAATCACAAAAACATTATTATTACTAATAAGAAAGTAGTTAGATATAGTGGTGGGCAATTTAACAACTAATTTCATTATCTATACAAATATTTGTGCCTTTTCTCTCAAACTATATTGTAATTGTATAGGGGTGTCATTATTTAAAGGTGAGTAGGGTGAGTGGGGAATAGTTATTACATATTCACAACCACCATGAATAGTTAAAAACTGAACATAAATTAAATAATATTTATTATAACCATGTAGACATATTTTATACAGTAAAAGATATTTTTAATATAAAAACACAACATTTTAAAGATTCATGTTGCATTTTCTTTGTCACATGTCACATAAGCATTTTTTTATTTTAACAAAAATATTCATTTTATAGCCAAATAATTAAACATGAGAAAATTATTCTAAAAATTACTTCTTTTGTATCATTTGGTAATTTTGCTCACGTAGTTTTTGATGAAACACATAAGTAAATTGATTTTTTAAATTAAAACACTTTCGTCATATATCTTTAAATTTATGTGATTAAAGTGTTACAGTTTTAAAAATCGAGTGTTTTATATGTTCTTTACAAAAGTTACGTGACCAAGGTTTCCTAATAATACAAATAAAATAAATTGTAGAATTTATTGCCTATTAAATATATTTTTATTATTATAAACTAACCATTTGTTTCATGAAGAAAATATTATGTAACAGTGTCAATTGTTTTTCTTAAGATACTTATATTTTATATATATAAAAGAAACATAAATCATGATTAAATTATAAGAAAATTGATGGTCGCTCGTTATTAATTATTCTACATAAGTTTGGCACATATATCATTTGTTAATTTATGTCACTATGACATGATATTAATAATTAATTGTAGACATTATAGATTAAATTTAAAATAACATTCATGTTATTTTTATGATATATTGTGCTCATATATAATAAAGCTATAGTTAATGTTGATACATGAATTATTATATTATTTGTGTATTGGACCTTTACACCTTGTATTGTATTTTTAACCTTTTTTTATTGTTTATTCAGGCCCTATATGTATGGTGGAATTGTTGGTCTTTAAGGGCATTATGGAAGTTTCATTTTTAGCATATTTATATATAATCCTTCTAGAGTTTTACATAGCATCTAAGCTCATTTTTCTTCTTTTTTGTGTGCATATTTGGCGTTTCTTTTTCCCCTCCTTTATATGTAATTTCTTGAGTTTTCTCTGTAATCTTTTTGAATCTTTGAGTGTAAAGAACTTTGAGATGGTTCAATTACTATCTCGCATATGTTTGGTTGCTTTCCCCTTAAAGTTCTTATTATGTCACTCTCTGTAAAAGACTCAATTCAAAGTGAATATATGATTTATCATTTTTAGTAAATCTGGCCAAATAGATATAGGGGCCGAACCACACGTTGTGTTATTTATGTTCTTATCATTTTTACAAATGTTTCAACTATTCGTTTAGTCAATTATCCAGTGTATTTTTAGTGATTTTGAGTTCTTGAAAAATGTGGTATTAGAGTGATCTATGATTTGACCTATGCATCTATTATGTTTAATCTCACATATTAAAAGATAAGAAATAAAATGAGTTTCAGTTTCCTGCAAAATAAGGAAAACATTGTCTTGGTTTTTCCTATCTGGGCTTATTCTTCTTTTCTCTTTTTCTGGCATAGCTTTCAAAGCTGCCTTGCTGCCCTTATCCAAACACAATTCTCTTTCCAAATCGATAAATTTTCTCACCTCTCCATATGCTTTCTCAAAATTTTGTGGGACCATCTTGGTCAGTTCGGCAAACAAATCAGAATTCCTTAGCAAACCTTACCTGAAGGCCTCTATCATAATAGAGCTAGGACAGTTTTATATCTCTAGCTTTTCCTCTTTAAACATTCTCATATACTCTTTAGTAGACTCATCCCTTCCTTAGGTGATTAAGAAGAGGAAATGAAACTCTTTCCTCAAAGGCTTATTGTAGAAATAATTGGTGATGAACAACCTAGAAAACTATGAGAATGAGGTTATGGTATGGGATGCCAAGTTATTGAACCACTTTTGTGTGCCATCATATAAGGTGGTAGCAAACAGCTTGGATATCATGGCATCTCTCTTGCCCTGAGTGAGGCTCACAGAGGCCATAGCCATCTTGAAGTGTTGCACGTGAGTTACTAGATCTTTGGTCCCTTGGTAGTTTGGGCACTTGGGAGCATAAAACTTGGTTGGGGGCTCTTCGTGCTTTATTTCATCAGAAAAAGGGGAAAGATACAGATACTCGCAATCCTTATCCATATTTTAATGCACCTTACCCTTGTCTTACATTTCATTGGCATTTTTTAGGGTTTGGTCTTGCTTTTTGCTAGCTTTCTCTAATGCTCAAAATTGTGCCTTCTAGATTTTTTCTCTTGTATAAATTATTGTTATGGGCCCCATCGAGCTAGAAGAGGGTTGTCCTTAACTACTTTCTCACCCTGGGTAGGCTCGAGCATAACATGATATGTCCCAATTCCACCAACTAGGTTGATAGCTCGACCTTCAGAAGCATCCAAACCTGACTATGATCGCAGTGTCCTATTTTCTCACTTAGTCTCCTTGAACTTTCTTCTTAGCTCAAGAAGTTGACGTGCCAGCTCTTGATGGGATTGATCTTCACTCTGGCATTATTATGGGCTAGCAAGATGTGGTCTTGTGCTAATGCTACCTCTTTATTCACTAGTCTCAATCATTCCTCAACTCTTGTTCTATCATGATGGCCATGATTCTAGGGAACTATGCTCACTTACTAAGTCTTTCTCTCAAAATTTGGGGTGAGTCCTTGAAAATATGGGGTCAGAAGTGTAAACTGGACCTTCGAATCTGAGCCCCACAGTGGGTACCAAAATATTGGGATTGGTCCTATTTACAGATAGAGAAACTAGATAAAAGTTAGAGAATTTTGTAGAATGTGTGGATCTCTTATGAAGTCCATGTATATATAGAGCATTACATGTACACATGTTGATTACACAAGAGGTACACGTCACAGCTTGTTAAAGGGTTACAAGAGTAAAAGAAAACACATTTAAAGCTTGAGGTCAACCATACCATGACTCGGTCTAGGGGTTGGCCTTCCAACACCAAGGCTCCTATGTGTAGGCAGACCCATCCTACAAGTGTCATTGAGGGTGTGAGCATAGGTAGGTCCTCCTAGGTTGACTTGTTTGATGACTCGGCTGTTAATTGAACTAGGCTCGGGGTTGATCCATATGTTCAAATAGACTTCTACGACTTAAATAAAGGGAGTTATCTAATCTTTATCTTATTTACTTTTTTATTGATTATATTTCATTTTTATAATGAATACTCAGTATAAAGTAACTTTTTTTGATGGCATAGGGGATTATGTCTTTCAAAAAAGAAAAAGGAAGACTCTTTTGATTTAATCAAAAATTGATAGTTCTATTGATGTTGATGATCTACTTAAAAGGCCTCTGAGATTGATAAAAAAAATATTGAAAAGAAAGCATACTCTACAAATACTATTGAATTTCTCTATTAAAATGTTGAGGGAAGTTTCTAAGGTAACTACATTTGAGAAGGTTTTCTTTAAACTTGACTCTGTTTGGAAAATGCATCTTAAACATCACTTTTATTCTTTTAAACTTGATTCATCAAAGGATCTTTAAGGAAACTTTGATGATTTTAAAGGATTAACTACAGATTTAAATGATATTGATCATAAAGTAGAAGATGAAACTCAAGCTATTATTATTTTAAATTCTTACCCTAAAAATTATAAAGATGTTAAATTTGGCATTATGTATGGTAGGGATACACTATCATTTGATTGTATTGTTTCTAGTATTAGATTGAAGGACTTAGAAATAATAATGTTAGTATTAGTCTTGTTATTAGAGGTAAGTTAGTCTAAAAAGAAGGATAAGGGTTCTAAAAATAAACCTTAGAACATGTATAAATCTAATTCTAAGAAACATGTTAATTGTAATTTTGTAAAAAGGAAGGTCATTATATAAATGAGTGTCCTCTTAGAAAAGGAAAAAAAGGTCCGAGAAACCTGAGCATGGTACTGATAGTAGGTGTAACCTAATTTCAGAGAGTTATAAGAGTTCTGATGTGCTAACTACTAGTTCCTTTAGGTTTGAAATAGTTTGGGTCTTAGATTCAGGTTGTTCTTTCAATGTGACACCCCATAGGCATTTTTTTAGTGATGTGAAATAAGTTGATAGTGGTGAAGTTCTTATAGAAGATGACTATGAGTGTCATGTTAAGGGTATACACTCTGTTAAATTGTCTTTGGATATTGGTATTTCTAGAGACCTAGAAGATGTGAGATATGTTCTTGAACTTAAAAGAATTTTGATTTCAATAGTTACCTTAAGATTTCATTGGTTTTACTATTAAAATAGAGGATGGGATTATGAAGGTTCTTAAAAGGTCTTTAGTTGGCTTTAGGAAAGTTAGGGCTAATGGCTTGTATCAAGGATGGTAATGCTCGTGTGGTCTAGTCCTTGCATAGTGTTATGTTGTGCCATAGAAGGTTTGTTCATGTTAGTGAGAAAGGTCTAAGTGAGTTAGTTAAATAAGATGTGTTAGGTAGTGAACCTTTAGGTAACTTAAAGTTCTATAAACATTGCATTTTTGGTAAACATATTAGGGTTAAGTTCACTACGAGTCAACATACTACAACACATGCCCTTGATTATGTTCACTTTGATTTGTGGGGTCTAGCTCCTATCCAATCCTTAGGTGGTTGTAAGAATTTTTTGTTCTTGGTGGATGATTGTACCAAAAGGGTATAGAAATTCACTTTGATAACTAAAGATGAAACTTTTATTACCTTTAAACATTAGAAAGCCATAGTTAAAAACCAAAATGGTAGAAATGTTAAAATACTTAGAATTGACAATAGTTTAGAGTTTTGTAAAGAACAAGGAATTGTGAATCATAAGATAGTTTTTGGTATACCACAACAAAATAGACTAGTTGAGAGAATGAATAGGACCATTTTAGAGAAAGTTGGGTGCATGTTGTCCCAGTATGGTATGCCTAAATAGTTTTGGGAAAAGGCTATTAAGACATCCAAGTACCTTATTAACATTTGAGGAGCTTTGGTCCTTTAAGCCTGTAGATTATAATAATCTTAAAATATTTGGCTGCATTACATTTAATCACTTTAATTAGAGTAAGCTCCAGGCTAGGTCACTCAAGTGTGTGTTTAATGGTTATCCTTTAGATGTTAAAGGTATTAAACTTTGGTGTGCTTCACTTAAAAAGTGTATTATAAGTAAAAATATTGTTTTCAATGAATCTCAATTTTATAGTGACTTAAAATTTCATTATTTTTCCTCTAATAATATGGATACCTCTAATAATATGGATACCTCTAATGAGGTGGAGGTAGGTGCCACACCATCTCAGAATGATAATTTTGAGATTGAGGTGGAGGTATTTACAACCTCTTATCCTCGTGATATTATAACTGATAGAACATATGCCAATGATAATGATGGAATTGCTGAGGATCTTGATCCTTCTGATAGTTTCCTTGAACTAACTAATTACCAACTGAATAGAGATAGATTTAGAAGGTCTATTATTCCTCCTAAAAGGTACTCCCACAACTAAAATTTATACCTATAGATTCAGTTTTTAACCATGATAGTAGGTCTATGGCCACGGTTATAAGAACCGAGGCCTAAGTGAGAGAGATCATAGGTACATCCTATGGCCACAGTGATTAGAAAACAGAGGCCATAGGGTGTACCTATGGCCTCGGTTATTAGAAAATGAAGGCCATAGGGTGTATCTATAGCCTCGGTTTTCTAATAACTGAGGTCATAGGATATGCATAAATTAAACAAATGCAACTATTAATTACAATATTAAAAATCAATATAAATTATAATAAATTTATTAATTATAATATTAAAAATCATATTATATTAAAATTAAAAGTATAATTACGTTCGAGAGTTTATTACACTCTAAAAATCCATAAACACAGTATACAATAGAAATAACTTGAGCATATAAAGAAAGAACACACTAAGTTTATAGTGGTTCAACCTAACCTATGTGGTGAATCTACTTCACTTATTCACCCCTTCAAATGAAGATGAGTTCCACTAGCTTCAATAAGGAGATTACAAGTTACAAAAAAGATATTTGGAAGAGAAAACATACACTCAAGAGAAACAGTACTCGAAGAGACATCACACAAGCTTCACACCTCAATAATGGTGGAAACCCTAAAACCATTTCATTTCTAGCTCTCTTTCTATCTTGTAAAATGCTCTCAATATCTTCTCATACTCACACAATGTAATGTAGCTTCTAGGGCACAAAAATGTGCTTATACAAACTGATAACTGTATTTTATATAGTTATTTTCACATATTTTATTAATTATAATTGCTATGTTCTCTCTATTTTTAGTTTAATAAATTAGTATTTACTGTTTCTTCTATATTTTAAGAAAATTAAATAAATTGTATCGAAAACGTTCTTAATGGAAAATTTGTGTCCAAAAATATAATTTCAAATAAAAGAGTGATTAATTGCAATTTATAAAAGTTGAAAATATAATTTAAATTAAAATCGGGCTTAATTTTAATTATTAAAAGTTTAAAATTTAATTTAAATTACCAAAAGGGTTATATTGCAATTAAACAAAGTTTAAAACGTAATTTGAAATATATTTATGGGTGAAAATACAATTAATAAAAGTGATTTTTCTTCACAGGAGAGAAATTCCACGCGGCATCATCCACACTTCACCGTGGACCGTCAGATCAACGCCTAAACGGTTAGGATGCGCGCGTGTTCTTCAAACCCGACCAAGGAGAATGGGTGTAGGGATTTCCTCTATCGCGCGGCTCGGTACCCGAGTGGGGCCCACCTACCACGTAGGCCGGCGTGCAGGGTGGGACCCACCTGTCTGACGCCGCGCAGACCCTGTCCCCCACCTTCGCGTGGCCTTTTCCCGTGCGGTCGATCCACGTGCGCCCGGTTATTCCACGAACCAGAATCTGCCACGTGTCCCACTTAATATTACAAGAAATCACGTTCGACACGTGGCACATTTCAGGAACGCAAAAGCATGCACCCTCGCACGCGTTCCCAGCCCGTTGCCCCACGTTTCACGCGCCCAATCCCGTGCGACATTTTTCTGCGTGCGCCCATTCCGTGCAACAATGAGGGCCGCCACGTGTCCCACTATTTGTTTCAAATAATCGATTGCGACACGTGCGCCGTGATTGAAAATAAAAACAGAAACGCGTAGCTCTCTCCACTCACATTTTGAACGCGTTTTCGATACATTTTTGTCCCCCACTCGTAATTTTAAATTAATTTCTCCATCATTAGTTGTCTCCCGCGTGTATAAAAAAAAATTTTTTAAATGTATTTTTTTAGAAATTTAATGTTATAAATAGGAGATAAGATGATAGAGTTAAAGAGTTTTTTTTTTTAGTTTTAGTTTTTGAAAGTTTTAGAGTTTCTTGGAAGTTTTTTTTAGAGAGTTTAAAGTTTGTAATTTTTGTGTTGTTTGTGTGTTGGCTGTGGAACACGCAGAAGCCATTTTTGGCTTTTGTTGTGTTCTGCGTGTGCCAAATATTTTCGTATTGAGATGTTTTAATTTTCTTTCTTCTTCTTCTAATTTTTCTCAGACCGTTGTAATTTTTATTTTTAATTTATGAAGTAATTTAATTTTTCTAGGGTTGCATTTGATCTAAATTTATGAAGCTTTGATTTTAATTATTTTTGATAGATTTATAAGACGTTCGATTTGTTCGTTCTATTTTGTGCTTAATGCTTTTTGATTATTTACGAATCTTATCAAAACGATCCGTGGAACATAAATAAACTTGGAAGAGGCATTTGTGTGTATATTGCTCGTAAATAGAATGACATGTATGATGAAGGATATGAATATACCCTAATGTATGTGTGGCCATTTGAAAACTTAGAACTTAATGAATCTTATTAAATTTAATTCTCATAGAGATATAGTGAATTAATTTAACGAGGTGTGTTTATACGGAGCTCGGAAGAGATGTATGAATAAAAATAGAAGTTTTCGGTTGACAAATTAAATGTACTAAAAAATATAAATCAAAAGAAAATAACATGATTTGAGTGGATTAGTTTGGTGAAAAATTGCAATCCTAGATTTCTTTTATTTTCTTATTACTTTTTTTTAATCAATGATTGTTTTGAATAAAATCAGAGAGAAATAATTTTAGTACTCGACAAATTATAGTAACAAATCTCTGTGGGAACGATCTTTACTTACAAATCTTATTATTTGTGATCGTGTATACTTGCACGTTTTTATGTTCTCTAAAAGAGACAACACAAACCCAAAGTGAGAAATTACAATAATTCCCATTGAAACCTAGCCTTTTGTCCCAAAAATAGTATCTCATTTTGTCATATACTTTGTTTTTCTATACTTGCTCGATTGATCTATCAATCGAGCCTTTAAAGTTGGGAACCCAAAATTAAGTAGAAACGTCTTGATGGATGCATGTTAGATTCTAGATCGATCGACAAGCTCACTCGATCAACCTATACCCTTAATTGATAGAGAGGCAACAGTAACCACTCTGCATTCTCCATGGAATGCTCATGGTTTGACCTTTTATGCTTGAATTGGTTTTCAAGCATTCCCCATAAATTTGCATTACAATATCATAATTTTGCATCTTAGTGCCAATCTTTAGAAATCATATTTTGGTCACCTTGACCAAATTTGACACTTCACAAACTTTGCCAAGAGAACCGGTTTTGTTGCCATATCCATTAGGCTATCATCTGTGTGAACTATCACCAATTCTACCTCATCTTGTTCTATCATATCTCTTATGAAGTGTAGCTTCACATCTATATGCTCCTTACGGTCATGAAATCAAGGAGTTTTGGTCAAGAAAATTGCATCTTGATTGTCATAATGAACCATCACTTTCTTTGCTCAAAATCGAGTTCACTAGCCAAACCCTTCAACCACATAGCTCTTTTCACCTCTTCCATTGTGGCAACAAATTATACCTCTATAAAAGACAAAGTCGCTATTTATTCAACTCACCGAGTTTCCTCCAAGTCCAAACAAGTAACATGTGATAGATCACTAGCAAATTTAGAATATATATAGCCCATCACACTAATACTCAACTCCATAGATCGGTCATTGAGAAGAATAACTCCAATTATACCCCTTAGATATATTATCACCCATTTCAAAGCCTTTTAATGATTTTTACCTAGATTCACCATATAGAGTGGCTTACTAAACTTGCATCAAATGCAATATCTAATTGAGTATAAATCATCAAATACATTAAACATCCCACTACACTTGCATTGGGTACCTTCTCTATTTATTTATTCTCCTCATCTGTTGAAGGAGAGTCTGAGGCCAATAACTTGAAATGTGATTCTATTAGAGTTGTAGTTAGTTTAGCATTGATGATATTAAACTGTTTCAAAACCTTCTCACAATACCCTTCTTGGGTAATGAAAAAATTTTCCTTTTTCTTGTCTCTTCTGATTTCATCCCCAAAGACTTCTTGGCACCCCTAAGATCCTTCATCTCAAACATAGAACTAAGTTGACTCTTTAACTTGGTAATTTGAGACCTTCATAACTAGCTATCAACATGTCATCAACATATAGTAATAAATACACAATATAGGAGTTTGTTGTACCTCTAACAATATACACAGTTGTCATGCTTGCTTCCTTTGAACCTGATCTTCATCATAAAATTATCGAATCTCTTGTACCAACATCTTAGAGATTTCTTCAAGCCATACGAAGACTTCTTCAAAAGACACACCATGTGACCCTTGTTCTTTTCAACAAACCCTTAGGTTTCTCAATGATATCTCTTCCTCAAGGTATCCATGTAAAAAAGTAGTTTTCACAACCAATTGGTTAAGTTTCATATCATTATGCACAATAGTAGAAAACAATAATCTAATAGAACTATGTTGAACAACAGGTGAGAAATTTTAATAAATTCATTAAATTCTATTTAGGCAAACCCTTTTGCAAAAACTCTAGCCTTGTAACGGGATAGCTTGACATCCAGAACATCTTTCTTCATTTTGTAGACCCATTTGTTGCTCACAAATTTTTGACCCTTCTATTAGGGAACTAATGTACATGCCTTGTTTTTTTATAGAGATCTCATTTCATCCTCAATGGCCTTCTTCCATTTATTGGAATCCTTTCTATTCATGGTTTCTTTATAGGACCTTGGCTTAAGTCTCGAGATCTTTGACTCCATACTCAATGCATAGGCAATAAGGTTTAACCTCTTAGAAGTTCTAATCACGCATCAACTATAATCTCGTGCCAATAAGTAGTCATTTCTCGGTCTAGATGACTCATGTTCAATGGTGTCTTCTTCTTATTCCATCTCTAAACCATGTTCGTCATCATTAAAAGGTTCTTGTATAATAGGTTATTTTTGTTGCATATGCTCTCTTATAGGTAGAATATTATACACCAATGGCTTCACCTCAAAACTAACCCATCTACGTCTGGACTCTTATGGTAAGTCTTTGTTTCTTCATAAGCCTCACTCATATGCATCTCATACTCCTTAAAGATCACATTTCTAGTAGCTATGCACTTCTTAGCATCACCATACCAAACTTTATAACCCTTTACACCACTAGGATACCTTAAAAACATATACTTCAATACCCTAGGCTCCAACTTACCTTACCTCACATTTATATATGTAACATAGCCAAATACCCACAAATGGTCATATTTAATAGATTTTTCTAGTCCATTTCTCTTTTGATTTGATGTCTTGAAGTTGAGTGACATTGAAGGTCACCTATTGATAAGGTATCTAGTCATTAGCCATAATAGTGGCTTCTCCCTAAAATCTTCTAGGCATGTTTGCATCAGAAAGCATACACCTCACTCTCTCTAAGAGTTTTCTATTCATCCTCTTTGGTAAACCATTTTTTGAGGATTTCCAAGAGCAGTACAGTGCCTTATGATACCATTCACCCTACAAAATCTTGTGAAAGCCTTATTGCAAAATTCCAAACCATTGTCACTTCTAAAACACTTGACCTCCTTTCCAGTTTGAGTGTCTACAAGTTTATTCCACTTCATAAATTTCTCAAAAGTTTCATCTTTACTTTTTAAAAAGTAAACCATTAATCTTCTTGAGAAATCATCAATAATTGTAAGAATGTACCTCACACCACTCATTGATGATGTTCTTTCCAACCTCTACAAATTCGAATGCATATAGTCGAGTATGTTACATCCCTTCAATTTTGTTAGTTTGAACTTCACTTTCTTCATCTTGCCAATTATGCAATGATTGTAGAAGTAAAGCTTATCTAGCTTGTTGTCACAAGAATCTTTTTCTTGGTAAGTTCTTCCAATCCTTTCTCACTTATGTGCCTAACCTTTTATGCCAAAGGTTGACATTCTTCTCATCATGGCTCACTACAGCAACATTTGTTTCTATAGTAAAATCAAGGTAATAGAGCCCATTTTTTAGTAAACCTTTGAAGTATATCAAAGAACATCTATAGAACTTTAATTTACTATGCTTTCCCTTGTAGCTACAACCCATGTTGTTCAAGATACCTAATAAGATCATGTTCTTCTTTAATGCTGGCAAATGCCTCACATTCTTCATCACAAATGTTGAACCATCATTGAGGCAAAGCCTCACCAACCCAACTCCAGTCATGTTACATGAATGGTTGTTTCCTATGTGAACTATACCTCCATTCACTTCCTTATAATAAAAAAACCACTCCTTGTAATGTGTCATGTGAAAAGTGAACCACGAGTCCATGACCCAAGCACCATCACAGTTTCTTTAAGAAACCACCAATCTCATCTACCGCTACCTATGCATATCCTATACTAGTCTCTCCCTTGGTAATTTTTTATTTTCTTGACAATCCCGCTTGAATTCCCCTTCTTGTTATATAGATAGCATCTCACTTTGTCTTTCAAACCACAGGGATTTCAAAGGATGTTTTCCTTTGCCTCTACTTTGACTTCTTTATCCACCTTTTCACCGTAAATACATGACATCACCACCACCACTCCTACCAATGTGAAGGCATATCTGTTCTTGTCTCTAGTTCTCTCATTCTCAAATGATAGATAACTAGTTCCAAAGATCTATTATATCTTCCATACTTAAGATCCATCTTTACTTCTTTGAAGGAATCCGGTAGGTTGTGAAATAGAACTTGAGCAAGATTTTCATTGCTAAAACCCTCTCTAATGTTTGAAAAATCATTAGAGATTCTTTGGAACTCTCCCAAGTTAGCCTCCAAGCTCCTTGACAAATCCATTCAAAACCTAAAAAAATATTCGTTAAAATGGAACCTTTAAGACATAGTCATTTCCTTGTATATCTCATCCAACTTCTTCCACAATGCCTTTCCGGTCTTTACACTTTGCACCTCAAAAATTACATTATCGTGCAAATGTAGAAAATTTAGGTGTAAGCCACCAACAATAATTCATTCATTTGAAATTCCGTAAAGTGATCCAAATACTTCAAATCTCAATAACAGCTTGAGCTACCTTTTGTTGAACTAGAAAACCTTTCATCTTACTCTTCCAAATATGGAAGTCTCCGATGCCATTGTGCTTCTCTATTTCTATTCTACTCCTTTTAAAATTACAAGAGTTGTTTCTAGAAAAAACTACAACCATAATATCAACCACCAAAAATCCATACACATACAACGAAATACTCCTAACCAAACAAGGCTCTGATACCACTTGTTATAAAAATGTGAACCTCTATTATATTACTAATGTTTATTTATCCAAGCAAGAATAGAAATATGCAAAGCATACAAAAAGCACCCAATGAAGATTATCAAACAAAATCTCACAAACCCTAGAATGGAATATCAAACACAATAGAAAATATGTAAAGAAAAGTATAAAGAAAGAACACACCAAGTTTGTAGTGACTCAACCCAACCAATATGGTAATTCTACTCCACTTCTTCACCCCTTCAAATGGAGATGAGTTCCACTAGATTTAATATAGAGATGACAAGTTACAAAGGAGATATTTTGAAGAAAAAATATACACTCAAGAGAAATAGCACTCAAAGAGACCTCACACAAGCTTCGCATCTCAACAATTATGCAAACCCTAAAACCCTCTATTTTCTAGCTCTCTTTTCTCTCTTGTAAAATTCCATGAATCTCTTCTCACTCTTACACAATGTAATGTGGCTTCTAGGGCATAAAATATGCCTATACATGCCCCAACTGAGTAATTACAATAATTCCTATCAAAACCTAACTTCTTATCCCAAAAAATGTGTCTCGTTTTGTCATTCACTCTGTTTTTCTATACTTGTTCAATTGATCGAGCCTTTAAAGCTGGGAACCTAAAATTGAGCATAAACTTCTTGATCAATGCATGCTATATCCTAGCTCGATTGATAAACTTGATCGATCAATCTATACCCTCATTGGATTGACATGCAATAGTAACCATTCTTCATTCTTTATGGAATGATTTTATTCCAACTTTTGATGCTTAAATTGGTTCTCAAGCATCGTAATGAATTTTCATCACAATATTACAATTTTATTTATTTTCTTACTTATTTGGCGCCAATAAATTAACATTAATTTTGGCTAATATTTTTTTCCAATTATATACTTTTTGCTCTTCCTTATTCAAATATAAAGAGAAACATATACAAGTCCAATGATTCGTTCTAAGTTAGAGAACTACATCAAACAACCATAGTTAAGGAATTAATAAAAAGAAGTTGTCTTTTCAAAGATCAAAGAAAATATTTTTTTAGTAATAACCATGTGGAAAGACATTTACCAGCATTCAAAGTGGAAATTGCACACATTGATATGTATAGAGCGGCTATTGAATTGATTCAAAAGTCATATTAATGAGTGACCTTAGAGACTATGATATGCACTATTCTAAAATGCTACTCCATACTTTATAGCTTATAGCTTCTATATGATAAAATTTAATGGTCAAAGTTTGTTCTTAATTAAGAAATGAATTGTCCAACATTTCACATATGTGAAGAACATAGGGTGACTAGATATAATTACTATTGTTGATCTAATGAGTTAATGAGGTAAAAAAAACTCAACTTATTTAACAAAATGGGGGAAAATGTCCTAATAGTCCTATTATTATGGGTAAAAATGCACTTTAGCCCTGTAATTTATGGGTTGAACACTTCTAGTCTTATTATTTATGAAAGTTGTGTACATTTACAAATTGATCCCCTAATGGGACTAGAAGTACATTTTGGAATAATTATAGGACTTGAAGAGCTCATTTTTAAAATTATTGACTAAATGCCTCACTTTTCAAAATAATATCACCAGTAGTTCCTAACTCAAAAATTAGAGAACTAAATTGTATTTTTTTAAAAGAAAAATGAGACCATTTTTTGTCGCTCACCCTTAAAAAAATACTATTGTCACTTGGGGTTCTCTGTGACCTTTTTGTTGAAGCCATTTTTCAACAGTCGGTTGTAATAGAGTTTTAGAGATCATAAATGATGACTACCATTTGATTTGAGATAAACAGATGATCGTAATTACCTCCGATATAACATGTTTTAAGACCCATTGACATACCCAAGGGAGATAAAATTTTGAACAAAATAAACACAAAGGAGGGAATCTAGCTTCCTCTGATGTGGGTTTATAATGCTTCTGAAAGGATTCATAACTTTCCTTTACCGGAGGAATGATAATAGAATGGAGGTTTTTGAATAATTTCCACCAATCAGAGAACCAAGATGGAAATATGGAAGGATTGATAGATTTATTAACAAAGAAAAATAACCAAGAATGTTGGTTATCTGTGTTTTGGATAAGGAATGCATTAAACCATCCTGGTAATAATCCCAATCATTGTATGTTGTACAATGTGGGAGAGAAGATGTAGCACTAACCAGAAAGGTTAGTATTTTGGAAAGATCATTTCCTCAATCTGTTGGAGATATTATTTTATGAAGTTTAGCAGTTGAAAACTGCACTTCTGGTGATTTTGGATAATGAAAGTGTTTGAATTCAACATTGCTAGTGATTTCCAGAATACTTTGATAGTATTGTGGTGTTTTTGAATGGGAAATAGGCCTGTAAAAGAAACATTTTCCAAATAATTTTTGAATGGCTAAATAGGGGTTTTGATCAAAAAATCATTTTTCAACAATGTAACTATATGAGTTTGTTGTTTTTAAAAATACTCAGAAATTAGTTTTGAAATAGATTTGGGAATAACTTCCCTTGTTCCCTTTTGGGGAAAATAAGTAGAGGTTATCACCTAATGTGTGCTTAAAAAGTACTAAAATTATCACAATTAATGTACTTTAATTGATTAAATATATGATTTTATCATATTTTTATATAAATTTGTCCTTTTAGAATCACAAGTATTTGTTTTATTATTTTTCAGGTATTTTAGTTCAAAATTAATTTAAAGACTCGAAGAAAAAAATACTGAATGTAATATATCACAAATATATTGAGAAAATAAATGAGAAAAAGTCAAAAGGATGGAAAAATTGGACAAAATGGGTTAGAAATGTCAAAAAGCCAAAATCACGTGCCCAACTGCACCGAGAAATGCTCGTAGCGCACCTAGCCGTGCCGAGAAATGTGCAAAATGTGCCCATCCATGCGTGCCAGCATATGCCTACGCCATGCCACATGCGCTCCTGCACACTCCTCGCCGTGTCCCGCACGTGCCAATTGCCCATCTGCCATGATTTTCACACCCCTTACGTGCACCAACCTATCCAAATTCAAATTTTGAAATATTCGTCTCCCTTTTTGGCCTTTTCCTCATCTATAAAAGGACTCACTTCCCCTATTCCAACACACAAAAATTTTCTGAGCATTTTCTCTCTCTATAAAGTTTTCATTTTTTTTTAGTTTTTAGTTTTTTTTAGTTTTTCATTTCTTCTCTTTTTGAGAAGAACTAGTTATATTTTTATAAATTTTTAGTTTTTGATTCAATAAACATATATGTAAATCCGTTTGGAGATTTTCTAGCAACAGAATTAGCATCAAACTGTTGTAAGGATTCTATTAAGGTATAATTTTAATGGATTCTTTACATTTATCTTTTTATGTTTTATTCTTATATGTTATATTTAATTTTTCTGTGATTAAATTTAACATGGTTGACTGTTTGTAAATATGATATAATTATAACGTTGTTATGCTTGCAAAATATTAAATAGATAAAACATTTCCATAAAATAAATTGATTTTATTTTTATTCAAGATTTTATATTAAGGATGTTAGAGAGAAATACATTATTTTTCATTACAAAATTATATCTAAAAATTAGATTTTTAGGTTTAATTATCCAGTCAAATTTAGAGTAGTGCTCTTTTATTTGTTGGTATAATCGTCCGGTAGTTAGAGTGAAATACTACCGATATACACACGTGGTTATTTCCGTTTCTCTTCTTTCTTCCCCAGACAAAAACTATTCCAAGCTCTACATAACTCATAAAAACCCAAAACCTCTTCCACTTCTCCTCCACTCTTTCTCATTTTCCGGCCACCTACGACCACCAATTCCAGCATCGGTTAATGGGTTTTCTTCCTCTCTAACTTATCTTCTAGATCCCCTACGCATTTATTATTCATATTTTTTTGTATATTATGTGTATAAATTTTTCTATTATATATGTAAGTTTTGTATTACAACATCAGGAGAAGAATATGATGATCTTGAATAACATATGACAACACCATGATAATTCTTTTGCTATTAATTAATATTTAATTTTTTAATTATTTGTATTATTTAAAGTATTTGTTAAACAAATTTTGGTTTTTTTCTACTATTATGTAGTGATCGAATAAAGGTTTTAATTTGAGTATAATAGAAAATGAGTAAATTTTGTAAAAAAAAATTAAAGTTGGTTTTACGTGTGAACTGACTTTAGTTCACCCGTTGAACCAACTTTAAACATAAAGTCAGTTCATGCATTGAATTGACTTTACATTTTTAAGTCATCGTATTTAAAGTCAGTTAATAACTGACTTTAAAAGTCATTTTTGATGTATATTATTCAAAAATGTATTGACGACATGTTTTCATTATTGGTTTTAAAACTTGAAAGTTAGTACTTGAAAAATTAAATTCTTCGGTTTAATTTGAACACCTTGAATAAATTCTAATTATATCACTCCACCTAAAGCTATGATTAGATGGTTTGCTATTTTCTTATAAATAAAACTAAAATTTAATATTTAATTAATTAATAAGTCCCGCTTAAGGATATTAGTTAATTAATATTAAACAAAAGAATTTGGGCCACGCCTAAGGATACTTTCATACCAAAAAGAGAAAATCAACAAATATTAATTTATATCTTTAATAACCTAAATAATATAAGCAAACATAATTACCTTAATTATTATATCCTTAAATACTCCACTGTTATTAATGATAAAATTTGCATTATTATTTATTGAATCTATATCTATGTTTATGTTTATTTTTATGTTATTAGATTAGGAAATAAAAAAACCAAAATATTGTGATAGGATGTTTAGGATTTAATTTCATTTTTAAGATTTTTATTAATAAATTAAAAACCACTTATATTCCTTTCTTAGATCGACCTTGAGAGTATACTTATCATTTTCTATAAAATGATTCGTGCACTTGCGAGACTTTTACAAATAATAAAACTATAAAAGAGTATTTCGTAAGATCGGTATTTGTAATACTGGTCTTGCGACTTCATTCATCATCACCCTCCTTTTTGGAATAGAAATTGCTCTAGTTGACTTTTTTGAAATTAATTTTAATGGGGAAGTCGTTGCTTCCTTTTCTTTTCCTTTAGAGGTTGGGGCCTCTAATCTAAATGGTGCACTTAATCTTGGTATGCTGGCATAGGTTGCATGTAATTCCTCTAAGTCTTGCGATTCCTTGAGGTTTAGTATCCAATCTTGGACCCGTTGATATAGAACTTCATCCAATGGGGATAGTTCTGGTGATGATTCTTCCAGTGATTGCTGGGAGGAAGGTTCTGCTTATGTAGTTTTTTATGGGCCGCTTGGGACCATGTGATAATTGGTTTTGCTGATGAGATTTTGGTAATAGAAAGGTTTGGAAGAGGTTCCATTTTCTCCTTTTCTTTTTTCTTTCTACTCATCTTTAAACATGTTTTGGAGAAACTCTCTGATTAGAAAGTGTGGTAATGAATAATTTTCTCCTCAAATAAACTCAATATCAAAATAAAAAAATACTTAATAATGCTTTCCATCTCGCAAAAATTTGTTTTGATGCAATGCTTTCAACATCTTTTAATAAAATCTCTTTTGTAGATTTACAATCAATTCTTAGTAAAAAAAAATTGATTTAATAAATCTGATTGAAACTTTGAAATATAAAGTACTATTGCTAATATTTCCTTTTTGACAACGGGATAATTCTTTTGACAATCATCCAATGGCCAGAGACAAACTAAACTATCAACTCTTTATCTTCTTGGACTTGCTTTAATATCCCACCATAGCCAAGTTCATTGATATCGGTTTCTACTATCTTGGGAAGTGTTGGATCCACAAGATGTAAATAGGGAATGTTTTGAACTTATGCTTTTATTTTTTGCACAATTTTTGTATACACTTTTGTCCATGGCTCAAGATTTTTCTTGAACCTATTATGTAATGGCTTTGCTAATCTATTGATATTGGGACAGAAACTTAGAACATAATTTAAGCTACCACGAAACTTTTGTAGTTGAGTTTTGTCTATGATCTTATTAGGAAACTTTGTTGTAAATTGAAGAGACCTTTCGATTGGAATAATAGTTCCTTCAGACACATTATGTTCAAGAAACCTTATATTAGTTTTAATGAGAGTCATATTTTTAGCTGATAAGGTCAGACCATTCTTTTTGATAATATGGAAGAAGGTTTTGAGATGTCTGATATGGCGTCTAACATATTTAGAAAATATAAGTACATCATGGATGTACACAATACATAATTCTAAATAAGGATTGAATATATCATTCATAATCCTTTGAAATTCAGAAGACGTGTTTTTTATCCCAAAGGGCATGACATTCCATTCATACTATCTGAATGGAACAGTAAATGTTGTTTTGTATCTATGTTTTGGTTTGATCTGGATTTTCTAGAAGCTTGACTTCATATCGAATTTTGAGAATATTGATGAAGAATGGAGTTTTTGAAGAAGTTCCTTTTCATTTAAATAGGCCTTGCTTTTGTAGAAATGTTTTTTTCATTAAAGGTTGGTTCATTGATGACTCTATGAAAATAGAGTCATTAGCACGCCTTTTTACTTAATATTAACTTGTTTTATTCAATAAATAGTATTTTTTTGGGTCAAAAATATTAAAATATAAACTTTTTAGTGAAAAGGGGTGCAAATATAATTTTTTGGGATTTTTTATGAATTTTTAATGTATAACCAATCAAGAGCTGCCACGTGGCATGCCACGCAAGTAGAGGAACTGATCGGGTAAGCCACGTGGATGCAACATAAGCATGGAGAGTGAATCATATTACACCACGTGTGAGGAGGAAAAAACACGTGCTATATATCAACACGATGTTCAATCCGAGTTTAGAAATTGGTCAATGCATTGTGACACGTGTCGCTATGCCATTGCTCCACGCATTCCACCCGTGTGCCACGCCATCCATTTTCACAAATCATGTCATACCACGTGTCGTTGACTCAGCGAACGTCGACTCTTATCGGTCTCCCCTGCCACGCCACCCTCCTTAATTCACCTAATGAATTTTTGATGCCATGTGTCACGCTGTGATTGGCTAAAACTGTTAGTTTTGCTTGTTTTGATTGTAGCCCTTGATCTAAAGCTGATATGACGGCCCATATCACACATGAGCTTTATTTAAGCCTCTAATCACTTCATAAACCCTAATTGGCCTCCATTAGCATAATTCTGGTCATTCTTTGGAACTAAAAAGAGAAAAAAAAATACAAAAAAAATTCAAGAGAAAACACAATTTTGGTAGAGATTCAAGAGGAAATTAATTCTACAATTCAAGATATTGATTGTATTTCTTTTTATACTATTTTCTTTATCAATTTTTATGTCTTTCTTTATAAAAAAATATGAGGTTTATGAACACAATTATGTGTATTTAATTTATTAATCTAGGGATCTTATGAACCTAGTTTTCACCATGTGATAATCTAAAATTTTACCCCAATAATAATTTTAATTTAATTATATTATTTAATCTGATTTTTATGCTATTAATTTTTTGGCCAACAATTTATCTATAGAGACAATTAAATAGATTTTCCATAATTATTTAATTTTTTGTCTTGATTAAATAACATGCTTAGTTTCTAGACAGAGATGTATGATACTTATGTATGTGATTCATAATTGATGAACTTAATGAGTAGTATGAAATTTAATTGGCATGAGAGTGTGATTAAATTAATTAATATATGGTGTGTAGTTTACTTGAGAGAGGAATACATGCTAGGTTAGACTCAATTGATGAATTAATTAATTGATATTATATTAGGGGGATTTTAGCAATTCACATGTTTAAAAAATTGGGGGATTAAGTATTCTTAGATATTTTCTCATATATATTTTTTATTCACCAAATGTGATTCAATTAATTATTGCTATTTACTTTTAGTTATTTTAATTTTGCTTCCTTAAAATATAAAAACACAAAAAAATTGATTTTTATTTTTTTTGTTTTAAAAATTAGTTTCTAATAAACTAATCTCTATGGGAACAATCTTTACTTATCATTATATTAGTTGTTACGATATGTATATTTGCGTATTCATTACACATACTTCGTGTATAGCCGATCATTCATATGGTAAATCCATCATATGTGTTTTTCTTTCCTAGAAAGCATTGGGTAAGTTAGAACAAACTTCCTTCTCAAAAGATATTTGGAATTTGGAGATTTTATCCTATATCTTTGGAATTTGATGTTCTTTCTCAACAGTATGAGATTGAAATTTGGAGTTGAGAAAGAGAAGGTCCTTTTCTCTATGTTTAATGAGAATAGAAATCTCTTTTTGATGGATAGAATTGGCTTTAAATAAGGTTGAGATTCCTAGTTTTTGGTTCTTCGATGAAGTGAAAAATGAAGGTTTTATCATCAATTTTGAAAGAAATATTATCACTTTGACAAGATATGGGGTAATAATATTCATGAATGAAGTTCCTAATATGACTAGATAGCCTATATCAGATACGATCACAAATGGAGTTTTTATGAGAAATGATTCATTAAGGATCGCAACTTTCATTTTTCCTATGATATGAATTTTTCATTTGTTAGTTGAGGAAAATTGTTCGTCCATTTGTTGATAAAATCATCTAGGAACAATTGATGGTTTAATACAATTGAGATCAGTACTTGTGTCAAACAAGGCTATGGTCTCAAATTTTGATTGATCAGGGAATACAAGGGTAATAAAAATCTTGTATTTCCTAGTGGTTATTTCCCGAAGAGTCAAAAGAACATTTTCTGGAATTGTTTCCATGTTCTTAAGTTCCTTGGTGTTTGATTCAAGTTCGTCATCTGACTCACTTAGTTTTGAGTTTTTTACTCCAATTTTATCAAGTAGTTTAAACTTGAGGTCATATTCTTTATGTTTTTCTTTAAGCTGGTAGAGTTCTAGCTTAATAGTTTTGATTTTAGTTTTTAAGTCTTGAATTTGACTTTCTGTTTTTATAATTTTGTTCTTATGTTCCAAAATAGTAGTGAGGTCATAATAGCCTTTGCTAGTACTTGGAAGTTCATAATGTTTTGGTAATGGTTGGGCTTTGGCTAGGGAACAAGTCAAGTAGTCCATATATAGTTTTGTAATACTAGGATTGTTGGATTTTATCTTGAAGTTGTTCATCTTCTTCCTTAGTTAATACATTAATAATTTTGTTACCAGTATTGGAGTTAGTAGATGATAACTCATCTTCATGGGGATTTGAATCTTTTGAGTCTTCTAACCAAGGTTCAGACTTAGATGATGATGTTTCTTCTGCCATTAAAGTAGAGATTTTGTTTAAGTTGTCTTCTTCAAGGTTTAATTCATGAATTTTTTCAGATAGCTTGCAATAATTAGCAGTATGACCTTTCTTACTGCATTTATAACATTTAAACTCTTTAAATTTTTTAAAGGTTTTATTATGAGGTTTTGATTCCTTATTAAAATTTATTTTATAAGGTTTTTTTTATAAAAATTCATTATTTTTCCAAAAAATAGTTTTTTGGGTTTTGAAAATGTCTTATAAGTTTTATGGGGTTTCTTATAAGGTTTTGTAATAGTTTTACTATAGTTTCCACTGTCGGTTTGGTCAATAGAGAAGTAGTTATCAAACTGTTTGCATAATAATCCAATTTCTCTTTTGGATTTTCAAATCTTTACAAATCTGAAAACCCTATTTTTTAGCGAAGCTGATCAATTCACCATAAGTTTGTTGATCATAAGGAATAATGTGATTCCTATATACCTCATAGATTTTGTTTCTTGTTTTCTCACCTAAGAAAGGGGGAAGTCTTGCTAGGAACTTCTCTTTCCAAAATGGTTGTGTAGAGTCATCTCTTAATATAACTCTACTTAGAAATATACTTTTATAATTTTGAAAATCACTCATCTTCCTACATTTTATGTTGGAAAGAATATCAGTGTTTTTATCTTTTAAATGGGATGAATCTCCCATGAAATGATGTGATATTGTGAAAAGTAATGTGGAAACTGCATTTTGAATTATAGCTCCATATTGATCAAGTATGGGTTCCCCACACTTTCCAGTCAATATCACATTAAAGATATTTGACTGTTGTTGTCTTGAAAGATGATGATCCCACCATCCTTTTAGTTGGCTTGAAAAGCTAGCTATTAATAATTCGACAATTGTTTTATCAGTTGTATTGATTTGTGTTTTATAAGCATTTGACACCATTTTCATTTGCTACAAGATATGTAATATCTCTTGCTCGGTTATTCCATCTATGTTCTAAACATAGATAGATGATGTGTTATATTTTAGCTGGACCTGGCTAGGTTGGGTACCTATGGTGTATGGTACCTATCTAGGCTAGGTTCTTGCCATTTTAATTTTTTAATTTGAGGACTTGGTTTAGAAAGGGTTTCCTCGGAACTATCCTCATCATAAGTAATAGGTTCTTGTTTACTAAGAACACTAAGATCCTATTTTGGGTTTTTGGTTGTATTTGAAGGTTGGTCTTCTAATTCGAACTTAAGGGTATTGCTCCATTTTTGAAGTTTTTTAAACTTAGATGATATCTCTTCCAAGGCTAGTTTGGAGGCCTGCAAGGGTTTAAAGATATGGTTTTGAACCTTACTTTCTATGGCTTGGTAGGAGGTAGAGGGAAGATCTGTCTTTTAATTCTTCTCTTTCCTTGTAAGTTATTTTCCTAAAGTGTTTAGGATAATATTGGTAAATTTATTTTGGGTAACTATGTTTTAGAGGTGAACTACCTGGTTCTCTTGAGGGTTCTTAAGAGGAAAGGTTTCTACCTTACTATCTGCATAGGGAAAGGTAATAGGTCTCAATGGAGAATGTTCAGCCTCTATTGATCCATCTGGCGTTTCCCAAATGGGTGTTTTCTTTTTTATGTTGACCATGTTAATTGAGTTAACTGGTTCAACTGGTCATATGTCCCTATATTAATCTTCTAATAACCTATCGAAACCTTCTAGTGTGATTTCCTGGGTATTAATTTCCGAAAAAGGAATTGTTTTGGTTTCTAGAACTATAGCTATAGGGTCAAATAATATATGTATAGGTTTTGTAATAATGTTGTTAGTTTAGGGTCAACTATGGTTGGAACTATAGGTGTAACTATAGGTTCAATATTGATAGTGTCTTCTAGGTTAACTGGTTTAGGATTATCTAGAGTAACTAGTGATAGCTTTCTACGAATATAGAAGTAATATCTCTTTTGATTTTGAATTTGAAAGTATACCCTTTGGTTTCCCAATAGATTTTAAACCATTCAAGGAAATATGTGTGTTTATATAAGCTAGCCACACCTCACCTCACTTGAATTGAACCTAAGCACGATAGGTCAACTCAACTCATTTGAAACCTTTAGATATAATAACAAAATAGTAATCCTTTAATAGTTATGATGCTACAATTAAATCCCCTACATTTCTACATTACAAATTTTGATTTTAAATGTAGTATTTTATCGAAAGTTGAATTTTTCACTACCTCGTGAAATTTGCAATATGTAAAATTCTATAATGAGATCAAATTTCAAAAATTGAAAATTCATCTATAAAGTTGAATGTTTTTTGTATGAGCCATGTCTATAGTCATTTGGTGCACCTTGTTAGTTTCAAGAATATGCTATTAGTCTTTATATGAAAATGAGCCCTCTATATACAAATAAATACATAAATGTAAAATAATAAATAGAGAGATTCTCCATCTCATCCATAAACTTGGTGCATGTAAAAACTTCTTAAAGGTTCTCCACCTCATCCACCTACAAAGTTTGTATGGTTTATAAGTGTTGGCGATATTTGTGAGTATAATATTTAAATGTAATTTAGTTTATAGGTTTGTCATTCTAAATCACTTTTTAAGTCAAAGGAACTATCGAGCATCAAACACATTTAAGGTATATTTATGTTCTTATACACGTTATATTTTATAATAGACACATAGGAACAATTTAGTATATAGGCTACTTGATCGATCGAGTAAAGTTTGGATCAATCAAGGAGGAATATTGATCGACCATTTATCTACTACTATTTAAGTCCTCTCAAAATTAATATTAATATGGGGTGGAGTGATTAAATTTTTGGATTCGATCGATTGAGGATTGGATTAATCAAGGTACGATCGAATTCCATCTACTTGGTCTTAGATTTTATTAATTGTTGTATGAATCAATCGAAAAACGATTTCAATTGATCAAACTTATTGGTTCAATTGATCGAGCGATGAAGGATTCAATTTATAATCTAATTGTTTACTCAGGCCAAACTTGTCAATTACAATATTATCCCTATTATTTACTTTTTTTATGAATTGTGTAATATATATATATATTCATAATGATACATTAAACTCGCATTAGGGCTTCCATATTTTCCACTAAAATAACATAATGCCTCTTTAACCACAATTGCTTTCCCTCTAAATATGTTTAGTAAAAACTATTATGTTAGGATTTTTTTCATTAGTTAATCTATTTAACATTTTGTGGTTGTATTTGATTGATTAAAATACCTATAATATTTATGTTATTATGCTTAATCATCTATTCTAGCATTGCTAGTGATTTTGATTTATCTATTATTTTGTTCAATCATTTAGCTAGGATTGTTCATTATTTAATCTACTTTAGGAAACACATTGCACTTGTGTTTTTGTGCAAGCATTTTAGGTGCCAGTTGAACAGGTTTGATATCTTGGATGAGTTGAGTTTATGAGAATGTTGGTCCAGATTCAAACACCTTGCTTTAGACTGTGAAAGAAAGCAAAGGCTAAGTAAGTTAATTAGGGGTATTACCTTAGAGATAGTTTCAGTCCTAGCCTTGTAATTGAACATATTTTCATAGTGGATAGAGGTGATTTGGTGGATTGGTGGTTTTCCTCTTAGATTATTATTATAGCTTAGGTTTTCTCCACCTAAAAATCTTGTGTATTAATTTATCTTATCATATTACTTTATTTACATGTGATTGCATTTCTAACTATTTGTGAAATTTTAATTTGGCATATTTTTTGACAATTATATATTCACCCTATCTCGCTAATTAGATATGTAACATAAAAACTTTCAATTGGTATCAGAATAGGTCACTAGATATACTTAGTGTGTGCTTATGACCTTGTTATGGATCATTTGAGAGAGGGTTCATTTACAACACATGCTCCCTTCTTTGATGGGTCTAACTATCCATACTTGAAGGCTCGTATGAGAGCCTTTTATGGTCTATAGATGAGAGTGTCTACAACTCTATCATTTATGGTTAGGAACCACTTATGGTTTTCAAAGATAATATAGTCACTCTTAAATCTAGGAGCAAATGGACCACTAAAGATAAAATTAGTAGTAATTGGAATCCAAAAGGTATAAATGCTATCATTAGTGTTGTGTCCACCAATGAACTTCATCGTTTATATGATGTTGAAACTGCCAAGCATGCTTGGGATATTTTAGAGGTTGCTCATAAGGGAACCACTAAATATAAAAAGAACAAAACTTTGCATGCTAGGTACTAGGTTTGAAAATCTAAGAATGGAAGAGTCTGAAACATTTTCTAAATTTTATATTAAATTGTGTGATATTGCTAACTCTTTTACTAATCTTGATGAGAAAATTGAAGAATTCAGGTTGGTTTGAAAGATAATATGTTCTTTACCAGACCGTGTCCAGGCAAAGGTTATCGCTATAGATGAAAGCAAAGATGTGGATACCATTAAAATTGAGAAAATAGTGGGCTCACTCCTCACTTTTGAGATGAGCTTTTGAACTCCTACAAAAAACAAAGGCATAGCTTTCAAAATAGCCATGATTGAAAATGGTGACAATGATGATGAAGAACTGGTACTTATAGCCGGAAGATTGAAAAAATCTTTAGTAAAAATAATCCTTCTAAAAAATAACAATCAAGTCATTCAAAGGATCAAAATTCGAGAAAACTTAAACCTATAAGTTTCCAAGGTAAGAAATCTAAATCCATTAGACCTCAATATTTTAAATGTATGGGTTATGGTCACTTTATAGCTAACTATGCAAACAAGAAGAACAAAACTAGAAAAGCCTTCAATGATATACTTACTGACTTTGAAAGTGACAATGATAATCTAGTCAAATCATAAAATAGTGATACTAACTTTTTGGCATTTATTGTAACAATTTATAGACACTCCAGTAAGTCTGATATTGATTCAGACAATGAGGAAAGTGACTCTAAATTCTTATTGAATAAATTTAATACCACTAGTATTGATGAATTATTCATTAATTTAGTAGGTTATAAAAAGTAAAAGGATAGGTTGTTTATAGAAGTAACTAAACTTAATGAAAAACTAAAATCTTATGAAATAAATTCTCCAGTGTTGAAAAAATAAAAAAAATACATGATATGAATTCAAATCTTATAGGGCTAAAACATGAAAGAAAAAATCTGGTGCATGAATTTGAACAATCCAAAGAGTTGAGAGGTTAAACAACTAGATTATGGAAAACCTACTGGAAACAAGAGAGGGCTAGGCTATATAGATGAGTATTATAGGTCATCTTTTTGAAAAACAATACTTTGTAAAACCTTCTGATCCCTACTCTTAACACACTACAAATGCATCTCTTGCATCTACTTCTAAATTTATTCCTACGTGCCATAATTGTGGTCGAAAGGGCCATATTAGACCTAGGTGTAGATTCTCGATGTCCTATAAATATGTTGATAATTTGCATGCATCATAATCAAGAATTAATAGTCATGTTTTCAAAAATAATCACATGATTCAAAAAACTAGAAAATATTGGGTTAAAAAATCTGATTTAAATTGTTTTAAGCACACGTCTCTAAGATTATTGTTACTATATGAAAACTTCATTATAATTATTAAACATAAAAAAATGATTGCATAAATACATTACAAAAATTGAATTTTTATTATAAATTATTCAAAAGTCAAGGCAATAAATGCTAAAATAAAATTACAACAATTTTTGTTAGTTTTGAACCAATCCAAAATAGGTTTTGAAACCAGCATATTTTGTGGTGAAGAAAAAAATTGTTAGTTATCAAAGTGACCCAAAAATTTCAAGAATTTGTTTATTATTTCACTAATTTTGCAAGGAAAAAAATACTAATTTTATTATTAGAACATAAATGTTTAAAAGAACAAAAATATATTAGACATTGTACATAATAAAACTTAGTTTCAATGTAATAATTAACCTATAAATCTTCAATATCTTGTATAGTGTTAGAAATACTTAATGATTGTATTCTATTATGTCAACTAAATGAATATACATGGTGCATTTATATAGGAATTACAAGTAAACTAGATATGGCTAAAGTAACTAGATATAGATATGCCTAAAGTAAATAAATATACATTAGTAGATATATATATATATATATATATACATTAATATGTTACTAGATATACATTAACATCCCCCCTCAAACTCAAGGTGGATGTGAGACCAGCTTGAGGTTGTCAACCAAATTACGAGTGTGTCCTTTGGAAAATGCCTTAGTGAAGATATCTACAAGTTGATCGTTGGAGGAAACGGGGAAAAGCTTGAGAGCACCATGGACAAGATGAGAGCGAATAAAGTGACAATCAATCTCAATGTGTTTAGTCCATTCATGGAAGACATCATTGTGAGCAATATGAATGGCACTTTGATTATCACAATAAAAGGGAGTAGTAGAGGATGTGGATACACCCAAGTCCTTAAGAAGCCATCGTAGCCAAAGAAGCTCAGATGTGGTATCAGCAAGAGCACGATATTCTGCTTCAGTAATGGAGCGGGCCATGAAGATTTATTTCTTAATTCGCCAAGAAATCAAAGAAGAGTCAAGGAGAAAGCAATAACCTATAATGGACCTATGATCAGTGGGATCTCCTACCCAATCAGCATCAGAGAATGCATGAAGTACTAGAGGAGACTGAGCTGAGTAGAAAAGGTCATAGAAGATAATGCCTTTCAAGTATCATAGAATATGCAGAATAACAACATAGTGAGTCGATCATGGAGCAGACAGATACTGGCTCACCTGATGAACAACATAAGAAATGTCTGGATGAGTAATTGTAAGATAAACCAAGCTACCAACCAATCGTCTGTAAAGAGAGGGATTAGACAATGGTTGCCCTTCCAATGGTGTCAGATGCGCATTAAATTCAACTGGAGTGTCAACAGTCTTGTTGTCAGTGAGTCCAACTTGAGATAAGAGATTAGATCCATACTTAGCTTGAGTAATATAAAGACCATCTATGGAACGAGTGATCTCAAAACCCAAGAAGTAGTTGAGATGTCTAAGGTATTTCATCTCAAACTGCTGACTAAGAAAATCCTTGAGTTCTTGAATGCCATTGAGGTCATCACAAGTTATGATCATATCATCCACATATAAGAGAAGCAAAATGGTGCCTTTATCATTGCGACGAAGAAATAAGGCAGAACTATAAGGACTGGCAGTGTAACCCAAGCGAAGGATGGTGGAGCTAAACTTTGCAAACCATGCTCGTGGAGCTTGTTTAAGGTCATAAATGCTCATCGAAGGCAACAAACCTTATTTGTTTCAACAGAAAGACCAAGAGGAGGTTGCATATAGACTTCTTCATGCAGATCCCCATTAAGGAATGCATTTTTAACATCCATCTAAAAAAGGTCCCATTTACTAGCAGTGGTAACAGCTAAGAGGGTACAAACAAAGAAAATACAGGCAACTGGAGCAAAAGTCTTTTCATAATCAATCCCATACTCTTGTGTAAAACCTTTTGCTACAAGACGAGCCTTATAGATATTGATGGACCTATCAGAGTGAGTCTTGATCTTATAAATCCACTTACTACTAACTATAGACTGACTAGGAAGGAAAGTAACCAGATCCCAAGTATGGTTTTTGGTTAATTCATCAATTTCTTCTTTCATTACAATCTGCCAAAAAGGGTTAGTAGATGCCTCACGATAGGTGTAAGGCTCATGAAGTGTAGCAAGGGCAGTGTAACAATGATAGTCAAGTAAATGTGTAAAAATGGATCTTACCCGGGTTGAGTGATGAGGTGGAATGTCTTGTGGAGGATCTTCAAGCAGAGCAGGAGTAGGGGACCTATGTTCAAGGTAGGGTAGCTCGTTATCAACCTGTTCTTCTACAACCTATATAGGATAATCATCAAAAATATCTGAAGATTGAATAGTGAAGTCTAAAGGTGGATTAGGAGTATCTGTAGAAGGAACAGGAGACTCATTTGGAAAGATTTCTAAAAAATTGAATTAGTTAGGGAAGAATGAAAGTGAGAAAGTTCAACAAATAAGCAGTGTTCCCAAAAGACAACATTTCGGGAAACACAAAGACGATGTGAGATAGGATCATAGCATAGATACCTTTTTTAAGTTTCACCATAACCAAGAAAACAACAAAGTCTAGATCGAGGATCAATTTTGTTGTGTTCATGAGGCAGAAGAAGAACAAAACAGGCAGATCTGAATGAGCGAAGGTAAAGATAGTCAGGAGATGACTAATGGCATGAACAGCATGAAGAGCGGCTTCACCCCAAAATGGGGCAGGAACTTTGGCAGAAAGAAGAAGAGCACGAACAGTGTCAAGAATATGACGAAGTTTTCTTTCGGCTCGACCATTTTGTTGAGAGGTTCTTGGACAGGTTAGATGATGTACAATGCCATAGGAGTGTAATAGAGCTTGAAAAGCATTTTGAGTATATTCAAGAGCATTATCAGATCGAAAAGTTTTGATATGTTTGGAGAATTGTGTTTCAACCATTTTTGCAAAGTTACTGTATATTGGTAAGATTTCATAACGAGATTTCATTAGAAAGATACAACTATAACGAGAATAATCATCAATAAAAACAACAAAATAATGAGATCTACCAATACTAGTATTAGGAGAAGGTCCCCAAATATCATAATGAATTAACTAAAAAATACTATTAGAGATAGATTTACTATTATTGAAAGGTAAAGCTAGTTGTTTCCTAACTGGCATGAAGTACAATCAAAATTGTCTTTGGACACAGAACCAATAGACCTTTAGAAGCTAACTGTTGTACCCAAATGGATGGGGCATAACCAAGACAAGAATGCTAAAGTGCGAGAGAAGGTAAGGAAGAAACTACAGCAGTTGCAGCAACAATAGAGGTAGGAGCAACAGGTGGAAGATGAAGATTGTTCACGGGAAACATATGCCCAACCCTAGGATCGGTCCCAAGCTCTTGCCCCATCCTCGGATCTTGCACAATACACCCAGAATAGTAAAAAATAAGGCGATATCCTAATTTAGCTAATTGTCCCACAGAGCATAAATTATAGGATAGGTTAGGTACATGGAAAACCCTAGGAATAGAGAGGGTAGAGGTCGAAACAAAACCTAGACTATTCCCATGAATGGTGGAACCATCAGTTATATGAATATTAAGAGGATGTGGTGCAGGGTCAAGTTTGGAAAATAAAGATGAGTGAGGTGTCATATGATTACAACATGTAGAGTCAAAAAGCCAAGTTTGAGACTTACTGGGTAGAACTGAGAGAGTAGTGGAAAGAGATGCATTATCAGCCATTTGAACAGCCTGAATTATGATCTTCTGTAGTTCAGTGGAAGAGAGGTTGATAGTGGATCCAGAAGACTGGGACTTTGCTTAACTAGAAGGCATCAGCGAAGTAGGCTCAGTATCAGCAACAACAGTAGTAGATTTGTTACGATGGTAACAAGTCTCAATGGTGTGGCCATGACGCTTACAATAAGTACAGAACCCTTATTGCTCAACCTACAACGATTATAAAAGCCAGAGGAATCACCTGATTACTGAGGTTGCTCAATGGCAGGAGTAGGAGAAGTAATAGCCAAAACATTGAACTTATTCTGGGCTTGAAAGGTTGCAAGCTGAGCTTCTTCTCTAACCAACTCATTTATAGCAGTATCAAGAGAGGGATGAGGACTACGATTAAGAAACTGACCTCAGATGGGCTCAAAGTCCTTGTGGAGTGACATCAAGAACTCATAGAGACAAAATCCATCCCTAAGTATAGCACATTGCTAAGCATCTATTGAGCATTCCCAAATTGGATCACAAAGGTCAATTTGGTCCCGAAGGAAGTGAAGCTGATCAAAGTAGTCATTGATGGATTGCCCTGGTTCTTGTTGAAGTTGATGCAATTCAACTATTAGTTGATATTTCATGGATCCGTGAGTAGTGGAGTACCTTTTGGCCAACATATCTAATGTTGATTTGGCATCATCAAAGCTACCCAACAAATTGGAGATGGAAGGAATGGAAGTATTCCAAATACATGTGAGGATCATGTGGTTGTGACTATCCCATTCAATCATGTGACGAAGGAAAGTAGCATCTTCTTCACTTTCTCCTTTAACAGGAATGATAATTGCACCAGTACAATAATGCTAGAGCATACGATCCTTAAGAAAACTGCATATAGCTTGAGACCATGATAAGTAATTCTTAGTCCCCTCCAATATAGTATTGATAGGGCAATATGCAAAAACGGACTGCAACAACGAGGTATATGCGAAAAAACTGGGTAAAGAGGACCTATACTGCAAAAGTCAACGGCCAATAAGTCAAAGTCAACGGTCTGCATGGTCAACGATCAACAACCAAAATCAATGGTCAACATGGTCATACAAGTCAACGGTCAACGGGGTCTCTGTGACATCAGTTGGATGCAATGATGACGTCAGCCCTAGGCAAGTCACTAATGACGTCACGTGACCAGAGCGTGGCGTGAATCTGACGCGCTGTTGCTATTGGCGATCACAGTGGTATCTACAAAAAGGTCGTTGGGTTAATATTCACGGCGGCATTTGGTTTCAGTGATGACATGTGAAAGGACGTGTAGATCTTTTGAGCAGCGCGTGAAGGAGCATGCAGAGTCTGATGGTTGCGATACTTCCACGGTTGTGTAGATCTGGTCGATCCGATCACAATGATATCTGTAGAAAAATTATCGGAGCAAGATGCAAGGCAGCGGCGGTGATTGCAGTGGTCTATATAGTGCGGGACTCCTTAATAACGGTGACTGTAGGCTCAGAACCTAAGGATAACTGCTGAAAGACGTCGGAGGTTCAACGGTGAGTGGTTGCAGCAGCTATTGTAACAACGAAAGCTATAAGGGTTGAGTAACACCAGAAAAGACAAGACTGCTAGAAATATAAGAGTAATGACTCTGATACCATATTAGAAATACTTAATGATTGTATTCTATTCTGTCATCTAAATGAATATATATGGAGTCTTTATATAGGAATTACAAGTAAACTAGATATGTCTAAAGTAATTAGATATAAATATGTCTAAAGTAATTAGATATATATTAGCAGATATATATATACATTAATATGTTACTAGATATACATTAACATATATGTAGAAGATGAATATAATGTTTTGTGTCATTACTTTTTTCGAACTTTGATAAATCATGTGATCTTATTTTGTTAATGGACAATAATGAATCAAATTTTCTACAACAACTTCCAAGATAAACCAATTTGGTAACAACATGAAGTCATTATCACAATACAAGAAAGAAAGAAAAAAAAAGCTCTGGCAATTATCTTGACAAACACACTCACAAAACATGAAAAAGAAAAACCTCTAGCAATTACCTCAAAAATATTTTCGTAAGGAAAGAACAAAGAGATGGTATATAAGTAAGAGTCGCGATTAGGTTAGTATTTATAAGCAGAGAGTTAGGGTAATCAACAAATAAAGTTTTTTTTTTTTTTGGTAAGTTCAAATGGGAACTGTCTAAGTTAGGTTAGTTTATATATATGCGAAGAGTTGGGGTAATCGGAAAATAAAGTGTTTTTTTTAATTCTAAGTTAAAATTAAGTTTTAGCTATATTTTCATAATTATTTTAACAATAATAATTTATTAATTTAATATTAATTATATTAATGTACAATAAAGATAAAATAAATATTTTATATATTTTGTTGTAAAAATAATAAAAATAATTATGATCATTACTTGAAACAAAATTTTAATGATACATTAACTTTTACTTTTTTTATTCTACAATATTTATATTATGAGACATATTTATCTAAAAAATAATAAATATTTTAATTTTTGAAATAACTTTAACATATATTAAGGTATAAATAATATAAGTATAAAAATTCATATACTATTATGATTCAATCAATAATAAAGGTTGTGTGTAAGTAATTTTTTTACCTTTGCACAATGTAATTTGTTTTTATTTATTTTTTAGCAATGTAATTTCAATTTGTTATTATAGTGTTAAAATTTACCCAATTTAAATTAGGATGAAAATTAGTACTTATTAATAAAATTTTGATCTATTTAATAAATCTATTATATCCTATCAATTTACATATATATATGCTTGTCCTACTAAAATATATTATTTAAAGTAAACAAATATTTATTAAATTAATTTATATCATATTATGTCATTGTGTTGCCTGGTATAAAATTCTAATTAAGCATAACAATATATATGATCCCATGACCTTTATCAATTTATCATTTTTTATCACTTATTTTTTTTGTAAGATTTAATCTCAATTTTCCAATTAAAAATTTTAGTTTAAATTTAAATTAGTTCGAAATTTTACAATTTCAGTCATATTTAATGTATTTAAATTACTTTTTTTAATTATGATTTAATTTATAATTTTTTTAATTTTAACATATTTATACAAATTAAATAATACTAGTAATATATACATAATTTTATTAAAAAGTTTAATTAGAAATTATTATTATATATTTATTAAAAAAATTATTTAAATTTTATGACTAAATTAAAATTTAAAATATTTATTGTATTTAATTAAATATAACTTTTGACTTACAAATCAATTACAAAAATAAATCATATAAATCTCATTTTCTTATATTTTTCAAATTATATTAAGTACTAAGTAATTTACGATTACTTTTAATTATTATTTAATATTATATTTTTCTTAGTTGATTGAGATGATTTCTAAAAAAATTAACATTTATTTTTTAAAAAATATATTTCATCTTTTAAATTATATCATTTGAATATATATTTGTTATATTTGGCCATCTATTCGTCTAGATGAGTATTTGGGTGGCCACATCCTAACCAACCGGTCACCTTCTGGATAGTTAGCTACACTATTGACTGACCACACTCTGTCTTGATTGACCACTCTTGATCAATCACACTTGACCTTGATCGATCATTATCCTCAAATTTTATTTATTTAGATGGATGAATGGTCTCTTTATATTCCTATTTTTACAAATTCATCTCCATACGTATACCAAAAAATATCAAAGATATAGTTGTTGGAAACGTCTCATCGAGAAAATTTTGGAATTGGTCTTATTTCTTTGAGAACTAGTACCAATATTATATAAACATAAACAAAAAATAACTGATCATTAAAAAACAATTATGTTATTTGATATAAATAATCGTAATATTTTAATAGATAATTATCAACGTTTTAACTACTAATAATTTATTACATATTTACATATATATATATATACAAGACATGATTTAAACCTTTGTATATAATATAGTATAAATAAAAATACATATTAACTTAATTTATAACACAATAAGTTTGTAGATGTATCTCTAATTTGAAAACAATCAAACAATTAGAAACCAATATTTCTAAAATATCTCTTTGTAAATTATAAACAACTTATGAAAATATCAATATTTTTTAATATTGTGAAAAATATTTTAAAAAAACATATTTATATGAGTATTTTTAATTTATAAAAATCTCAATGAAAATCATTCATGTTTGTGATAAATACATAGTTTTGTATCGAAGTGAGTAGTAGGTAGAAATATATGTTTTTGACTAATTTGAATTCGATTCGTACTTATAAATTTTTAATCTAAATTCTTTCCGACGATGTAATTAATGTGAACTAATCTAAATTCAAATAGATCAATTTTTTTAGATCAGATAAATTGAAATTTATTTATGAATTATTTTCATTTATAAAATACGATATACATAATATTTAAATTTTAAATTAATAAATTTTTAAAAAAATTTATTATTTATAGTCATAACAAAGAGAATTAAAGAAATTCAAAATATATTTATATAATTATTAAATTATTATAAACATTTATATTTACTTTTAAGTTAAAATAATCATTTAATATAATTAGGATATTTATATTATTTAAATATAATATATTATAAAATAAAATATGTATTTATTTATAATTTAATAGTAATTATATCTAGATTAGATAAAATGAATTATAAAGTCTATCGATTTGAATCCAATGTATATATATATATTGGCAATAGTAATCATTACTTTAAAATATAAGAACAATTTTATACGAAAACTTATAAGGCATGATTTTAATCTTTGTATATAATATAGTATAAATATAAATACATATTAAATTAATTTATAACACATTAAGTTTGTAGGTGTATCTCTAATTTGAAAAAAAATCAAAAAAATTAGAAACCAAAATTTCTAAAATCTCAATTTGAAAATTACAAACAACTTATGAAAATATCAAAACAAATTTTGAATATTGTGAAAAATATTTTTAAAACAATATGTTTATATGGGTATTTTTTATTTAAGAAAATCTCTATAAAAACCATTTGTGCTTGTAATAAATAAATAATTTTGTATCGAAGTGAGTAGAGTTTTGACCAATTTGAATCTGATTCTATGAGAAATGTATTTATATATTTTTAATTTGAATTCGTTTTGATCGAATAAGATACGTTGATAATAAAATTTATTTATATATTATTGTCATTTATAAAATATGATATACACAATATTTAAATTTTAAATTATTATAGACATTTATATTTATTTTTAAATTAAAACAGTAATCTAATATAATTAAGATATTTGTATTATTTAAATATAACATATTATAAAATAATATATCTATTTATCTATATTTTAATAGTAATTATATCCAGATTAGATACAATGATTATAAAATCTTTCGATTCAAATTAAAAAGAATTGTATACTTTTGAATTTAAAAACTAGAAAATTTATGAATCTAATTCAATTTAAATGAGGCATATCAAACCATATTTCTTAATTTAAGTGAACTAATTACATTATATTTATTTTTATACGATGGAGGAAAGCTTTATGTTTTAATTATAATAATAAATTAATAAAAATAATTTTAGATAAGAGGAAAAATCTATGGTCACATATTTTTGATAGATGAGAAAATACACAGTTATTTTATTTTTTTAGATAAATTTAATTTATAATTAAAGTGAGATTGAAAATGACTCTGATCGAGGTATTTTTTAATTTAGAATCATTAATTAGTATTTTTGTTAATACCTTCTTATCATAAAACAGAAAAATTAAACATAATTAAAGAGCAAAAGAATTAAAAGGCAAGTATATAGGAAAGAGAAAACGAGAGAATCTAAGGAGATCTCTTAAAATTAAAATCCCCGACCTATCTCTATCGTTCCTCCTCCCATGGATTGACTCTCTATGCAACTCATTGATAAAGAGATCAAACCTATCTATGTTTTTTCTTCTTTTACTCTTCTAATCTCACTCTCTTAGATATAAACCAATCCAGATCTTATCTCTTACAAAAATCAAAGAGTTATAGCAAACCACCATAACCTGGTATGTGATCAATGATAATCCATCTTTCTTCTTCTCTCTCCCACTCTATGACACACAAGGTATGCTCTTGCAACCTAGTTTTTCTTTTTATTTCCTTCTTTGGTTGATAAAGTCATTAGTTTTGGGCTTTTATTTATTTTGAATTTGTCTATCTCATGTGTTTCCTTTATCTTACCTGGCACAAATAATCCTTTCAAACAAAAATTATTAACATATGTAATACAATATTTGTTTAAATATGTCTTTTTCTTATCATTTTAATTATATTTATCATTTTTTTGGACATTTTTCTTATCCATGGCGGTTTGTTTTATACATATATTAATTAACTTGAAAATGACCATCTCTTTCATTTATCTTTTAAATATAATTTTTGAATACCTTCTATCAGATTTTCAAAAAGAAAAAAAGCTTTGATTTTTGACTTTTGCCTTAATTCTTACATTTTAAAAGATGAACGAAATTAATATTTTTAATATTTATACAGTAATTAATTCTCAATTTATTGTCACATGCATTGCTCTATTTTGTATGAATTTTCTTCTTTTTTTTGCTGTTATATTCGTCATTTTTGCTAGGATTATTTACTTTATAAAGAGCGTATCTATTTTATAAATACCTTTTTAACTATATTTTTATTTCCTTTTAGAATTTTACTAAATTATATGAAATTATGATGACGAACAAACTCTTGATAAAATAATATTAATTTATATAAATGTTTTTGCAAAACTCCTTTTTTGTAAAGTGTTTATTAAATGGTATTACAATTTTATGTTACAAGAAAGCAATTTTTTTTTCTGCATGCATAAAAATGTTTCAAATGACCAAAGTGATCTTTAACATGAAGTGATTATTTTACACCTTTTTACTTATCACAATTTAATGTAACAAAGTTTGACATGGGTAGGAAAAAAGATAGTCACATAATAGATATCTTATGACCACTAGTGCAATTTATATAAATATAATTACACCAAATTCAATATTTTTAATTGTAGATGTTGTATTAATGGGATGGGACAAGTAATGATATTTCATAATGTTCAAATTCAATTATACATATAGCATAAGTAATGATGAGGGGTACTTTCATGTTTGTGTTGTAGCAAACACAATATGAAGTTTGTTGTCATGATTTAAGGTGAAAAATAAGCATATAAAAATTGATAATAATATTAATAAAATTATTTTTATTATTATCATAATATAAACATATGAAATGTTTATTTTATTCATATTATAAATTACATCATAATATCACTAATATGATATAAAATTATTATTAGTAAATATTATTGTGACAATGATAATATTATTATTGTCACAATAATAATATTAATTATGATATTATCATCAGCATATAAGTTAATATTAAAATTTATTGATTCCATTATAGTATTATGACTTTTTCTTTTGTTATACTTGCCTTGGATTATACTCAACCTTATATGCTAGAAGTAATTTGCATTCATAATATTTATTTGACCTTTATGTACATACTTTTAACATATTAAAACACATGTTTGATAACTGTTTGTTATCTTGGTTAATAACTCTTCCTAATTTTGGATAAGAACTCATAAAGGTTCTTAAGGAAGATAATTGATTATGTTATTTATTCAAGACATAGCAAAAGTTAAGTCTAATTCGTTCATATATTTGAAGTTATATAAATGCTATTTTATGCTCTTAAGTATATTTGGACACATTAATTTTTAGCCTGTAATTTTCAATTGTTAAACTTCACTATTGATTGATTAAGAGTCAACAAGTTCAATGTACTCGTAAATCTTCAAACTTAACACCGTAACTCATGTAATTACATCCTTAAGTTATATTTTACTTTTTTGTGTGCAATCTTTTTTTTACTAAATATAGCATGATTAACTTTCAATTATTAAACTTCATTGTCAAATGACTAGTAATGAAAAGAGATAATTACCTAAGCATAATATTCAAATTTAACGCATGTAATTACAACCTAAAGTAATATTTTTTCTTATTTTGTTTTGTGTATCATTTTTTCTTTTGATTAAATATTAGCATGATTACAAAAATTTATTAAATATTTTAACCTATTAATAATTATGTTTTATTCAATACTATGAAGCAACTAATATTATTTTGAATCTAGAATATCTTTAATGGGCTATAGTCAAGAACGAGTTCTACCTGGATGAAGCTGTGAAGTAAGGATCATAAGTAAAGATATTCTCTAGATTCAAAATAATATTAATTATTTCATAGTATTGAATAAAACGTAATTATTAATAGGCTAAAATATTTAAGAAATTTTTGCAATCATGCTAATATTTAACAAAAAAAAAAAAAGTAATGTACATAAAACAAAATAAGAAAAAATATTACTTTAGATTGTAATTACATGCATTAAATTTGAATATTATGCTTAGGTAATGATCTTTTTTCATTATTAGTCATTTGATAATGAAGTTCAATAATTGAAAGTTAATCATTCTATATTTAACCAAAATAAAAAAAGGTTGCACAAAAAAAAAGTAAAATATAACTTAAGGATGTAATTACATGCATTACGCAGTTAAGTTTGAAGATTTTGGTGGACATTGAACTTGTTAACTCTTAATCGATGAATAATGAAGTTCAACAATTGAAAATTGTAGGCTAAAATATTAATGTATCCAAAATATACACACTCAAGAGCAAAAAATAGCATACATATAACATCAAATATATGAAAGAACAAGACTTAACTTTTGCACCTTGAACAACTAACACAATTCCTTAAAAACCTTTATGGATTCTGTACAAAATTAGAAAGAATTATTCACCAAGGCAACAAACAATCATCAAACATGTGTTTTGATATGTTAAGAGTATATACATAAAGGTCAAAAAATATTATAAATGCAAATTACTTCTAACATATAAGGTTGAGCATAATCCAAGGCAAGGATAACAAAAGAGAAAGTCATAATACTATAAAAAAATCAATAAATTTTAATATTAATTTATATGATGATGATAATATCATAACTAATATTATTATTGTCACAATAATATTTACTAATAATAATTTTATATCATATTAGTGATATTATGATGTAATTTATAATATAATAAAATAAATATTTCATATATTTATATTATGATAATAATAAAAATACTTTTTATCAATATTATTATCAATTTTTATATGATTATTTTTTCACCTCAAATCAATGCAACAAACTTCTTATTGTGTTTGCTATAACACAAACATGAAAGTACCCTTCATCATTACTCATGTTATATGTATAATTGAATTTAAATATTATAAAATTTCATAAAACCTAAGTGTTTTGGTTTTATTCGCAAACCAGACCACTAACAAAAGGCACAACGTCTACTCATTTACATTAGCCAACAATACTTGTCCCATCTATTTTTTACATAAAACCCATTAATATAACCTTTGCAATAAAAATTATTGGATCTAGTCTAATTATATTTATATAAATTGCACTAGTCGTCTCCAGGTCATAAACAAATAGGAAGTCTTGGTAGTTATATAAATAAAATTGTACTTGTAAGATGTTTACTATATGACATCTCATTTCCTACCCATGTCAAACTTTGTTAGCATAATTATTTTGTAATGATAAGTATGAATCTCTAAATTGTGATAAGTAAAACGGTGTAACACAATCACTTCATGCTTAACAATTCCAAGTATTTTAACTCTTTATCCTAAAGATCACATTGGTCATTTAAAGCATTTTTATGCACGTTGAAAAAAATTGCTTTCTTGCAAGATAAACTTGTTATAGAATTTAGTAAAGGGAGATGTATTTAAACAAAATAAATTAATAAATAATTTTGTAAAAATATTTATATAAATAAATATTATATTTATAGGTAATAAATTTTATTTTATCAAGAGTTTTTTCATCATCATAATTTCATATAATTAAGTAAAATCTTAAAAAAAAATAAAAATATAATTAAAAGAGTATGTATAAGGTAGGTACCTATTTACAAAGTAAATAATCCTAATAAAAATGATGAATATAATAGTAAAAAAAAATCATACAAAATAAGAGCAATACACGTGACAATAAATTGAAAATTAGTTATTGTATAAATATTAAAAATATTAATTTCATTCTTCCTTTAAAACTTAAGAATCGAGGCAAAAATCAAAAATCAAAGTTTTTTTTTGTTTTGAAAATTTGATAGAAGGTACTCATTTAAAAGATAAATAAAATAAATTATCATTTCAAAGTTAATTAATACATGTATAGAATATATTACCATGAATAAGAAAAATGTCTAAAAAAATAATAAATATAATTAAAATGATGAAAAAAGAACATATTTAAACAAATATTTGCATTACACATGTTAATGATTTTTGTTTGAAAGTAACCATTTGTTGCAGATAAGATAAAGGAAATACACATGAGAAAGACAAATTCGAAATAAATAAAAGCTAAAAACTTAGTAATTTTATTCAACGAAAGAAGGAAACAGAAAGCAAAACTAGGTTGTAAGAGCATCCTCGTGTGTCATGGAGCGGGAGAAAGAAGAAGAAAGATGGACTACCATTGATGACATACCAAGTTATGGTAATTTTCTAGAACTCTTTGATTTTGGTGAGAGATAAGATCTGGATTGATTTGAATATAAGAGAATGAGATTAGAAGAGTGAAAGAAGAAAGAACATAGATGGGTTTGATCTCTTTATCAATGAGTTGCAGAGAGGATCAATTTGTGGGAGAAGGAACTACGGAGATGGATTGGGGATTTTAATTTTAAGAGATCTCCCAAGATTCTCTCCTTTTCTCTTTCTTATTTATGTGCCTATTAACTCTTTTTCCTTTATTTATGTTTAATTTTTATCGTTTATGAGGTATTAAAAAATGTTAATTAATGATAAAAATTTGCCACTAATTTTTAATTCTACTTTAATTATAAATTAAATTTATCTAAAAAATAATTTTAGTATATTTTCTCATCTATCAAAAATATAATAATTTTAGTATATTTTCTCATCTATCAAAAAGATTTTCCCTCTTATCTAAAATATATATAATGTAATTAGTTCACTTAAATTAAGAAATATGGTTTGATTCATCTTATATAAATTGAATTAGATTCATAAATTTTATAGTTGAATCGGATTTAAATTCAAAAGTATACCATTTGTTTTAATTCAGATTGGTTCGAATCAAAAGATTTTATAATCACTTGTATCTAATTCAGATATAATTACTATTAACTTATAAATAAATACATATTTTATTTTATAATATATTATATTTAAATAATATAAATATCTTAATTATATTATATTATTATTTTAATTTAAAATAAATCTAAATGTCTATAATAATTAAATAATTATGCAGATATATTTTTAATTCTTTTTATTTCTCTTAGTTATGATTATAAATTATAAATTATCTAAAAATAAATCAATTTAAAATTTAAATATTGTGTATATCGTATTTTATAGATGATAATAATTCATAAATAAATTTCAATATGAATATATTTTATTCTATTTGAAAATCTTGATATATTTAGATTTAAATTGGTTTAGATTAATTACATCATTTAAAAGAATTCAGATTAAAAATCTATAAGTACAATTCGAATTGAATCGGATTCAAATTATTTAAAAAAAATATTTTTTACCTACTGCTCACGCCAATACAAAACTATTTATTTTTCACAAGCACGATTGATTTTCATCGAGATTTCATAAATTAAAAATACCCATATAAATATGTTATTTTAAAAACATTTTTCACAATATTAAAAAAAATCGATATTTTCATAAGTTGTTTATAATTTACAAATCGAGATTTTAGAAATATTGGTTTCTAATTTTTTTTATTTTTTCAAATTAGAGATACACCTACAAACTTATTGTGTTATAAATTAAGTTAATATGTATTTCTATTTATACTATATTATATATAAAGGTTTAAATCATACCTTATCAATTTTTGGATAAAATTATTCTTGTATTTCAAAGTAATATTTACTATCGCCATTAATTATATATATATATATATATATATATATATATATATGTAATAAATTATTAGTAGTTAAAACGTTGATAATTATTTATTAAAGCATTATGATTATTTATCTCAAGTAATATAAATATATTTTTTAATGATCAATTATTTTTTTTATGTTTATATAATGTTGGTACCAATTTACCGACTTTCAAACCAATTCTCAAAGAATAACTCCGAAATTCTCTCAATGAGACGTTTTCAACAACTATATTTTTGATATTTTTTTATATACATATGGAGATGAATTTGTAAAAATAGGAATATAATTTGTAAAAATAGGAATATAAAAGACCATTCATCCATTCAAATAAAATTTGAGGAAAACGATCGATCAAGGCCAAATGTGGTCGATCAAGAGTGGTCGATCAAGACAAGGTGTGGTTAGCAAGTAGTGTAACTAACCATCCAAAAGGTGACTGATAGTTAGATACTGATCTAGACGAATAGATGACCAAATATAACAAATATATATTCAAATAATAAAATTTAAAAGATGAAATCTAATTTTTTTTCTCGTCATCTCACTCAATTATGAAAAATATAATACTAAATAATAATTAAAAATAATCATAAATTACTTAATACTTAATATAATTTGAAAAATGTAAGAAAATGAGATTTATATGATTTATTTTTGTAATTGATTTGTAACTCAAAAGCTATATTTAATTAAACACAATAAATATTTTAAATTTTAATATTAGTCATAAATTTAAATAATTTTTAAATAAATGTATAATAATAATTTTTAATTATATTTATTAATAAAATTATGTATATATTACTAATATAGTAAGAAATATATATGTATGATATATTAGTATTATTAAATTTGCATAAATATGTTAAAATTAAAAAATTATAAATTAAATTATAATTAAAAAATAATTTAAATACATTAATAATGGTTGAACCTGTAAAATTTCAAACTTATTTAACTTTAAACTAAACTTTTTAATTGAAAAATTGAGAGATTAAATCTCACCAAAAATATCAAGTGATAAAAAAATGTTAAATGTCATAGGATCTTTAATAAATTATATAATATGATGTAAATTAATTTAATAAATATTTTTTACTTTAAAAAATATATTTTATTAACTATTTTTTGAGTTGATTAAGATATGAATCTAACAGAATCTTAACAGGACAAACATATATATGTAAATTGATAGGATATAATAGATTTATTAAATATATCGATGCAAAAACTTATTAATAAATACGAAATGTCATCCTAATTTGAATCGGGTAAATTTCAACACTTTAATAGAAAATTGAAATTACATTGCTAAAAAATATATTATATTACCGTAAAGGTAAAAAAATTACTTACACACAACCTTTATTATTGATTGAATATATGAATTCTTATATTTATATTATTTATACCTTAATATATGTTAAAGTTATTTCAAAAATTAAAATATTTATTATTTTTTAGATAAATATGTGTCATTTTGTTTCAAGTAATGATCATAATTATTTTTATTATTGTTACAACAAAATATATAAAATATTTATTTTATCTTTATTGTACATTAATATAATTAATATTAAATTAATAAATTATTATTGTTATAATAATTGTGAAAATATAGCTACAATTTAATTTTAACTTAGAATTAAAAAAATAACTTTATTTTCCGATTACCCCAACTCTCTGCATATATATAAAAACTAGAAAAAAAAATCAAAAATACCCCTAAGGTTTAAGGAATCTTCAGAAATACCCTTCAAGTTTTAAAAAATTCAAAAATACCTTTGAAAATATAACGGAAGTTAAAATTGACACTCATCAAAAATACCCCTAAAGTTATATATATAAAAAAAAGTATGGAAGAGGAAAAAATAAACCAAGAAATATTAGATATAGAAACAGAAAACATTTCAGGATGTTTTTCACAGGAAATGGTAATAAGTAAAAGGAAATTTGAAGAAATTCAAAAAGCAAAATTAAATCTTAAAGAAGAAGATGGATTTAAAGACCCATCATTTTTATTAAGAAAAATATTTCCTAGAAATAATATAATCTATTACGGTATAAGTAACAAGGAAATGAGTATTAAAATTACAGATGCAAAAGGAAGATATAATATACCATTAATTGATAAATAAACCAAGAAATATTAGATATAGAAACAGAAGACATTTCAGGATGTTTTTCACAGGAAATGGTAATAAGTAAAAGGAAATTTGAAGAAATTCAAAAAGCAAAATTAAATCTTAAAGAAGAAGATGGATTTAAAGACCCATCATTTTTATTAAGAAAAATATTTCCTAGAAATAATATAATCTATTACGGTATAAGTAACAAGGAAATGAGTATTAAAATTACAGATGCAAAAGGAAGATATAATATACCATTAATTGATAAAGAAACCATATTAAACAAATTATCAAAAATTCCTCGAAATGATAAAGAAAAAATTAGATACATCCATTTAAGAGAAATCCAAATATTAATAAAAGCTCATTTTAGAGAAGGAATAGATACACCAATAAAAATAGCTTTATTAGACAATAGAATAATAAAAAGACAAGATGCTTTATTAGGAATGATCCATGGAAATTTAGGATACCAAAAACTAAAATTTACAGCATATCCTAGATTTGCTATAAATATACAAGATAAAAATCTAAACCAAATATTAAGTCTAGCTTATGAATTTGAAAGAGGAGATTTAATGAAAGAAGGAAATCATCCATTTTCAATACACTATCTAGTGGCATATTCTTTAACAAATAGTCATAATAGTTCAATATATGGATAAAATGAATTTATAGAAATAGATAAAACTTTTAAAGAATTTGGACAAATAATAAAACCAGAAATACTAGCAGACTTTGAAATATCAGAAGAATGAAAATTAGATATTAAAGAAAAACCCTTAATAACAGGAAGAAAAAGTAATAGCATACCAAGATTTACTTTCATAGATCATGAAGAAGAAACTTCAAACCAACAAGAAGTTAAAAAACTAGAAAATGAAGTTAAAATAATGAAAGTATTAGTTCATGATTGCATATTAGGGAAAAATCATGTTTAAAGATAAAATAAAAAATATGTATTTAGAAATAAATCGAAGACTACTAGGTGGGGCAAAAAATCAAGCAATACTATTTGAAAGAATACAATTATTAACAGAAGAAATGAATGTAGTCCACGAATCAAATACAAAATATTTAAAAGAAATAATAGATATACAAAGAGAACTATTAAAGGAAATAAAGGAGTATTATACGGTTATAATAAACTACAACAAAATATGCATAAAGAATTTTCAATTAAGGAAAGATGTATACAATCTAAAAATAGATTATAAATATGATCCCTTAGAAGGATTAAAAGAAGAACCACCAAGGAAATCAGATTCTTTGATTCCTAAAAATGGGAAAAGAAAAAATGAAGAACAATCTAAGAATAAAGAAATAATTCCAAATTAATGGAATATAGAAAGAAATTAGAAAAAGAATTTATGAACCTTAAGAATAGGGATATAGAAACATTGGTCAAATTATTGACATTAACCAATGAAGAAATAGAAGAACATTATATTGGAAAACTTTGTACTAACAAAGAAGAAGATGATATGACAATAATCAGTGAAATTGATTCAAAACCAGAAAACATGAGCCCAAAAGGTCATATGAAACCAATTTCATTACCAATCCCTTACCAAGAAGAAACATCTGACCCACATAGGGACGAAAGAAGTAGACAAAGATCAAAACAACCTGATACTACATATAGAAGAAGACAACCACCTAAAATGGAGGAAGGGTTGCATTGGGGAACTAGAGGTAGTATTCCACCAGAGTTCAAACTCCATGATAATTATAAATCTGAACTTCTAAATTTAGATTGTATAAGAGATAGGAAAAAAACTTTAGATGAATGGTCTAATGGGATGAGCATTCTCATACAAACTTCTCCGACTACCCAAACAAATCCTTCAACTTGTAGAGTGCTTATAGCACATAAAATGACAGGAGATGTAAAGGTTTGGTTTTCAAACTTAACAGATCAACAACATTTATTAATGCAAGGAAATGCTTCCACGGGAAGAGAATACTTAGATACAGTAATAAATGAAATATACAAAGAATTTATTGGTGAAGATAAAGGAAGGACTATCACTGAATCCAGTGAAAATGAAATCAATGAAGCTAAATGGCATCTAACAAATATGGAAATTTGTAACATGTGTTATATAGATTCTTTTATTTGTGAATATAAAATGTATTACCATAAATTACCACCCTCTATACAAACAATTTATAAAGAAATATTTTTTCAAAAATTACCTGGAACATTATATAAAACTTTAATAGAAAATTGGGAACAAAGAAATAGAGAAACTATACCAGATACTCTAGGAGGAAGAATAAGAAGTCTTAGAGATTGGATCATTATAAAATGCCAAGAAAGAAAAGAATATAAAAAAATAAGAGGAAATGATAAAATTTGTTGTGATACAAGAGATTTTAGAATACCAGGAAAATATGGATGCAATATAAAATCTTATAAACAAAAATATAAAAATATAAAAGATTTAAAAAATACAAATTTAGAAAACAAAATTTCCAAAAATATAAAAAGAGATTCAATAAAGAAAACTACAAGAATAGATATTTTAGAAGAAAGGTTTATAAACCTTCTGAAAAAAGGAATTATTGCCCTTCAGGAAAGAAAAAATGCAGATGTTGCATCTGTAATGAGGAAGGACATTATGCAAATGAATGTCCAAGCAGACTTCAACATAAAAAAGAATTTAAAAAGGAATTTCTACATAAAGCAAAAATCTTAGAAGAAGCCTTCAAAATGGAATTAGAACCAATTGAGGAATCTGATATAGATGATACTTACAGTATTTATCTATTAGAAGAAACTAAAAAAGAAATAACTGACTCAGAATATGAACATTTAGATCACAAATATTCTTCATCAGAAAATGAATGATTTGTATAGTATTACAAATCCAAATAGTACTTACATTAAAGTAGGACTAAAATTTAAAGGTTATAACACTTATCATTTACATGCATATATAGATACAAGAGCTAGTATGTGTGTAGCCAGTAGATATGTATTTCTAGAAGACAACTGGAAACAAGCACCTAAAGATTTGCTTGTAAGAATTGCTAATAATACCACAATAAAACTCAATCAAGTATTAAAAGATACTGATATAATAATAGGAGGAGAAAACTTTCATATTCCTACTATATATCAACAAGAAACAGGTGTAGACTTGTTAATAGAAAATAATTTCTTAAATTTATATCAACCTTTCACACAACATTATGACAAAATAAGTCTTACAACTTTAGAAGGAGATACAATATATGTCTCTAAAGTAAGAAAAGCTCTAACTGTCTCAAACCCAACTTTTATGCAACAACATAAAAAACGAAAACGTGGTGAGATAGAAGACCAACAAAAACAAAAACCCTGTCTAGAAAATATTTCATTAGACATAGAAGAAAAACAAAACTCTTTTCTCAATGAAATACAAGAAGATAAAGCCTTAACAGGTATAAGAAGACTATTAAAAATAGTAAGTTCAGAAAATCCTTTGGATCCAAAAATAAATAAATCTAAAACAATAGTCAATATAAAATTAAGAGATCCTAACAAAGTTGTAAGAGTAAAACCAATGATTTATACTCCGTACATTGTGATTGAATTTGAAAAACAAATTAAAGAACTTTTGGAATTAAAAGTCATAATACCGAGTAATTCACCTCACTCTAGTCTAACATTTTTAGTTGAAAAAGAAGCTGAGAAAAGAAGAGGTAAAAAGAGAATGGTAATAAACTTCAAAGCATTAAATAAAGAGACCATTGATGATGGGTACTTCATTCCAAAAAAGGAAGAACTACTATCATTAATAAAAGGAAAAAATACTTCTCAAGTTTTGATTGCAAAAGTGGATTTTAGCAAATAAGATTGGATGAAGAATCTCAAAAATTAACAGCATTCAATTGCCCTCATGGACAATTCCAATGGACGGTAATACCATTTGAATTAAAACAAGTTCCAGGTATTTTTCAAAGATATATGGATAATATTTTTAAGAAATTACAAGATATTTGTTGTGTTTACATAGATGATATTTTGGTTTTCAGTAATGAATTAAATAAACATTATTTGAATATTATCAATATATTACAAGAATGTAGAAAAAAAGGCATTGTACTCTCTGAAAAGAAAGTAGTACTTGCTCAACAAAAAATCAAATACTTAGGATTGGAGATTGAAGACGGAAAACATAATCTACAACCCCATATACTAAATAATATTCAAGGTTTTTCTAGTGAATTAAAAGATAAAAACCAATTACAAAGATTTTTAGGATGTCTAACATATGCAAAAGCCTATATCAAGAAACTTGCAGAAATGAGAAAACCATTACAAGCAAAATTGAAAAAAGATCATGTCTGGAAATGGACAGAAGAAGATACTCTATATATGGAGAAAGTAAAAGCAAAAGTAAAAAAATTTACCAACTTTATACCATCCAAGACCAGATGATAAAATGATAATTGAAACAGATGCTTCACAAGAATATTGGGGAGTAGTCCTTAAAGCGAGAGTAGATGACAAATATGAATATCTTTGTAGATACACATCAGGGTCTTTTCAAGGGCCAGAATTAAATTATCATAGTAATGAAAAAGAATACTTAGCTGTTAAAAAAGCTATCAAGAAATTTGCAATATATGTCATAAGTTCTAGATTCATTATTAGAACAGATAACAAGAATTTTGGTTATTTTTTAAGAACTAATATTGCAGGAGATTATAAACAAGGAAGACTAATTAGATGGCAAAAATGGTTCAACCATTACAATTTTGATGTTAAACATCTTCCAGGATATAAAAATAGCCTAACTGATGCTCTTACCAGAGAATTAGCACCTCTAATTATTTTTATGATTGCAAGAATGGAACATCTTGATATTAAGATCAAGATAAAAGAAAAGGAGATAAAAATCCTACAGGAGCAACTCGAGTTGCTATATCTCGAGAAATCTCTTACGGAGACAGGAATAAAACATGAAGAACTTAAATGTTCAAAACAACCTCTAGAAAGCGTAACTCCCTCAAACGGGAACTCGTTAAAAAAGGAAGAACCTAACAAGCTCATAAAAACTTCTAAACCCAATCGCGTATGAAGTAGAAAAAGAAGAACAAAAAAGTTTATGTGGTCTATAATGGCCCAAAACTAGGAATTTATAACAACCGCGTAAGCTAGCAAATCAATTCTAGATTTAAATGGAGTAACTCATGTAGCCTTCACCAATGTAATAGAAGCCGGTAGTTACGCCAACTACAAAACACCAAAACTAATAACTCCGTGAGGAAATAGTAAGAAATTATTCTCAGAAAGTACTACAACAACAACCAATGTTCAAATGCAGATTGAAAAATCTTGGAAAAATAGCAAGGCCTCCAATGCTATTTAGAGAAACATCTCCACCAGAGACATCAAAAATAACAAAACATTCAGTATTATTCAAAGAGACATCTCCTAAAAATACTCCAGTCATTGAAGATGAAAAAGACCAATACAGAAACCTCAACAAACTACAATGGTTAAGTATATAATTTAGCCAGAAAATCTACCCAAGAACATATTGAAGATATGAAATTCTATACTACAGACAAGGAATTTCCCGCAGGTAGTAAATTCAATATATTGGAATGAGCTGATCCAATTTTTGTGTATAAAGCATTTCATGCAGACTAATAGAAAATATTTATCCGTGAATTAATTTAAGTGAATTAAATTATTTCCCGTAAAAATTTTAAAAGAAAGAATTAAGAATTTTAGAAGAAAAATTAAAAGCAGTGTGATAAACCCGTTTATCTTAGATTTTTTAGTTCATTAATGGACTGGAATGAGGAAGGAAGTATTAGTCCCTACCACTTCATCAAGATAGGGATTTCCAACACAAACAGAGAGGTTCCCAAACCAAGGGTACTTCCAGAAAAGGAATTCGACACAGAAGAACTCTGTGTATTAAGAGGACAAATGCTAAGCCAAATTTACTATGAACTTAAAAAGATCGACAATTCTACTGAGATTAAAGTAAATTATTCAACTAGTAAAGTAATCATTATTTCTCACAGCAGCATGGCTCTGTCAGAAGAAGATGGTGAAAAAATCACCAAATATGAAACCAATTTTAATTGCAACAACTTAGAAATTGGCCAAGAAACCAGGAAGGTATTTTGTTTCTATGCCAGAAAAGCCACCAAAGACCATAGGTGCATTCTCTGCATCAAAGATCGAGAAGATGAAGATGTGTCATCATCAACATCATCAAAGGAACAGTCGGTAGAAAATGACAAAGAAAAATAAGAAAAGCAACTGTCGGCAGAAGACTACAAAAGAAATAAAGATGTAGACCCCACATCTTAGTCGGCAGCATATGCCAAGGAAAAAAGTAATGATTATCCTTTAAAAAAGGAAAAGTAGATGAATTATTAAAGCAAGGGTAAAATAATAAATTTAGTCTTGTAAACAGGGATTCCTTATTCTATAAAAGGAACCCTTCTTATCATTCCAAAGGATATAACGAAAAAATAGAAATCCATAGCTCTCTACTCTGAAATACTCAAATATAGAAAAACCTTTCTACCCAGAAATCTAGAATCCAATAATGAAATACCGAGTAACTATGAGCGGCTAAGCACCCCTTTCAAGGTTCTTAGTTGGCCTTAAGTTGTAATAATTATTATATTTTGAATAAAATGGAGTTCTATTACTCTTCTCTAGTAAGTCAACTATTGGACACCATTCATATACGGATGCAAAAAGCTCACCATTACTAGGAAAGTGTTGAGGTGTGAGCGAAGCTGAGGCATAACAGGTGTAACAAAAGAAGACGAATAGAAGGGAAGACCGTGGTGGACCCATTAAACTCAGGTATGATAATTATAGATTTAAACTAATTAAGGATCTTGAATGTTGAAATATTCGCTTACAACAAGGTATAATATCTTTAAAACAGGAAAATAGAATTTAGTTTTAGAAATAAACAATTAAAATAATACTCTATGAATATTGAATCATTAGTACATAAACTAGAATTATTAGATTTAACAAATGAAAGAGTAATTTTTAATTTTAAAAGACAATTAATAGAGTCAGGATTAGAGTTAAGTAACCAACACAATGAAGAACATAACATATTATGCAATTGTAATGAATATAGAAGAAAATTAGATTTATATAGTAAAATAATAAATTTTTTAAATAATTTATTACCATCAATAAATACACAAAGACCTTCCACTAGGTCAATTTTAACTCCACATTAAGATTGTATCGATTCGCAGAAAATTGGTATCAGAGCCAAAGAATAGTAATTTAAATAGTAATGGATGGAGAATTAACACCATTAAAACATAAGGACATTTGTGACATTTTACAAACCCCAGGGGCATAACTGAAGATATAGCAAACCTCAAGGGTAATTTAGAAAATGATCCTAAAAACTAACCTAACTTAGACAGTTCCATTTGAATTTACAATTAAAAAAAAACTTTATTTGCTGATTATCCTAACTCTCTTCTTATAAATACTAACCTAATCGCCACTCTTACTAACAATATACCATCTCTTTGTTCTTGCCTTAAGAAATTTTTTGAGGTAATTGCTAGAGGTTTTTATTTTTCTTGTTTTGGGAGTGTGTTTATCAAGATAATTGCTAGAGGTTTTTATTTTTCTTGTTTTGGGAGTGTGTTTGTCAAGATAATTGCTAGAGATTTTTCTTTTTCTTGTTTTGTGGTAATGACTTCACGTTATTACTAAGTTGGTTTATCTTGAGAACAATTATAAAAAACTTGATTCGTCATCGTGCATTAACAAAATAAGATGAGACAAATTATCAAAACTCAACAAAAGTAACACAAAACATTATATTCATCTTCTACCTATATAAGATATTAAAAGTTTATAGGTTAATTATTACGTTAAAATTATGTACAATGCATGTCCAATAGATTTTTGTTTTTAAACATTTATGTTCTAATAATGATATTAGTATTTTTTCCTTGCAAAATTAGTAAAATATTAGGCTGGTTTCAAAACCTATTTTGTACTGGTTTAAAACTAACAAAATTTATTATAATTTTATTTTAAACGCATTACCTTGATTTTTGAGTAATTTATAATAAAAATTTAATTTTTATAATGTATTTATGCAATCATTTTTTTTTATGTTTAATAATTATAATGAAGTTTTCATATAGTAACAATAATCTTGGAGACACGTTATCAATAATCTAATTAATTTATATTTTTAATAATTGTGTTTATCATCTTTTGTTTTATTTTTAAACTAGATTAATTTATTTTTAAATTATAATCTTTGTATATTGTTGCATAATGTAGCAACTAGCAAGTATTCTGAAACTATTTCTATGAAATATGTAACTTTGTTATTCAACACGTTCATATCAACAAAACTTAAAAATTTTCTATTCTCGTTGTTTTTTACACTTACAACTACATTAGAAATCAAAGAAGCATTTCTTTACCCTTAAGCATATTAGTAATGACATAATTATTATACCCCTTTATTATTTGTTTATATTTAAAAAAAAAATTTGTTAAGTTCTACCCTAACTTTATATATTGTTATTTACACAATCAAAAAGTGAGTTTTATTTTGTCTAGGGTCAAATATACATTTCATAGAAATTAAATATCAATTAAAAATTGTTATTTTTCAATTTTTTGGCGGGCAATTTTTAAAGAAAAATAAAAATTTTGATCTTAATAAGTTAATTAATTGTGATGAAATTTTTGTTAAAATGTTTTGTTCACGTTGATTTTTAATAGTCAAACATTAAGTTGACATCATTTGAGACGAGTAATAAATATTTGCCCCTGCTTTCAAGACAATAACTTTGTTATTTCTACATCATATTTATTGTAAATTTTTGAAATTGTTAAAAATATCCTCTTTTTTTCTTTATTATATTTACTCTATGTTGATTAAAATATATTAGGAATATTTTGATAATTTTTAGAATTGATAATAAATATGTGGTTGAAACAATAAAATAAGATGGGAAAAATAACTCTAAACTTTTCAAAATATAGAGATATAAAGAAAGACAAAAATCTGGTTGGGGTACTTGACTTATTAGTGCCCAACTGCTTAAACAGGCCGGGTTAGGTTTCTATAATAAATTCCACACTTTCATATATATATATATATATATATATATATATATATATAAAACAAAAAATACAAAAACAAAACCATATATGATATCTGCACAACATTTCATATCGTTCCAGTATTAATTGTGATCTCTTCATCTTTATTCCTCACATTTTGATATGAAATCCCTTTTGCACATAGCATTGTTATCGTGCATTTACTTTGGGATAGTATCATCAACTAATAATCCTCCTCCACGCTCATATGAGGCCATTTTTAATTTTGGTGACTCACTTAGTGACACTGGAAATTTTCTTTTATCGGGTGCACTTGCATTCCCAGTTATAGGAAAGCTTCCTTATGGAGAGACTTTCTTCCGGCATCCAACGGGTCGGTGCTCCGATGGCCGCCTCGTGGTTGATTTCATTGGTATATATATATACATCCTCGGCTCTCAAAACTTTGTTCCTCTCACTTGTATTCCTTTTTTTTTCTTTCTTTCTAATTCGATAAAATATAGAAATAAATATGACTGATATTTGGGGAAAATGTTGGTTAATTGATGATGAAGCTGAGGCATATGGGTTGCCACATTTGCCTCCATATCTAGCAATAAATAAAGGCCAAAACTTCGAGCATGGAGCAAATTTTGCGGTTGCTGGAGCAACTGTGCTTGACACAGAATTCTTCTATCAACAAAAAATGGGGAAAATATTGTGGACAAATGAATCATTAAATGTTCAGCTAGGTTGGTTCAAAAAGCTTAAGTCCTCCCTTTGCAACACTAAACAAGGTGATGTCCTAATTGCAATATATATAGCTGCATGCTAGTTTAACTAAAAAAATCATTTATGGTACGTTATATATAACCAAATACAGTACCAGTGTACATGGCCAAACAAAATTTATTTCCCATCTAGTACATGTTAGAAAATATACCAATTCAAATCTCTCACTCTATGGATTCAATTCAAATACATTTTTTTCTATCATAAATTGAACAAATTATAAATAAATTAATGTCAGAAATTAGGCTTGAATTTGTAAGTTGAAAAAACGGGAAAGAGTGATTAAGAATGTGCATGCTAGTGACAGAGTGTGAAAAATTCTTCAAGAAAACGCTCTTTCTAGTTGGAGAAATTGGAGGAAATGATTACAACTATGCCTACTTTGTCGGTGGGAAGATAAAACAAGTTAAAGGTTCAGTGCCTCTTGTTGTTGAAGCAATTACAAAAGCAGTCAGTGTAAGTTTCACAAACACAGTAATATTGTTGATTACAGCATACTTTACTAATATCAGAGTAATATTTTTAAATTGTGGGATAAAATATTTAATTGTTACGAAACTTTCAATTACATTCTCATTGTCATTTAAAAACAAGAGTATGATTGAGAATTTTTCTAATATTTCTCTTATTCCTGTAAATGTTTTTCATACGCCATACTCATGTATAATAATGAAGTATAGGCATTGATTGAAGAAGGGGCAGTGGAACTTGTGGTGCCTGGTAATTTACCTATAGGCTGCTCAGCAGTGTATCTTACTTTATTTAAGAGTCCAGACAAAGCTAATTATGATCAAAGAAATGGTTGTTTGAAGGCTTTTAATGCATTTTCTAAGTATCACAATAAACAGCTTAAAAGTGCCTTGATGATGCTAAGACTTAAATACCCATTTGCAAGAATTATTTATGCTGACTACTATGCTGCTGCAATCCGCTTCTTTCATGCTCCTCACCTATACGGTTAGTACTACCCAGAAAAATTTTACATGCACTTATTTTTTTTAAAAAAGTTTAATATTTTTCGGTTTTAATTAATGTTCACAATTTCTTATGTATCATACTTACAATCATATATCAATATGTACAATATACTTACAACATATTAGGATATATTCGGAAATTAGTCATTAAATTTTTAAAAGAATTAATTTTTTACCAATTTTTAACGTATTATCACAATTGAAATTCTTGTGTTGAAATCTTAATAATTTTAATTATTGAATTATAAATATTTAACTCGTATGATTCATATAAACAATATTTGTAAAAAAATGATAAATATATAAAGAGATTTTATTGACTCTTTTCCTACTAGTTTAATTTTTTTTAAAAAGAGTTGTTGGATTTTAAAAGAGTTGGTTTCCAATTACTCTTATTCCCAGTAATAAAATTTATTGTATTTAACTTCTATCTTATTCTCATTAATAAAATTTATTGTATTTAACTTCCATTTTATTCTCATTAATAAAATTTATTGTATTTAACTTCCATTTTATTGGCATGAAGTAATACATATAGTAATGAAAAATTTCTTTAGGATATTTTAATAATATAATTTGAACTGTGATTGCAAAATATATCATATTATATTCAAACATGACAGAAGCCTGAAATATATTTTGAAGGCCATTAAAGTGTAATTTTTTTTATACAAAATACATATAGTAATGAAAAATTTCTCTAACATATTTTAATAATATAATTTAAACTTATGATGTAAAGTTGATTGCAAAATATATCATATTATATTCAAACATGACAGAAGCCTGAAATATATTTTGAAGGCCATTAAAGTATAACTTTTTTTTATACAAAATAGATATTTTTACTTAAATATTTAGGAGTAAATTTCATAATATAGATATAGTAAAAAACTACCAGTTATGGTGGATTATTTTGACTTAAAAGGCAAACATTTTGTCTTCTTATAAGAGAGATGAAAACATGGTGGATTACTTTATAAATTTTAATTTAGGATGTACTGTTTAAAAGTTAATAGATTAAAATGTAAACATGTACAACATACTGAAGTACTAGATATTTTTCCCCATTTTCAGTGTGAAATTAAAGAGAAGATCTTAGCATTAAACCATATCATGAAAAGCATATCTGCTAGTGCTACAATTTAGATGTGAAATACTAATTTTAATATTTAATAAATTAATTTGGATAGCTAAGCTCATACGCATGGACTCCTATATTGTATATACACAGGATTCGACAATGGAGCATTAAAAGCTTGTTGCGGCGGAGGGGGACCATACAACTTCAATAACACAGCTAGGTGTGGACACATTGGTTCAACAGCCTGCAAAGATCCATCCACTTTTAGCAATTGGGATGGCATTCACTTAACTGAAGCTGCTTATCGTCATATTGCCATGGGTTTGATCGATGGCCCTTTTACCTCTCCACCCCTATCCATTTCCTCTATGGCGCTTTAATTAAGAGTACTCTAGCCTAGCTAGTTATACAAGTAACAACTACGTGCTTATCTAATTGAATAAATATAATAAATCTCTTTCAAGAATAGGTGTTGTTAAGGCTGCCATGCACGTCATCTGATCTGATTCCATTGCAGCAAGCATATGTTACTATTTTATATATAGGCATGGTCTAATGCCCAACGTCTGAGTCTATTACAGCAAGTACATGTTGCTATTTTATACGCAGGCATAGTGTAATGCCCAACGTCGGACATGTTTTGGCCAAGGGCAAGTACAGATCATTCTATATATAAAAAGCTAGTGGATTTTGGCAGTTAGCATGTGAGGACATAAATGCTCTTCCTTATTCATTTATTTTTTAACAGATCAATATCGTTTTTTGTTTTTAACTTTTTTAGCTTAATTTTTTTATTTTTTCTTATTCTACGTATAAAAAGACTTAATAATAGTAGATTTTGGTGGTTGGTTTTTTAGCAAGCAAGGATATAAATGTCCTTTATTGATGTTTTTTTTAGGTGAAATTGATTTCTTTGAACAACATCTTCATTTTCTTTTGCATATTTTCTTTAAACTAATTTTATTTTAATTTTTAATTACGACAACTTTAGTGATTTCTCTAAATAAAATTAAGATTAATATAATTTTAGTATTTGAAAGAATTTGAGAACAATAAAAGCAGGCTACATCTTTAACTTTAGGTTATTTTTCTTATTTTCATAAGAGAACATCACAGCTTACATATAAATATATAGGTATAAGAACAATGAGAACAATACAGCGTACAAGGATAATGCCCATAGTAGAATGAGAAGGGAAAGATTTAACAAGTGAGGGTGTTGGGATGATGTAGAGTTAGAGTGTAATTGAGAAGGTAAAGGGAAAGTAGTGATTGGTAGAGGTCCTAGAATGGATGGTTGAGAGTGAGGATTATGATATCTAGGAGTTTGAGCAAAAAGGAATCTGCTTTCATCAAAGACCACACTTTTGGATATTATGACTCTACCATTTGGCAATAGTGTTTTATAGGCTTTGTATTTTGTTGTTATACTCAAGAAAGGTGCTTGGTTGTGATCAGTATTTCAACTTATGCTTATTGAAAGGCCTAAGATAAGGCTAGCAGAAATAACCAAAAGTTCTTATATAAAGATAGGCAGGATTTGAAAAGAATCTCATAGGGACTTTTATGATTTAGGATCTTTGTTGGAAGCCTATTAATGATATAGAATGAGGTAATGAAGGCATCATCCCAGAACCAAGTGGGCATGTTTGAGTGAGCTTTGAGTGAGCTAACAAGGACAATCCCATCTCCACAACATGTTTGAGGTGTATAGGGACAAAAGATTCTATGTAAAATGCCATGGTCACTGAAAATTTTGTAAGGCCTATGAACTCACCTCCTCCATCAATTTGAACCATTTTAATTATGGATTGAAATTGAGTAAAAATAATGTTTTGTAAATGAATGAAAGCATTTTGAACTTCAGATTTTTGTTTAAGAAGATACAACCATGTATGTCTACTATAATGGTCAACAAAAGTAACTTAGTACTGAAAACCATTAGTGGATTTTTGTGGTGAAGGACCCCAAATATCAGTGTGAATAAGTTCAAAGGGATGTTGATACTCAATTTCAGACATAGGAAAAGGAAATTGATGACTCTTAGACTTCATATAAGAATCACATAAAATATTTTTATTTAAAATATCATAGAAATTACAATTCTTCATAATTGTGCCAAGGACAATTCTTACTGCATTATTTGAAGCATGCCTTAATCTATTGTGCCAAAGTTGAAGATCTTGATTATTTCTCTTGACAAGAAGAGTTGAAACATGGGAAGGTAATTGAGTGGTGGTTGAGTGAACATTTTGAGACTTGAGGGGTTGAATATCAAACTTGTAGAGTCTATCCTTAAAAGTGCCTTTGAGGAGCGTTTGATGTGTAGCCTGATCCTTAACACAGCAAAAAGTGGGATGAAATTCAAAATACATAGAATTATCTTTAGAGAATTGTGAGACACTAATCAAATTCTTAGCTATCTTAGGAATATGAAGATCATTTAAGAGAAATATTTTATGGAAATTAGAGACTTGATTTGTGAGCTACCAATGTGAGTAATTGATGAGTGCTCAAAAAGCACTAAAATTACCATGATTTTATGCACATTAATTGATTAAAAATATATATATTTATATGTTTTATCATATATTTATATAAATTTGTCTTTTTCGGAATCACGGGTGTTTTTATTGTTTTTCAGGTATTTTCACTTAAAAACGTAACTTAAAGACTCAAAGAGGAATACTGGAAGCAATACATCATAAATATATTAATAAATACATGGGGAAAGGTCAACAAATATGGAAAAATTGGACAAAATGGGTCAAAAATGTCAAAAAGGAGAAAATCGCGCCGCTGGCCGCGCTGAGCCGCGCGGCGGCCTGGGCCGTGCGCGCGGCTGCCCGGCGCGCGCCCGGCCGCGAAGACGCCCCACGTCCGCGCGCATCTCACTGCTCGCGCGCCCGTGCGCGCAGCGCCGCCATCATCGCGCCCTGCGCCACTGCTCAGCGCGCCGACGCCCATTTTGCCCCATTTTTCACGTGCAGCCGCCCCATGACATCATCAATGACCTCAACATTTGCACTACGCGTTTTCACATTTTTTTAACATTTTTTCACTCATTTTTTCTCTCCATCCTCACCTATAAATACACCCCTTCTCTTCACTTCATACCACACCTTCAAAACACACTTCTCTCTTCTTTCTTTCTCTCTTTTCTTAGATTTTTAGGTTTTTCTTAGTTTTTAGTTAATTTCTCTTAGTTTTAGAGTTCTTCCCTTTTTGGGAAGAACTAGTTATGTTTTTGTAATATATTAGCTTTTGATTCAATAAATGGGAGTGCAAATTCCGCTTGGAGGTTTTCCAGCAACGGGAATAGCATCGAAGTTCTGTAAGGATTTTATTTTCTTTACAGTTATTTTTTATGCTTTATTCTTACATGTTATATTTAATTTGTCTGTGATTAAATTTAACTGTGTTGGCTATTTGTAAACATGATATAATAATAACGTTGTTATGCTTGCGAAATATTAAATAGGTAAAAATCTCTAAAATGAATTGATTTTATTTTTATTCAAGATTTTATATTAAGAATGTTAGAGAGAAATATATTATTTTTCATTACAAACTTAAATCTGAAAATTAGATTTTAAGGTTTAGTTATCGATTCGATTTAGAGTAGTGCTCTTTTATTTGTTGGTACAATCGCGGTAGTTAGAGTGAAGCTCTATTTCAAAAGTTTTTATAAGAATTATTATCTGAAAATGTATTGACAACATGTTTTCAGTAGTGGTTTTAAAACTTGAAAGTTAGTACTCGGATAACTGAATTCTTAGGTTTAATTTGGACACCTTGAATAAAGTTTAAACTGTCTAACCCCACCAAAGGTGGCATTTAAATGGTTCATTTTCAATCTCTTAGAAAAAGAAATTAATTTAACTAACCAAATTAGTTATCAACCCCACCCATAGGTGTTAATTGATTTGTTTAGTTAACAAAGAATATCTAACCCCACCAAAGGTGGTATTCATACAAAAAAGGGAGAATCAATAAATATCAATTCATATCTTTAATAACCTAAATAATATGAGTAAGCATAATTAACTTAATTATTATATCCATAAATAGTGCACTGGTTTAACAGATAAGAGTTGCATAAATGTGTATTGAATCTATGTTTATTTTTATGTAATTAGATTAAAAACACAAAACCCAAAATATCGTGACAGGATGTTTAGGATTTAATTTCGTTTTTAAAAGTTTGAATAATAAATTAAAAACCACATACATTCCTTCCTTAGATCGACCTTGGGAGTATACTTATCATTTTCTATGAAATGATTCGTGCACTTGCGAGAGTTTTATAAATAGATAAAACCAAATGAACGGGCAGGATCGACGATGAGTGTTCTGCCCCGATCAAGTTTTTGGCGCCGTTGCCGGGGATGGCGATCAAGTTTTTGGCGCCGTTGCTGGGGATGGCGATCAAGTTTTTGGCGCCGTTGCCGGGGAAGGAATAGCGTTTTTAAATTATTTATCAAAATTTTAAAAACTTTTTGTGTTGTAAATAATTGTGATTTTTTTTATTAAAAAAAATAAAAAATAAAAAAAAATTTGTTGTTTGTGAAAAGTAAAAAAAAAATTCAAATTTCAATTTCATTATAAATAAAAAAATTTTAAATTTTAAATTTCATAAGAAAATTATAGCATGAATAATAAAATAATTTTGAATTTTGAAATTTGAAGTAAAAAAAAAGTAATTAAATTTTAAATTAAATAAATAATAAAAAAAAGAAATTAAAAAATTAAAAAAAATTAAAAAAATTAAAAAATTAAAAAAATTAAAAAAATTAAAAAATAAAAAATAAAAAAAACTTAAATAAATTTTAAATAAAAAATAAAATAAAAAAATTATAAAAATAAATAAAAAATAAAAATAAATAAAAATAATAAAAAATAAAAATAATAAAAAAACTTTTTCATTTAATTTTAAGTTTTTTAAATCTTAATTTTATTTTTTTAAATAAAAAATAAAAAAATTCAATTTTTATTTTTTTACCTTTTTTAATTTTATTTTATTTTTATTTATTTTTTTTTATTTTCCCTTTTTTTAATTTTATTTTATTCTATTTTATTTTTATTTTATTTTATTTTATTTTATTATTTTTTTTTTACTATGTTTTTTTTTCTCTTAATTTTCATTTAATATAATTAACTTAAGTTTTTACAAACTTTATTAACTTAACTTTTTAATTAACTTAGATTTTCATTAACTTAATTAACTTAAATTTTTATTTAAATTAACCTAATTAACTTAGCTTTTTAATTAACTTATATTTTTATTAACTTAATTAACTTAGATTTTTACTTAACTTAACTTAATTAACTTAGAGTTTCATTAACTTAATTAACTTAAATTTTTACTTAACTTAACTTAATTAACTTAATTTTAATAGCATGAAAAGTAAAGATCTAAGGGAGTTCTGTCTAGGAGACTAGTTCTTATCACTTTATTATAAACTACAATAGTGTTCACTTACAGTTTTGCACCTATCAAGTTTTTGGCGCCATTGTTGAGAATTAATTTTTTCCTTTTTATTAAGGGACAAGGCCAGAGGTTGGCTACAATCTCTACAACTAGGAAGCATCACTAGTTGGCAAGACATAGCAAAAAAGTTTCTTGCTAAATTCTTTCCACCTATAAAAACAGCCCAACTTAGGAGTGAGATTGGTCAATTCAAATAAAATGATTTTAAGACACTTTATGACGCGTGGGAATGATATAAAAATTTGATTTGGTGTTGCCCTCAACATGGATTGCGAGATTGATTGCAAGTTCATATATTCTATAATGGGTTAAATAGGCAAACTAGAACCATAATTGATCCTACTTTTGATGGAAATTTGATGTCAAAGACAGCTGAAGGTGCTACTTCTTTTTTGGATGAAATGGCCTCAAACAAGTATCAATGGCCAATTGAAAGATCTATGGCTAAGAAAGTTATTGGGATTCATGAATTGGAGTCGTTTGTTACCCTTTCAACTCAAGTTGCTTCTCTATCTCATCAAATTTCAGCCTTGACAATCCAAAGAATACCACAAAGTGCAGAATATGTTGTAAACCCACAGTTTCGATGAATGAAGCAAGTAAAGAACATGTTCAATACATCAACTATCATGGTAATCCTATGCCAAATTACTACCATCTAGGGCTTCGAAATCATGATAATATTTCTTATAGAAACACAAAGAATGTGTTGCAACGGCGCCAAAAACTTGTTGTCTCTTTTAGAGAACATAAAAACGTGCAAGTATACACGGTCACAAGTAATAAGATTTGTAAGTAAAGATCGTTCCCACGGAGATTTGTTACTACAGTTTGTCGAGTACTAAAATTATTTCTCTCTGATTTTATCCAAAACAACCGTTGATTTAGAAAAAGAAAAGAGTTAACAAAATAAAAGAAATCTAGGATTGCAATTTTTCACCAAATTAATCCACTCAAATCATGTTATTTTCTTTTGATTTATATTTTTTAGTACATTTAATTTGTCAACCGAAAACTTCTATTTTTATTCATACATCTCTTCCGAGCTCCGTATAAACACACCTCGTTAAATTAATTCACTATATCTCTATGAGAATTAAATTCACCAAGATTCATTACGTTCTAAGTTCTCAAATGGCCACATATACAATTAGGGTATATTCCTATCCTTCATCATACATGTCATTCTATCTACGAGCAATATACACACAAATGCCTCTTCCAAGTTTATTTATGTGCCACGGATCGTTTTGATAAGATTCGTAAATAATCAAAAAGCATTAAGCACAAAATAGAACGAACAAATCGAACGTCTTATAAATCTATGAAAAATAATTAAAATCAAAGCTTCATAAATTTAGATCAAATGTAACCCTAGAAAAATTAAATTACTTCATTAATTAAAAATAAAATTACAATAAATATAGAAAAATTAGAAGAAGAAGAAAGGAAAATTAAAACATTTCGTATCGTAAATATTTGGCACACATAGAACACAACAGAAGCCAAAAATGGCTTCTACGTGTTACATAGTCCAGACCGAACAACACAAAAAATTATACTCTCTAAAACTTCCCAAAAAAAAAACTCCTTAACTCTATCATCTTATCTCCTATTTATAGCTAAAAAAATACATCAAAAATAATACATTTTTTAAACATGCGTAAAATATTTGTATCGAAAATAAAAATAAAACGCGTGGGGGACAAAGAAGTGTGGCAAAAAATAATAAAATATTACGCATGGGGAAAAGCGGTATCGAAAACGGGTTCAAAATCTGAGTGGAGAGAGCTGCACGTTTCTGATTTTATTTTCAATCCACGCTGTCACGTGTTGCGATCTGATTCGCTAAAACAAATAGTGGGACACGTGGTAGCACCTCATTTGTTGCAGGGAATGGGCGCATGTAGAAATTGTCGCACGGGATTGGGGAGCGCGAAATGTGGGGCAACGGTTGGAACGCGTGTGAGATTCTGCGCTTTTTGCATTCACCGAAATATGCCACGCGTCCGCTGATGATTCGTTCAAGGGGAAAGTGGGACACGTGGAAGACTTTAATTGGCTGGAGGGAACGATTGCACGTGGTTCAGCCGCACGCGAACACAACCTTTGGTAGACGCGTAACAGACACGTGGGTCCCACCCTACACGCCGGCCTGCGCAACAGGTTGGCCCCACTGGCACGCCGAGCCGCACGATAGAAGAAACTTTGCACCCACTCTCTTTGGTCGGGTATGAATAACACGCGCGCATCCTAATCGTTACTTCTTTGATCGGACAGTCCACGTTGCACGCTTGGACTATGGCGTGTGACTTCTTCTCACCTGCGTAGAAATTAACTTTTATTAATTACATTTTCACCCACAAATATATTTCAAATTACATTTTAAACTTTGCTTAATTACAATATAACCCTTTTTCTAATTTAAATTAAATTTTAAACTTTTAATAATTGAAATTAAGCCCGATTTTAATTTAAATTATATTTTTAACTTTTATTAATTGCAATTAAGCACTCTTTTATTTGAAATTATATTTTTGGACACAAATTTGCAATTAAGTATGTTTTCGATACAATTTATTTAACTTTCTTAAAATATATAAAAAACAATAAATACTAATTTATTAAACTAAAATTAACTAAAAATAGAAAAAACATAGCAATTATAATTAATAAAATAGGTAAAAATAACTATATAAAATACAGTTATCACTCATCAAATTTCAGCCTTGACAATCCAAAGAATACCACAAAGTGCAGAATATGTTGTAAACCCACAGTTTCGATGAATGAAGCAAGTAAAGAATATGTTCAATACATCAACAATCAAAACATCAACTATCATGGTAATCCTATGCCAAATTACTATCATCTAGGGCTTCGAAATCATGATAATATTTCTTATGGAAACACAAAGAATGTGTTGCAACATCCCCCAGGGTTTGATAGTCAACCAAGCGAGAAAAAGATGTCACTTAAGGATCCCATGATTTCCTTTGTTGAGGAGACCAAATCAAGGTTTAAAAAGAGTGATTCACGAATGAATAACATTGAAACTCATTTTAACAATATGAAAGCCACTATGAGAAATCTCAAAGTGCAAATTGGGAAACTAGCCAAGACCATCAATGCCCAATAAAGAGGAACTTTTCCTAGCAATATAGAAGTGAATCTGAAAGAACAATTCAAAGCCATTACACTTAGGAGTGGAAGAGAAATTGAGAGATCACCATTAAAGGAAACTGAGTCCACCCCTACAACTCCAAACAATGGCCAAAGAAATCATAAAGTAGAAGAAAATGAGATTATTAATGATACACTAAGAGAGACTGACATACCTCCATCAATTTCATTTCCTAACAATCTTTCTATTCTCTCTACTCCACTTCCTTATCCTCAACGCTTTCAAAAACAAAAATTAGATAAGAAATTTTGTAAGTTTTTGGATATCTTTAAGAAAATTCATATAAATATTCCTTTTGTAGATGCCTCAGAACAAATGCCCAATTATGCCAAATTTTTGAAAGACATCATGTCCAAGAAAAGAAGGTTAGAGGCGTTCAAAACAGTAAAGCTTTTTAAAGAATATGGTGCCATTCTTCAAAAGAAATTACCCAAAAAATTAAAAGATACAGGGATTTTCACTTTGCCTTACATTATTGGAAATTTATTTTTTGATAAAGTTTATATGATCTTGGTGCTAGCATTAATCTTATACCACTGTTTGTTTATAAGAAATTAGGACATGGAGAGATGTAACAAACAACAATTTCTTTGAAACTAGTAGACCGATCCATCAAATATCTACGTGCAATCATAGAAGATGTATTGGTAAAGGTGGATAAATTTATTTTTCCTGTTGATTTTGTGGTGTTAGATATGGATGAAGACCAAGATGTCTCACTCATTCTTGGTTGACCATTCTTGGCTATAGAAAAGTCTTTAATGGATGTTCAAAAGGGTGAGTGAATAAGAAAGAGGTTATGTTCAACATCCACAAATCGATGAAATTTTCAGAAGAACCAAGCACTTGCTTTCGGGTAGATATCATTGAACAATGTGAAGTATAAGCCTTTTAAAAAGATATTTAATGTTTTTTTATTTTATTAAATTGTATATTCTTATATAAATTAATTAATAAGAATATTTTCAATTAACTACCAAAAGAGAATTTTGGATGTTTTTTAGAGATCGTTAATAAACATAGAGAATTAAATTATATTAGTTAGATGAGTAAAGCATAGTAAGAGATTAAGTGAAATCGATTTTTTAGAAGTTTTTTTCCTATTAATTTGATTTTTGAACAACATCTTTATTTTCTTTAAATTAAATTTATTTTAAATTTCAATTACAATAACCTTAGTGAATTTTCTAGATAAAATTAAGATTAGTATAATTTTGATATTTGTTAAAAATAAGTTAATAATCTCCGAGGATAAAACCTTTTTTATCACTTTATTATAAAATTACGATACGATACACTTACAATTTTGCACTAATCAATTATACATTTAATTCATGAGTCGAGTCCGATCAATTCATTTATGAACAAATTGTATTTATATTGAATCATCATTTTTGTGTTAATGACAACTAAGAAAATAGTCCCTTAGTAATTAACATTAAAATCGTCCTTTTTATTCGAGATTATATCATAATTATCGAAAGAATAGTTAATTAATATTCATTAATTTTAAACAAAAATAATATAGGTTATTATATCATATAAAATGAACATAAATGACTAGCACAACATGAACTTAAAGTGCATAAATAAATCACTATGTCTATCCAATAATAATATGGGTTAACTCATTTCTTATATAACTTGAAATATATATATATATATATATATATATATATATATATATATATATATATATATATATATGAAGAGACAACGTATTTTTATGTTTACTATCCATTAAAATACTAATCAAATCATGTCAATTAGGTAGGCACGTCCCTTGCATATGACAACAAAACTAGTTATATATAATGCTTTATTGTGTTTGATCCCATCTTAGTTTATTATGTTTTCTGCAAAAATGCCAAAGGACATATTAAGCAAGTGTAAGCTCAAACTATGTAGCATCCCATTAGTTGGCATTTTTGGAGTTTTTATTGAAATGATATTAGACTGAAAGAGAAATGAATCTTAAAGTTCACTAATTGAAAATTAAAAAAATGTAGTTATTTTGTGTTTTTCCTTACCAAAACTATTTTCTATCATTTCTTCATTTACCGGATATATTCTGTTGCTTCTTGCTGCTTTCACCAATTTTTTACTTTTTCTTCTGCCCTTTTTCTAATTAGTAGTAGTAATCTAAGTTTATTTCCACAGATTTTAATCTTAGTTTAATATTAATTTACTATCTAATTAATTGTTATTCGAAGTTTTGCTTTTCAACGGGTGTATCACTGAAATTGGTGCTAATTCCATTTCTACTTGCGGTTTATATTATTTAATTCGTCTCTACTTTATGTTTCTAGTATTTGTTCAAATTTTGTTTTATGATACTAAACTGCTTCAGCTTTAGTGACTCATATATGTTTCAAGCATGAGATAGTTTAAACTGGGTTTGTGTTATTTTATTTCTCTTTTAATTTTATACTGTATTATTCTGCTTTAGTTTTTTTATCTATCTTTTATGTTTTATATGCTTTATTTAGCATTTCAATATCTTTCTTTCTTAATTTGTATCTATTTCAAATGATCCGATTTTTAAAGAAAAAATATAAAGATAAGTAAAACAATTGATTGAATATATGGATTCTAGAATAGGTCCATCTATTTATAGAACATTATACGTACGGATGTTGGTTATATAGTGTGTACACATACATGGGTATTAGAGGGATACAAACGATAAAAAGTACCACATATTATGGTTTGGAGTTGACCTAAGCTAGCTCGTGGTCGACCCTATCTTGAGTTGGTGCTCGACCCTATAAGCAACATGGTTTCCTCGGACAAGTCTCTTTCTTGTTGGTGAGTTGTGAGCGCGGGGGTCATTTGGGATGCCTCATCTTACGGCTGAGGTTGCTGACTAGGCTTGAGAAGTTGAGTGGACCAGGCGCCAAGTACATCCATATGTCCAAACATCTAGTCCCTCTACTCTTTCAGCTTGAACTTTGGACGAAGGTGGAAGAGTAATTATCGGGAGGCGGATACAAATAGTTCAGATCCCCTAATAAATGCATGTGAGTTGATTGGTGAGAGGAAAATGGGAGCCTCTATATAAAGAGGTGCCTGGGCTGAGATTGTTTCCTACACATCAAACAAAAATAAGAGAAAAAATGCTCAGTCATATTAGCTCGAGCCATCTAAAGATTTCAGTTCGATGGTAAAAAACTTAGCTCGACACCTAGCCTATTTGCTCGGGTTTCTAGAGTACAAGTTCTTTCACGAATAAAATTTATCTATCCTATTCTTTTCAGGTCATTTTATGAAGAACCATTTCCTTTTACTTTCAACTCGAACCTAGGAAATCTCTTTATCTTATGCCTTATTCGTCTCTTTATGTTTTGTGCTACTTTACAGACATTATGCATAAAGAAGAAACTTCTTGCTCGGGCTCTTGGGAGAGCCCTCAGTACCCCAGTTCCAGTGATGACTCAGGGTCTACCAGGATGAGTTCCTCTGACCATTAGGTTGAACGTGCCCTAAACTTAAATATCAATGACCACAAGTAAAAACTTCTTTTGGCCCTTAGCTAGGGGTAGGGGTCCCACTATGTCAAGCTCCCACTTGTAGAAGGACCAAGAACTCACCACCCCTATTATGATATTCAGTGGTGTGTGTGACAATGGGGTGAACCTTTGGTACTTATCGCATTCTTGAGTGTATCTTGTATAATCTTCCAACATGATAGGCCAATAATTGCCCTATCTCATAATCTGATGTGACAACCTCCTTTCTCCTGAATAGGAGCCATACTTTTCCTCATGTGCTTCAAATTCCAATCTTTCAACTTCTCCTTAGCTATGCACAAGAGCCCCGATTCAAGTGCAGTTTTTTGTATAGCCTATTTGCTTCAATCATGTATCGACCTAACTTGGCCTTGATTTATCTAGCAAGCTTGCAATCCTTGGGGTAGGTTTTCCTTTTCTAGAAAGTTAGAGATCAAGGTGAACTATGGGTTGGTAGGAGTATCCATACACCCAACTATTCTTTTTCCTTCCTCCGAAGTTGCTTTTGCTAGGATCGTTACCAACACTACTCGGTTGAGCTTGGCCTCTCGTACGGATGCTAAAGTGTCCAAAGTATCAGCATGGCTATTCTCAAATGTCCCCAAGAACTGGTTAACCACTAGTATAGAATCTTTATGTAAAGTGATTTTATCTGCCCCTAGTTTCTTTGAAGTCATTGCCCCAAATATAGCCGCCTTATATTCTACGACATTATTAGTTTCCTGGAAATCATGTTTGACCCTGTATTCAAAACATTTGTTGTTATGATCAACTATGACCACCCTTAGTCTAGTACCATTGAATTTGTGTGCTCCATCAACGAAAACCTTCCAGGTTGGCCTTTCTTTTTGGCTTACCTCACACATTTTCTTTTGCCTTTCATTGCTAATGACCTTTGGCATCTCACTGAATTCAGTCACCACTTGTCCCTTGATGGTTGTTCTAGCCATGTATTTAATTTCATATTCTTCTAATTCTATCATGATTTGTGCCAACCTTCCAGCTACTTCTGGTATTTTCAGTATGCTTTTCAATGGTAGGGAGGTTAGTACTACCACTGTGTGTGAGCCAAAGTAGTGTTTGAGCTTTCGTGCATTGATTTTGAGGGAAAGGCCAACTTTTCAAGGGTTAGGTATTTACTTTGAGAATTTGTTAGGATTTGAATGACATAGTAGATTGGGTGCTAAACCTTGTCTCTTTCGGCTAGGAGTACAGCACTACAAGTCTGGAGGGCCATTGCCAAATATAAATAAAGTTTCTCTCATGAGAGAGGGCTAACCAGAACAGGGGTTACTAAATTTGTTTTATTTCCTTGAAAGCTCTGTTGTAGTCTTTGTCCCAAAAGAATGACATGTTTTCTCTCAACATCTTAAAGAATGGAAAACACTTATCTATGCATTTAGAGATGAATTTTTTCAGTACCACTATTCTTCCATTCAATTGTTGGATTCCCTTCATGTTGGTAAGTGGCTTCATGTTCATCAAAGCTTATATCTTGTTTACGTTGGCCTCAATCCCTTGGGCTGATACAAGGTACCAAAGAGTTTTCATGTAGCAACACCAAAGATACACTTCTTGGGGTTAAGTATTATACCATACCTTCGTATTACTAAAAATACATCATCTTGGTCTTTGACGTGGTTCATGGGTTGAGTTGATTTTACTACCATGTCATCCACATAAGCTTGTAGGTTCTTCCTCAGCTAATCTACAAATTGTTTTTTAACAATAAGTTGATATGTAGTGCCTACGTTTTTTAATATGAACGATATCTTGGTATAATAAAAGGTCCCTTCTTTCGTGATGAAAGATGTTTATTCTTCATCTTTATGGTGTATACTGATTGTACCCAAAATATGCATCTAAGAAACTTATCAACCTAAAACAAGCGAAAGCGTCTACCTGTTGATCAATACTTAAGAAGGGGAAGCAATCTTTGGGACATGCTTCGTTTAAATCTGTAAAGGCCACACACATAAGGGTGATCCATATTACTTTTTACCAACATCACATTTGAAAACCATAGAGGATAACTGACCTCCCTTATAAACCCAACTTCCCTAAGGAAGGTCACTTGATGCTTGATAACCTTGTTATTTTTCTTCGGGAATTTTCTTTTTCTTTATTGAATAGGTCTAGCCTCCGGATTGACATTTAGTTTGTATGTTATGACTTTTGGCTCAATCCTAGACATATCTGCTAGATTCCTTAGGAATATGTCTGAGTTTTTATTAAGGAAATCTAAGAGTTGCTCCTCCACCTCTTCCGTCATACCCCCACTCAGTTTCAAGGGGTGGTTTTCACCCTTACCCCTATTGGTAGATCTCTTATCTTATTTAGATTGATAAACCTCGTCCGAATTTTTCCACCGTACCTTTTTTAAAGGAGCCCCTCTATGATTGCTACTTATGAGTGACCTCTTTCATGGTAGCGTTATAGTAGTTCTTGGCCTTCTCTTAGTCTCCCCTTATCTCATCTAGGCTCTCATCAGTGGGGAATTTGATTAGCTGATGAAAGGTGGACAGAACTGCCCTCATTTTGTGTATCCATGGTCTGCCCAAGATGGTGTTATAGTGAGTTGGGACATCAATGATTATGAAATTGGCCATCACTATCATTCATTTTTCCATGTCAGATAGCATCATTGTTCCTACTACATAGGTGATCACCACACAAAAGTATGTGCAGTGAATACACAAGTATACATATCATAACAAGTAATATAATGATAGAAAATATCGTTCGCACGAAGATTATTTTATCAAAAACTTATTTTTAAAACAAAAAAAAATAAAAATCACTTTTTTTGTTTTTTTATATTTTAAGGAAGCAAAATTAAAATACTAAAAGTAATTAGCAATAATTAATTAAATCAGATTTGGTAACTAAGAAGATATATGAGAAAATATATAGGAATACTTAATCCTCTAATTTTCTAAACATACGAATCACTAAAGTCCCCCTAATATAATTATCAATTAATTACATGATCAATTGAATCTAATATAACATGTATTCCACTCTCAAGTAGATTACACATCATATTATATTTAATTTAATCACATTCTCATGTCAATTAAATTACATATTACTCATTAAGTTCATCAATTATGGATCACATACATAAGAATCATACATTTGTGCCTAGAAACTATGCATGTTATTTAATCAAGATAAACAATCAACTAATTCTCTCAAATCTATTTAATTGACTCTATAGATAAATTATTGGCCAAACAATTAATGGCATAAAAATCAGAGTAAATAATATAATTAAATTAAAATTATAAATAGGGTAAAATATTATTCATCACATGATAAAATTGGGTTCATAAGATTCCCAGATTAATAAATTAACTACACAAAATTATGTTCATAAAACTCATATTTTTCATAAAGAAAGACATAAAAATTGATAAAGAAAAGAATAAAAAAAGAAATACAATCAATCCCTTGAATTGTAGTTCTAATCTCCTCTTGAATCTACACCAAAATTGTATCCCATCTTGAATTTTTTTTTACTTCTCTCTCTTTTTATCTTCAAAAAATGACCAAAATTATGTAATGGAGGCCCATTTGGGTTTATGGGGTGATTAGGAGCTCAAATATAACTCAGGTGTAATCTGGACTATCAAATCAACTTCAGATCAAGGGCTGAAATCAAAACAAACAAAATTAGTAGTGCCAACCAATCACAACATAGCACATGTCACACAGAATTCAATGGGCGAATAAGAGCACGACGAGTAGTAGGAAAGACTGGTCTGAGGTGACACCCGTTGAGTCAATGACACACGGAGAAACATGATTGTTGGTAATGAATGGCGTGGCACATAGGTGGAATGTGGGGAACAATTGTGCGGCCATACCTGGTAATGTTGTGTTGACACGTGGCACGTGGTTCGTCCTCCTCACACTTGGCCAAACAATTAATGGCATAAAAATTAGATTAAATAATATAATTAAATTATAATTATAATTGGAGTAAAATATTATATCATTAAATTGTGAAAATTGTGTTCATAAGATCCCTAGATTAATAAATCAACTACACATAATTGTATTCATAAAGCTCATATTTTTCATAAAGAAAGAAATAAAAATTTATAAAGAAAAGAGTAGAAGAAAAAATACAATAAATCCCTTGAATTTACGTTTGCGTGGCTTATCCACTCTACTACTATGCTTTTGTGGCATAATCCGGGCTAGCTCCTGATTAGTCATGCATTGGAAATTTATAAAATATCCCTAAAAATTACAAAAAATCTCAAAAATTATATTTTCACCACTTTTCACTAAAAAGTTTATATTTTAATATTTTTAGTCCCTAAAATATTAAGTAAAAAAGTATGTTAATGACTTCAATTGAATCTAAGATAGCATGTATTATTCTCTCGTTTTAATTAAATTGCATATTGCTCGTTAAGTTCATCAATTATAGATCACATACATAAGAATCATACATCTATTCCAAGAAACTATGCATGTTATTTAATCAAGACAAACAATTAAATAATTATGTCAAATCTATTTAATTGGTTTTATAGATAAATTCTTGGTCAAACAATTAAATAATTATGTCAAATCTATTTAATTGGTTTTATAGATAAATTCTTGGCCAAACAATTAATGGCATAAAAATCAGAATAAATAATATAATTTAATTAAAATTATGTTTGGGGTACAATATTATATCATCAAATTGTGAAAATTGAGTTAATATGATCCCTAGATTAATAAATTAACTATACATAATTGTGTTCATAAAGCTCATATTTTTCATAATGAAAGACATAAAAATTTATAAAGAAAAGAGTAGAAGAAGAAATACAATAAATCCCTTGAATTGTCGTATTAATCTCCTCTTCAATGTATACCAAAATTTTATCCCTCTTAATTTTTTCTGCATTTGTTTCTCTTTATAGGTCCAAAAACTGACCAAAATTATGCTAATGTCACCCCTTCATGTTTATGTGGTGATTAGGGGTTTAAATATAACTCAAGTACGATCTAGGCCGTCATATTAGCTTCAGATCAAGGGTTGATTTCAGAACAAGCAAAATAAGTAGCGCTAGCCAATCACATCGTGGCATATGCCATATTGAAATCAATGGGCTAATCAGAATGTGACACGTAGCATAACATGATTCGTGGTAATGGATGGCATGGCACATGAGTTGAACATGGTAAGCAAACGTGTGGCCATATATGGCAGTGCTATGTGATCATGTTCCGTACTCGGATTAAATGCCATATGACATATGGTATGCTATTCGTCCTTTTCACATGTAGCGATCTACGATTCGTTGTCTATGCTTGAGGGATGTCCGCGTGACTTGTCTAGTCAGCTCCTTCGCTTGTGTGGCAGGAACCAAGGCAGCTCCGGATTGGCCATGCATTAAAAATCCATTAAAAATCCGTAAAAATTACAAAAAATCGTAAAAATTATATTTTCATCACTTTTCACTAAAATATTTATATTTTAATATTTTTAGGCTCAAAAATAAAAATATTAAATAAAAAAGTAAATATTAAGTAAAACATTACGCTATACACTTAAATTGAATCTAATATAACATGTATTCCTCTCTCGAGTAAATTACATGCCATATAATAATTTATTTAATCACACTCACATGTCAATTAAGTTGCATATTACTCATTAAGTTCATGATTATGAAACACATACATAAGAATCATACATCTCTACCTAGAAAGTATGTATGTTATTTAACAAAGACAAATAATTAATTAATTCTTTCAAATCTATTTAATTGGCTTTATAGATAAATTGTTAGCGAAACAATTAATGGCATATTTTCTCTCCTAAAAAAGGAAAAGTGAACCCATTGAGTAGTAGTTTTGACGTCGATATAACTCCCTAACTGAGAGTTTGGTTAAGAATCTGTAAAAACCACTAAAAATAAGACACTATCATGCATATTTTGAGTGCTTGGATTAAACAAGAAGTTTTCCCTATGGGAAAATAATGGCAACGCAAGGGTGGACTTGATGCCATTAGTGAGGTTTAAAAATTCATGAACTTGTGTGATGACGAAAAAATAGACTTTCTAGCCCATATATCCAAGCCTAGCAATTCTAGGAGGTTAATGTTAGGTGTAAAATTATTCACATCATGTGGCACAATATAAGAGGTTTCAATCAATAGATAACTCGTAAGCTAGCTCAGTAAGTACTGAGTCAATATATGAGCTTCAATATTAGATAAATATTTAATAGGATAAGTGACTAGCATATAACCTCTTAATTATTTGACAATGATATAATTAAGGAGATAAAGCTTAGATTTTAAAATAAGTCTATCACTATGGTAAGGATCATCAGTAAGTATATTTTCTCCTATATATATTCATCATAGATTTCGATCAAACATAACTTGAACATTGCATTACAAGAGACAAACTCTTAAATCTATATTGTTTCCCTAAATCTCTTTGTACCTCTACATTACAAGGAGAGACACAAGTCACCCCCTTCTTCTCACTACCCAAAATTACTTAAGCATTAGAGAGTAAAGGCTACCACTACTATGGTAGTCAAAGATTCTAATGGTGTTTTCTCTATTCTTAAGTCTACAGGAAGGAGAGGTGTATCCAAGCATTGATGTTGAAAAAATAAATGAAATCTAAGTCTATGAACTTGAAATGTAATAACTAAAATAAAGGAAAAGTAGGACAAGGATGGTGGGGTGCACCTTCCATTGTTTTTCTCCTTGGGATCTTATTTTAATCCCATGAGTGTTGGCTATTGATAATATTTTTAAGGTACTGTCCATTCCATGCATTTGGGATCTCAAAACCTCTTAGGGTTTAAAAGCAATATGTTCCTTTTCTAAGGACACATTTTATCTTGTATGGGCCTTCACAAATGGGATCAAGGGTTCCTACCCCTTTTTCCATAGTTGATTATGTCATTCACTTTAGTAATAAGTCATTTGATTGGATGTGTTGGAGATTGACTAAAATATTTGAGTGATTAGCCATCCTTTATTGGTAAGTGGCCAATCTAATCTCACTTTGTTTCCTTTTTATTCAAGTAAGTCAAGGTTTAGGGCTCTGCTCTCTTCATTACCTTCCAGGTTTTCATTACTATTTATGTAGCTTGGTAGTCCAATTTTAATTAGGATGACAACCATTGTGTCGTAGGTGAGAGAGAATGTTGTCTCTCCCCTGGTCATTCTTGATGTGGTTCTTTAGGCCCACAAGACCTCTAGTAGTTTTTTAACCCATGTTTTCTTGTTTGTTTCGAGTTTTATCTTTAGCTTCAATTTGATTACTTTATAGATAACCTCCACCTGGCCATTAGCCTAAGGGTGCTCGTTTGTAGAGAAAACATGTTGAATATGATACTATTCATATAAAATTCTAAAACTTTATCATGTGAACTAGGTTCCATTATTTGACACTAAAGTGTGGGAAACTTTGAATTTATAGATAATGTTTAGTTAGATAAAATTGATGACCCTATCCTCTCAGATTTACAAGAGTGGACCAACTTCCACCCATTTGGTGTAGTAGTCTATGGAAACAATTTCATATTTAATTCCTTTGATTATTGGAAATGGGCTAATAAGGTCCAACTTTGAATGACTAGGGCTTTGTAGATATGTTCAATGTTAGGTGGGTTGTTATGGCACAAGTAAGTGTCGATTGCAATTGTCACATTTTTTGACCTAGTTAATTGCATCCTTAAGCATAGTGGTCTAGTAATATCCATATCTATCTAACTTGAGGGAAAGACTTCTTGCACCGAAGTGGTTCCCACACAATCTTTCATGAATCTCAACAATGACATAACTAGCCTCATCTAGTGTCAAGCACCTAAGGTATGAGCTGTGATACCCACGACAATATAAAAATACCATTTTCTATGCAAAAATGAGTATATCTGATTCTCACTTTCCTTGCCTATTTCTTATTAGGGGGCAAGGTTTTGCTTATGAGGAAATTTATGATCAAGCCCATCTAATTAGGATCTAATCCAATGGGGAATATTTCCATATCTTGGGATTTGATACTAGGCTTTGTAAGGTAGTGGACAGTCACCGTTCGATCTAGGTTTTCATCTATGGCAGAGGCTAGACAAGATAGAGAATTTTCTTAGGTGTTTTATTCTCATGGAATAGGACTCAGGGTCCATAAGGCCATTGTACCCAGTAACATCATCATTGAATTTTGATATTCTTGTAGGTTAGGTCCTCAAACTTGGAACTCACTTAGCACTTGTTTCACAACAAATTGAGAATCACTAAAAATACTATATCTGTTTAGCTCCCATTGCTTTGACTAAGTTGAGTCTAGTAAAGAGTTTCATATTCTACTTCATTATTCAACGTTTTGAATAGAAGTCTTAATGCACAGTATAAGGGGTAACCTTTTGGGGTGACTCGTATGAGCCTGGCTCCATTCCCTTGTTTATTGGAGGAATCATCAATATGTAGTATCTATTTGCCTTTTTCTTTGTTATAAAGTTCTTCCGAAAGGATCTTAGCTAGAAAATCGACCAATACTACCTTTAATAGTTGTACAAAAGGCATATTCAATGTCAAGTTTGCTAAGTTCAATGGACCATTTTTGTAGTCGACCCAACACCTCAGGCTTAGAAAAGCACTTTTCTATGGTGGGTGTTTATTAGGAAAACTATACTATGGGCCTATAAATAAGGGACCAACTTTCTAGCTGACCTTATAAGTGCAAAAGCTAATTTTTCAATTTGTGAGTATCTTTGTTCCCCATTATGAAGGGACTTGCCCACATATAGGCTTTTGGACACCGTTGCCATCTTTTACCAAGGCTGCACTAACAGCCATTTCTGATGCTACCATGTACAAAGTGAGAGTGTCACTTGGCTGTGGGCTAGCAAATAATTGTGGGTTTCTTAAGTATTCTTTTAACTTTTTGAATGCTTCCTCACAATTCTCATCCCAAGAGAAATTAGATTTTCCTAATAATATTTTGAAGAAGGGTGCACACTTGAATGTTGCATATGAGATGAAGTAGTTTAAGTCCACCCTTCCTATTAATCTCTGAGTTTCTTTGATAGTCTATATGGGTGGAATTTCTATCAATGCCTTTATTTTCTCAAGGTTGGCTTCAATTCCCTTTGGTTGACCATAAACCGTAAGAACTTGCATGAGCCCACTCCGAATACACTTTTTTTTGGATTTAGTTTCATCCCATACTTTTGGAGGATGTTAAAGGTCTCTTTTAAATAAATGAAGTGATCTTTTGTGTGTTTTCTTTTGATGATCTTGTCATTTACATACACCTCCATTAAGTGTTTGATGAGATCTGTGAACATTTTGTTCAATAATTTCTAGTATATGGCTCTGGTATTCTTTAGGTCAAAAGGAATGATTTTGTAGCAAGAAAACCCTTGATCAATCATGAAACTTATTTTTTCTTCAATAGGATTGTACAACCAGATTTGATTGTTCCCAAAGTACTAGTCCATGAAGAATAAAGCAACATATCCTACCATAGCATCTACAAGTTAGTCAATGTGGGGGAAACTATCTTTTGGATAGGCCTTATTCAATTCGATGAAATCCATACACATATGCCACTATCCGTTGGTTTTTTTTACTAAGATAACATTAGCGAGCCAATTGAGATAGTACACTTCTATTATGCACCTAGCTTTCAAGAGTTTATTTACCTCTACCTTTATGAAGCAATACCTTTTCTAATTATAGGATCTTCATTTTCTGCCTGATAGGTTTGAACTTTAGATCTATATTGAGGCGATGTATAAGGAGATTTAGATCAATACCAAACATATTTTCATAGGACTATGCAAATATATCCCTATTTTGTTTGAGAAAAAGTCTAAATTCTTTTATCCATCTGATGTAATAATGCCCCTGAATGGATGGTTTTATATAGCTTAGAATTTTTTAAGATCAAGAGGTATGTTTTTTTTGGCCAGTTCAGATGTAGGAATGTGTCCCTATTGAGGGTCAAGTTCTTGGTCTAAGACAATGGGAGATGGCATGCCATATGTGGGCTGCAACTCATACTCATCAATTATGTCCCTTGGAGGGTCGATTGGAAATGCTTGGGTTACACAATCAAGTTTTTTTAACCATTGTATGTCTAGCCATTCCTTGGTTGGTAATGGATGGCCCATGTCGAGCTACATCTTGACCGGTGATGGCATGACGGGTATGTGCGTCAAGTAACCCTACTAAATGAGCCAAAAAAATAGTGTGATCCATTTTTCTCTATCCTTTGTCAGGGACGGAACCTTGGTTCTAGGAAGTTTTTTGGTCATTTTCTTGAAAGGACAAAAAATGTGGCTTTCTAGAGACCGTGTATAATGAACTTATTTTGGAGTAGTTTTTCTCTAGACTTTTAGGGTCTTTTCTTCGAAGACTACCTAGTATAGAGTAGGAGATAACACTATAAAATCTTTTTTCTCTCTAGTTGTGAATCGACTAGAATAGCAAAATTGTTTCTACAGATGGTGTTAGATATTGATAACAATTTTTATTAGCACCAATGATTGGGTGCACCTTTCCTTCCTGTGGACTTGAAAATAGATAACACACTATTAGGACCTTAAACCAGTGTAAAGTGTAACAACCTTTACCTCTCTAATTCTTAAGTAAATTTAGGTAGTGAAAAGGATGAGATTAATGTCTCTCCTTGTAATATAGAGAGATGAAGAGAGATTTAGGGAGAGAATATAGATTTAAGTGTCTATCTCTTATGAGGCAATGTTGAAGTTATGTTTGATAGAGATCTGTGGTGAATATATATAGAAGAAAATATACCTACTAATAACTCTTATTCATAGTAATAGACTTATCTTAATGTCGAAGGTTTATCTCCTTAATTATTTTATTGATAGATAATTAAGAGATTATATATCAATTGCTTATCCTATTAGATATTTATATGATATTGATGCTTATTGGATTGTCTTGCATGTTATCTGCTTATTGATATGTCTTATATTAAGGTACATGATGTAAACTATTTTACACCCAATAAATAGTAAAATAGGATAATATTTAAATCAAAACATGTAATTTTTTTACGATAATAAACATAAATTAAGTTCATCTAAATTTATCAAAAAAAAAATGGTACTTGTAATTGTTATAAATATTATGCAATAACACTAAAACGTAGAATGTTACATAAAAATTACTTTTTATGACTTTAGCCTTCCTATTTTTGCTTTGCTATGTAGCTATGGCAATTTTTTTTATTTTTTTTAGACATACGGCTTGACCTTGATTTTTCTAAGATGAAAAATGAATTAGATTTGGGGCATTTGACTTAAAGAAATTTAGGTATTAATATTGGTGACTGACTAACTAGCGTGTTTTGATACGCTTTCTTTGTTTATTTGTTTCCTTTTTCTTTTCTCTCTTTACTAAAGGAAAATAGACTAGGCTGTGCTTATAGCCATTTTTTAATATTATAAATAGGTTTTAAATTACAAAATAAAACATAAAAGTAATTGATGTATCAAAATATTATCAAGTGTTATTACCTACAAGCTTTATTTCCTATAAAGTTCACAAAACTGATTTATCAAAATATTATCTATATTTTATGCACAAGAGTGTCCCTCCATACCTAATCAAAAGTTTGTATTTGAAATTGCAGCTTAATGCACCATCCTTCTTATTATTCTTCTGCAATTTCGGTTGCTTGGAACAAATATTCTTCATCTATCAGAAAAAGCAAATAATATTTTTGTTAATATTTTTGTTTGGTGTGTTGATTCAATGGTTGAAATATTTGATACAATAAGTATTGTGTATACTTAATAATTTATTAATATTTTTTAATAGTATTTGTAAATATTATGAATTTATTTTTTTTAGGTTAATTAGGTACATAATTTATAAATTTTTAATATTATTGTATGTTTTTAAATTTTGTTAACCGCAAACATTTTTTATTCATTTTTTACAATTAATTTGATTAAAGAGTAAATTACATTTTTTCATTAGGGCAAATACAAATTTCTTCTGATTTCGTAATAGTAGAAAATGTCCCAACCTATTATTCCGTGTTGCATATATATTATTTTTGTAAATTCTGTTAAAAATAGATGGCACAAATGTAATTTAAATAAATCCTGATAACACATGTGTGATTTAATTAAATTCACTTAATGGAATTAGCAAAAATTACATGTATGTAATATGAAACAATAAGTTGGATCATACTTTTAACAATCGAAAGATTTAGACATATTAAAAACCCTTATCTTTTATTAAAATAACTAGACCATTTACAATTACCGTTAGTTTTAATATAAAAAAATGTTTAATTATTTTATTAGTCATCAAATTTTGAATAATTTCATAAATAAGTTTTTAAACTTTTAAACCTATGATATAGTGTTCGAATTTTTAAAATTTTATAATTAATTTATTTAATTTTTATATTTTTAAAATTTTATAAATAGGTTATATCACTTTGATCCAACCCATTTATGTCAAAAAGAAGTCATCCCATTTAATCTCAATCTAAGACGATTAAAATCCAAGTACGTGTTGGGTTTCTGGGTTGGGTTATAGTTAATGTTTTAATGGGTCATATGCTAATAACTTTTTTATATTACAATCTATTTACCCCAACCCCCGACCCAACCTATTTAATATACAAGTCAAGAAGGGTTGACCCTTTTATGCCCAATCCATTAAATCGAAATCTAAACACGTTTAAAATTCTTGAGTTCGTATAGATTTGTGGATGATGTTAAAAATTATGAATCTTTGATAACTAAAATATATATTTTTAATTTAAAGTTTTGTAATCTATAGGATAATTTTTAAAAATTTGATAATTAAATTATAAAATTTAAAAATTTATAATGTATAGAATATTAAAATTATAAAGATTAAATTATATGCTTTAAAAATTTAGAGATTAATGTAACGAAGATTTGGTTACTAAGTAGCACGGATAAATTAAGTTTTTTTTTTTTATAATGGGTATATTAAGTTTTTCTTTTCATTATATATATATATATATATATATATATTTATATTTACTTAAGGTTTACCTGTGAGTAATGTTTTATTTAAAAAGTTTGAGTTAAGGTTTTTACTAATCTTATTATTCACGAGGTAAATTTAAACTTTTTAATATTTAAGATATATTTATAGATTCCTATAATTAATCACAAGTTATATTTTAGTATTCTATGTTTTAAAGTGTATATTTAAGATGCTCTAATTTATTAAAAATTATAATAAAAAAATGAAATTTTGATAAAAAAATATAAATATTAAAAAATTTATAAAAAAAAAGTTTTTTCATTTTTTAATTTCAAATATACGTTGTATTTTTTTTATTTTTTAATATTTTTTTCAAAAATTAACTTTTTATTAAGTTCCATTTTTTTTATAAATATTTCAAATTTATTTTTTAAACTTGATTGAAACTTTACAAGAATTAGATGATCTATGTACAGCTAATATAATTTAAAATATATAGAATTAAAGTATATTTTTAATGAATTATAAGATCCTTTATATAAGATTTGTTATTTTAATAATATCATAATTTTATTTTTGGTAACTTTTTTACCCATATTATTAATTTGTACATTAACAATATCCACATTTAAAAATATAGTAAAATTGAAATTCCAATTGAAAATTTAGCATACATACAACACATTATATTTTTAAGGCTATTTTTCTTTTTATTTTTTTCTCTCTTCTCTCTCCTATATTCATCAACCTTTATTTCCCTCACATGCCCTCTCTTTTTCTCTCCTCTCTTCTCAGTGTGTTTGGTCTCATCTCTCTTTACATCAAGATAGAGCTTATATAAAAGATGGAATAGTTTCTCTTTGAAACAAAGAGTATTTATGGGTGTTGCGTTTCCATCTACTTCTATATTAGTTGTGGTTCGTTTATTCAATTTGAATATTTGAACATTATATAGCATTTGTTACTTTTATGTGTTAAATTATATCTTTTATTGAAAAAAAACATGTAGCTTTTGGAATTCAATTTCTTTACAGCAAGTCGATGATGACTCTATGTAAATAGAGTCATTAATTCATTTTTTTATTTAATATTTACTTGTTTTATTCAATAAATAGTATTTTGAGGTAAAATAAATATTAAAATATAAACATTTTAGTAAAAAGGGGTGAAAATATAATTTTTGGTATTTTTCTGATTTTTTTATGAATTTTTAAAATAATACTAATCAGGTACTACCACGTGTCTTGCCACGCAAGCAGAGGAGTTGATTGTGCAAGCCATGAGAACTCCATGCAAGTAGGGACAACAAATAACATTACACCGAGTGTGAGGAGGACGAATCACACACCACGTGTCAACACGACATTCAATCCGAGTTTGGATATTGGTCAACCCGCCTTGCCATATGTCTCCACATTATTGCTCTATGTGTTCCACACGTACGCCAAACCATCTATTTCCACAAATCACATTTCACTGCGTGGCACTAACTCAGTGAGAGTTGACTCTGACTGGTCTCCCCTACCACGCATCTCTCTCTGATTTACTAGTAAATTCCATGTGCCAAGTGTCGTACTGTGATTGGCTAGCATTGTCAATTTTGCTTGTTTTTATCTTAGCCCTTGATCTAAAGCAGATCTGACGGTACAGATCACACTTGATCTATACTTAAGCCTCTAATCACCCCATAAACCCTAAGGGACCAACGTTAGCATAATTTTGGTCAATTTTTGGAGCTAAAAATAGAGAAAATGTAGAAAAATTCAAAAGGGGAGACAATTTTGGTGGAGATTCAAAAGAAGATTAACACTACAATTTAAGATATTGATTGTATTTCTTATTCTACTATTTTCTTTATCAATTTTTATCTCTTCCTTTAAGAAAAATATGAGTTTTATGAACACAATTATGTGTTGTTAATTTATTAATCTAGAGATCTTATGAACCCAATTTCTACTATATGATGATCTAATATTTTATGGTAATTATAAATAAAATTATATTATATTATTTAATCTAATTTTTATGTTATTAATTGTTTGGCCAATAATTTATCTATATAGGTAATTAAATAGATTTAATAGAATTATTTAATTTCTTGTCATAATTAAATAACATACATAGTTTCTAGGCAGAGATGTATGGTTTTTATGTATGTGATCTATAATTGATGAACTTAATTAGTAGTATGCAATTTAATTAGTATGAGAGTGTGATTAAATTAATTATTATATGGTGTGTAGTTTACTTGAGAAAAAAATATATACTATGTTAGATTCAATTGATCATGTAATTAATTAATAATTGTATTGGAGGGATTTTAGTGATACACATGTTTAGAAAACTGAGGTATTAAATATTCCTAGATATTTTTTTATATATCTTATTAGTTACCAAATATGATTTAATTAATTATTGTTATTCATTTTTAGTTATTTTAATTTTGCTTATTTAAAAGATAAAAACACAAAAAAATTGATTTTTAGTTTTTTTTTAGTTTTGAAAATTCGTTTCTAATAAAATAATCTGCATAAGAATTTTCTTTTCATTATATTACTTGTTACGATATGTATACTTACATATTCATTGCAAACACTTCATGTGTGTCGATCAATTGTTGGCATCGTTACCGAGGATTATAAATATTAGAAATTAATAATTTTTTATTTTTTATTTTAATTATTTTTCTTTACTTTAATTTTAATTTTAATTTACTTATTTTCTTTTATTGATTTACTGATTTATTTTATTTGTATATTTATTTATTTATTTAGTTGTTAATTTTTTTAGTTCTTATTTAAATATCTCCTTTAATTTTTTAGAAACATAATTCAGTCTACTGCATGAATAGGGGTCTGTGAGGGAGAAAACTTATATTTAGATATTGAAATTGAGCGTATTTAGGTCAATAAGGAAACAACAAGTTGTCACCAAGGGAAAAAATGACTAATCCATTAGACATAAACAATAATGAGCTAAACTTGAACAATCAAATGCTTTTGATAGATGATAGAGATAGAGTTATGAATTAATCTGCAATATCTACGTTGGAAGGACTGAATCCAAGTATTATTAGACCAAACATTCAAACTAATCAGTTTGAGTTAAAGCCAATGATGTTTCAAATGCTACAATCAGTTGGATAATTTAGCAGATCATCAAAAGAGGATCCTCATATACATCTCAAATTGTTTGTTGAAGTTGGAGATTCATTCAAGTTCAGTGGTGTGAAAGAGGAGGCATTTAGGTTCAGATTTTTCCTTTACTATTTACGAGACCGTGCTTGAGCTTGAGATTGGCTAAACTCTTTGCCACCTGATTCCATTACAACTTGGAATGGTTTGACAAAGAAATTCTTGATGAAATACTTCCCACCAACAAAGAATGCCAAGCTTAGGAATGACATTACTTCCTACCAACAACACGAAGGAGAATCTTTATATGAAGCATGGGAAAGATTCAAGGAATTACTAAGGAAGTGTTCTCATCATGGTATTCCGTTTTGGATTCAAATGGAGACTTTTTACAATGGTCTCAATGCTCAAACAAGAACTATTATTGATGCATCTGCTAGTGGAGCTTTGCTAGCCAAATCTTACAATCAAACTTATGATTTACTTGAGAAAATGGCTAGTAATAATTATCAATGGCCAATGGACAGAATGACAGCCATAAGAAGAGTAGCCGTAGTACATGAGTTAAATGATATCATATCACTTACAGCTCAAGTTCCATCTTTGGTTAATCTTTTGAAGACTCAAAAATCGACAACGAGTATAAATTAGGTCCTAGATTCAAAAGTGTTGTGTATGTTTTATGGAGGAGTTCATTTGTTTGGTAATTGCCCAAATAATCATGAATTATTATTTTATGTGGATAATGTGAATCAAAACAAGAATCTATACTCAAACACATATAACCTAGGATGGAGAAAACACCCAAATTTCTCTTGAAATAACAACAATTAGGGTGGTAATCAATTCAATTGTCAATCATTTTCACCACCTAGTTTCCAACAACCACAACAATTACAAGCCCAAGAAAAAAAGCTACCTACTGAGGACAATACAAATACCTTAATGGGGATGATGAAAGGCTTTATCTAATCATTTAATACAAAAATGTTAACTCAAGAGGTTTCATTTCAAAATTTGGAGAACCAAATGGAGCAACTTACTTAGGCTATAAGTTAAAAGCCTCAAGATAACCTTCAAAGTGACACAATTGTAAACCCAAGAAGAGAATGTAAGGGCCAGTGCAATGTCATAGCCTTGAGGAATGGTAAAACTTTAAAACAAGAACATAAGACAAAAAATGATGAGGAGAAACATGAAATTAACAAAGATGAGGAGGAAGTAGTAGATAAAGAGAGCACTAGTAAACAAAATTCACTCAAAAAAGAGCAACCTCTACAAACCCACTATTCCTTTCCCTCAAAGACTACAAAAGCAAAAGTGAGATACACAATTTTCAAAAAATTTGGAAGTCTTCAAGAGCTATACATAAACATACTATTTGTAGAGGCACTTGAACAAATGTCATTTTATGTCAAATTCATGAAGGATATACTATCTATAAGGATTATGAGTGTTGGTTATTTTTGTAGACAAAATATTTACCTGTAAACTTATTTTTAGGCTTACTATAAAGTCTATCAAGAAAAGCTTAACAAATGCTCGAGTTCCAGATAGTCGTATTTCAGATATATTTTTTATAACTACGACAAATAAGATTACATTCACACATTTAATAGCACATGTTTATAAATCTGAAATTATTTTTTGTGTTAAAATATTTATTTATTTAAACTTGAATTAATTTATTTAATTTTTAATTAAATATTCTTAGATATATTTTAATATTTTTAAATATTTTAACAAAATAATTTTTTATAATATAAAAAAAAAGGCTGCCCGAAAGTTAAAGAAAGAAAAAAATTAAAAAATTAAAGTAATAACATATATATATATATATATTATATAATTTTTGTTTAGAGAACATGATTAAAGTAATAATATATATATATATATATATATATATATATATATATATATATATATTCATGACTACAAAATCATAAATGCATGTGTATTGTAATTGCAAAAACTGTGAAAGAAATTGATGAGCTGTTGTTGAAAACAAAAGAAAAGGAATAAATCATAGGAACGAAAAAGGAGCTTAATTCAAATGGTTAATATATATATATATACATATAACTTAGTGTTGGTTTGCAGGGAAACTGGAAAGCTTTATTAATCTTCACGTTAAATGATATAGGTAAAATACATTTATATATGTTTACTTAGGCAAGGAGCAGTGATATTAGTTAGAAATCAATTTGATTGCCAGTTTTGTGAATCTTCATTTAATCCTTAATGCTATAATTTGATTTCATTTTTACTTTATTTACTTTGTTCTGATGAACATGCTTGTACTGCATATGTCTCATTCAGAGACGCTTATGCTCTTGAACAACTATCTTGCTAAGTAGAGTTTAATGATTTTACAATTGTAATATTTATTTTAGGATTTGTTAAGTTGATTTGATTTAAGTGATATATATTTTGAATCATCTAGTTAATATTATTTATTGTTAAATTTGTTCTAGAACACACACGTATACTTGTGTTTTTGTGCTAACCTTTTTTGCAGTTGATTCGTGAACGTATCTGATTGGCTAGAAACTCATTGGATCGTTGGTCTAGAAACCGCTCACACAAACACTAGAAACTGTGAAAACAGAGCATAGGCTTATAAAGTACATTGGGACAGTATCCTAGGGAGGGTAGCATAAGACTGAGTTTGTACTTGAACATTTGATTTTAATAGTGGAAAGTTAGGTGGTTTGGTAGACCGATGGTTTTCCTTTTAGGTCATTGTTGTGGCCTAGGTTGTTTCTACCTAAAAATATCGAGTGTTATTATTTTATTTCGACACTTTATTCTTGCACACGATTGCATGACTGGTCGTTCTGTTTAGGTTATTATATTATAAATTGATAAAAATTAAAAATAACCTATTCACCTCCCTATGGGTTAATTAGGTCCATATCTTATAAACTTTCAATTGGTATCAGAGCCGACACTAGACACACTTAGTGAGATTGATCATTAAGAACACACACTCCTACTTATGGACCAAATGAAAGAAGGTGGGTCATTTGTTAGACCTCCATTCTTTGATGGGTTTAATTACCCTTATTGGAAGGCTCGCATGAAAGCCTTCTCAGACAAGATGAAAAAGTATGGGATTCTATTCTTGATGGTTGGGAACCAACTTCGGTAACAAAAAATGGTGTAACAATCATAAATCCAAGAAGAGAGTGGACCATTGAAGAATGCACCCTTAGTGGGGCAAACCAAATGGGTCTAAGCTCAATCTTTGTTGTTGTGTCAATGAATGAGTTCCGCTGCATCTTCGACTGTGAAACTACTAAAGATGCATGGAATGCACTCACTCTTGCTCACGAGGGAACTTCCCAAGTGAAACAAACAAAATTGAGATTGCTAAAATCTCAGTTTGATTCCATCAAAATGAGCAATATTGAACCTTTTGGTCAATTTTATGCTCGTTTTTTGTGATATCACTAATGCTTGTTCTTATCTTGGTGAGAAAATTCCACAACCTATACAAGTATGTAAACTCCTAAGCTTCCTTAACAGCAAACTACAAGATGAAATTTATAGCGATAGAGGAAAGCAAGAATGTGGAAACATTAAACATTGATGACTTGTCGGGTCAATCCAAACCTATGAGCTTACTCTTGATCCACCCAAGAAAAACAAGGATGTGGCATTCAAAAGCTCCAAAAAGGACATCTCTGATAGTGATGAGAATATGAATGATGATTCACTAGTCTTGTTAGCACAAAAATTCAAGAAGTTCATGAAGAAGAAGGGTTAACAGAATAATCAAACCAACAAGGGACAATCCAATCGTTTAAATGACCGAAAGTCAAGAGAAATCAAGCCTCCTAGCCTTGATGATAAGAAAAGTAGGCCCACTAGTACTCAATGCTTTACTTGTGGGAGATTTGGTCATATTTCTACAAAATGTGCTAACAATAAAAAAAAGTTTGGAAAAGTCTTTAATGCTACACTCAGTGACATAGAAAGTGAGCAGGACAATGCTAGTAATTCAGAGGATGATAACACTAATTATTGTGCCTTCACCGCAATTGCCAATTCATACCAAAATGACTAACTTTAGCTCAGATGAAGAAAATGAAGAAGTAAACTCTTCTCTTTTACTGTCTAAGTTTAATGTATCAAACTATGAGGAACTATTCATGAATTATCTAAGTGCCAGGGAAGAGAGATAAATTACTTGTAGAAGTAACCAAACTTAATGATATCATCAATGTTCAGAAAATAAATTTCTCTAGCTTAGATAAAGATAAAAAGGAATTGTCTGAACATATTGATGCCCTGAATCTGAGACTTGCAGAAACCACTGGGGAAAATAAAAAACTTAGGCACAAGCTTAGTATTACTAAAGAGACGATGAGGAATTTGATCATTGGTGCTAAAATATTGACCAAAGTCCTAGACTATGGAAAGTCACATGGAGATAAGAGAGGTCTTGGATACATAGATGAACAATCAATACCCTCATCATCCAAAACTCAATTTGTAAAACCCATCATTGCTTAAGTAGGGAAGGTAATTTCTACACCTTATCACTCTAAGAAAATTTAGTTTGTTCCCACCTATCATCATTATGGTAGAAAAAGACACATTAGACCTAAGTGTAGATTTATTTATGCTTATGATTTTATCACAAGTACAAATGTTTCTAGGACACCTCAAAAAATTTCAAAACGTAAAATTTTTACTACAAGAACTACACAAAAAGAGGAACCTAAGAAACCAGTAACTCAAATGTCCAAAATTAAAAGAAGATGGGTTAAGAAATCTGAGTTGCACTGCTTTGTGGCCCACATAGCGTTTAAATCTAAATCAAATACCGCATGGTATTTTGATAGTGGATGCTTTAGACACATGACTGGGAATTGTTCTTTGTTTAAAACCTTTGAGGAATACAATGAAGGGATAGTTACCTTTGGTGATGGTAAAACATCTAAAATTGTTGAAAAAGGCTCTGTTCAAATAGAAGGTATCCCTAAACTTGATGAAGTTTTATTTGTGGAAGGACTTAAGGCAAACCTGATTAGCATAAGTCAAAGATATGATAATGATTTTAATGTGAAATTTACAAAAAATCACTGTATTGTAACATATCAAAAGGGTGAATGTATGATTAAGGGAATTAGATCACATGAAAATTGTTATTGTATTGATACATCATCCACAGTAACATGTAACCTAGCTAGCAATGACTCAACTACCTTATGGCACGAAAGCTAGGTCATATGAATTTTAAAGATCTGGTTAGATTAAGTAAAATTGAGACTATGCGTGGTTTACTTATTCTCCCAAAAATTGAATGACCTGTATGTGGACCATGTCAATTGGGTAAACAAACTAGGATCGCTCATAAAAAGATCAAGAGTATCAATACAAACAGAGTATTGGAATTAATACATATTGACCTCATAGGTCCTATGAGAACAAAAAGTATTGGAGGTAAGACATATATCATAGTTGTAGTAGATGACTTTTCTCGCTAAACTTGGGTAGACTTTCTTAAAGATAAGTCAGATGATTTTGAGTTCTTCATCTCGTATTGTACAAGAGTGCAGGTTGAAGCATGTGACAAAATAGTAACCATCAAGAGACTGAGAACAGGCCATGGAAAATAATTTGAAACTACCAAGTATGTTGAATTCTATAAAGAACATGGTATCGTTCATGAATTCTATACTCTCATCACATCTCAACAAAATGGAGTAGTTGAAAAGAAAAACATGATACTTCACAAGATGGCAAGATTAATGTTGCATGCTAAAGGAGTCTCCAAAAGGTTTTGGGCTGAAGCTATAAACACCTCATGTCACATTACAAATCATGTATATCTTCGCCCAAGTACAAACCAAACTCCCTATGAGATATGGAGAGGTAAAAAACCCAATTTGAAATTCATGCATGTTTTTGAAAGTAAATTCTACATACTTAGGGATCGAGAATAGTTGGGCAAGTTTGATTTAAGAAGTGATGAAGGTATATTTATTGGTTATTCCATAAATAGTATAGCATACAGAGTCTTCAACTGTAGAATTAATGTTGTTATGGACACTCAAAGATTTTAAGATTCTAAGAACCCAGTTCAACATTTTAGAACTAAGCACATTGACATTAGGCATCACTTTATTTGAGAATTAGTTGAAGAGAAAGTAGTGACACTTGAGTTTGTACCTGCTGAGAGACAACTAGCTGATATCTTCACCAAAGCTATAGACACTCAAAGATTTGAGTTTCTTAGGAATGCCTTGGGAATTTCTCCCTCAAATTGAATTTCAAATTTTATTATTAAAAAAACAAAAAAGAGAGAAAAAGAAGTAGAATTTTAATCTAGTCAACACAGTATTGGACTTATTTAATACTTACATATATATAACCTCATTTTTAGTGACTCGACTCATTTTGATATTTATTGTATAAATTATTCTACAATTTTTACTTATGCACACACATATTCTTGTACATGTGATGATCAATGTTGACATAAACTTATCCACACACTCACGAACACACATTTGAATTTTCTTGAAAGACTCTAGGACTTCAACTAATCTTAACTATAAAATTGTGTTAAGTTCTATTTCTTACTTTCTAAAACTTTACCATATGAAGGAACCTAGTATTGAGAGGGCTACCTACTGTGATGTGTGAAGCTACCACAGTGAGTAGAGAGGGCTACCTCACAACTAGTGTAAAAGTCATTATGTTAGGTTTATGGCTAGTGCAAAAAAGAAGGAAAATTATACAAAAAGAAACTGCTTATAGAACTTGTACTTGGAATGCACAAAAAGAAAGAGCCAATAGAGGTTAAATAAATAAATAAATATATCATTTGCTTCATTTATAAAATAAAAAAAATTAAGTCCTCTTTTGGTAGATAAATTTTATTTTGTGAGATTGAAGACTCAATTATAATTTTATATGATAATTGATCTTTTTTTTCCTTTTGAGTCTTTCTTGATTAGTGATAAATGAATTAATTGGTATATTTGTGGAGTTTAAACATATACACTACTTTTAAGTAAATGTCAATATGTCATTAAATGTGCAAAGTGTGCTTCTTTTACTCTACTTGCTTATTTACATAATAAATAATCAAAATTTGAGTTAAAAAATGATGAGTTCTCAATTGGTTGTGTGCTCGTTTGTGATTAAATGAGTTTAATAACTTATATGGCTATTTATGAAAATTTAAAAAAAAATAGATTTTTTTTCATTTACATATTTTTATTTATTTATTATCTTTTTAATTGATTTCTAAGTTAGAAAGTCATAGAACTTAGGGGGAGTTTTAAGCACATTGTACTTCTGTATTACTCTGATTTTACATTGCTATATCTTTAGGAGGAGTTTAGCTTCATTGATTTATCTAACGCTTTGTTATTCTCGTATGTTAAAAAGGGGAGAGAATAATGTGTTTTACTTCAATGTTTTTATTCTGTTGTGCATATAGGGAGAGAACATATTTAATTAAGCTTGATTGATATGAATGCATACTACATGAATATTCTTTGCACTTCGCTTATTTTTCTGCAAATTGAACTAATGTACAATGAGACTTTTAAGCCAAATTTTCGTATGCTTTGTTTATGTCATTTCAGTTACTTACAAACTTGTCAAGTTGTAGCGAAGATGGATTCACTGGGCCATAGAATAGTTCCACTATAGAGTTTGGGATATCATTGTATTTTTCTTATTTTTATAAGTATCATGTAGTGAGTGAGATATTTTGTCACACGAAAATGTCAAAGGGAAAGTCTGTAAGGATTATGTGTTGACTATTTTCATGGACAAAATATTTATCTGTAAACTTATTTTTAGGTCTACTATCAAGTCTATCAAGAAAAGTCTAACAAAAGCTCGAGTTCCATATAGTCGTATTTCAGGTATATCTTTTATAACTACGACACATATGATTACATTCATGCATTTAATAGTACATGTTTATAAATCTGAAATTATTTTTTTGTGTAAAAAATATTTATTTATTTAAACTTAAATTAATTTATTTAATTTTTAATTCAATATTTTTAGATATATTTTAATATTTTTAAATATTTTAACAAAATAATTTTTTATAATATAAAAAAAGGCTGTACTAAAGTAAAAGAAAAAAAATCAAAAAACATGTAATGATTAAAGTAATAACATATATATATATATATTATATAAATTTTGCTAAGAGAACATGGATTGCAACATGGGTTGATTAAAGTATTATAGAGAACATGGATTGCAACATGGGTTGATTAAAGTATTAATATATATATATTCATGACTGTAAAATCATAAATGTGTATGTACAACTGTGGAAGAAATTGATGAGCTACTGTTGAAAACAAAAGAAAAGGAATAAATCAGAGGAATGACAAATGAGCTTAATTCAAATGGTTAATATATATATAACTTAGTGTTGGTTTGCAGGAAAAGTGAAAAACTTTATTGATCTTCACGTTGAATGATATAGGTAATATACACTTATATATGTTTACTTAGGCAAGTACCAGTGATATTAGTTAGAAATCAATTTGCTTGCCAGTTTTGTAAATCTTCATTTAATCCTTAACGCTACAATTTGATTTCTCTTTTACTTTATTTACTTTGTTATGATGAACATGCCTATAACGCATATGTTTCATTTAAAGATGCTTATTGTCACGACCTTAACTTTTCAAATAGCGATCGTGCGGCACTTAGCACGTTCCGTTGCACTAAGTCTGTCTTTCTCAAACGAATTCTCCAAAGAGATTAGAGAGATAGTTTGCAAAGAATGTTTTGTATTACTCTAGAGAGAGTTTATCTTACAATTTCCCAAGATTTCCCAAGTTGATCACAAATGAAAACCAATTGATCTATTTATAGTGTGGCTTCAAGCTTAAGGATATGCCACCACATTCTAGAGATTTTTAAGTCTAGAATATACAAGAGTGTTCTAGGTTTATGTACAATGTGCCACAAGGCTCTAGGACCTTCTAGCCAACTCTAGAGTCTTCTAGGTTTGTCTAGCTCCTTCATGCACGTTCTAGGATGTTCCGTAAGCTTCCAGCGGCTTCTACATCCTTCCCGAACCATCCGGCACGTTCTAGAATATTCCAGTCCATTCTAGCACTCTCCAGTGTGCTCTAGAACATTCTAGGGTCTTCAAACTTGAGTTGAGTCCGTCCAACTCTAGCCCTTTCTAGACTTCTCTAGGTAACTCTAGATCTTTCCATGTAGAAAAGTCTAGGTCCTTTAGGCAAGCACCATTTGTTTTGGATTTCGCGGGGCATTCTGAACGGGACGTGACACCCTCCCCCACTCAAGTTCGCGACGCCCTCATTGCGCCTTCAAGCTTGAACCTCTCGATGTCATCTTTGAATTGCCACAAATATTCCTCAGGTTCCCAGCTTGTTTCTTCATCTGAGGCGTTCTTCCATTTGACCAAGTATTCCCTATAACTTGGTACGCCTCTTCGTCGGATCAAGCGGTCCGCCAAAATTGAGTCCACTTTCCTGTCAAAGGAGGTTACCACTGCGGTAGGCGCCCTCTTGGATTCTCCTCGACTCATATCTTCCTTGTCTCCATGATAAGGTTTTAGCATGCTTACATGAAAAACAGGATATATTTTAAGCTTCGGAGGGAGTTGTAGCTTGTACGACACCTTACCGACTTTTTTAAGGATTGGAAATGGTCCCTCATATTTCCGCACCAACCCCTTATGAACCTTTCGCAAGCTCTTGAATTGTTGGGGCAATAGTTTAACCAGGACCAAATCTCCTTCCTGAAACTCCACCATCCTCCTTTTCTTGTCAGCCCATTTCTTCATCTTTTTAGACTCCTTGTTCAGATAAGCTCGGGCCAACTCCGCCTGTTCATGCCATGCCTTGGCAAACTTGAAGGCAGCAGGGCTCTTCCCTTCATAACTTGTGGCCAAGGCATGGGGAGTCATGGTTTGCTGTCCCATGACGATCTCGAAGGGACTCTTTGCGGTGGACTCACTTCTCTGTAGATTATATGAAAATTGGGCTACGTCCAACAGCTTTGCCCAGTCCTGCTGATTAGCACTCACGAAGTGCCTAAGATATAACTCCAGCAATGCGTTGGCATGCTCTGTTTGTCCATCACTTTGGGGGTGAAAGCTTGTGGAGAAATTCAAGTCTGATCCCAACAACTTGAATAGTTCCGTCCAAAACTTGCCAGTAAATCGTGGGTCTCGATCACTCACGATATTGGATGGAATCCCCCAATGCTTCACAACATGTTTGAGGAACAATCGTGCCGTCTCATCTGTCGTGCAGTCCGTTGAGGCAGGTATGAATGTTGCATATTTGCTGAAGCGGTCAATGACGACAATAATGCTGCCAAAGCCTTCAGATTTTGGCAAGCAAGTGATGAAGTCCATAGAGACGCTCTCCCATGGTCTCTCTGGAATAGGTAGCGGTTCTAACAACCCTCTGGGTGCATGCTGCTCTATCTTGTCCTGTTGGCACATAAGACAAGTTCTTACATAAGCTTCGACATTGTCCCGAAGTTGAGGCCAATAGTAGATAGACTTGATCAAAGCAAGGGTGCGCCTCATTCCTGGGTGTCCAGCCCATAACGAATCATGGCACTCCTTGATAAGCTCTTTCCTTAAGCTCCCTCATTTTGGCACGAAGATTCGATTCTACTTGGAATAGAGTAGTCCGTCACTCAGCCAAAATCGTCTCGTCTTTCCTTCCTTGATGAGGGCAAGGAGGTTTTGGGCAAGGGCATCATGCTCCAACCCTTCTTTGATCCTGTCCAGCAAAGGACTACTTGGCCTACTCAAGGCTGCTAATTCCGCCTTACGGCTCAGCGCATCAGCCACCACATTGGCCTTACCGGGCTTATACTCCAACCTGTAGTCAAACTCCGCCAAGAAATCTTGCCACCGAGCTTGCTTGGGACTCAACTTCTTTTGAGTCTGGAAGTAGCTTGTTGCAACATTGTCCGTCATGATAACAAAATGAGAACCAATAAGTAGTGTCGCCACACCCTTAGGCAATGAATGATAGCTGTCATTTCTTTTTCTTGCACTGTATAGCGGCGTTCAGTGTCATTCAGCTTGCGGCTCTCATAAGCTATCAGACGCCCTTCTTGCATCAATACTCCACCGATGGCAAAGTTTGAGGCATCTGTGTGCAGCTCGTATGTCTTGGAGGGGTCTGGAAGACAAAGCACCGGTTCTTCACTAACGACCTTCTTTAAGTCTTCAAACGAGGCTTGGCATTCACTTGTCCATTCCCAAGCCTTGTTATTTTTGAGCAGGTTAGTGAGTGGGGCTGCTCTCGCTGAGTAGGACTTGATAAACCTTCTGTAGTAGTTCACCAGTCCAAGGAAAGATCTCAACTCGGGAACCTTGGCAGGAGGTTCCCATTCTTGGATGGCTTTCACCTTAGCTCCATCCATCATCAATTTCCCATCCTTTATCCTATGTCCCAAGAACATCACCTCATCTTGGGCAAAGGAACATTTCTCCTTCTTGACGTATAGCTCGTTTTCCCTTAGGACCTCAAACACCTTCTTCAAATGTTCTAGATGTTCTTCCAAAGTCCGGCTATATATCACAATGTCGTCAAGATATACTACCACGAACCGATCGAGGTAGGGATGGAAAATCTTGTTCATAAGAGTGCAGAAGGTGGCAGGTGCATTAGTAAGACCGAATGACATGACAAGGAACTCATAGACACCATACCTGGTTACACATGTAGTCTTGGGCTCATCCCCTTTGGCTATGCGTACCTGGTAATAACCCGACTGCAAGTCTAGTTTTGTGAAGTATCTAGCATTCCCTAATTGATCGAACAAATCGGCAATAAGAGGGATAGGATACTTGTTCTTGACTGTGATCTTATTTAGAGCCCGATAGTCGATGCACATTCGTAGCGAGCCATCCTTCTTCTTTTGAAAGAGTACCGGGGCACCAAATGGGGCTTTGGAGGGCCTTATGAAGCCAGCATCCAGCAATTCGTCAAGTTGCTTCCGCAATTCTGCCAACTCTGAGTTCGCCATTCGATATGGGCTCATTGCTGGTGGCCTGGTGCCGGGTTCCAACTCTATTTCATGGTCCACCTCCCTCCTTGGAGGTAACCGTTTGGGTAATGCCTCCGGCATCACATCCTGGAACTTATCTAGGACAACTTGCACTTCCGTCGGCAAGTTTGGCTTTGGTGACGCCTCCTCATCATCATATTCTTTTAGGATGGCCAAATAACTCTCTTCATCCCTCTTCATCCCTCTTCAACCCCTTCTTGAATTGAAGCGTCGAGAGAGCTTGGGTAGTAGGTCTAGTGGTCCTCTCCGTCGGTACCACATATGCCTTCGCACCATCCATGATGCACATAGAGTTTGAACATGGCACCAAGAAAGCTCTTACCTGGTCCAAGAACTCCATGCCGAATACAATAGAGAAGTCATCCATGGGTACAACTGATAAGTCCACCTGGCCAGTCCAAGCACCAAGACTGACCTTAACTCCGCGAGCAACTCCATGCAATGGTAGTGCTGCCGAGTTAACTGCTTTGAGAGATCCCCCTCCACGGATTACCTTAAGGCTAAGTCGCTTTGCTTCCTCCACTGAAACAAAGTTGTGAGATGCACCTGTGTCGACCAACGCCTTGGCGACCTTCCCGTTGATGGCTACATCTACATACATTAAGCCTTTAGGGGTCTTTAGGGCACTCTGCAATGCACCAAGTAGGCGCAAAGAACCCATCTTTGCACCTTCGTTCGACTCACCTCCATCTTGATCATGCGTGGAGGCAACTAAGGCACTCAAGGCCTTCCTCTTCGGACATTCTCGTGCCCAATGCGGTCCATCGCATATGAAGCACGTTATGCAGGGCTTCGAGGCACTCCGATCCTCCTTTTCCTTCCCCTTGTCTCGTGGCTTGAATGAGGAGCTATCCTTATGATTTTTGGATCCCTGACTTTCGGCATGGCCTCCCCCACTCTTTCCTCCACCAAAATTTTTATCCGTGGCCTTTGAGCTCTCCTTGTTGGTGGAGTAATCAATAAAGCTTTCCGCAGTCGCAATGGCCAAAGATAAGTCTTGGACACCACGTCGCTTAAGCTCGAGATTAGGCCATGATTGAAGCCCATCCATGAACAAGAATAGGGCATCCTTGTCAGATGTGTCAGGAACATCAAGGCAGTAGGGTTGTGAACTCCTTCACGTAGTCCCTTATACTACCCGTTTGCTTTAACCGTCGCAATCGTCCTCTAGCTTCCTCTTCAGCATTTACGGGGAAGAACTGCATTTTGAACTCCCTTTTGAAGTCATCAAAGGTATCAATTGTGCAAACCCCTCGTTCCACATCTCCATGCCTCCGTCTCCACCACAACATCGTAGTGTCGAATAAATACATGGCTGTAGTTCGGATTTTGCTGGCATGGTCCGTTATGCCAGTAGCCTCAAAGTATTGTTCCAGCCCCCATAGGAAGTTCTCAACTTCCCTAGCGTTCCTAACGCCATTGAAGGTCTTGGGCTTGGGAACATCCACTCTCTTAGCCTCAATGACAGTGGCTGTGCTAGTTCCCGCGGCCATAGCCCGCTTACATAGAGCTAGATTGCCACTTATGTCCTCCACTCTAAGCAAAACATTAGCAAGTTCTCTTTGGACAAGATCCCTTACCTTGGCAAGTTCAGTTTTTAGCCCATCAATCTCTTGCCTTAGTCCACCGTCTAGCTCATTGAGGGACATCTTAACCGCTGCATGGATCTCCACATCCTTGGCCTCCAAGCCATTGCAATGTTCCTCTAAGTTGTCCACCAGGTCGAACATCTCCCCTAAGCTGTCCTGCACACTCCCAACTCGTGCCTCCAAGCTAGAAAGCATGTCTTTTGACTTGGCTCGAGATTCCTTCGATGGTTTCCAAACATCCTAACGTCCACGTTCCATAGGTGGAACATCAACGCTTGCTGTAGATGGAGCAACGTTCTTCATTATGCCAAAGTTAGAAATGCTTCAACCGAAAGCTTTGATACCAAATGTCACGACCTTAACTTTTCAAATAGCGATCGTGCGGTACTTAGCACATTCCGTTGCACTAAGCCTGCCTTTCTCAAACGAATTCTCCAAAGAGATTAGAGAGATAGTTTGCAAAGAATGCTTTGTATTGCTCTAGAGAGAGTTTATCTTACAATTTCCCAAGATTTCCCAAGTTGATCACAAATGAAGACCAATTGTTCTATTTATAGTGTGGCTTCAAGCTTAAGGCTATGCCACCACATTCTAGAGATTTCTAAGTCTAGAATATACAAGAGTGTTCTAGGTTTATGTACAATGTGCCACAAGGCTCTAGGACCTTCTAGCCAACTCTAGAGTCTTCTAGGTTTGTCTAGCTCCTTCATGCACGTTCTAGGATGTTCCGTAAGCTTCCAGCGGCTTCTACATCCTTCCCGAACCATCCGGCACGTTCTAGAATATTCCAGTCCATTCTAGCACTCTCCAGTGTGCTCTAGAACATTCTAGGGTCTTCAAGCTTGAGTTGAGTCCGTCCAATTCTAGCCCTTTTTAGACTTCTCTAGGTAACTCTAGATCTTTCCATGTAGAAAAGTCTAGGTCCTTTAGGCAAGCACCATTTGTTTTGGATTTCGCGGGGCATTCTGAGCGGGACGTGACATTATGCTCTTAAACAACTATCTTACTAAGTGGAGTTTAATGATTTGATAATTGTAATATTTGTTTTAGAATTTGCTAAGTTGATTTGATTTAAGTGACATATATTTTGAATCATCTAGTTAGGATATTCATTGTTAAATCTATTCTAGAACACACGCATGTACTTGTATTTTTGTGCTAACCCTTTTTGCAGCTGATTCGTGAATATATCTGATTGGCTGAAAGCTCATTGGATTGTTGGTCTGGAAACCGCTCAAGCTAACACTAGAAACTGTAAAAACAAAGTAGATGCTTATAAGTAAAGTACATTGGGGCAGTATCCTAGGGTGGGTAGCATAAGACTGAGTCTGTACTTGAACATTTGATTTTCATAATGGAGAGATAGATGGTCCGGTGGACTAGTGGTTTTCTTCTTAGGTCATGGTTGTGACCTAGTTTGTTTCCACCTAAAAATATCGTGTGTTATTATTTTATTTCCACACTTTATTCTTACACGCGATTGCATAACTCACCATTCTATTTAGATCATTATATTATAAATTGATAAAAATTTAAAATAATCTATTCACCCCTCTTTAGGTTAATTAGGTCCATATCTTATAAACTTTCACTATCAAAGAAAAAAAGGCTTGGAGATCATGAAATAATAACCTTAATTGAAGGTTGTAGTGCCATCCTTGATAGAAAACTACCACAAATCTAAAAAATCTAGGTAGTTTTGACATCCCTTAAACTATTGGGAATATCCGTTTTGAAAATTATCTGTCTTCAAGAAATTGGGGGTTGGCAAAACTAAACCCACTTTAATAACACTACAGATGGCAGACAGGTCAATTAAAAGATCCTGAGGTGTGGTAGAAGATTTGATAGTAAAATTAGACAAATTCATCTTTTCGACAGACTTCATTATGCTAGACATGAAAAATGATCGTGATATTCCTATCATATTTGGTGTCCATTCTTAGTAATTGGAAGAGCACTTATTAATTTACAAAAAAAGGTAAACTTACAATGAGAGTGCAAGATGAATAAGTAATGTTTAAAGTTTTTAAAGCATTTGAACCCCCTAACATTGATAGTGGTAATGAATACTTAAGGATAGATGTTACTGAATGTGGATACAACTTAAGAGAATCTGTTGAGTCACCCACACTTAAGATTGGTATACGTGATGCTATGAATAAGGACATAAACTCACCAAAAAATAACTCAACTTGTTTTAACTTTGAAAGTATGACATCGAAGGTTGATATTATAGACTATGTGAAATTTTTTTAGGATGTGCATCTCATGTGTATATCAAAGGCGATTATGGAAAATTATGAGATAGGATCTAAGCTCAAACCATCAATTGAAGGGTCAACAAGTTTAGAACTCACACTTTTACCCTTCCATCCCCAATCAAGTATGAAAGTGAAAAAGTCCAATGGAGGGATTAAAAGGCTCTTAGAAATACATAAATTGGACGAGTCACGGTGAAGTGCTTATAAGAATGCCAAAAAATTCAAAAAGAAAACAAAAATATGGCATGAGAAGAGAATTGAGCACCATTTTTGCAAGCCAGAACATAAAGTATTATTGAACAAATCAAGACTCAAACTATTTCCATGCAAACTAAAAAGTGATTGGACACAAAGGGATGTGCCTTAGGACTTGATATGACCGTCTAGTCAAGGATGTTAAAGGTGATGCTGGTTGGAAGGCAACCCAATGTTATTTTACTTGTATTTTTATTGTTTTTCTTTTGTAGGTGAGTAAATGTGTAAAGCAATGACACAACAAGAATGAAAATTTCACCGACAGATGTGGTGTGCCACGATTAAGGGAGTTTTCTTTTCTTTTACCTTTTCATATTTATATGTGCACATTGGGGACAATGTGTAATTTAAGTTTGGGGGAGAAAACTTCATTCTCTACATTAGTATTTAGTATGAATTTTAACTTTTTAAGGAATTTTTTTTGGATGTTTTTAATCATGATTTGAGTAGAAATTGATAAATATATGAAAACTAAATACATGCATGCTTGATATGAAACATATGAACTCAATGATAAAAATTGTTTGTCATGATTAGGATAAGGAATGTAACATATTTGTTAAGATATTTACATTAATCATGCGATATTCTTGCTAGTTTTGATTGAATTGATTCAAATTTTTATACACATGTTCATGATTGATTTTGATGTTCTTATTGAGAGAAAATTTGTAGTGAGTTATGCAAGATGATGAGATCTACCAAGTTTTAGAATATATTTGATAATCCTTTGAGGCAAAATTCTAAATAGTAATTAGCAAGAGAAATGATTTAGGCCTTATTTGGATCGATTGATCATTTCAAGCTAACCATTGTTAATATCTTTAGTCACTCATTTGATCCTAACAAAGAACCATTCATATCTTTAAGCCATATTTTATGCCTAACTAATAAGCATTACCTTTATCTTTGCATCTTTAGCTTGTATGAAAAAGAAAAAAATGCAATCATGTGATATGCTATAGAGTAAAGTGAAATGTAATGCACTTAAATAAAAAAGAACAAAAGAACAAAAGAAGAAGCAAAACTCAACACAATTATCCCTATAAAGAGAAAGAAAATAGAACTGAAAATAAGTTTGGGGCGTTGTGAAGTTACAATAAAAAATAAAAAAAGATGTGAATAAAAGAATATGAAAAGAATGACATAGAAGAATGCACTAAAATATCAAGTAAAAACTCAATTGCAGTTAAAAAGTGCATGATGAACAAAAATAAAACTAAGGTGTGGAAATAGCCTAAATGTCTTCATTTATCAACCACACACCTAAGCCTTACATTAAAACCATGTAAAGTCCTTATTGATCTTTAACTAAGTGCATATTTACATTAGTGGAGAGAGATGTGAAAAATAGACTTATGAGACTTGTTTTAAGATTGAATTGATTAGCATTCTCATATAGGTTGGTTTCATGAGTGCATTGGATGATATCATATGTAGCACACACAAGAATCAATTTTTCAAAAACCTTGCATATCATTATATTGATGGGACGTTGATTGATGAATATGTGAACCTCCTTATCATAGGATTGTACGACCTTTGAGAGGGATAATTTTTGTGAAATATGCATGTACTAATAGAAGTATATTTATGAATATACTACCCATGTTTATTTTATTTAGTTATACTTGGCTTTACTTGAGGACAAGCAAAGAGTTGAGTTTGGAGATGTGATGACTCTATGAAAGTAGAGTCATTAGTGTATTTTTTTTACTTAATATTTACTTATTTTATTCAATAAATAGTATTTTTGAGGTCAAAAATATTAAAATATAAACATTTTAGTGAAAAGGGGTGAAAATATAAGTTTTGGAATTTTTTGAGATTTTTTATGAATTTTTAACGCAGTACCAATCATGAGCTATCACGTGTCTTGCCACACAAGCATAAGAGCTGACTGGGTAAGCCATGTAGATGCCACGTAAGAAGGGATTGTGAATAACGTTACGCAATGTGTGAGGAGGACGAATTGCTCACCACGTGTCAGCATGACGTTCAATCCGAGTTCGGAGATTAGTCAACCTGCCTTGTCATGTGTCTCCATGCCATTGCTCTGCACATTCCACTTGTGTGCCAAGCCATCCATTTCTTCAAATCACATTTCGTCGTATGACGCTAACTCAACGAGCGTTGACTCTGATCGATCTCCCCTACCATGCGTCGTTCTCTTATTTTCCAATAAATTCCTTGTGCCAGGTATCGTGCTGTGATTGACTAACATTGTCAATTTTGCTTGTTTTTATCTTAGCCTTTGATCTGACGGTACAAATCGCACTTGATCTATACTTAAGCCTCTAATCACCCCATAAACCCTAAGGGACCAACATTAGCATAATTTTGGTCAATTTTTGGAGCTAAAAAGAGAGAAAATGCAAAAAAATTCAAAAGGGGAGACAATTTTGGTGGAGATTCAAAAGAAGATTAACACTACAATTTAAGATATTGATTGTATTTCTTATTCTACTATTTTCTTTATCAATTTTTATCTCTTCCTTTAAGAAAAATATGAGTTTTATGAACACAATTATGTGTAGTTAATTTATTAATCTAGGGATCTTATGAACCCAATTTTCACTATGTGATGATCTAATATTTTACGACAATTATAAATTAAAATATATTATATTATTTAATCTGATTTTTATGTTATTAATTGTTTGACCAATAATATATCTATATATGCAATTAAATAGATTTAAGATAATTATTTAATTGTTTGTCTTGATTAAATAACATGCATAGTTTTTAGGCAAAGATGTATGATTCTTATGTATGTGATCTATAATTGATGAACTTAATTAGTAGTATGTAATTTATTAGCACGAGAGTGTGATTAAATTAATTACTATATGATGTATAGTTTACTTGAGAAAAAAATATATGCTAGGTTAGATTCAATTGATCATGTAATGAATTGATAATTATATTTGAGGGATTTTAGTGATTCACATGTTTAGAAAATTGGGGGATTAAATATTCTTAGATATTTTCTTATATATTTTATTAGTTACTAAATATGATTTAATTAATTATTGCTATTTATTTTTAGTTATTTTAATTTTGCTTATTTAAAATATAAAAATACAAAAAAATTTGATTTTTAGTTTTTTTAGTTTTAAAAATTAATTTCTAATAAAATAATCTCTGTGAGAACGATATTTTTTTATATCATTATATTACTTTTTGCGATACATATACTTATGTATTTATTACACACACTCTGTGTGTGTCGATCAATTGACAATAATTTATCGAGGCAATCTTTAAAAGCAAAAGAGAGTTTCAAAAAAAGGTAAAATGAGTAAAAAATGCTTTTAAAGACTCAAAAATAGAAAATTTTTTATTATAAGAGCGAGAAAAGACAAAAAATGTTAAAAATACTCGTCATTAAGATGATGCTTAGTTAACATAAATTAGAACGGTAATAAAAATGATTATGTACATTCCCTTATTTGGTTTGACTATTAACCTGTAATGGAATATAAAACATTCTAATAATAGCGAGAATGCTAATTCTTCTTACACCTTTTATGAATAAATTTTATTTTTTTGCACATTTATATAATTATTTAATAGTTTTTCTCATATGATTTCATTTAGAAGTCAAGAATGTTATTTTATTTATTATTTTATAAATTTTATTTATGTATTATAATTATTTTGATTTAACTAACATAATAATAACAATAATATTTTTATTGAATTTTCATTCATATAATTCCCATATGTTTTCATTATAAGAAATAAACATGACCTAAAATTGCATATGTTGGTCACATCGAAAAATTACATTGAATTAATTTTTTTTTAAATATAGGTATTATTAAGATACTAATTTATAATAAATATAAAAAAATATCAAAAATAAAATTAAAATATTACTAAAATAACAAATCCATATATATACCTTAAATACAAAAAAATTACTTTCTAAAGAATTAAAATACTCGCAAATAACTTAATGGAAAAATATCTTAGAGGTTTTGTAACTTTTAACAAATGAGCACATTAGTTTTAAATTATTTGATCAAGTATTAGAATTTTCTTAATTTTAGACACTTGAGTTATGTATTATAAGTCTTGTTATAGTGCTTAATTTTTATAAATAATGTGATTATATAATGTTTAATTTAAAAATAATGGGATTAAAATTTTAATAAAAAAAACTATAATATTTGTTTAAAATTAGTGGATTTATTATCTAATAACTAATACCATAATTATGTGATAAGTGGATATTCTTAAAAAAAGAAAAACCTCTTGTAAAAAAGGGCCCAAACCCTAACTCTATCACTCTCTCCTACGGTGATCGTCTTTACCAGTCCAAGATGGCCAGAGCCAAACCCTACCCACAGCAAGCAAGCAAGCATAGAGATGTTCCCGAAGCCGAGTTCACAATTGATCAGTAGCTCGTTCCAGAGGCTGCTGTCAATAGCTATCTCTCATTCTCCCGTAAGTATAGTGTAAATCCTTTTGGCATTGTTTTCTATTGGCAGATTTGGGAAATATTTGCTTGGACCTTCTGACATCTGGGTTTGGCTTATCTTATTATCTTAAAAGTCCTTATCTGGTTAAAGTAAAAAATGAAGCTAATCTGTTCGATTATTTGACCAACTTAGCAGCCCATGAATTTGTTACTGAAAAGATGGTTGTGTTTTTTTTCTTTCATAGTACTACAATTAGAATTCAAAGCTTTCTTTGCGACATAATATGTTACCTTTTTTTATTTATAATTTTCATCATTGGTGCTGCTGCCGCAACAAATTTTGTGAAGTTTTTTTTTTTAAAAAAAATTAAATTTTATTCTTAAGTAACTGTTAAATCACTTTGATTGATATTTGCTTCTGTTCCCTGCGGAAAGTGGAGTATATTGGTTGCTGTCTTTTTGTTTTTGTAAGTTGCTTATTTGGATGGCAAATGTTTTTTTAACGTTAGAATCTTGCAACTCTTTTTCTAAATGGTTAGTTGCAACTGAATATACTCAAACCGACTTCTGACTTTACTGGACATCTTAGGAAATAAGGTCAAGGCTATTCAGAGACTGAGAGATCTTTTGACAACTAAGCTGCTCGTCTGCCACTGGCCAATTTTTCTGCTGTCAAGGTAACTCGAGATGCTTTCTACTGCACCTTTAATTTTATTTTGTTTAATTAAAGTTGCAGTGCAACTGTTGCCCTGCCGGCTTCGACCACGTGTTTGAAATCTTTCCATCTTTTGGTTCACCATTTTCCTTTCATTGATATATGAGTGCATCACTTTGCATCTTTGTATAAATAGTCCAGAGAAATCTGCGATATGATTTGGCACATAACTGTTGCAATTCTGTTAGTCATTCTCGATATTCTCTTGTAATATAAGGTAAAAATCCTAGTTATTTCTAGTTCTCTTATTTTAATTTATTTTTAAGTTACAGTTGCAGTTTCTGCAATTCTATTAGTCATAATTGATTCATTATCAGTTAATTGACAGCTGAAGAGGAAGAAGAATGGAGCATAATCATGGTGTTGCTTATTCAAATATTTTGGATGAAGCAATGGGCTCCATTGTTGGTCGTGTGGTGGTGGTCGAAGACTCAGTGGAAACTAGTGCAGCATTTCTACTTCACCACCTAATCAAACGCTTTCTCTTTGCTTACTCTGGCTCTGTCGTTATTTTCATTGCATTCGCTCATCCTTTTATTCACTACGATCGCATTCTCAAAAAACTAGTATGCTTTCTATCACACTTGTATATACATTTAAGTATTTTCTTTTTTGAGCAAAAAAGTTAAGAATTTTCATTGTTGTTCTGTTCTTTTAGGCATTGTGGATTCTAAGATGTGCTTTAATATGTGATGAGAATTACTTATTTGACATTTTTATTGTTACAGGGTTGCAACTTAGTTGTTCAAAGGGACAATAACAGATTCTTATTCTTTGATATGTTTGCATCAGGTGAGAGAATTAATGTACAAGTGGTTCTTGCCAAACATTCTTTTAACAGTTACTGTTTAATCAGTTGATTATAGACCAGCTTAACAACTTATCAAAGCTTTTTGGACTATATTGTAGCTATGTAGAAATTAGATGCTTACTTCAAGAGCTTTGTTATGTTTTAAATCTTGGTTGTGTTTTATGATATGAATCAGCATATTCTCAAACACTATAATGTTTCCTCTCTCATTTATTGTCTGATAAAATTAAAATAATGTTATAATAGAGAAAGTTATAACTTCTATGGAAGCACTCTATGATGATTTTACTTCGCTGTTATATCTGTTTGATGAGATCTTTTCATCATTTAGATGGTGTTCAAGGAGAATCTGTTGAAAATAAACTTGCTGTACTGTATGCAAAGATCCTTAAAGCCATAAGTGGCTTACCCCAAGAGAGCAAGAGTTCTATTACTGTAATCATAGATGATGTTTCTCTCATGGAGGTGTCTGCCAAGGGATCCACAAATCATGTCTTGGATTTTGTGCATTACTGCCACACCTTAACATCTGAATTTGTAAGATGAATTAACTTTTGCTTCACAGTCCCTAGATAACTCACTTCCGTTTCTCTTGCTGTCTTATTCCCCTTCTAATATTCTTTTTTCTTGTGATAGGGTTGCTCTCTGGTTATGCTTAATCACCATGATATCTATTCTTGCATAGAGAGACCAATACTTATTTTACAAATGGAGCATCTTGCAAGCATTCTGATAAAGGCAGAACCTCTAGCGACTGGCTTGGCCAAAGATGTTAATGGACAGGTGTTATTATTATGTTGAAACATTAAAATGTCCTGTTGATATTTGTTAGATTATGTTGATTCTTGGATTTTACTCTTTTAACCTGATAGGTAGAGGACATAACCAGTTGATTATATATATATATATATTTGTATTTGATGCATTGATCTTTTAGACTTTTTGTTTTACAATTTTTTTAGATGGTGAAGCCTAGCCTAACATAAAGTAGGCACTCGTATTCCCTGCCTTCATTATTTATTTGGTTTTCCTAGGCTAAACGAATATAAAAAATGAAATATGTGGCATTAATATTTAGTGCAATACTTCTCCTTTTAAAGGCCATACATATTATTTCTTTTCAATTGTCTTGCTCTTTTTGCTGATTAACTGATTAACCGTTGACTTACTGTGGTTGGCCTTTTGGCCTGCTAGATAAATTCACTCTACCATTTTAAGTTAGGTCACACCGTTGTACTATTTGATCTAAGAAAGCCGTTTACTTGCTAGTTGTGTTTCAAGAAACCCATTTATAACTGCTCTTTTTTCTTCAAACTGGATATGGATAACATGAAGCAGCTGAATTCAAGAAGAATTTATAAATATAGAGTAGTGTTATATGGATCAAGTGATATGTTAGATATTGGGTAGATATAAAGTTGGGATTTGGAATGTTGAAGTGGTTGTAGGATCACTTACTAATAGAGGGTTAGTTAGATTTTGGTATGTAGATTGATGTATGAATCCAGTTGTCATGAGAAAACAACAAAAATAACACTTTTAAACTGGTAACTACACAAATAACATCCCATCTCATATTTTCACTATTAAAAAAGGCTTGGTATACTATTTAAAATTTAACGTCATTCAAATTGAATTACGATACCATTTAGATCCATTCAATATTAAACGCTATCTAATTTGACCTTATTCAAAGTTATTGGGGTTCTATTTTTTTCATTATAAGTTTTTGAGATGTTATTTTTTTATAATTTCCAAACTATTTTTGATAATTTATAATGTCCCTATGTTTGTTTGTTTGTTTGTGTGTTTTGCAGTTGACAGTTTTGAACAGGGGCACTTTGGATGGACAAGTAAGGTCAAGAAACAAAACGTGTACTTTTCACTTCAAAATCAAGGAAAATAGTGTTGACTATTTCTTTCCAGGGAGCAAGACTTGAGGGGATCCTATTGTTTGTACAGGGATATTAATGATCCATGCATTAGTTTGGTGTTATTGTCCATTTGGAATGAATCCTTTTTGTTTTACTGCCGTAAGATTGTGTGCTTGTGATTAATTTTTGACATTATTGATCCATTAGTGTACGTGATTAATTTCAAAATTAATAATCCATGATTTAGTTTGGTGTTATTGTCCAATCAATAAAATGGGGGGTATTTTGGAATTTTCATATATCATAAGTTTTAGATTCATTTTTATAACTAATAATAGAAAAACTAATGAGATGTCAAAAGTGATTTATTTAATAACTATAATTTTGATGTAAAATATAAATGATAATAGTTTAGTAGATAAATACTTGCAAATACAAAAATGAAAAAAATTAATTGTTTAAAGCGAAATTGACCCTTTTATAATAGATATAGATATCAAAATTAATGATCCATGCGTTAATTTGGCGTTATTGTTCCTTTGGGATGGATTTTTTTTTATTACCAGCTGTAAAAATGTTGACTTTATTGCTGTTCTTTATTTATATATACGTGTATTATTGTCCAATCATTAAAATGGGGGTATATTTTGAGATTTTCATTTTTCAAAGCCAAATTGACTCTTTTATAACACAGATATACTTTTATTTGGGCAAAAGGTTAATTTAGCTACTAATTGATAGGAACCTATTAACACCATATTTAAAACCCACAAACCTAAATTGGTTTAAAAACTTCAAAGTTATCCTAAAAAATCCAACTATAACTATAAATTAAGATAGATTCCAAAAGACTAATATATAAATTATAGCATTCATTTTGATTTTATCAATATTACTCACAAAAATTTAATGATGATAGAAGGTCATAAAGTTTTCAAAAGAGGAAAACTTTCAATTTTGATATAAATTAAATGTATATTAATATATGAATTCTTTTTATCAAACAGACGATTACAACTATTTAAAGCAAAGATAATAACTATTTTGATCAAAGATATCTCTAATAAGAAATAACACTAATACATGATAACAATGAAAAAGATAACAATAAAAAATATAAAACATTAATCTAACTAATAAAAGAGTAAAAAAATTTTTTTTTTTTAAATATAATACAAATCAGAGAAGACCTTTTTGATCTTATAAAATTAAATGACACTTTGAGATATAGGTCTAATTAAAACGTTATCGATATTCCTTGATTCTCATCACCAATATTGTTTTAAATTTTTTAATTTTAATAATTTTTTGTTTTAATTTATTATTTTTATTATTGTAATGTCTTTTAATTAATTATTAAGATAAAAATTGGTTAATTTAATAAAAAAAATTAAAATCTTATCCACCACATTTGAAATTATAAGAATGTAACGTGAATATGATATGAAGTTATAATTTTACCTGTGTCGTGCTTGTAATAACTTTCTAATCAAATTTGAATTTTTTTGACTGAAAATTGAATTATCTTTTAATATTACAAGCAATTAATTAAAATAAAAAAAATTAAAAATAACATATTAAAGATTTTCAATTAATATTAATAGATAAATGAAATTTTGCTTTTTTTATTTGTCCCGCATTATATTCTTTCAAAATATAATAACTTTAATTTTAATATTTCTCATTTTTAATCAGTTTTCAAACCAAACTTAATAAAATTAATATTTTGTTCATTCAATTTAATTTCATCGATATTAATATTTTCATTAAGCTTTTTTGATTTCGCGAACCAAATATTAAAGGGATGTATATCCCATTTATACAAACAAATATGATTTTTTTCCTCTCTGTTTTTTTTTTTTATTTTTTTTATTTTTTGTTTTTTTTAACTTTTTCACTAAGAAGAATTGCATTAAACTAACAGGTATAACTTCCAAGTAGCTACCTTAGCAGGAGAAAATAAATAAATAAGTAGCTAGGGTGTCACGGTTAATCAGTGTTAGTTTTATGTTTTGGTATTAATAGTAGGATGTTTACATGTTAGTTCATGTTTAATTTTTTTTTTATGTTTTTATTAATAATAATAATAAATAATAATATTTTTAATGATATGAAAAAACTATTAATTAATTTTGGTTAAATTTTTTATATATCCTATTGTGTCATCTTAACCCGCTTAGTAGCTCAGTTAATAAAATCCTTCAACTTTTATGTTCAATGGTTTTGAGTTATGTTATCCGGATTAATATCATAAATATCTCGAAGTTTTGAGTTATTTTTAAAAATAATTATAAGGTTTTAAAAAATTCAAAAATACTATTGAAATATATCGTAAGTTAAATTTAACGATAATAAATAGTAACATTTCTATGTAAGAAGAAAAATAAACCAATAAATAGTAGACATAAAATAGAAGACATTTCATGATATTTTTTACAAGAAATGGTAATAAGTAAAAAGAAATTTAAAAAAATTTAAAAAATAAAATTAAATCTTAGAGAAAGAATAGAAGCACCAATAAAAATAATATTACTAGGTGACAAATTAATAAATAGGAAAGATGTCTTACTAGGAATGATCTATCGTAACTTAAGATACCAAAAGTTAAAATTTACAACATATCTTAGATTTGCTATTAATATTAATGATAAAAATCTAAAACAAGTATTAAGTCTAGCTTATGAATTTGAAATAGAATAATTAATAAAAGAAGGAAATCATCCATTTTATATACATTATCTAGTAGCATATTTTTTAACAAATAGTCACAATAGTTCAATATACGTATGGACAAAATGAATTTATAGAAATAGATAAAACTTTTAAGGAACTTGGACAAAATGAATTTACAGTTGGATGTGAAGACTACATTCCTTCACGGAGACTTAGACGAGAAAATATACATGTACCATCCAGAAGGTTTCTCAGAAAGAGGGAAGAAGAATATGGTGTGCAGACTTAAGAAGAGTTTGTATGGCCTGAAACAAACCCCGAGATAGTGGTACAAAAAGTTTGATAGCTTCATGCACATGGAAGGTCTCCAGAAGTGCAATGTCGACCACTGTTGCTACTTCAAGAGATATAGATCCAGTTATATCATTTTACTACTTTAATGTTGATGATATATTAGTAGTAGGTTCAGATATGGATGATATCAGAAGATTGAAGCAACAATTGTCAAAAGAGTTTGACATGAAAGACTTGGGTCCAACAAAGAAGATTCTTGGAATGCAAATCACAAGAAATAAGAAGAGAGGATCCTTGTAGTTATCTTAGGCAGAGTACATCAACTGTGTTTTGCAAAGATTCAACATGGACAATGCTAAGCCAGTTAGCACACCCTTGGCCAATCACTTTCACCTATCCAAGGATCAGTCCCCTCAGACAGAGGAAGAGAGATAATTCATAGCTAAGGTTTCTTATGCCTCAGCCATTGAAAGTTTGATGTATGTGATGGTATGTATGAGACTAGACATTGGCCATGTAGTGGGAGTTGTAAGTTAACAGATTTATGTCAAATATAGGGAAAACTCATTGGGAAGCAGTTAAATGGATTTTGAGATAAATACAAGGTACCATAAAGAAGTGTTTGTACTTTGTAAAAGATAGTTAAAAGTACAAGGCTACATAGACGTAGACTTTGGAGGTGAAGTTGATCACTGGAGAAGCACCACCGATTATATATTTACTGTTGGAATTATAGTTGTTAGTTGGATGTCACAGATATAGAAGATTGTCACTCTATCCACTACAGAGGCTGAGTATGTAGTAGTGACTGAAGCTAGTAAAGAGTTGATATGTCTTCAAGGTTTGTTAACTGAACTGAGATTCAAACAGGAGAAGAATGTTTTGCACAATAATAGTCAAAGTGCAATACAATTGGTGAAGAATTTAGCATTTCATTCTAGAACCAAGCATATTGGGTGATAACTGTATTTTATATAGTTATTTTCATCAATTTTATTAATGATAATTGCTATGTTCTTGACATTTTTGTTTAATTTTAGTTAAATAAATTAATATTTACCTTTTATGTGTTAAGAAATACATTTTTAATAAAATTAAATAAATTGTATCGAAAATGTTCTTAAATAACAAATTTGTTTCCAAAAATATAATTTCAAATAAAAGAGTAATTAATTGCAATTTATGAAAGTTTAAAATATAATTAAAATTAAAATTGGGCTTAATTTTAATTATTAAAAGTTTAAAATTTAATTTAAATTACAAAAAGGGCTGTATTGCAATTAATCAAAAGTTTAAAATGTAATTTGAAATATATTTGTGGGTGAAAATATAATTAATAAAAGTTATTTTTCTTCGCAGGAGAGAAGTTCCACGCGTCAACATCCACGCGTACAACGTGGTCCGTCCGATCAAAGCGTAAACGGTCAGGATTGGCGCGTGTAGATTAAACCCGACCAAGGAGAATGGGTGCAGGATTTATTCCATCGTGCGGCTCGGCGTGCCAGTGGGGCCCACCTGTCGCGCAGGCCGGCGTGTAGGGTGGGACCCACGTGTCGGTTACACGTCTGCCAAAGGGAGTTGTTCTGTGCGGCTGAACCACGTGCAATCGTTCCTCCATCGAATTAAAGTCTTCCACGTGTCCCAATTTCCCCTTGAACGAATCATCAGCGGACGCGTGGCACATATCGGTGAACGCAAAAGCGCAGAACAACGCCCCAATCCCGTGCATATCGGTAAATAATCAACGAATCATCTCGCACGCGTTCCAGCCGTTGCCCAACATTGCGCGCGCCCCAATCCCGTGCGACAAGTCTGTGTGCGCCCATTCCCTTCAACGAATGAGATGCTGCCACGTGTCCCACTAATTGTGTCCGCGAATTAGAACGCGACACGTGGCAGCGTGGGAGAAAATAAAAACAGAAACGCGCAACATCTCTCCACTCACTTTTTCAATTCCATTTTCGATACAATTTTTGTCCCCCACGCGTGTAATTTATTATTTTTGCCACACTTCCCTGTCCCCCGCGTGTATTAAATTTTAATATTTTATTGATGTATTTTTTAGCTATAAATAGGTGATAAGATGATAAGTTTTGAGAGGTTTTTTGGAGTTTTGGGTAGAGTTTAATTTTCGTGTGTTGCTCGGTTTTGGACGACAAAACACGCAGAAGCCATATTTTGGCTTTTGTTGTGTTTTGCGTGTGCCAAATATTTGTTCTAAGTGTTGTTTTAATTTTATTTCTGCTTCTTCTTATTTTTCTGTAGTTCTTGTAATTTTAATTTCTAATTTATGAAGTAATTTAATTTTTCTAGGGTTGCATTTGATCTAAATTTATGAAGCTTGATTTTAATTATTTTTGATAGATTTATAAGACGTTCGATTTGTTCGTTCTATTTTGTGCTTAATGCTTTTTGATTATTTACGAATCTTATCAAAACGATCTGTGGCACATAAATAAACTTGAGAAAGGCATTTGTGTGTATATTGCTCGTAAATAGAATGACATGTATGATGAAGGATAGGAATATACCCTAATTGTATGTGTGGCCATTTGAAAACTTAGAACTTAATGAATCTTATTAAATTTAATTCTCATAGAGATATAGGGAATTAATTTAACGAGGTGTGTTTATACGGAGCTCGGAAGAGATGTATGAATAATAAAAAAAGAAGTTTTCGGTTGACAAATTAAATGTACTAAAAAATATAAATCAAAAGAAAATAACATGATTTGAGTGGATTAATTTGGTGAAAAAAATTGCAATCCTAGATTTCTTTTATTTTCTTATGTTACTTTTTTATTAATCAATGATTGTTTTGGATAAAATCAGAGAGATACAATTTTAGTACTCGACAAACTATAGTAACAAATCTCCGTGGGATCGATTTTTACTTACAAATCTTATTACTTGTGACAGTGTATACTTGCACGAGTTTGTGTGTTGAAAACCACACAACATTGGGCTTCATTATCACTTCATCAGATCTCTATTGGAAGATGATGTGTTAATACTGGAGAAGATTCAAGGAAGCAAAAATCCAGCGGATATGTTGACAAAGGTGGTGACTATTGATAAACTAAAATTATGCTAAACTTTAATTGGTCTGCTAGAGTATCAAGACTAGAAAATCTGCTGCATTGATTGAAGTGTGAAGATAGATTGAAATTAATCTTCAAGTAGGAGATTGTTGAATAATTGACCTTAATTCAAGAAGCAAATTAAGGAGCAAATTAAGGAACAAATCAAGAAGCAAATCAAGGCTTAATTCAATGAGCAATTCAAGGAACCCTTTGAAATTTAAGGAGTGAATCTCCCTATAAATAGATATATAATTGTAATTAATTTATAAATCAAAATATCATTTCAATTGAAAGAAAAAGCTTAGAGAAAAAGACTTTAGTAAGAGAAAATTAAGAGCAATTTTCATGGGAGTAATTAGGTTGTGAGTTGTGAGTGCTGTAAACACCTTGTATAATTTATTTGTTTTCAGTAAAAAGATCTGCAGTAGGTTCAGAGATTTCAACAAAATTAGCCGAACTCCGTTAGCAATTTTGTGTGTTATTTTGTCTATTTTTGTTTTCTCATAAATTTGACTTATCGAGAATTTACGTAATTTTTCAATAATATGAAGTGGGAGATGAGTAGGTAATGTTTGATAATGTTTATCTTCAACTTTAGTTATTATAAATTTAAATAATTATAACTTCAATTACTTATTTTGATAACATTAAATATTTAGACTAAAGTAGCATGATTTTTGTTTTGTTTTTCATGTGTTGGAATTGGTAGAATTATGTTTTTTTATTACTTAGACCTCGCTTTGTAACGAGTAACAATTTTAAATTCATTTTTCTTGTGGTTGCAATTAGTTTTCTATTTTGTAATTAATTTAGAAAAATTAAAAATTTGTTTGATAAAAAATTTTGTTTTCTTCTTTTATTTCCTCTTAGTCACAACAAATAAGAAGCAAAGTTAATCAATTAAAAGAAAAATGGAAATGGAAATAAGTTCCTGGTTTTAAACTTGAAAATGAATTAGATACCAAAACAAAACTCATTTTAAAAATATGAGTTCAAGAATTGGATCTTGAAAACAAAATTGGTTACAAAATACTCTTTGAAATCCTTTTATTTCATCAAAGGGATACGTCATTTTTGTTAAACACTAACCCCACGTTTGGTTGGACGGAATGGAGGGCAGAATGGAATCGGATTACTAAAGGAGGCGGAATCACAATTCCTTCTCCCCCCTTTAGGAATGATGATTCCATTCCTGATATAAAATTAGCGTACCAATTTTACCCCTCACATAAAATTATAATTACAAAATTGCCCTCCCTTTATAAACGAAGAAGCAGATTGAATCTGCCTCACATTTTTCTCACCCACGAGCGTTGCGATTTCTTCTCCAGCTCTCGCACTCAACCATCGCGATTTCTTCTCCAGCTCAGAACTCAACCGTCGCCTCGCCTGGTCCTCCACAGCTGGTGGTTTCCCTGACATTTGAGGTGAGTTCTCGTCCTCATCTGTGTCTTCTCGCTCATCTGAGTCGCAACCCTAATTTCTTCACGAGTTGTTCTCTTTTTTGTTTTTTGCTTCTCGCTTCTGAATACACTATTTATTTCCTAAAATTGTGGGTTTTTCCTTTGAGATTGTTCTCTGTTCTGTAATTTTGAATCGATCCCTAATTTATTTCTATTTTGAATCGATCCCTAATTTATTTCTATTTTGAACCGATCCCTAATTTTGTTCTTTGTTCTAATCGCTGATACATTGTTCGTCCGAGAAATTTTTCTCTATTTTGTTGAAATTTATTTATATTTTGAATCGATTCAAATTTTTATTATCTGTTTTGGTATTCTGGTATGTGATATTCTTTGTTCTTTGCTTTGAATCGATTTATTGGTTTCATGAACTCAAACACAGCTTCGATATAAACATTCCTTCTACGTCCCATAAAGACGATACTGATATTGTTTCTAACAATATCAATATTGATTATTTGCTAGACTTTTCTGACTTAATGGCATAAATTCTATGAATATGATTAATTTTGATAGTTTCAGTGTATAATGTAACTCTAACTTTGGTTTAAACTATCGATTGGAGCTGCATAAACTAATTGTTATGCTAATGAATTCAAAAACTGCCTATTAATACTTGCAGAGGTATTATCGAAGAGAATACATTACTTACTTTCATAAACTGTTTATTAATCTTGCAGAGGTATTGTTTATTCAAAAACTATCTATTGTTATAGTGATATAATCAGTATCTTCTACAATATTTAATTTTGGCAGTTTAATATAATAGGTATATTTTATCAATTTTATGAGTAAATTGTTGTTCCTAATTAAGTATTGTTTTTGTTTGTAGTTTAAGGTAAAATGGATGATCATAGCTTGAATGTGGAAGAAGTGGATGCTATTGTTGTGTACTTGATGCATATAATGTATATTGTAAAATTCTTTTTTGAGTTGGTGGTGGATAAAAACAAGACAATATCTTTAAGGAGACAATTGTATGAGCTTGATTTTTTTTCAAATAGGAAAATTGTGCATAGATTGTGCTATGAGAGTGACATTACTTGTATTAATCAAATTAGGATGAGTATGAGTACTTTTACCAATTTGTGTGCAATGCTTGAAACTAGAGGGGGGCTAAAACAATCAAAACATTTGTTAGTAGATGAGCAGGTAGCCATGTTTCTTCATGTAATTGCACACCATGTGAAAAATAGAGTTATAACTGATCGATTTAGAAGATCTGGAGAGACAGTTAGTAAGTATTTCAATAATGTCTTGCATGCTATCATACGGTTGCATAAGGAGTTATTGAAAAAACCCGAGCCTATTCTTGACGATTGTGATGACGATAGGTGGAAATATTTCAAGGTAGATATAATGTTTAATTTCTTTTTTTTTCTTATTACCATGTAATATTTCTAATAATTAAATGATTTTACTTGACTTATTGGTACTAGGGTTGCTTAGGAGCACATGATGGTACTCATATTAGAGTAAGAGTTCCTGTAGGTGATAAGTCTAGGTATCGAAACCGAAAGGGTGAGGTTACCACAAATGTTTTGGGGGTTTGCTCTCCTGATATGCAATTTATTTATGTTTTACCCGGTTGGGAGGGTTCAGCAGCTGATAGTAGAGTTTTACGTGAAGCTATGCGTAGACAGAATGGATTTAAAGTCCAACTTGGTAAGTAATATGTGAATTGATCAATTTTTTTAAATTCTATGAATATGAAATTGAACTGTAAAATATATTTAATATATAGGGCATTATTATCTTGTGGATGCTGGGTATGCAAATTCCAATGGATTTCTTGCTCCATATCGTGGTCAACATTATCATTTGAGTGAATGGAGAGATGGTTCACAATCTCGCAATCCACGTGAATTTTTTAACATGAAACACTCACAGGCTAGGAATGTGATCGAGAGATGTTTTGGTGTGTTAAAAAATCGATGGGCTATTCTAAGAAGTCCATCATTCTATCCCATTAAAACTCAAAATCGAATAATTATTGCTTGTTGCTTGCTACACAACTATATAAGAAAGGAAATGTCATATGATCCATTTGAGGAAAATTGGGAAAATCTTGAAGATAGAGATGAGGATGTTGATGAGGAAGATACAATAAGAATTGTAGACTCTACACATGAATGGAGTGTATTTAGAGACAATACGGCATCAAACATGTACAATGAATGGAGAGAAAGGAGAGAAGGATAGATGATAGTGAGTGTTTAGGTTAATGGAAGTCGTGTTTTCTTATTTATGCTTGATTGTGGTTGTAATGAAGAGATTGTTTGATTGAAATTATTTGTAATCTTGTAAAACATTATACTATTGGTCGTATTCTTTTAATTTTAAAATTATTCTCATTGGTAGCTAGGCTCGGCAACTTTAATATGTTTTCTATTTCTATTTTGTTAAACAGTTAGTAAGTATTTTTTTGTACTTACTTTTTAATTTTAGGATGTCATCTTCACAAAGTTTTACCTCAAGAAATCGAGGCCACAGACGAGAATAAAAGATTTTGGACAACAACATTAGATGAAAAATTAATTGAGTGTCTTCTAGAGTTACACAATCAGGGTTCATATAGAGCTGATGGTGGTTTCAAACCTGGCTACTTAAATGCTATTGAGAAATCACTACTTCAAAAACTACCAGATTGTAATATGAAAGCTAAACCACATATTGAGTCTCGATTGAAAACATTGAAGACTCAATTTACTACTATACATGACATGCTAACTGGTCATAATAGTAGTGGATTTGGGTGGGATCTAGTGAATAAACATGTAATTTGTTGGCCTTTGTTTGGGATGCATATGTACGGGTAATATTTTCAATTTGATTATTAATATTTTCAATTTGACATATTTTAATATTTTTTAGAGTCACAAAGAAAAGCTCATTGGAGACATAGGTCATTTCCTTATTACGAGGACTTGGCTATTGTATTTGGTAAAGACAGAGCCACAGGAAAAGATGCAGAGACTCAGGATGATGTTGTTTTAGAACTTGATAATGAACGGGATCAAGAGACAAGAATGAAACTGATCCATTACATCAACATGTAGATGCTAATGACCAAGAAAACTCAAATGTTTCATCTAAAAAAGAAAGAGAACAATTGGAGTTAATGAATATGGAAATTCTGTTGAGAGTAGGCGACCGATACTTGCAGAAGAGATGAAGAATGTCGGCAGCCTTTTGAGTCGATCCATCACAAAAGAAGAACAAAAAGAAGAAAAAAATAGGTTGTACAATGAATTACAAAGGACCACGTCACTTAGCAACGATGAGCTTGATGTTGCTACAATTATTCTTGTTGACAAACCAGCAAGAATCAATGTATTTTTTGGAGTACCTGATGGCAACAAAGATGGTTGGATTAGGAGCCTTCTTAGACGTGAAGGTGCATTATATTAAATTATGGATATGTGTTATTACTATATGAATATTCATTTGTAATTGTTATATTAGCCTTGTTTTGGTATCTAACTTTATATTAGTTAGGCTAATATCAATATTTTAATATAGTGTTTTCAACACTTGTATTTTGAATACTTTTGAAATATGAACATTTGTGCTTCATTGAACAGATGATACGAAAGTATTATGATCAACATACGTTTGTAATTCTGTTTATATTGATAATTTATTATTTTGTAAAAATGAATAGCATCACTGTACAAAGACAATCCCACATACGGTTTCAATATATTGAATGCTATTAAAAACAATCTTAATAACATCATTCATCTCTATAAAAGTTAATATATAATTAATTTTTTATGATATAAAAAAGAAATATATATTTCTTACTTAAAAAATTAAAAATTAAAATTGTTATTTAATTTTTCTGACGAAAAACTAGTAATTAAATTACATTATTTGAACTTTACAGCATGTAGGGGTATTCAGGTCATTTACATCTTTTTTCATTCCATTCCAGTGTCAAACTGATGAGTGCTCAAAAAGCACTAAAATTACCATGATTTTATGCACATTAATTGATTAAAAATATATATATTTATATGTTTTATCATATATTTATATAAATTTGTCTTTTTCGGAATCACGGTGTTTTTATTGTTTTTCGGGTGCATTTTCACTTAAAAACGCAACTTAAAGACTCAAAGAGGAATACGAAGCAATACATCACAAATATATTAATAAATAAACGGGAAAGGTCAACAAATAAGGAAAAATTGGACAAAATGGGTCAAAAATGTCAAAAAGGAGAAAATCGTCAGCCAGCGCCGCTTCAAATTACCGCGCTTCAGGCTAAGCTCCGCCCCCAAGCTCCGTGGATACCGTTCATGCGCGAATACTGTCATCCGCGCTGCATCGTTTACATGCGCTGGGTCTGTCTACGTCTTGTACCGTTTCTCATGCGCTGATACCGTGTACTGCTCGTGATCGCCATGCCGACGCTTATTAATGACATCAAGCAATTCCAATAACACGCTGCTTTTTACATTTTTTAATATTTTTTAACATTTTTTTACTCATTTTTTCTCTCCATCCTCACCTATAAATACCCCCTTCCCTTCACTTCAAAACACACCTTCAAAACACACTTCTCTTCTTTCTTTCTCTCATTTCTTAGTTTTTGAGTTTTTCTTAGTTTCTCTCTCTTAGTTTCTAAGCTTTTCTTTGTTTTTCTCTTAGTTTTTAGTTCAATTCTCTTAGGTTTAGAGTTCTTCTCTTTTTGAGAGGAACTTGTAATGTTTTTGTAATAATTTAGATTTTTGATTCAATAAATGGGAGGGCAAATTCCCCTTGGAGGTTTTCCAAGCGGAATAGGGTCGAAGTTCTGTAAGGATTTTATGTTCTTTACACTTATTTTTATGCTTTAGTCTTACACCTTATATTGAACTTGTCTCTGCTTAAATTTAAATATGCTCGCTGTTTAGTAAATATGATCTAATAATAATGTTGTTATCGTTGCTGAATATTAAATAGGTAAAAATCTCTAAAATAAATTGATTTTGTTTTTATTCAAGATTTTATATTAAGAATCTTAGAGAGAAATATATTATTTTTCAATACAAACTTAAATCTGAAAATTAGATTTTAAGGTTTAGTTATCGGTCTAATTTAGAGTAGTGCTCTTTTATTTGTTGGTACAATCGCCATTAGTTAGAGTGAAGCTCTATTTCAAAAGTTTTTATAAGAATTATTATCTCGAAAATGTATTGACAAATATGTTTTCAAAGAAATGGTTTTAAAACTTGAAAGTTAGTACTCGGATAACTAAATTCTTAGGTTTAATTTGGACACTTGAATAAAGTTTAAACTGCCTTTTAACCTCACGCCAAAGGTGGCATTTAAATGGTTCATTTTCAATCTCTTAGAAAAAGGAATTAATTTAATTAATCAAATTAGTTATCAACCCCACCCATAGGTGTTAATTGATTTGTTTAGTTAACAAAGAATATCTAACCCCACCAAAAGGTGGTATTCATATAAAAAGAGAGAATCAATAAATATCAATTCATATCTTTAATAACCTAAATAATATGAGCAAGCATAATTAACTTAGTTATTATATCCATAAATACTCGCTAATATAAATGATAAAAATTTGCATGAATATTTATTGAATCAGATATATGTTTATTATTTATTGAATTTGTATATATGTTTATTAATTATTGAATTTGTATATATGTTTATTTATTTTATGTTATTAGATTAGGAACACAAAAAAACCAAACTATCGTGACGTGATGTTTAGGATTTAATTTCGTTTTAAAAGTTTGAATAATAAATTAAAAACCACATACATCCCTTCCTTAGGGATCGACTCGAGTATACTTATCATTTTCTACGAAATGATTCGTGCACTTGCGAGAGTTTTATAAATAGATAAAACCAAAGTAACGGGCAGGATCGGCGATGTCGGTTCTGCCCTATCACAAACCAAACATTATAATCCTGATTCTGAGCTTGATTCCAGTGGTCAAACCAAACAGAATTGTTTCCATTCCATTCCATTCCATTCCCATTCCGATTCCGATTCCGATTCCATTCCACGAACCAAACGCCACCTAAGTTACTTGAAATACTCATATATATATATATATATATATATATTTGTACAATAATGTTAAATGATGACTTGTAGAATTTGATATAATTTATTTTTTCTAAACTTTAATTTTAGTATAATTTATTTATTTTTTTAGATTTTATTATTATTATTTAAATTTTATTGTAAATTTTAAGATAAAAAAAATACAAAATTTTAAAAGCATATTATCTTAAGATTATCAAATTTAAATTAAGATTTATTTAAATTAAATTTAAACATATATATATTATTTATATATATATTGAGAGAGAAGAAAGAGGAAGGAGGCGAATGTTGTGACATATATATAAAAGATTGGAAAATGAGCAAAAACAGGAGGGGGCGACCAAAAAGAGGAGAACGGCCGCCAAGGAGTCCAGAGGAAACCAAAAAAAAAAAAAAAAAAAAGGAACAGCAGCAGAGAGCCACAGAGGGAAAAAAACAAAATAAAAAAAAAAGGAAGCAAACGAAGTAACAGGGAGAAACGCAGAAAATGGAAAAAAGGAGAAAGAAAACGCGGCAGAAGATAGCATGTTATTTTTGTGAGTTAATTTTTTTTCAATTTTTCTAAAAAATTCAGGATAAATTTGTTTATGTTTAATTTAATTTTTAATATAAATTAATTTATCTTTATTCTAAAAAAAATGTAATTTAATTCTAAATTATGTTTAATTTTTTATATTAATTTGAATTATTTCTTTTCATGTTTATTTTATTTATTCTAAGTCTAATGCATTTAATTAACTGACAATTAATTAAATGATTTTATTTTTATGATTTAATATCAAAAGAGAAAATTATAGGATATATTTGAAATATTTTGACACAGGTAAATATATAGATCGAAAGATTTGTATGAACATGTGTAGTTTTAAAAATCATTAGTCTTAATGATTTCTTGTTTTATTAAATTGTATATTCTTGTGTAAATTAATGAACAAGATTATTTCCAATTAACTATCGAAAGAGACTTTTTGATATTTTTGGATATTGTTAACAAACAGATAATTAAATTCAATTAGTTAGATGAATAAAACATAGGGATGAATTAGGTGAAATCGATTTCCTAGAAGTTATAATATCTTTATTTTCTTTTGTGCATCTTTCTTTAAATTAATTTTATTTTAAATTTTAATTACAACAACTTGAGTGAATTTTCTAGATAAAATTGAGATTTGTATAATTTTAGTATTTGTTAAAAGTAAGTTACTAATCTGTGAGGACAATACTCTTCTTATCATTTTGTTATAAAACTATGATATTGTACCCCTACAGTTTTACACCGATCAAGTTTTTGGCACTATTACCTTTTTTTTTATTTTTTTCAATATCGATACATAGTTATCTTAATTTTAATTTAGAATTATATTATATTTTTATTTTTATTATTATTTTTTTCTCTAGAAAAAAGAAATTACTAGACATGGCTGAAGGAGAATAGAATGCACAACCATGGACCTTGATGGATTATGTAAGGCCAATTGTGAATGACAACTACTCAGGTGTAAGATGCCAAACCATTAATGTCAATAATTTTGAGCTCAAACCAGCGTTGGTCAACATGGTGTAATAAGCCCAATATAGCGGATCATCACTTGATGATCCCAATATTCATTTGGCGATGTTCTTGGAGATTTGTGACACTATAAAGATGAATGGTGTTACTGAAGATACCATTAGACTAAGATTGTTTCCTTTTTCATTGAGGGATAAGGCCAGAGGTTGGCTACAATATTTACAACCAGGAAGCATCACTAGTTGGTAGCACATGGTAGAAAAGTTTCTTGCTAAATTCTTTTCACCTGCAAAAACAACCCAACTCAGGAGTAAGATTGGTCAATTCAGACAAAATGATTTTGAGACACTCTATGAAGCATGTGAAAGGTATAAAGATATGATTCGGCGTTGCCCTCAACATGGATTTCTAGATTGGTTACAAATTCAAATATTCTATAATGGGTTAAATGGGCAAACTAAAACCATAGTTGATGCTACTTCTGGTGAAAATTTGATGTCAAAGACACCTAAAAATGCTACTTCTCTTTTGGAAGAAATGACCTCAAACAATTATCAATGGCCAATTGAAAAATCTATGGCTAAGAAAGTTGTTGGGATTCATGAATTGGAGTCATTTGCTGCCCTTTCAACTCAAGTAGCTTCTCTATCTCATCAGATTTCTACCTTGACAACCCAAAGAATACCATAAAGTGCAGAATATGTTGTAAGTTAAAATATGACAGTTTCGATGAATGAATCGAGTCAAGAGAAGGTTCAATACATCAACAATTGAAACTATAATTATCGTGGTGATCCTATGCCAAATTACTACCATATAGGGCTTCGAAATCATGAAAATTTTTCTTATGAAAACACAAAGAATGTGCTACAACCTCCTCCTTGGTTTAATAGTAAACCAAGCGAAAAGAAGATGTCACTTGAGGATGTCATGGTTTCCTTTATTGAGGAAACCAAAGCAAGGTTTAAAAAGAATGATTCACGGCTAGATAACATTGAGATTCACTGTAACAATATAGGAGCCACATTAAAAAATCTTGAAGTGCAAATTGGGAAACTAGCCACAACCGTCAATGCTCAACAAAGAGGAACTTTTCCTAGCAATACAGAAGTGAATCTAAAGGAACAATGCAATGCCATTATACTTAGGAGGGGAAGAGAAATTGAGAGATCACTATCAAAGGAAACTAAGTCCACCCCTACAGCTCCAAATAATGGTCAAAGTAATAATAAAGTAGAAGAAGAGGAGATTGTTGATGATACACTAACCCCATGTTTGGTTGGAGGGAATGAAATGGAATCAGAATTGATTCCTTCCATTTTGTGTGTTTGGTTGGACGGAATGGAGGGTGAAATGAAATCAGATTACTAAAAGAGAAGGAATCATAATTTCTTTTCCCCTCCTTAGTAATCATAATTCCATTCCCATCTAATTTTTTTTTCCAATTTGACCCTCACTTAAAATATAACCTTAAACTCAAATCCCAAATTCTCAAACCCAAAATTCCAAAACCCTAAATCAAAATCCTAAAACCCTAAACCCTAAATCCCTAAACCCCAAATCCTTAAACCCTAAACCCCAAATCCCTAAACCCTAAAACCCAAAACCCTAAAACCTAAATCAAAAAACCTAAACCCTAAACCCTAAATTCCAAATCCTAAAACCTTAAACCCTAAATCCCTAAACCCCAAATCCCTAAACCCTAAAACCCTAAACCTTAAAACATAAATCCCAAAACCCAAAACCCTAAAACATAAATCCCAAAACCCTAAACCCTAAACCCTAAATTCTAAATCCTAAAACCCTAAACCCTAAATCCAAAATTCTAAAACCCTAAACCATTTTTAGAAAAATAATAATTTTAACCCTAAACCTTAACCTACAAATATAACCCCAAATCCTAAATCCCTAAACCCTAAATCCCATATCCCAAACCTCAAAACCCTAAACCCTATTTAGAAAAATAATAATTTTAATAATATATTTATTTTTAATTAAGTAATAATTATTTAGAAAAATAATGATTTCAATAATGTATTTTGTCTAACGAAAAAATAGTAATTAAATGACATTATTTGAACTTTACAGCATGTAGGGGTATTAAGGTCATTTATAGCTTTTTTCATTCCATTCTAGTGGCAAACCAAACACTGTAATCCTGATTCTGAGCTTGATTCCAGTGGTCAAACCAAACAAAATTGTTTCCTTTCCATTCCATTCCATTCCGATTCCGATTCCATTCCACGAACCAAACGCCACCTAAGAGAGACTGACATGCCTCCATCAATTTTATTTCCTGAAAATCCTCCTATTCTCTCTACTCCACTTCCTTATCCTCAAGTTTTTCAAAAATAAAAATTAGATAAGAAATTTTCTAAGTTTTTGGATATCTTTAAGAAAGTTTACATGAATATTCCTTTTGTAGATGCCTTGGAACAGATGCCAAATTATGCCAAATTTTTGAAGGATATCATTTCCAAGAAGAAAAGGTTGAAGGAGTTCCAAAGAGTGAAGCTTTTTGAAGAATGTAGCGCCATTCTTCAAAAGAAAATACCTCAAAAGTTAAAAGATCCAGGGAGTTTCACTTTGCCATGCACTATTGGAAATTCATTTGTTGATAAAGTTTTATGTGATCTTGGTGCTAGCATTAATCTCATTCCACCATCTGTTTATAGGAAATTGAGACTTGGAGAGATGAAACAAACAACAATTTCTTTGCAACTAGCAGACCGATCCATCAAATATCCACGAGGAATCATAGAAGATGTATTGGTAAAGGTGGATAAATTTATTTTTGCTACCGATTTTGTGGTGTTAGATATAGATGAAGACCAAGATGTCCCACTAATTCTTGGCTATGGGAAAGGGCTTTAATAGATGTTAAAAAGGGTGAGTTAACATTGAGAGTGAACAAGGAAGAGGTTACATTTAACATCTACGAAGCCATGAGATTTCTAGAAGATCCAAGCACTTGCTTTCGAGTAGATATCATTGAACAATGTGAAATAGAAGCCTTTCAAGAAGATATACCAACCGATTACCTAGAACAATCATTGTAGCAGGGTACATCATATAGCACAGAAGTGGAGAGGCTAGAGCCAATGGTAGCAAAGACGTATTCTGTAATCTCTACAAAAAAGTGTAGAAAACTATAACTTTAGAGTTGAAGCAATTGCCTGAGCATCTTCACTATACATTATTGGGTGATAATTACACATTTCCAATGATTGTTGTGTCATCATTTACACCCGAAGAAGAGGAAAAGTTATTGTGTGTGTTAAGGGAGCATAGAAAAGCCTTGGGATGGACTATCTCTGACATAAAAGGTATAAGTCCATTCATTTGCATGCACAATATTCTAATGGAGGAACCTTACAAACTATCAATTGAGCCCCAAAGAAGATTAAATCCAACAATGAAGGAAGTTATGAGAGTGGAAATTTTGAAGCTCTTCAATGCTGGAATCATTTATGCTATTTTAGATAGCTCATAGGTAAGTCCATTGCATGTTGTACAAAAAAAGGTGGAATAACGGTGGTGAAAAATGACAACAATGAGCTTATTCCTACAAGAACAATCACGGGTTGGCATGTATGTATAGATTACCGCAAGTTGAACAAAGCAATAAGGAAGGATTATTTTCCACCTCCATTTATTGATGAAATGCTACATCGATTGGCCAGATATCCCTATTATTTCTTCTTAGATGGTTATTTGAGGCATAACTAGATTTCTAGAGACCTTGAAGATCAAGAGAAAACTACATTCACATGCCTCTATGGAACATTTGTTTTTAGAATAATTCCCTTTGGGTTGTGCAATGCCCCAACAACATTTCAACGTTATATGATGGCTATCTTTTCTGATATGGTGGAAGATATAATGAAAATTTTCATGGATGAATTTTCGGTTGGAAAAGCATGTCATATCCTTGTTGAGTTGGAGCATGAAGCTTATTGGGCTTTAAAGAAGTTTAATTTTGATTTGAAGGCAACATGGGAAAAACAACTTCTTCAATTGAATGAAATAAATGAATTTCGGAACGATGCTTATGAAAATGCAAAGATCTACAAAGAATGGACAAAGAAGTGGCATGACAACTATAGTCTTGAGTTGTTGAATTCTCTTATCAAGCATGTATTTGAGTATGATTGAATTCGCTATGACTATGAAATTTGTGATTGAGGATGAGTTTGAGAAATATTTTTCAAAATCTACTATTATGTTAGTTAGAGTTTTGTAGGTATTTTGATTAAAATTTTTGTCCTTGAAAATAATTGAGCACATAGTAAATTTTTTCTCTACTCCATTTTGCCTATGAAGAGAAGGAGTTCAATTAACTGGGTTAGGAAAATTTTAATCTAGCTTTGCTGTAGAATCCGTTGATGGATCCTTGAGGCGAAATCCTAATTGATATCAAATGTTAGAGAAATGATCTAGGAAAATTTTTTCACAACCAAAAAGCTTTCCCAATCGTCCTAATTATCATGCTATCATTGCATGGTGTATTCTCATAGTCAACCCCCTTGAGCCTTATTTTATATAAGCCTTTTTTGATCTTTTAACTAAATAAATCATTCTCATTCTAAGCTTGAAAAACCATTAACTTACGCTAAATTTTGAGAAAATATTGCCGGTGGAAATTTGCATTTAAAGAGAAAGTTAGTTCAAATTAAATAATTCACATTATGGTTGATTTATTTGAAAACAAAAAAAAAAGAAAAAAAAAAGAAAGAAAGAAAGTGGAAAGCAAGAATCGAAAAAGGATAAAAGTTGTTGAAATTAGTAAAGACTGAATGTCAAGGCAACCACACACACAAAAAAGCACCCCACTTATTGAGTATCAAGGAAAAAAAATGAAAAAAAGAATCCTCCACTTATTGAGTATGACAACAATATTATCATAAGTATGAGCATATTGTCGAGAAAGAGCTATAATGTCAATTCTGTGAATATTTTTTTATTGTTTCTTTCTACCAAGTATTTTCCCAATTTGCTTTGATTTTCCATATCCATTTCTTTCTTAGCCCTCACCCTATGGCCTCTCATTACAACCCTAATTAAAGACCTTTTGATATCTGAATTTGGTATTTGATTACATTAATGGAGAGAATTTCTAAAAATTGGACTTATGAAGGTAAGTTTTGAGAGAATTCATCTGATTTCAGTTGTTCTACTTTTATCTAAATTTGCTAGTGGTTTGGAGTTAAATTGACTACTTCACACACACACACTCAAGGACCTAGCTTTAGGTCAAAGTAAAAGCTTAACTTTTACTTGACAAATTGTGGAATTTTGATTAATTTTCTTGATATCTTTGATGTAAAAAGAGTAAGTTATTAGTGATAACACTAAAGATCGAAAGTTATAGGATAGATATGGAATATTTCGACATAGGTAAATATAAAGATCGAAAGACTTGTATGAATCTGTGTAGTTTTAAAAATCATTGATCTTAATGATTTCTTGCTTTATTAAATTGCATATTCTTGTGTAAATTAATGAATAAGATTATTCCAATTGACTATCAAAAGAGGCTTCGGATATTTTTGGAGATTGCTAACAAATAGAGAGAATTAAATTTAATTAACTAGATGAGTAAAGTAAGGAGAGATTAGGTGAAATCGATTTCCTAGAAGTTTTCTCCAATTAATTTGATCTTTGAATAATATCTTTATTTTCTTTTGTGCATCTTTCTTTAAATTAATTTTATTTTAAATTTCAATTATAATAACATGAGTAAATTTTTTAGATAATATTGAGATTAGTATAATTTTAGTATTTGTCAAAAGTAAGTTATCAATTCCTGAAGACTCTTCTTATCACTTTGTTATAAAACTATGATATTGTGCATTTACAGTTTTGCACCGACCAATAAACTAAAAATAGGCTTTAAGGACGGTCGATTTCACTAAGCATTTTACTTTGTATTTTGCTTCCTCTTTTATCCATTTTTATTTGATTCCAAAAACAATTATTGGTATCCAAAGTAAATAAGGTGTCAGTTAAGGGGCATATTGGACATTTAATTTATAGTTTCCTTTTTTTCTTTTCTCACATGCTTATCCCTCCCCCTTACTCTTTCCTCTTTCCTTTCTCATATGACACTTTCCTTCCCTTAACTGACTATGACGAAAGTAGGGAAATTAAAGCAGTGAGTGAGAATTTAAACTGTGAGAGAAGAAAGACGAAATATGAGATTTGCAAAAGAGTCATCCAAAGGTATAAATCTCTGGTACTTATTATTTTTTTTATTTTATAAAACATTTTAAGAATTATTTTTTAAACAATAATTAACTCTTTGATAAATTGACCATAATGCAGGTAGTGCAGGCATTGTCAATAGCAAAGCCAGTGATATGTGTAATGCCAAAATAGTTCAAAATGTGCTGAGAAATGTGGTGCAGAAGGTAGCCCAAAGACGTGCTGGTATGCGAACTCAGTAAGTTGTTGGTGTGCCAACTCAGTAAGCAAAACGTGATGAGCAATTAAACAACTTACATGCTACAGTTAGTACAAGCACAAACTAGATAAATCAAGTTCTTAAAAGAAGGTTCAAGAAGATTGGAATTGACTCAAGAATGTAGAATATGTTAGCCTTGTAACAAACTTAATACATACATTTTTACAGTTTCTTTTGCAGTATAAATAGATTTACAATATTGTACACATAAATAATCAATTAAAGGAATTACATGAATTCTCTCACTCTTATACTCTTCTATATTCTTCACTAGTAGAAGATATTTTGAAGTATAGTTCAAGAAGAACAAAGTACAACAATGGATTAAGGTGACCGTATCATTGTTAATTTTCAAAATTGTATAACTTCAATCAAATTAGACAAATCTAATTTCATTGTTTGGAAGTAACAACTAATCAAGATCTTGAGCAGTCTTTACTCAGAAAAATTCTTCAAAGAGTAGGGTAATTTCCAGAAGATACGGAGAGAAAGAGAAAACACAGAGAAGAAAGGTAAGTTGTATATATTTCTTGTTATCTTTTCAAAGGTTCCTCGACTCTCTATATAGCCTAATAGAACAGAATGGCTTGAAGGAAATTACAAAATAACAAAAAACAAAGGAAAGAAAGGTAGCTGGGAATCAATTGGTTTGTCGCGCCACTACGTGCCTGTCAGAGGTTGAGAAGCCTCTTCCTAATAGCTTTGGTGGTCCTTCCTAAGGAATTGGGGTGGTCCCCCTTATCTATCGAGCCTTGTTATGGCTCTGGGTTGAAGCCATGTGCCTTAGCCTCTTCTCTACGCGTAGATGAGTGCACTCTACACTCAACGCGCACAGCTTGGCACATTTAGCAACTTTCAACTCCTACTCGCCTGAGAATCCTTGTCTGCAAGGATGAAGGTTGGATATGACTTAGAAAACCTCCATTCATTCTCTCAGGTAGCATCCACTACAGAGGCTCCAGCCCATTTCACGAGAATTTCTGTTTTTGGTCAATAATTTCCCTTTTTGATCACTCTTCGATCCAAGATAGCTTTAGGCTGTGGAATCATTATGGAGTTATCTGAGACAGGAGGTAGCTGAGTGAGTGGTGGTGTGTAATGCCCCAGGTACCTTTTGAGCTGGATAATATGAAAGACATTATGGATCTGAGAATCAGGGGGTAAGGCCAGCTTGTAAGCCATTGCTCCAAATCGAGCTATGATTTTGTAAGGGCCATAGAAACGTGGAACTAACTTCATGGCAGCTCTGAAAGCCACAAATGTTTGTCTATATGGTTGAAGGTGAAGGTACATATAGTCCCCAACTACAAAGGATACTTCTTTGCGGTGTTGGTCAGCGTGACACTTCATACGATTCTGAGCTTGTAGGAGATGATGGCGTAGATCACGCAAAATGATATCCTGATCACGTAAGCATTCATCTACCATTTGGACTTTGGAAGTACTTGGAATGTAGGCCAATAGGCGTGGAGGTGGGGTGCCATAAACTGCTTCAATGGGTGTCATCTTTGTGGAGGAGTGTGCAGATGTATTGTAACTATACTCTGTCCAGGGTATCCACTCTATCCATTGGCTTGGTTACTACCCAGTGAAACAATGCAGATACTGTTCCAAGGTATGGTTGACCACTTATGTTTGACCATCAGTTTGAGGTGATAACTGGAACTCATACATAGCCTGGTATCTTGTAGTTTGAATAAGGCTTTCCAGAAATAACTAACAAATATCTTCTCTATCACTTACTATTGAAGTAGGGATGCCCTAAAAATGCACCATATTGGCTACAAAATCCTTGGAAACACTTATTGCAGTAAAAGGGTGTCGTATTGCTATGAAGTGAGCATACTTGGTCAAATGATCGACCACCACCATAATCACAGCATGGCCCTTTGATGGAGGTAAACCTTCAATGAAATCCATTGAGATCTCTATCCAACTCTTGGTAGGAATTGGTAGAGGCTGCAATAGTCCATCTGGTTTCATGCAATCATGCTTGTACCTTTGGCAGGTGCCACATGAGCGTATGAACTCTTTCACTTCTTTCTGCATGTTGGGCCATTTGAAATTTTTTTTATGCGAGAGAGTGTTTTGTGGAACCCGGAGTGACCTCCTATTGGTGATGAGTGTCACTCAGCCAGTATTTGAGGAATTAGGGAAGATTATGAACTGAGGTAAGCCCTGTCCCCCTTAAACCATACCCCATCATGTTTATATATGTTGTATGTCTCACTAGTGGAGACTCTGGCTTGGAGTTTCTCATAGAATGGATCTTGTTGGATTTCTTTTTGGAGAATAGGCCACCAAGTGGCTTAAGACTGAGAAATGGAGATCAATTGGAATTCCACCACTCTTGAGAGGGAATCTGCTCCTTGATTTTCTGAGCCTTTCTTGTACTCAATCTGATAGTCATACCCCAACAACTTAGGTAACCATCTTGCCTGAGATGGGGTGGTGATCCTTTGCTCTAGAAGGTACTTAAGGCTCTTCTAATCCGTGCGCACTCTGAATAGTTTCCCCAATAAATAAGGGCGTCATAACTTGATAGCCCTAACCACAGCTAACATTTTCTTCTCATAGGTTGACAGAGCTACAACTAACCCTTTTTATGCAGCGTTACACTAAGCCATTGGGCGGTTTTCCTGAGTTAAAACTGCTCCCAACCCTATGCCACTCGCATCACATTCAACCAAAAAGTGCTGAGTGAGGTCAGCTAACCTTAAGACAGGTGGGGAAGTTAGTGCTTCTTTCAATTGTTGGAAGGCTTTGGATATACCCTCATTCCATTGGAATCATTCCTTCCCTAGTAGGGAGGTGAAGGGTGTTGCTATTCCACCAAGCTGCTTAATGAATTTCCTATAATATCTGGCCAATCCTAGGAACCCTCTGACTCCTTTAGCTATGGTTGGTGTTGGCCACTCGACTACTGCACGGATTTTTGTAGGGTCCACAGAAACTCCTTGTACAGATATCAGGTGGCCTAGGTACTCTACCTGTAACACCCCAAAGCGACACTTGGATGGTTTAGCAAACAAATTGTTAGCCGTTAGCACTTGTAAGACAGTTTGTAGAGGTAGTGTATAGTCTTCCCATGACTGAGAATACACTAAAATGTTATCAAAGAACACTAATATAAATTTCCTGAGATAAGGTCTGAAGAGATCATTCATTAAACTTTGGAATGTGGTTAGGGCATTGGTGAGGCCAAAAGGCATCAAAAGGAATTCATAGTGGCCTTCATGTGTTCTAAAGGCTATCTTTGGGATATCCTCCTTATGAACTCTTATTTGGTGGTACCCTAATCATAGATCTAGTTTGGAGTAGACCATGGCCCTATGTAGTTCATCTAGCAACTTATCTATGATAGGTATAAGGTATTTATCTTTGACAATAATGGAATTTAGGGACCTATAGTCCACACAGAACCTTCAAGCTCCATCTGTTTTCCTTACCAATAAAACTGGTGATGAAAAAGGGTTGTTGCTAGGTCTAATTAGGTTGGAGTGTAGAAGTTCCTGTACCATTTTTTCTATCTTAGTTTTTTGGTAGTAAGGGTAACGGTAGGGTATCACATTTACTAGTCTAGTTCTGGGTTGTAGAGGAATACGGTGACCATGTAATCTCTCAAGAGGGAGGTTGGTTAGAGGTTGAAACACTTGAGGGAACGTAACCAGTACTTTGTCTATATTAGGGAAATGAGTTTTAATCTGTTCACTAGAGGGTTTGTTGGGAAGTATATGAAGGAATAACCCTATACCCTATAGATTGTGAGTTTCCTTGTAGGTTAAGTCTTTAATGTTTGTGTGCCTTAACCCTTAGAGCTTGTGAGAAACACCTTCCACCTTGAAGCTGATGGTTAGTTTTTTATAGTCCATCTCGATGGGGCCTAGGGTCTCTAGCCATTGGACACCCAAAACCAACTGATAGGCTACAACTGAAAGGGCATAAAAGTTTGTAGTGATCTGATACCCTTGGATGGTGAGGGTAAGGTTACATCACTGTCCAATGCATTCTACCTTCTCACGATTGGTCACCATCACTTCTAGCTTCTTTTCCTTGGTGATGGATAATCCATAATGGAGGGCTAGAGATTGATTAATGAAGTTATGAGTACTGCCTCCATTAATCAGCACTAGTACTTTCTTATTTTTTAACTATCCCATTACTCGTATGGTTTGAGGATTTTCAGCTCCTGTTATAGCATGAAAGGATATCTCAGGCATTACCTCGTGGGGTTCTTGTTCCAACAGCTTTTCTTCAGGGTTACTTGTGAGATTTTGGTCAGATTCTTCTATCATAAATAGCTGCGGATGCGCACAACGGTGGCCAGTTATGAATTTCTCATCACAGTAGTAACATAGCCTCTTATCACGGAGCTCACGTGCTACTTGATTAGTGATGCGACGAAAAGTAGTTGGTGCTGAGTTTGGACGTTGCTAGGGTGGTAGTCCTAGCACACCAGTAGTGGGGTTAGGTGAAGCTCTTGCTGCTACTGAGGTTGATAGATAACGAGGATATTGAATGGTTTTCCTCTGAAGTAGATTCTTCTCTTCAATCAATCTTGCCATACCTATAGCATTAGCCAACGTTCATGGCTGTTTAATTTTAACTTCAATTCTGATATCTTCTCTTAGCCCAACAATGTTATAGCCTATTATAAATTCCTCTGGCAAGCCATCCACTCTGTGGGAAAGTTTCTCAAACGATTCTTGGTAGGTAGCTATGTTTGAGGTGTGCTTGAGTCGAGTTAGAGCTTCTGAGGGATCCTCATAATCAGTTGGCCCAAACCTCAATTGTATGGCATTGGTGAACTCTTCCCAAGTGAGCGGTCCATGGAACTTTGTGAGCCACCTGTGCCACTATAAGGCAAAACCATCCAAATGAAACGATGCCACTACTTCATTGTGAAACTCAGTGTTGGATTTTCCCCTGGTATCTGTGGCTTTGATACCACTGATAGGGTAATTTCCAGAAGATAGGGAGAGAAGGAGAAAACACAAATAAGATAGGTAAATTGTATATATTTCTTGTTATCATTTCAAAGGTTCCTCGGCTCTCTCTATAGCCTAACATAATAGAATGGCTTGAAGGAAAATACAGAAATAAAATAAAACAACAGAAAGAAAGGTAGTAGGGAATCAATTAGTTTGTCATGCCACTATATGCGTGTCAGAGGTTTAGAAGCCTCCTTCTAACGGCTTTGGTGGTCCTTCCTAACGAATTGGGGTGGTCCCTCTCATCTACCGAGCCTTGTTATGGCTCTGGGTTGAAGCTATGTGCCTTAGCCTCTTTTCTGCGCAAGTAGCTTGGTGCGTTTAGCACATATCATATCCTCTAGAAAAGATTTGGCTAATGGCCAAATATATCCATTGTATAAACACTAAAACAAATAAGATAAGATGATTGAAATTTGGTTCATGATTTGCAATAGTCAAGAAGTCTTAAAGCATATTTCAAGATTTATCATTATAAAATAAGCTTGGATAGGTTTGGACATATTTTTCTTGTCTAAATATAAATCAAGAGTCATCCAATTGTGAAAAGAACTTCAAAGAACATCTAAGGAAACCTCAGAATAGATGATTATATGCTGAAATTATGAGAGCTCTTTAATCGGTTAGAATAATCTGGATATGCTCTAAGTGAAGAAGACAAGGTCTTACACTTGATCATAGGACAAGAGAGAGACTTTGAATCAATAGCTTCTATCAGCACTGGAAAAATGCAATCAGAAACAATGTCAATCTTAGAAGCTACTTCACTGTTATTAAGTCACGAGAGTTGGTTAAAATCAAACAAAAATGCCAATGATTCTTTGCTACCAACAACAAATCTTGCTCAAGGTAGGTCATCTGATTTAATACTATTAAAAACCTAAGCCTAACTTAACCCAATAAGATCTCATTAAGTTAAGGGCTTCCTAATCTTATAAGCGACATTACTGCCTCGCTTCTAGCTAATATGGGACAAGGATACTTAATAGCTCCCCTCCACACGGTGGACAGAGGTGGACATAAGCGTCACGATGGGACTATGGTAGATCCCATGGTCCAAGCACATAGAGACCAAGAGCAAAGCTCTGATACTATGTTAAAAACCCAAGCCTAACTCAACCCAATAAGATCTCATTGAGTTAAGGGTTTCCCAAGCTTATAAGAAGCACTGTTGTTGAACGCCTGGCCGGTGTGGGACTGAAGGAAACTTAATAACCCCCCTCCACAAGGACATAGGTGGTCTTACAAGGCCACTGTGAGACTTCTAAGGACAAACCCCAAGTCACCGATCAAGCTAGGCCTAGCTATGATACCATGTTAGAAACCTAGGCCTAACTTAACCCAATAAGATCTCGTTAAGTTAAGGGTTGCCCAAGCTTAAAAACAACATTGCTACCTTGCTCTTGGCTGATGTGGGATAAGGATACTTAACAAATACCATGCCAGAATATGCAATAACCTCCAAAATTTATAATGAAGGATCAAACAATATGTGGATCAATTTATGCAACATAGCAACAAATCACCTCCTCTTACGATAATTTTGGCTTTATCCCTGAAGGTATACCTTTATAGTCAGGATTTCCTTTTGGTGTTTCTTTTCCTAGTATCTATGTTTGGTAGAGGAAATAATATACATGTATATCAGTTATGTGGCAAGGTCACATAATGACAAAATGTTGTATAGGTTTGACTCAAGCTATCAACTTCAGCTACAAAACAACGACACACAGAGTCTCAACCTTCTAGTACATTCATAGGTCAAACTAGTCCTTCAAGTCACGTTATTTCATCTCAAATTTCTCAAACTACACAAAACAAAAATATGCCTCAACAACAAGCCTTTTCATTGAATAACCAAGGCAATATCACACAATTCCCTGTGCAAGCAAGTTGGACTCAGTTTCCTATGCTACAACTTCTTTCAATGCTATGTTACTTCTAGGACTAACACAATGAAAAGTCTTATAATGCTAATATAGCTAATCCTCGCCAGTAGCCTATTATTTAACTAATTATATCATAAATCAATATTAAAACTATCATTGAATTAACAACAATATCTTTTGAAATCTATGCACTAGTCACAACAACTTCCAACCCACATTTTCTTACATTTAATTGAAGTAGAATACCATCATAAATCAATCTTAAATTAGAATATAAACCTAGTCATAGTTGCTAGATAAAATTCATTCAATGCATTACATATGAAAGAAGGAGATAACTAAACTCCACAAGATCACAATTCTTAGCAACCTTCAATGAAGGTATCAACTCTATTTGTCACACTATCACAAAAAGTTAAGTTATTACTACGAATAAGAATATTAACGAATACTATAACCGATGAAATAAATAGGGGTAAGTATTCTCGGTTGTCACATGGGAAAACCTATATATTCCAAGGATAATCTAGTAATATCTTAAATTAATATTAAGCATACATATGAAGTAAGTTAATTAATTATTTTAATTCATACATGCATAATCATGAAATTTAATCAGAGTCGAACACATTAAAACTCAAAGATGTTATCCACAAATTATTATAACATTGAATTAAGTAAAATGATAGTCTAGGACTTGAAAAATGTTTACAATCACATAAATAAATTACCTAGTCGGATTCATAATTAAAATAGGTGGTAGTAGTAGTAGTAGTAAAAGAAGAATAAGAAGAAATACTCCTTAATTGCCTCTTGAAAATATATCTTGTTTCTAGCCTCGTCTCTTTTTGTAGACCTAAATATATTTTCTCTAAAATTCGTATCTACAATCTATATAATATGTGGCTCATTTTTTTGTTAACCCTAACTACATATTTAGAGTAAAAGAGTTACATATGATTACAATGTACTTAGGACAGGGTTGAAGAAGTTTAAAACAATTAAAAGGCAATCAAGAAAAATCTGGAGTTGATTGGATAAACATGAGCTTGTTATGAGGTGTTGGAGTGCAAATCTAAATTCATGGGTAATGGAACACATAGACTCATGTCATAGTGCTCCCTTAATTTTGAAACTTTAATGTTTTGACCCTTCTTTGATTTATCTTATAAAAATGTTTGCATTTAGGTTCTTCCATGCATGACAATTATACTTTTGATTGTGAGATTTGATTGGTCTTTTGTCACTTGAATCTTTTAACTCCAAAAATACATGAAATACATAAAAATGTCCCTTGTGATTTCGAAAATACAATTTATGCAATATTCAGGTTAAAATGCAATGTTAAAACCTAATTCACTTAATTAATTTTGATAATTCATAAGATATGATTTCTTTTTAAGCACGTATCACAACCCCCAACCAACGTATGGTTAGTTCCTATCAAGATAAGCACTCAAAAAAGATTCTAAAAAAATTAAATACTATACTAAATCATTTTTATTGACACGGTTGCATTTGATATATATAACAAGTCTTTAAATCCCTAGGGTATTCTAGTGGACGAGATAATCTTGTGAGGGTTTTCATTGATGATCCCTACAAATATCATAACTAAACTAAAATAAAATAAAAAGAAAAATAAATAAATAAAATAGAAAATTAAATAAAGATTCTAACAACGAATCAATTATATATTTGTCTAAAAGATTGTCAATAATATTCAATATATAGATTATTTAAATCTCACTTTTCATGAAAGATAAATTCAAATATTAATTTCACTTTTGTTATCAACTCTTAGACATCTATCTAATCACAAACATATAATATTCATACCTGATAATTTTATGCATGAAATTCATAGAATAACATTCTTGGTCTCTAGATTTTGCAAATATGATATGTGTATGCATTGTAATCACAAATTTCATAGGACTATCTTTCAATTCATTCTTTACTAATGTAGAATGATCACAATACTTTAAATCAACAAGTCTTTATCAATTTTATAACATTATGTTAAGGTGTGGGGTTATGAAAAAAGGAAAGTAAATCAAAAAAATAGGAAAACTTAATTAAATTCAAACATTACCATTTTAAGTAAAATAGCTCAATATGTTACTAAACTCATCGAGACTGTATTTATATTCATATCCATAGAAAGTATACTATGAGTATAATTTCATATTGTATCAAATATCAATATACTCCTTTTTTTTCTCTTCTCTTTGTTTTTTTCTTTCTTTTTGTTTTTCTCTTCTTCTCATTTTTTTCATTTTTATAATTGAAGAGATACAAAATTGCATTACCAACCTTTTTCTCTTTTTTTATTCAAAATTGATTTTCTACAACCCCTACCTACCATTTTTATTATTCTCTTCTTTTTTGGGTTATAATCAATTTTTATTGAAAATTTCACCCTTTCTTTATAGACAATTCATATCAAAATGTTTGTTTATTTTAAGTCTTCTTGGAAAGTAGAAGGGTAGGATAATATTTTTTATAGCTCATAGAAGGGTAGGTTATAGCATGTTAAAGAAAGAAAATTTTTATAATTCATATAAGCTCAAAAGGGATCCTAGTGATAAATATACAAGTGGTAGGCTTGAAAAAGTACAAATGGTCCAAAAATGGCTTAAATCATTTCCTAAGCATTGTGTATTCTATAAATATGTGTTTAGTGTTTTTTGAAGAAATTTTTAGAGTTTATTGAAACCTCAAATATTTCTATGAAAAATTCACACACAAAATAGTCTTAAGTACTCAAATTACTTAATAATTATTACCACCAACTATAAGAGTTTCACACTAAATTCAATTCACATTCAAATAATTACTTAATGTAAGTAAAACTTAGAGTCCTAAAGATATTGAAATTATCACAATCATATTCCTATCAATGACCTATAAATTTACTCGAAAAAATCAACGTAAGAGAAACTCAAATATTATCAAAAATGTCTAGTTTTAAATCTAAAAGGTCTTAGGCTTATATAGCCTTAATACACTTTAAAAATACTTGATGGTGAAGTAAAATAATCGTAAAAAAATAAGGAAATAAATATGGAAACAATTTGTGCTCCAATCCAAGCCAACTTGTGTGCATATCTTTTCAATATGGAAAGAACTTATGCTTCACTCCAAGATAACTTGTGTGCCACCCCAAACTTCACTTCTAGGCCTTATTTTTACTCGGCCCAATCATCAAAATATTGCATGATATTAAACCACCCATGTCCCATCCATTGGAGCTAGCTTGAATAGTCTCCTTGGTCTCATCTTGAATGGTCATGATCCACCCATGAAGTGCTTTCTTGAACCTTTTAGCTCTTGCCCTTGTAATTGTCCATTAGGGATTTGTAGTGGATCCTTCATTAGTGCACATATTGTTTCATCAAAAATCCCCAAAAAAAGCTTTTATAAGGAAGCATCATCATCGAGAAGAATTATGTCATCAACTTCAGACAAGCTCTTTTTAATAGTCATTAGAGTGTCACAACTCTTTGTATCAATCAAGCCACATCTGTCAAGAATTTCTTGTATATATATATATATTTTTAATTGAGATGAACAACATCACCTTGAAGGTAACTTCTATGCCCAAAAAATAATTGAGCGTACCAAGATCGTTTGGGCATAATGGAGCATCTAGCTTAAAGATTAAGGATTGGACAAGCTTTGAAGAACTACTATTAATTAGTATATCATCAAAATATACTAGAATCAACATATAATTATGTGGATATCAAGCACAAATAGAGAAGTATCAAACTTACTAGCACTAAAACCAAGCTTTAACAAGCTCGTACTTAATTTTCCAAACCAAGCACAATGTGCTTGTTTAAGGCCACAAAGTGCCTTCTTTAACTTGCATACTAAACCTTGTCCTTCTCAAAACCAAGAGCCTGAATCATATATACATCCTCAATTAAAATTCCCTTTTATGAATGCATGTTTGCATCAATCTACTTGATGTCTCATCCTTTGTGAAATGCTACAATAATCATACCTATTACTATAGTCAGCTTGACAATACGAGAGAAGGTCTCAAAGAAATCTATACCCTCAGTTTGTAGATATCCCTTAGCTAACATCTTTTCCTTATACTTTTCAAGAGTTCTATCGGCCTTTATTTTAACTCGAGATATCCATTTACACCATATTGCCTCTTTAGCTTTAGATAGGGCAACCAACTCCTAAGTGCCATTTCTTATTAGAGCATCAAACTCCTTATGCATACGTTGTTTCCAAGATGGAATCAAAATAGCTTTCTTGTAAGTCTTAGGTTTAGGTAAGATAGGTACACCATGTATTGTGAAGACACAATTTAGACTTAACAATAACTGATATTGCACAAGTTGTCATAGAGTGAGAGTTTAAAGCTTGAGTAAGAATTGGTAGCTCAACAACTAACTTAATGTTATTGGAAGGTGATAGAGATATATTGAGTAATCTTGGAGAGATGTAAGGTATAACTGGTAAATGAGAAATAGATTCCTAATTAGAAAAGGTTGATTGAGAAGAAATTGAAGGCACAATAGGTCAATCTAGGAAATCAAAAGATATAGAATGGTATGAAGGTAAAAATTCAGGGGTAAAAAAAGTAAATTCCCATCTTAATTAGAGGTGACACATTTATAAATTAGAACAAATAAAGTCTCAAAAGTAAGAGTAGGGACATGCAAAGGAATAGTAGGAGTAGCTAATGCCTTAGAAAAATCAGGCTTAAGTGACATATGATAAGGAAAGTAGGTTTCCTAAAATACAACATGCCTACACACATAAAATTAAGTAGTTCAAGTATATAGAATATGCAACCTTTTATTTTGATGCATAGTTGATAAGTGTTTAAAAATCACTAAAATTACTATGATTTAATGTATTTAAATTGATTAAATAGATTCATATTTATATGATTTTATCATGTTTTTATATAAATTTGTCTTTTCAGAATCACAGATATTTTTATTATTTTTTAGGTATTTTCATTTAAAAATAACTTAAAGACACGAAGAAAAATACTAGAGGCAATACATCACAAATATGTTGAGAAAAGAAATGAGGAAAAGTAAAAAAGATGGAAAAATTAGACAAAATGGGTCAAAATAGTCAAAAATGTCAAAATTCTATGCATAGTTACCCATTCACGCCAAGTCCTGTGTGCACTCCCAGTACATGCCCACACAGAGTCCCGTGCACACTCCCAGTACATGCCCACATGTAAAAATCACACGTATAGTGCACGCAACCAGCACATGCCGCTCCGATTTACGGGTGCAACACACGCTCGGGTCGTGTCTCGTGCCCGTGCCCTCACGAGCCAAACTTCCATCTACCATAATTTTTGTGCCACACATGCGTGCCAGCCTATCTGAACACATACCACATCAAATTTTGAAATATTTTTATGCCTTTTTTGGCCTTTTCCTTCACCTAAAAAGGACGCTCTCCCCCATTGTAAAAAAACACACAATTTTCTCAACTCTTTTTCTCCAGAAAGTTTTCATTTTTTTAGTTTTTAGTTTTAAATTTCTTCTCTTTTTGAGAAGAACTATATATGCTTTTATAGATTTTTAGTTTTTGATTCAATAAACGAAAATGCAAATACGTTTGGAGGTTTTCCAACAATGAAATTAACATCAAAGTTATGTAAGAATTATTTTGTGGTATAATTTTAAAATGAATTCTTTACAGTTATTTTTTTATGTTTTATTCTTATATGTTATGCTTAATTTGTCTATGATTGAATTTAATATGGATGACTATTTGTAAATATGATATAATAATAATGTTATTATGCTTGCGAAATATTAAATAGGTAAAACATTTTTATAAAATAAATTGATTTTATTTTTATTCAAGATTTTATGAAAAGGATGTTTGAGAGAAATATATTATTTTTTATTACAAACTTATATCTGAAAATTAGATTTTAATGTTTAATTATCTGATCTGATTTAGAGTAGTGTTATTTTATTTATTGGTACAATCACCTAATAGTTAGAGTAAAACTCTACTTCAAAAGTTCTTTTATAAGAACTATTATTCGAAAATGTATTGACGACATATTTTTAGTAATGGTTTTAAAACTTGAAAGTTATTACTCGAATAATTAAATTCTTAGGTTTAATTTGGACACCTTAAATAAAGTCTAATTAATTGACTTTGCCTAAAGCTGTGATTAGATGATTTGTTATTTTCTTAGAAATAAAGCTAAAATTTAATACTTAATTAATTAATAGGCATCGCTTAAGGATATCAGTTAATTAATATTAAACAAAAGAATTCGGGCTCCGCCTAAGGACAATTTGATACAAAACAAATCAACAAATATCAATTTATATATTTAATAACCTGAATAATATAATAAAACATAATAAACTTAATATTATATCATAAATACTCTACTGTTATGAATGATAAAAAATTGCATGATTGTTTATTGAATCCACATCTATGTCTATTTTTTTTATGTTATTAGATTATAGGAAACACAAAACCCAAAATATAGTGACATGATATTTAAGATTTAATTTCATTTTTAAATGTTTGAATAATAAATTAAAAACCACATATATTCCTTCCTTAGATCGACCTTGAGAGTATACTTGTTATTTTTTATAAAATGATTCATGCACTTGCAAGAGTCTTACAAATATAAAACCAAATTATTTGCAACATTGGCATTGCCGATCTTGTTTATCAAGTTTTTGGCACCATTGCTGGGAAAGGAATAAAGTTTTTAAATTATTTATCAAAATTTTGAAAACTTTTTACATTATAAATAATTGTGATTTTTTTATATTTATTTTTAGTTAAAAACATTTAAAAATTTTATTTAAATAATAAGCTCTAAAAAATAATAAAATAAAACTAATTAACTTAGATTTTTACTTAACTTAATTTATTAATTTAGATTTTCACATAATTAACTTAGGATACTAGTTCTTGGAAACTTTTGTTCCACTAGTCTTTCCTAGGAATGTTGTTCTGTCTAGGAGGATGGTTTTTAAGGAGGCCTTGCCCCACCTTTGTTTCTTGAGAGAACTCTTAATTAATACTGATTATGTTAATTAACTTAGAGATTATAATAAAATAATTAAAAATAAAAAATTGTTGAAGCTATCTCCAAAAATTAAATATTTTTAATTACAATATGTGATAAAATGTGGTAGTTGTTTTGTTAGATCTAAGTACAAATGTGTTTTGATGCCTTAGTTATTTGACTTGCACCTAGAAGTGGGTTATCTAAAACCCTAATCATATTCCTAGTTTTAAGTAAATAAAATTTTGAAAATCCATAAGGCATGACTTAAAAAGTATAGGTAGATAGCATTGTCCTACCTGTAAGTTTGATTGACTCAATGGTGTGGAGACATTAAGTTTACTTAAAATGAAATCCCCCAAGTTAAGTCTTCCTAAGATGTTAAACTAAGCGCTAGATGGGAGACAACCCATCATTTTAAGTAATTTTCTTTTATTTATTTTTTTAATTTATTTTGTTTATTTTAGTTTAATTACATGTGAATAATTTTAGAATTGTTAAAACTAAAAATATTTATTGAGATATTAGAAGTTCACAACGATCTGTCTATGTGAACTTTAATGATGAACATGATAGATGCACCTACATTTCTCCATCCTTACTTGCACATTCATAGGAAATAGGTAATTTTTCTTCTTTTTTTTCTCTTTATCTTTAATTTACAATTGTTATATTGAGAAAAAATGTAAGTTCTAGGTTAAGAGTGGTGAAAAGTTATTTTGTTTAATTTCAAAAAAATTAACAATTTTAAAATTTTTATGTTCATATTTTTATTTTTATTGTGTTTGATTTTATGTGGTTTGGTAATTTTTAGAATTTTAGGATTAGTTTTTAAAAAATTTCTCGCAAAAAAATTTATCATTTATTTAAATCAAATTTACGTAAATAGTTAAGTCTTTTGTACTATTAGATTAATTTTTAAAAACGTATCATGGAGTATATAATAATTAGTTAGTTTTTGTCATGACTAGTATTTCTTGATAAGGTGTGGAAATTATATTAATCCCAAAATCTGTATTTAGAAATCAAATAGTGGAGACTATCATTGTGAGTTATAATTTGAGCCTAATTTTCTTTATTTTGAATTAAATATATTTTTTTCTACTACAAACACATTTCTTATTTCTTCAAATTTTTAAATGATCTCTATAGGTATTAGCATTTAATATATGAATTTTCTCATCTTAATATAGTGTCGTATATTTATTTTTCATTTGCTTAGATTAAATTATTTAAGTAGAAATTAATAGTATATGTCTTTATCTCATTCATGCATGAATTCTACCAAAAAGGAAATATCTGGGATTACCTAAACCAAAATCAAATAGAAAAGTCATAAAATTAACCACTCACCAAAATCCTACAAAAATCTACAAATCTATACATAGGTCCACTCTAAAACAAATGTTGAAAAATCTCTTAAAAAAATAAAGAGATAAAGAATATATAGTATAATCTACATACTATGACCCATATAACCTACAAAGTTGTGAGAAAAAGCTAATTACAAAAGAAAGTTATAGGAAATAATTCCCTTAAAAGTCATTGCATTAATTTAATTTTTTTACACTTCTAAAAGGCATATATCTTGAAACTTTTGTTTAATGAGTTTTATTGATGCATGAAAATAGTATATATGATATCTTTATAATTTATACATTCGATTCCTTTCATGAGATCGAAGTTATTCACTATTTTGAGTCTTTCTTCTTTTATAAGTATGTTAACTTATTAGTTCATTTCTAAACATAAACTATATTCGCATATTCCTGACACTAAGTTTTGGTGAAATTAAATTGATACATTTTTTATATGAAATATGAAAATTATTTTCAACTGATTATTATAATAAATCATGAATGTTTAGGAAGTTGAAATAATCTATGCTTAAGATTTTAATTATGAAATTTAAAAGAGATTATAAGCATGATATATTTTTGTATTTCATTTCTTTATTTTATTTTAGTCTTTTTATTTTATTTTAAATTTTAGTTAACTTCTTATTTTATTTTTTTATTTTGTTTTTATTTTTTTGTTAATGTTTGTAAGTATCATTACTGAAAACACTCACGAGACTTAAACTCATCATCAACTAGGACAACTTAGGGATTTAAAGGATTGTTGCATATGCTAAATGAAACTGTATCAATTCATGGAAGTGATTTAGGATAGTTTAATTTTTAGTTTTTCTCGCTTCTCTTGCTAAAGGACTAGCAAGAAGTTAGTTGGGGGTTGTGATGAGTGCTTAAAAAACACTAAAATTATCATGATTTAATGTACTTTAATTGAATAAATAGATTCATATTTGTATGATTTTAACATATTTTTATATAAATTGTTTTTGGAATCATTGTTAGTTTTTATTATTTTTTAGGTATTTTCTTTCAAAAATAACTTAAAGACTCGAAGAAAAATACTGGAGGCAATACATCACAATTATATTGAGAAAATAAATGAGGAAATGTCCCGTTCATAGCCAGTATACGCCACATTGATTTCTGGCTGCACCGTATCTCGCGTGTACCAGAACATGCCTACGTCGTGTCCTGTCTGCACCCACGCACACCAAATGCCTGTCTGTCACAATTCTCACCCCCCACATGCATGCTAGTTTAACCAAACGCATCCAAAATAAAATTTTGAAATATTTTCCCACCACCTTTTTAAACCTTTTTCTAACCTATAAAAGGACGATCTCTCCTATTGTAGAAAACTAACAATTTTCTCTACTCTTTTTCTCTCTAGCTTTCTCTCTAAAAAGTTTTTTTTTTAGTTTTTAGTTTTAAAGTCTCCTCGTTCTAAGTTGGTTCACCTAACCGACTTAAAAGCCCCATTTTGGTATAGTGCTAACAAAGATAAAAAATCCATTATTAATAGATATAATCAAATATTAGGGAAAAATAATTATAAATTAAGTTAAAAATTTATTACCTATTTATAAAATAAATAACACTTTATTTATTTATGAGTTAGAAAACTTTTTATAAATTTTCCTTAAACTCAATGGTGTACTTAATTTATCAAATGACCAAACATTTAAATACAAGATGACTATAAGGTTGATTCATCATAGTACAACCAATCTACATGTATGATTTTAAGTTGTATCTTCATAATAAGAAAAAAAAAACACATTATTCATATACCTAAGTATAAGACTCTTTTTTACCAAAAGAAATGCCTCAATTATTCTTGTTTTCTTGTCTCACTCTCATCTCAATATCAAATTGAACATAACAATTAAGACCACAACATTAAAAATGTCTTCTTGAAACTTTGAAAATACTTTTTTCCTTTCATATTTGGATGTATTCTCTTTTTTTAAAATTGTTTCTATCTAAAGAGAAAATAAAGCATCTCATATGTACATAAATAAGTTATCAAGAAAGTTAATTGATAAAAGTATTTATCTATTGATTGACGTATAGATAAATATTATTGAAAAGTGACTTAACTTGAGTAAATATTGTTGATATACCTTCACCTTTTATGCATTCTCTTATTTTAAAACCCCATTTTGTTACTATCTTAAAAATCCTTCACTTCCATAAAAACTTTCTTATTCTTGTTCTATATAGCTTAAATCTTGTCTTGATTTCTGCTGACTTCGTATGGTTACTGTTGTGATTGATTAAAAATAATATTAGGTTTGTTAGTCAAAATAAGAGGTGCTTAATTTAGAAGAAAATTCATGGAAGGTGGCTTACCATATTGTCAAAAATGAAGGTGCCTAACCTTGTTTGAATAAAGAATAGGAAAATTAGGTAGCCTAATTTTGTTGAATGAAGAAATGTTTGGCATATGAAATGGGAACTTGAAGGCTATAAATATGGCTTCATTTCTTCATTGTTCATCATCCCAAAAATAGAGAAAAACTTATATAAGAAGTTTTTGAGAGAGAGAATTTTGTGAGAAAATTCTCTTGGGCTTGTAATTGCTCTTGTCTTTTGGGTGTGTGAGAAAATCATTGAAAGTGTGGTTGTAACAATTTTCCACATAGTGAATTTTTTCTCTGGTTATCTTTTGACAACGAAAGTAGTTTTTCTCAAATTTGGAGTTTCTACTATAATTCTTGTGTTGTGTATTCTCTATTTCTCTGTTATTTGATATTTTTCTAAAAAGGATCTTGGGAGGGAGAATTTGTGATTATACCATTTGATCCAAATTTCTTAACAGTTACATCATTTGTTGATACATAAGGTTAGCTTCATGAAGTAAAATAAAAAGAAGATTTAATAATGGATTTGAATAAAAAAATGATTATTTTAACACAAATTTGGTCAACTTATAAATGAATTGAATAGATGTACCTTTCATTAAATGAGTTAGTATTAATCACTTAAATTATCATTTTTAAGAATTAAAACAGTTATCTAATGATAATAATTTAAAGTAAATACATAATAAAATTACAAAAATAGTTATTTATATACATAATAGAGCTACAAAAATACATATATATAACAAAAATAATTATCATAAAAATATTTTTGTGTTTATTAGTGTAAAAAAAAAAAAAAAAAAAGAGATGATTTATGATCAAGAAAGATTCTTGCTTTTTATATCTTTTTTTTCTATTACTAAATGATATCATAAAATGAATAAGTACAAAACAGAATTATCAAACCAAAAAAAAAAAAATCAAATAAATTGAAATATTTTTTTATATCTTTTTTTTCCTATTACTATAAATGCTATCGCAGTAATTTTAACTATTATTTATTTTTTAAAAACAAACACACACTCTAATTGCATAATTTTTTATAGTTATATATTTGATTGTATTATTTAAAAAAATATTATATAATAATTTAAAATTTTCATATTAATAGTGGGTGAGAATTTAAGTATTAATAAAAACTTTATTTATTTGAAATTTCAATTCTAAAGTTACGTGTGTTGATTTATTTCTTTGATCTTAAATTAAATTATTTTAATTGTTAAAATGTAAGAAAATATAAAAATAACTTAAATATTGAATTAGATAAATTTGTATAATTAAATTATTTTAATAGATAAAAAATAAATAAAATAAATTAATATTATTTTTAATATAAATTTTTTTTTTCAAATTTTATCCAATAATATTATACAAATTATCACCAAATAAAATTATAATTTAATTTAATCTAATATAATTATAATTAACATAAATATCAAATATAACATAAGATTTTGGGATTAATTAGTATTAGATTACCTCTTATATGTTATAACAGGATGAATGTTACATGCGAAGGTGAAGACGTTGCTTATTAATTGTGTACAAATAATTTTTATTTTTATTTAAGAATAACTACATTAGTCATGAATTTAAAATTTGAAGTCGAATCTTAAATATTTTAACATGACCGTTCCAGAGTATAACTTGCTTAGCACAAATACGATTTCTAATAAAAATATCAAACTCTCAATAATGGCTAGAAAGTCAAAATACCAAAAATCTTATTTTATAATGACTTTAAGAACGAGGAAAGCCATATAATAATAATCACGGCGTTATCAATAATTTATGCATTAATTCACTTCAGTACTACTCTGTCTCTCTTTTTTTTTTCCAACCAATAATCATGCTTCAATTGAATAATAATTTTTTTTAAATTATAAAAATAACATTTTTAAAATTTATAACTATAAAAATAATAACATGCTTAAATAATATCTAATTAATCAAATTTTAATATTAAATATATCTAATTGATTAAAATTTAAATTTAAATATATTTAATTAAATAACTTTTAATGTAAAATTTTTGATAGAAGATTTCTTTATAATAAAATTATATAAGTTAAATATAAAATGTATAATTTTTGGTCAAAAATTATTATAAATATTGTCTTTATTTGAAATATATAAAATCATCAAATGAATAAAAAAAATAGTTTTATAATATGTCTCAGCATCTTTTTCAAGTAGAGAATACAAGATAAAATCATTCTTATAGTGTATGTATATAACTCTAGGATGTCATATCATAATTTCAATGTTCATTTCACATATACTCATTTTATATAAAAAACATTTTACAATATATACACAATAAAATATTTATGATGAGTATCTCATTTTAAATAATATGTATAAAATTAAAATTATGACATCTGATGTCTTACGTTTATTTATAATATATGATATATAACATTTTATTTGATAAAACAATACCTAGATTTAAAAAATTAGAATAAGAACCCTTACCTTGAATCCTTACACTTAGAAAAAGAGAGAAAAATGTGTAAAAAATGAATGATTTAACCCTTTTTCATAACCACATTGTAGAACTCGCTAAAGAGATCGCCAATATGCTTTCGAACTGTGATAGTGAGGTGGTGGAGGCAAGGAGGCAGCAAGGGAACGGTGGTAAGATGGTGAAGGTTATATCTAATTTTTTTTCATTTGGTCTTATTTTTCATACAAAACTTTCCTGATACATTCCTACGTTATAAAATATTGTTTAAATTTTTTTTAGATACTTTAATTATTCATAAAGAACTAATAGGGTTTTATAGTTATGCCAAATTAAATGTCTATTACTTAATATAAAAAGCTACAATGTATTCTAACGAGAAATTATTCATTACTCTTTAAGTATGTGATAATGTGGTATTGAGTAAATAAAATTTAAAATCAATGTAATTTTTTATTTAAAAACTATATATAATAAAAATTAAAGATATAAAATAATATAATTGGTAAAAAATATATTTTAAAAATAATAAATAATATTCATAGGGTTATTTTTATTATTCAAAAAAGAAAGTTTGGTCAATTGTTTTAGTAAAAAAAAAAGTTGTCTTGTTCATTCACTATAAGCCTTCTTGTATTTTTTTTGTTTATTTTTTATTTTGACTAAAACAATTGATTAAGACTTTCTTTTTTAGGTAAGAAAATTGACGGTGTTAGAGTATGGATATTAGATATTGTTTTTTGAATACATTTTCTACTAACTATATTATTTTATATTTTTAATTTTTATTACATATTTTTTTAAATAAAATTTTTAATTAATCTTAAATTTCATTGATTAAATATTACATTATCATATATTTAAAAAAATGAATAATTTCTTATTAGAATATATTATTGCTTTTTATACCAATTAATATACATTTAATTTGGCATATAACTGTAAAACCCCGCCATACATAAAGGTGCATGTATATATATATATATGTTTTGAACATAGGAGTTATCTAAAATATTCTGTAACTGATAAATATGTATTTATAATTACAAAAATATAATCACATACTCATATTTTTTAAAATTTATTTTTGTAGTATTAACTTATTATTATTATTATTATTATTATTATTCATTTTTGTATTGTAATATTAACTTATTATATATATATGTATTCAAATAAATAAAAAAATAAGATCAAATAGAATTAACAACTTCAAACTTTAAGAAATTGATTGTTCCTGTATTTTATTGTAAAACAATCTTATGAGTAATTATAATTGTTTGAATTGATTTTAACATACAGTTTATTTTTCATAGATTTATATATTACTAAATAAATAAAGAATAACAAAATTGAGGACAATTAAAAACTTCAATCTTTTACGAAATAGACTACTTCAATGTTTTGTAGAGTAGTCTTGAGTGAGATTATAATAGGTATCAATTATAGTATAAACTCTCATTATTCATTGTTTGTTATATATATAACTGTAAGACGTTACAACTAATATATTGTAACTCCTTGTAACAAAGGTTAAAATAGTTGTAATAGAATTTTCAAATATTTTAGAAAATCAAAGTATGCATGAAAAAATAGTTTTAATTAAAAAAATAATCCTTTTTAACTTGAAATTGTTAAGTTTTGACAAAAAAAAGCTTCAATTTTGATAAATTAATCATTTTTACCTAACTAGCACCAACTCATTTTAAAATTTATAATTTTATACTAAATAATTTAATGAAAAGAGTACGATATCTTTATTTTAAAACTTTAATAAAATGATATTAAGACCACCCCATCACATCTTCAACGGTTATCGTTGGCGCCATTGGCCTTACTAGTGTTCAAACATATGCTGTTTTCCAATAGTTATTGTGAACGACTTCATTTTAAGTACATATAATATGTTATATATAAAAGTATAAGTATATGTAATATGTTAAATATAAAAATATAAATAAATATAACATGTTACATCAGTTGAAATTACAATAAATTTAACATGTATATACAAAGATACGTGTGAATGTAACATATTATATTTAATATGTTATTGGAATTATAATAAATATAACATATTGTATATAAAAATAGATATATATGTAATAAGTTACATATAAGATGTAAGTAAAGATTACATACAAAGACAAAAATGAACCAACAGATTACAAAAGATAAAAATACATATATAAAAAAAATTACATATATGTCCTACAACCACTTGAATATTATTGCACAATTCACAATTTGTATACGTTGACACCTTCTATGTATCATCATATGGAAAGAAAACTACCTTCCTATAAATAAAAAAAAAACAAAAACAAATTTGTATATGTTGACACCTTTTATGTATCATCATTTAGAAAGAAAATAAACTACCTATACAAAAAAAAACAAAAACACACACACACATGAAAGATGAAAAAAAAGAAAAAAAATAATGAAAACAATTAATTACCAAAAGAAATTACAATTAAGGACAATGAAAACTGCTAATAACATGATGAATCTTACGAATCCCAAATGGGTCCAAAGGCAGGAATTCCAGCACCTTTACAGGCATTAACAACATCTCTACTTCCTTCAGGATTACTCGTAACGATGACAACTTCAGCTCCCCAAACCCTAGCTGCATCAATACTCAACTGAGACACATTAGGTCTCCCATGTATAGCTGTGTCATGAACAATCACTTTATTCTTTGGATATCCATTCGTCATCTCTTTTATTTCTTTCCCAAAGTTTTGTTCAATTCCTTTAGCTACCCAAACCAAACAAACTTGAGCTGCACATGGTTGCAATAAGAATGAAAGAAACACACAAATACCAGAACCAGTAGCCACCACCAAAACTCTATTATACATGTTCACAAGATAAGGCAAGCCAGCAAAGTGAACTTGTCTGACCCACAGATGAGTTGGTGGGTTTGAAATTAATGACTTTGTGAAATCACCAACTGCTCCTGCTAGCATCATATGCTCTTTTTTTCCATCAGAAATGATCCCAAAAGCATGCCATTCTGAGAATGGTGATGGACTTATTCTACCCAAAATCCCAGCTTTGACACCTCCTTCAAACTTTATAAGTGAGGCATGTCCCGAAGGAGCAGATATCTTAACAGGAACTCTTCTAACTGTTAACCATGGAAGGATGATGAATAGAGTTATGGTTGTTGTGAGCCAAAACTCTGGAGTTTTGATGAGCTTTGAGATAATATGGTCACTGTAAGACTTTGTTTTGGGATCATAAGAGATTGTTAGGACTATAAATGCCCAGAGCAGTCCAAGAGCTGCCCAACCGGCGAACCGGTGCGTTCTTTCGAAAACATTATGATGAAGATGTCGAACAAGTGGGAAAGCTGCCAAAGAAGAAAGAAAAAGTAGGCCAAGAATTGAGGAAGCTATGACTATAATTTCAGAGGAAGTGTTGTGTCTGTCTTTCAGAGTGAGAACTAAAGCATATATGAGCCATGCAATTGAGGAAATTCCACAACCACTATGAATCCCACCAAGACTTTGAAGGAGAGAAGTTATTGAAGTTTTAATGAAAATAGGCAACCAAGATCTTCCAAAGATTTTCACAACAAGCCAAAAGACAATTCTCAAGAAAGCCTCACTTCGACACAGGGTCAAAGCAAGAATGTTAGCTATAGAAAACAGAGCTGCTCTATTTTTAGCATATGTGAAATTATCTGTGGCTGCAAGAACTAAGCCAGTGATGTTTAAAGTCAAGCATACAACAAAGAGTCGCTTGTAGACAGTGAACAAACCTTGATCAAGAAGAATAATTGATAGTCTAGATGACTCATGTTTGGGAGGAGGCTTTGGTTGTTCTTGTTTTTGTTGTTCACGTTTACTAGCAGCTAAAAGATGAAGTGGGCTTTTATTTTGTTTCTCAAGATCTTCCATTCCATCTTCCTCATGAATTGTATTGTGATCATCATAATCATCATCGTCGTTTTCTTCTTCTTCGATATCATGATCAAGATCACAGTAATGACTGCTAGATTTACTTAATGTTCTGTTAAGTGAAGAAGGGAACACTTTTGAGGCACTACCAATAAATGGCCAGATCCTTTTGCTAAGGCCACCTTGGTTTTGTTCTTCAGTTGTTGTTTTGATAGCAAATGGATCAGCATGAGGTTTGATCTCAAAAGCTACACCTCTGCAGCTAGAGAATCTCACTGGGCTTTGCATTTTGTTTTTTTCTATAAAAGAAAGAAGGAAGGAAGTTAATTAGAGAAGATATTTAAGAGAGAAAGAGCTTTTTTCTTTAGTTGTGAGAAATGATTGGAAGTAATTTATCCTTTTTATAGGACTCTGTAGCTGACTTTGTATTACAAATTGCAATCATTTGTATAGTTTGATTTGGTCAAATATGTCTATTATATTACTTTGAAAAGAAAAATAAAAAGGTTTAGTTTCTTGTCTTTATTTACAATTGAGGAATGACGGCGTAATCCATAAAATTCATTCTGGAAATTTTGTAGGTGGATGTACTTAAAATGAAATGTGGTGGATTTACTTAGCAAGAGATTGCCCAAAATGGTAATGTTTTGAAGGATCCAACACCAAACAATTCTCACCCCTCACATCATTCAACTAAACGTAGGCCAAATGACACTTATTTGGCTCTCCTTTAGTCAGCCAGCCAAACAATGCATTGTTTGACCAATCAGCTCCCCCTCGCCAACATCATGTCATACATGCTACTTCTCACATGTTGATCCCATCGAGTGACATATGGCATCTTAGTAACCCTCCATTTGATTTCATCTAACGGCTCTGAATTAATTTGACCATAAAACCCAATTTAAAATTGATATAAATACCCACATGCAACATATCATTTTTAAGGGAATAATGAGAGGAATTCACAAAAAAAATAGAGAGAAAATGTTTAAAAACAATTTGGAGCATTTGAAGAAATTTTGAAGATGAATTCAAGAATAAGTTTGTAGATCGGTGTATTTAATTAAATTGGCTTTATTTTCTCATAAAAAATAAGATTCTTGTATACCCTTCTTTATAATTATGAATTTTTTAGTTAACTGTTTGTATGTTAAATTTTGTATCTAACTAAATAGTTAATTATGATTTTGTGTTATTTCGAGCCTTAAATTATGATTTAATATCAAATATGTTATGATTTGAATAAAGTTTCAATTATTAATTTATTAATGTGTTAATTTTATGTTTGAATATCAAAGTATACTAATTCTTGAATTACGTGTATAACTAGATTGATATTTAGTTTTGTTTATTATTAGATTACGAAGTATGTATGATATTGTTAACTTTTGTAATTAAAGTAGCAAGTTGTAGTTTTCATTATGATATGAATTAAATATTTAGGTTAGAAATTATTAACCATACCAATTTCATCTAAGTGAGTTATTATTTTTTTAATTATAATACAATAAATAAATTAAATCTATTAGTCATAATTCTATAAATATTGCTCTTGAGTTAGGTTGATTTATAACCGAGCTTTTAGTTAATTACAAGTAAGAAAAAGTAAGGCATTTTAGGCAAATTTAAATTCCCAAAATAAACTTCACAATTGAAAAAAAGATCTTAAAATTATATAATAAATTTAGAATTTGAAAATTGAATGGATCATAACATGATATATTTAATAGAATTTTATTATCAAGGATAATCTCGTAATCACATGTTTTTTTTACTAATATAAAATTTGTACTTTTTCTTATATCTTATTCTTTTTTGTTATTTTATTTTTTCAACCCATTTGTTCAAGATTTGACATTTTAGGACTTCATTTATTGATAAGTAATTAATAATTATATTTTCTCATATAATTCTCACTTACAATTATATTCACATTGATACAATTTTAAAAATAATAAAAAATAAGGTTAAATATTTGTCACTCACACTTGGGAATTTATCTAGGAACAGAAATTTGCAAAAATAAATCTTAAGATACAAGATTACCAAGTAGTAGAACATGTGGAAAGAAGGAATCAATACTATAAAAATGGGTATTTAAGTCAATATGTAAAGTCGGTTTTTGGCAAAAATCGACTTATAATGAATATAAAGTCGGTTCGGTGTAGAACCGACGCTATCCACGTGTGTAGCATCGGTTTTCCACATAAACCAACGCTACGTCCTACGTGGATAGCATCGGTTGACGGGACGAACCGACGCTACGTCTTACATGTATTTTTTAAATTAAAAAATGCATGTAGTTTACAATTGAAATTTTTTTTAGGTACAATGTTTTTTTTAGGTTAATTATTATTTTATTTGACTCTTTAAAATTTAAGTTGGATATATATATATAGTATAAATTTTTATTTTTTTTAGATAATTGGTTTTTAAAATTATATAATTTTGTGTATTTGTTTGGATTTTATATATGTACGTACATTATATCTTTATTTAATTTTATGTATTTGTTTTGGATATTATTTTAAAATTATTATTTTTTCTTTTTCTATAGCACATATATATATATATATAAGAGTTTAAATAAGATAATAATTGACAAAAACAATCAATTTTAAATTGTGTGGTTAGCGTTGGTTGACGTGACGAACCGACGCTAGCCACATAATATTACCGTTTTGCTATCTTCTTCACCGTAGAATAAAAAAAAATTCATTTATCTTCCCCCTTCTCCCAAAACCGAGCTCACCCACACTCTTTCTCAATTTTCAGCCACCTCTGACCACCATTTTCAACGCCGTTTTGTGGGTTATATTCCTCTCTTATTATCTTTCAGATCCCCTATTTTTTTAAGCGAAATACTCAAATTTTTTATACCAATTTTCTCACCTATTTTCACTTACAAAATACTCATTTTTTCTTCATTTCCTTCATTTAGTCACTTCATTTACTCTTGTAAGTATTTCTATTAATTTGTTTTACTTATTATTCAGTTTGTTTTATTTTTTGTATAAATTTTTGATTTATGTATGTTTTGTATTATGCTTGTTATTATATATTTGGCTTATTTTCTGTGAAAATAATATATACATTTAAACGAGTGACCATTCAATTGTTCTGTGAAAATTGTAATATTATTATGAGATTTTCTGTTACTATATTGCAACTTTAAAGGAATAGTGAGTATTAGTATAGCGATTGAAGTATTTTATTTTTATAATTTTAAAAAAAATGTTTTTTAGTTTTAAAAAAGATATATTTAATTTTAAAAGCTTAAAATAATACTTGTTATTTTAAATTTTTAAGATTTAATTGTATAATTTTTTAGTCATGGGCGAAGTTAGAATGTTTTAGTTGAAAATAACATAATTAAAGAATTCACTTTATAAAAACTATGAGTTGTATTTAAAGAATAGTTTTCTAATTTTTTATAAAATAAATTAAATTATTATTATTAAAATAATATTTTTTTAAAATTAAATAATTAAAATGGATAAAATACGAGATAAAATAAAATTTTTATATAAAATTATTTTGAAAAATTTAATAATAAATTATAACATAAAATTATTTAAATATAATATTTATTTAAAAATAAAAAAAATAAAATGATCAAATAAAAATAGTGATAATAAATAAATATTAAAAATAGTGATATATATTATTTGTATAAAAAAGATATCTCTTAATTATAGCTTTTCTTAATTTTTATATAATAATACTTGAAATATATTCATTGGATACATAATTAATTAATATGTTTAATTATTATCATTAATAGAAAATGGACAAATCCTGGATGTCAAAGTATAGAATTGAGCATAACTACATTTCTGGAGTTGAAAGTTTCATGAAATTTGCTTGTATAAATAGTAATACTAGAACTAGTATGATTCGATGCTTATGTGTTAAATGTAAAAATGAGCGATTTTATGAATTTGACGAGGTTAAGTATCATCTTATCCATAGTAGTATTCTTTTGAGTTATAAATGTTGGTATTATCATGGAGAAAATATTGATAATATTGATGGGGAAGAGATAAATAAGAATGTGAGTATATTACATACATCTTATCATAATGTACAGACATAAAATATGTTTCATGGTGTTGAAGATGAACTATGTAAGGATGATCCCGAAATCTTTAAAAAACTTCTAGAAGATGTCAAAAAACCGTTGTATCCAAAATGCAAAAAATACACTAAAATGTCGAGGTTGGTTCATTTGTACAATGTGAAGGCAAAACATGGTTTTTCTAACAAGGGATTCACAGAATTACTAAATCTACTAGTCGATATGTTTCCTGAGGGTATTGAATTGCCATCTTCAATGTATGAGTGAAGAAATCTCTTAGTCGATTTGGCATGGAATATCATAAGATTCATGCTTGTCCAAATGATTGCATTCTTTACAGAAAAGAATATGAGACATTAGATGATTTTCCAATGTGTATAAAATCGAGATGGAAGTATGGTACAAATGAGACAACACATAAGAAAGGCATGCCTGCAAAGGTTCTTTGGTACTTTCCTCCGATTCCTCACTTTCAAAGGTTTTTCAAAAGTAAAGAGACATCAAAGATGTTGACTTGGCATTCAGATAATCGATCTAATGATAGGGTGCTACGTCATCATTGTGATTCTCCAAATTGGAAAGTGATAGATAATTTATCTCCTCAATTTTCATCTGATCTGCACAATTTTCATCTTGCCATTACTGCTGATGGAATTAATCCACATAGTTCCCTTAGTAGTAGATATAGTTGTTGGCTAGTAATTATGGTAACATACAACCTTCCTCCCTAGTTATGTATGAAAATAAAATTATAATGTTAACATTATTGATCTCAAGACCGAAACAACCTGGTGTTGATATTAATGTATATTTGTAGCCTCTGATAGATGATTTAAAGATGTTATGGAATGATGGTGTAAATTTTTACGATGCACATAAAGAAGAACACTTTAACTTGAAGGGGGTCCTTTTATGGACAATTAATGATTTTCCTGCCTATGGAAACTTATCAGGACATGCAACAAAAGGTTACAAGGGATGCCCTATATGTAGTGATGGAACTTCTGCAACTTATCTTGTTCACAGACGAAATATGTCTTATAGAAGACATAGAAGATTTTTACCATCTGAACACAAGTTTAGATATCAAAAGAAACCGTTCGATGGTGAAGAAGATCATGATCATGCAACCCGACCTTTGCGAGGTGTTGAGATATTAAGGCAATTGAATGGTATCACATTCAAATGTTATGGAAAGATGAAAAAAAACTCACTAAGGTAGGGAAATGAAAGAGATCAACTAATGAAATGGGTGAAAATGAAAAAGAGTTTGAACCGACTTACCATGGTTGTTGGAATAAAAAATCAATATTTTGGGAATTACCTTATTGGAAAGACCTACACATCTGTTACATCTTAGATGTCATGCACATTGAGAGAAATGTATGTGCGAGCTTGATTGGTACTTTACTTAATATACCTGGAAAAACAAAGGATGAAATTAAAGTAAGATTAGATTTAAAGAAACTAGGCATACGACCTGAATTGGCACCAAGGGTGGAAAATGATAAGAATCGAACATACTTGCCACCAACATCATATACAATGACAACAAAAGATAAGGATGTGTTTTGTAAATGTTTGAAGGGTGTGAAAGTTCCTGATGGTTACTCATCCAACTTAAGAAATTTTGTGTCTATCACCGATAACAAACTTTATGGATTGAAATCACATGACTATCATATCTTAATGTAACAGTTATTATCGGTTGCTATTAGATCAATTCTTCGAAAACATGTTCAATTATCAATAATTCGACTTTGTTCATTCTTCAATACAATATGCAACAAATCTATATCAATTGGTGAGTTAATTCTTTACAGAAAGATGTTGTAGAGACTGTGTCTAATTGAAAAATATTTTCCTCTTTCTTTCTTTGATATAATGATTCACTTGTGTGTTCATTTAGTTCGAGAGGTTCAATTGTGTGGTCCTACTTACTTAAGGTAGATGTATCCTTTTGAGAGATATATGCAAGTCCTTAAAAGATATGTAAATAATAGAAATCGACCTGAAGGATGCATGGTGCAAGGTGGGACCCACGTGTCTGTTACGCGTCTGCCAAAGATTGTGTTCGTGTGTGGCTGAACCACGTGCAATCGTTCCCTCCAGCCAATTAAAGTCTTCCACGTGTCCCACTTTCCCCTTGAACGAATCATCAGCGAACGCGTGGCACATTTCGGTGAAAGCAAAAGCGTAGAATCTCACACGCGTTCTAGCCGTTGCCCCACGTTTCGTGCGCCCCAATCCCGTGCGACAATTTCTACGTGCGCCCATTCCCTGCAAAAAATGAGGTGCTACCACGTGTCCTATTATTTATTTCAGTGAATCAGATCGCGACATGTGGCAGCGTGGATTGAAAATAAATTCAGAAACGTGCAGCTCTCTCCACTCAGATTTTGAACACGTTTTCGATACCGCTTTTCCCCACGCGTAATATTTTATTATTTTTGCCACAATTCTCTGTCTCCTTGCGTTTATAAAAAAAAAATGTAATAGTTTAGATGTATTTTTTTAGCTATAAATAGGAGATAAGATGATAGTTTTAGAGAGTTTTTTAGAGTGTTGGAAAGTTTTAGAGAGGTTATAATTTTTGTGTTGTTCGATTCTGGACAATAGAACACGCAGAAGCCATTTTTGGCTTCTATTGTGTTCTATGTGTGCCAAATATTAATGATACAAGATGTTTTAATTTCCTTTCTTATTCTTCTAATTTTTCTGTATGTGATGTAATTTTTATTTTTAAGTTATGAAGTAATTTAATTTTTCTAGGGTTGCATTTGATCTGAATTTATGAAGCTTTGATTTTAATTATTTTTGATATATTTATAAGACGTTCGATTTTTTCATTCTATTTTGTGCTTAATGCTTTTTGATTATTTACGAATTTTATCAAAACGATCTGTGGCACATAAATAAACTTGAAAGAGGCATTTGTGTGTATATTGCTCGTAGATAGAATGACATGTATGATGAAGGATAGGAACATACCCTAATTGTATGTGTGGCCATTTGAAAACTTAGAACGTAATGAATCTTGGTGAATTTAATTCTCATAGAGATATAGTGAATTAATTTAACGAGGTATGTTTATACGGAGCTCGGAAGAGATGTATGAATAAAAATAGAAGTTTTCGATTGACAAATTAAATGTACTAAAAAATATAAATCAAAAGAAAATAACATGATTTGAGTGGATTAGTTTGGTGAAAAATTGCAATCCTAGATTTCTTTTATTTTCTTATTACTTTTTCTTAATCAACGATTGTTTTGGATAAAATCAGAGAGAAATAATTTTAGTACTCAACAAACTATAGTAACAAATCTCCGTGGGAACGATACTTTACTTATCAAATTTTATTACTTGTGACCGTGCATGCTTGCACGTTTTATGTTCTCCAAAAGAGACAACAATGAACATAAGCGAGAGCTTATTAATTGGTTTTGCAACCATGTAAATGTCACAAACAAAAATTCATGCATGTATGTTCCTAGATCTATGCAATGTTTTAAAACTTTGCTCTAAACACATTTCATGTTTTTGTATACATAGATTCGAGATGAACTCAAGAAACCCAATCATAAAATATCAAAAAGTTTATAATGGCTTGCACATGGGCCAAAATTTGATGTCAAATCATTTTCTAGTTTCACAATAAATGGATCGAGGTTTAGGACTCAAGCTAGGGACAAAGTCCGAGTAAAAAGTATACTTATGATTATGCTTTAAACTTCAACAAAAATCTATGTCTAATGGCCAATCATCGTGCACCAAGTCATTCAAGAAGAAGCCTTGTAAAAAGTATACTTATGATTATGCTTTAAACTTCAGCAAAAATCTTGCCACTTTGATGACTATTATTGGGAGGGCATCTAGCATAAATGATGGATGGACTGTGCCACTTCCTATATAAACTTCTGGTGTAGACCTCGACCAAACTTATATATCAATCGAGTGTATATTGCAACTATTTGAATATCAAATGATCTATTTAAGTATAATTCAAGTGTGGATAAGGTAAGTCCTCAATCTATTTAATTTTCTTTCATTTATGTAGAACATATATAATTATATTTATATTATCTAATTACTTATTGAAATCCTTTTTTATATAGGGCTTGTTATTATCGAATTCAACATAATCACTCATCACATTTAGCAATGTTATATGATTCTTCATATGTCAATCAATATCAAGAGAAGGATGTTAGCATCAGAGCTAAACAATTATGTGATAGAGCATTAATGCTTAATAGAAATAAAAACTTGATCGGGTAGAACCGACATCGTCGATCCTGCCGTTCATTTGGTTTTATCTATTTATAAAACTCTCGCAAGTGCACGAATCATTTCGTAGAAAATGATAAGTATACTCCCAAGGTCGATCTAAGGAAGGAATGTATGTGGTTTTTAATTTATTATTCAAAATTTTAAAAACGAAATTAAATCCTAAACATCCTGTCACGATATTTTAGGGTTTTGTGTTTTTAATCTAATAACATAAAAATAAACATAGATTCAATAAATATTTATGCAAATTTTATCATTTAAAATAGTGGAGTATTTATGGATATAATAACTAAGTTAATTATGTTTGCTCATATTATTTAGGTTATTAAAGATATGAATTGATATTTATTGATTCTCTCTTTTTTACATGAATACCACCTTTGGTGGGGTTAGATATTCTTTGTTTACTAAACAAATCAATTAATACCTATGGGTGAGGTTGATAACTAATTTGGTTAATTAAATTAATTCTTTTTTCTAAGAGATTGAAAATGAACCATTTAAATGCCACCTTTGGTGGGGTTAGACAATTTAAACTTTATTCAAGGTGTCCAAATTAAACCTAAGAATTTAGTTATCTGAGTACTAACTTTCAAGTTTTAAAACCACTACTGAAAACATGTTGTCAATACATTTTCAGATAATAATTCTTATAAAAACTTTTGAAATAGAGCTTCATTCTAACTACCGGGCGATTGTACCAACAAATAAAAGAGCACTACTCTAAATCAGACCGGATAACTAAACCTTAAAATCTAATTTTCAGATTTAAGTTTGTAATGAAAAATAATATATTTCTCTCTAACATTCTTAATATAAAATCTTGAATAAAAATAAAATCAATTCATTTTAGAGATTTTTACCTATTTAATATTTCGCAAGCATAACAACGTTATTATTATATCATGTTTACAAATAGCCATCACAGTTAAATTTAATCACAGACAAATTAAATATAACATGTAAGAATAAAGCATAAAAAATAACTGTAAAGAAAATAAAATCCTTACAGAACTTCGATGCTGTTCCCGTTGCTGGAAAACCTCCAAGCGGAATTTGCACTCCCATTTATTGAATCAAAAAGCTAATAAATTACAAAAAACATAGCTAGTTCTTCTCAAAAAGAGAAAAACTCTAAAACTAAGAAAAACTAAAAACTAAGAAATGGAGAGAAAGAAAGAGGAGAGAAGTGTGTTTTTAGGTGTGTTATGAAGTGAAAAGAATGGGGGTATTTATAAGTGAAGAAAGGAATAAAAAGTGGGTGAAAAAATGATAAAAAATGGAGGAAACACGTAATAGGTGAAAATGACGTCAGCTGACATCAGCGGGTAGGTGGCGCGCACGAAATGGGGCGCAGATGGGCAGCGGCGCACGTAGACAGCACTAGGGGCACGCGCGGAAAGGAAGTGCAGCGCGCGTGGGACAGGAGCAAGGCGCGTGCGGGATGGGCGTGCTGTGTAGCGCGGCTGGGCAACTGGGTGGCGCGACGGTGTGATTTCCTCCTTTTTGACATTTTTGACCCATTTTGTCCAATTTTTCCATATTTGTTGACTTATCCTCATTTATTTTTGAATATATTTGTGATGTATTGCCTCCAATATTCCTCTTTGAGTCTTTAAGTTACGTTTTTAATCGAAAATACCTAAAAAACAATAAAAATACCTGTGATTCCGAAAAGGACAAATTTATATAAATATATGATAAAATCATATAAATAGATATATTTTAAATCAATTAATGTGCATAAAATCATGGTAATTTTAGTACTTTTTGAGCACTCATCAATTAGCACTTTATTAATCATTTGTCTATAAATATGAAGTTATCTAGAATCTATGCTGGTATTTTTAATGCTATAATGAGCTTTAAATATGAAATCAAGTATAACTCATATTTTGTTACTTGGCTTGTATGAGTTTGGTGTCCATGAACGTATTACAAAATTGTTACATACGTTTAAGGGCACCAAAACCCAAACAAGCCAAGTAACAAAATATGAATTACACTTGATTTCATATTTAGAGCTCATTATAGCATTAAAAATACTAGTAGAGATTCCAGATAACTTCATATTTATAGACAAATGATTAATAAAGTACTAATATGAGTTTGAAGGGTTATATGACTCGGATGTCGCTGTGATAATCTCTTTTTGATGGTAATATTTATAATGATTTAATTTCTCCATTCGTATGTCTCTAAAGCTTAGACTGCTTGTTTGATGGATGTTTACGTGCTCATGTATGTAGGGGAATGAATTGTTATATGAACCCGATGTTTTTTGTCCAGTTTTCTTATCACAATGCTGGTGATTCTAAGCCAACCAAGCTTGCTCGCACAATCCAATTACACTTTGACCACATTATTTTATTTGTAATTTAAGTTAACTATATATGTATTGTATATACATTATTTGTTTTTGTAATAAATTTAATTATCAAGTAATTAATTATATTTAAATTTTTAATTATTTGTATTATTATTTATATTTTGGTTTTTTATGCTATATATATTGAATACAGGGTGGAGTGAAAAATGAGAATAAAAAAAATCATAAAATGTAAAGTCGGTTTACATGATGAACCAACTTTATACGTAAAGTCGATTCACACGCTGAACCGACTTTAAATTTGTTTAAAGTCGATTTTTAACCGACTTTAAAACCCATTTTTGTAGTAGTGAATACATGGGAAATTGTTGAGCCCTCTCAAACAAATGCTAAACCTAGAGAGATTGTAAATTCCATTATTCTGGGTAGTGGTAAGCAACTAGAAGAATTGGAAGTTTTTTTTGTTGCAGACCTAATTAGCTAGAGGGATGAATAGATAATCAAAGAAATTACAATAAATTAAAATTTTCACAAATGGGTAGACATGTATTCGCGTGTAAATAAAATAAAAGGAAAATAAATAAAGATTAACACATGATATTTTCAAGTGAATGACTAAAGAAGAAAACTATTGGTCCATCTTACCATCTAACTATCTACTATAAAAAATAAGATCCAATTACAAGACTAGGTGTTATACTACTCACCAAGATAAAGTTTCCAAATAATCTACTTCCATGCCACTACTTTCCTCATAGCTTCTACAAGAAAAAAGTTCAAATCCAAACTAATATTTTTAAAACTTGTGTCACATAAGTAATCAAATCCGTTCTACTAACACATAAAAAGTTAGCACAATAACACAAATATAAATATGGGTCATAGAGTAGATACAATAATAAATTGAAGGCGTATTTTTCATTAAATGGGTTAGTATTAATCACTTGAATTATCATCCTTAAGAATTAAAACGGTTATCCAATGAGAATAATTTAAAGTAAATACATAATAAAATTACAAAATATAGCTATTTATATACATAATAAAACTAAAAAAATAATTTTTATGTTTATTAATGTAAAAAAAAAGATGATTTATGATCAAGAAAGATTCTTACTTTTTATATCCTTTTTTTCTTTCTATTACTACTAAATGATATCATAAAATGAATAAGTAGAAAACAAAAGTATGAAACAAAATAAAATCAAATAAATTAAAATCTTTCTTTATATATATATAAACTTCAAAATAAAAACAGAGCGACTTAAAAAAAAAATTTTGAATTGAAGAAAAAATTGATTTAGCCACCCATTATTTGAAGATGGTCATTGCGTTATGAAATCGCTATCTTAAGATAGAATTAGCAATCCCGCTCACTTTCTGAGGTATCGTAGTAATTTTAACAATTTTTTTTATTTTTTAAAAAGAAACACACACTTTAATTGCATAATTTTTTATAGTTATATATTTAATTGTATTATTTAAAACAAACATTATATAATAATTTAAAATTTTCATATTAATAGTGGGTGTAAATTTAAGTCCTAATAAAAATTTACTTGTATAAAATTTCAATTTTAAAGTTATATTTCTTAATTTATTTCTTTCATTTTAAATTAAATTTTTTTAATTGTTAAAATATAATAAAATATAAAAATAAATTAAATTAAATATTAATTTAAATAAATTTTTATAATTAAATTATTTTAATAGGTAAAAAATAAATAAAATAAATTAATATTATTTTTAATATAAATTATTTTATTAAAAAAATTCAAATTTTATCTGATAATATTATATAAATTATCATCAAATAAAATTATAATATAATTTAATCTAACATAATTATAATTAACATTAATATCAAATATACATATATATCAAATATAGCATAAGAATTTGGGATTAGTATTAGATTACCTCTTATAAGTTATAACAGGATGAATGTTACATGCGCAGGTGAATACGTTGCTTATTAATTGTGTACAAATAATTTTTATTTTTATTTAAGAATAACTACATTAATCATGAATTTAAAATTTGAAGTCGAATCTTAAATATTTTAACATGACCGTTCCAGAGTATAACTTGCTTAGCACAAATAGGATTTCTAATAAAAATATCAAACATCTCATTAATGGCTAGAAAGTCAAAATACCAAAAATCTTATTTTATAATGACTTAAGAACGGGGAAAGCCATATAATAATACTCACGGCGTTATCAATAATTTATGCATTAATTCACTTCAGTACTACACTGTCTCCTTTTTTTTTCCAACCAATAACCATGCTTCAATTCAATAATAAATTTTTAAAAATAATTATTAAAATAATATTTTTAAAATTTATAACTATAAAAATAATAATATATAAACTTAAATGATATCTAATTAATCAAATTTTAATATTAAATAAATCTAATTGATTAAAATTTAACTTTAAATTCTTTTAATTGAATATATTTTAATGTAAAAATTTTAATAATAAATTTCTTTGTAATAAAATTATATAAGCTAAACTTAAAACGTCAAGAGGTCCAACACGTACGAGCAATAAAACTACAGTTAACAATCTACAACAATATTTCACAATCATAATCTACGATCATAATAATCCGCATTCACAATAATTCATGGGTATCATACTGACATACAAGTAGACTCTTCACATATAAACTATTCTTATGATGTATATATAAAATTCTAAGATGTCATATCAAAGTTTCAATGTTCATTTCACATCAACACTTATACTCATTTTATATATAAAAAACACTTTTTGTAATGTATGCACAATAAAACATTAATGATGAGTATCTCATTTTAAATAATATTTATAAAATTATAATTATGATATCTGATTTTTTACGTTTATTTATAATATATGATGCATGATATTTTATTTGATAAAACAATACATGAATTTAAAAAGTTAGAATAAGAACCCCAATCTTGAATCCTTTACATTAAAATGTTTCAGATCTCGAAATGTTCTCAAAATGTTCCAAAAAATCTAAACAACTTAGACAGAGAGAGTCTTTGAAAAAGAGAAGATAAAGAAAATGTGTGAAGAGGGAGGTGATTGGGCCTCGTTTTATAACCAAACCGTGGAACTCGCTAATTTTTAAGTTAATAAAATGTAAGATCAATGTAATTTTTTATTTAAAAAATATATATAATAAAAGTTAAAGATATAAAATAATATAATTCTTAAAAAAATATACTCTAAGTCTTGTTCATTCACCGATGGTCAATTGTTTTAGTAAAAAAAAAAAAGAAGAAGAAGAAGAAGAAGAAGCAGTCTTTTTCATTCACCGAGAAGTAATTTGTGTTTTTTTATAGGATTCTGTAGCTGAGTTTGTATTACAAATTGCAATCATTTATATAGTTTGATTTGGTCAAACATGTCTATTATATTACTTTGAAAAGTAAAATAAATGGTTTAGTTTTTTTTTTCTTTTTCAGTGGGATTTACAATTGAGGAATGACGGCGTAATCCATAAAATTCATTCCGGAAATTTTGTAATTACAATCGGATTGAAGTTAGCATTAGTACCGTACAAACATATACAATTATAATTAGAGACTAGGTCATGGGATATCACTTGGTTAATGAAAAAATATTAATAATCATGGTAAAATAGTATCTATAAAATTATCTTATATTTTATTTAATGTTTTTAATGGATTAATAGTATAATATTGTCTCTTTTCATTTAAACATCATCTTATTTAAATTATAATCTTAACGAGTTTAACCTCAAACATATATTATATATTTTTTATTAAATTTAAATTATAAATAATCATGTATCATATTTTTTTATTATTTTATATATATTTATTTTATTTAAACACATCGGAGAAAAATAAGATATATATCTCAATTAGTACCATCTCATTACCATCTCATGTCATTAAAAATTAAGAGAGATTAGATTTTAAAGATTTTGAAAAATTAATTAATTGAATCATAAATTTCATTAACATCTAATTATAAATTATACCTAACCCATGTTCTTAAACTTTTATTTGAGGTGTAATGTTGTTTCAATTATTCTATCAAATTTATTGGAGTTCCAATGACATGTATACTTTTAAAATGTAAGTAAAAACTAAATATTATTTTAAATATGTTTTTAAAAGGACTCCGAGGGATAATCTCAAACAATACTCCAATGAAAAGCACTAATTAATTTGGAAAAAAGAAAACGCAAGTAATTACTTTTCCTTAGGAAATGTAAGTATAATTAAGCTCCCATAGCCGAGCTCTATAACATGATTCATGGCTGAAGACAAAGCGTGGGAAGGAATACATTTATTTATTGTCAGAGGTAATTTCATACAACTTACATGGAATTTAAATAGTAGTCTTATTTAACAAAGAGACTTTCAAGCCTAATAAGTACCTAATCATCGTACAAGTGTGAACGAAAAATAATTATATTAAATGAATAAAAATCCAATGATTATCCTTTAATTATCTTAAAGAGATAAAAGTGCAAAGATTATCCTTTAATATTCTTAAAATATAATTGAGGAGATAATTAAGGATAAATGTTTACAATAAATATCCATACAAAAGATAAGTATCTAAAAAGCTATAATAACTAAATCCTAATAAAAAAATGATAGCTATCAATTTAATGATTTCTTCTATATATATTCAAAATTACACATAATAAAATATATCTTAAGATCACTTGATCTCAATAGAGAATCACAACTAAATACTCTTTTTTTATATAATCACTACAACGAGACTATAAAACTTTTCAACCCTTTATCTTATAGTTATTGACTTAAAAATTAGAGTCCGAAAACCCCATACAAGGTAGTCCAAGATCTTAACACTTTGTTTATCTCACAGATTTCACACAGAATAATCCTACTTGGTATTGACAAAAATTGATATCAATGTCATTTGTGGGAAATAAATGTGTTCTACTTAATTGAAAATTTCAAAGTTATAGGACTCTAAAAAAAGTTCTCTAAGTTCTTGATTAACTAAGAAATAAAAGATATTTAAAAAGAGACTATAAACCTTAGCAACATTATTTTTTGAAAAGAGAACTTCAAAATCTTCTTATCTATTATTTTCATCCATTCAAATTTTTGGACTTTTTAAAAAGAGTATTGGATCATATAGCTAGCTCCTCCTTTTAGACCCCGACAACTAGTTAGTAGGTCCAGCCTAGTTAGTATGTCATCCTTCCAACTCCGTCATATTTGATGCACAAAAAATTAATAGTTAAATTTTATAAAATTTATAAATAGTTCGCAAATGCACGAATCATTTTGTAAAAAATGATAAATATACTTTTAAGGTTGGTTTAAAGAGAAATGACATGATTTTTAAATAATTTAACCAATTCTTAAAAACAAAAATTAAACCTAAACATTTTACAAAGTTTGGGTTTTAGAAATCTAATTAATGACATAGAAGTAAAGATAGCTTCAACAAAACAATCGACAAATAAACATTTTCTTTCAGTATAGAATTTATGGAATAGATTAGTTAGTTAATCATGCTTGTATAATATTAAGATTCTTGATTTTTCTTTTTTAGTATGAAAACATCGTTAAGTGGGGATCAGATGTTTTGTTAATATAAATTAATTAATATCCTTAAGTGGGGATCACCGCTTGGTTTATATTAAATTATGATTTATTTTTAAGAAAATAAAAAACCATCTAATTACTACTTTAGGCGTAGTATATAATTTGACACTCAATTAGGTGTCAAAGTTAGATTGCTAATTTAAACATTTGGAAACTAACTTTTAGATTTTTAATCTATTATGAAAAATATGTTTTCAATAATAAATCTTTGAAATAGAGTTTCCTAAATTAGATTTAGATAATTACATCTAAAATCTAAGAGTTCACTCTAAATTAGATACAAGTGATTACTTCCTAAATATAACTCTCATGTTTATTACGAAAAATAATTCATCAATATAATTTTCTTTAACAAGTTTTATTTAAATCTTGATGAAGAAATAAAATTTAATTTATTTTATAAAAAATATTTACCTATTTTAATATTTCACAAGTATAATATTTCACAAACTTAATTTAGAGCAAAGCAAGATTGAACTTTCCTAACCTAGTTAATTCAACTCTTTTTCTTCATAGGCAAAATGAAGTAGAGAAAAGTTTACTATGTGATCAATTATTTTCGAGGAAAAAGATTTAAATCAAAGTACCTTCAAAACTCTCACTAACCTAATGCAAATTTTGAATTTTTTTTCTCAAAACCATCCTCAATCACAAATTTTAGAGTCATAGAAAATTCAATCATACTCAAATACATGATTAATAATAGAATCCAACAACTTAAGACTATAGGAGTTGACACCCCTAAACTTAACTAAACAATGTCCTCATTGTAATTTAAAAGTGAAATAGATTGAAGAAATGGAAGGAACTTCCCTAGTTTTATGGTGGATACACATTAGTTTGTAATTTTTAGCTTTTTATTCCTGCATAATAAACCAGCATCAAAATCCAAATTATTCAAATAGTAATAAAAAATAAAATAAAATAAAAAAGAAAGTTTTATGGGCTGCCTCCCATAAGCACTTATTTTATAATTTATAGCCAGACTTTTCAATCTTTATCAATTAGGATTTTGAAGAGGAATAAGTGCACAATTCCTCTCCACGTGTTCTCCATAATAGTGCTTCAATCTCTTACCATTAACTCTAAATATATTCCCTACTTTGTCTTTCAAATCTATTGCTCCAAAAGAGAACACTTTGTCAATTGTATAAGGATATGTTCATCTTGATTTTAACTTACCCAGGAAGAGTTTTAGTCATGAATTGAAAAGAAAAATATCCTGTCCTAGAGCAAACTCATGCCTAAGAATCTGTTTGCCATACCACTTCTTTGTCTGTTCTTTATAGATCTTTTCATTTTCATATGCATAATTTTGGAACTCATCCATCTCATTCAATTGAAGAAGTCATTTTCCCCCTACTGTCTTCAAATCGGAATTAAACTTCCTTACAACACAATAACCTTTATGCTCTAACTCAACAGAGAGATGACTTTCTTTTCCAACCGAAAAGTTATCCATGAAAATTTTCATTATATCTTCCACCATATCTGAAAAGATAGCCACCATGTAACGTTGAAATATTTTTGGAGCATTGCACATTCCAAAGGGCATCCTTCTAAAAGAAAATGTTCCATAGTGGCATATGAATGTAGTTTTCTCCTGATCTTCGGGGGCTATGGCAATCTGGTTATACCCTGAATAACCATATAAGAAGCAATAATAAGGATATCCAACCAATCGATCTAATATTTGATCAATGAATGAAAGTGGAAAATGATCCTTCCTTTTTGCTTTGTTCAACTTGTGGTAATCCATACATACACGCTAACCTGTGACTATTCTTGCAGGAATAAGCCCATTGTTGTCATTTTTCACCACCATCATTCCACCTTTTTTTCGTATAACATGCACTAAACTTATCCATGAGCTATCTAAAATAGCATAAATAATTCCAACATTGAAGAGCTTTAAAATTTTAGCTCTCAAAAATTCCTTCATTGTTGGATTTAATCTTCTTTGAGGCTCAATTGATGGTTTGTATGGTTCCTCTATTAGAATCTTGTCCATGTAAATGGATGGACTTATACCTTTTTATGTTAGAGATAGTCCATTCTAAGGCTGTTCTATACTCCCTTAACACACGTAGTAAATTTTCCACTTCTTTTGGTGTAAGTGATGTCGCAACAATTACCGAAAAGGTGTAACTATCACCTAAGAATGCATAGCAAATATGCTCAGGAAATTACTTCAACTCTGGAGTTGTAGTTTGTTGTATTCTTTCTATAGAGATTACAGAATTTGTCTTTGCTACCATTGGCTCCAATGTCTCCACTTCTATGCTGAATGATGTAACATGCTACAATGCTTCCAAGGTAAACACATAGTGGAGAAATTCTTCACTAACAAAAGGTAAATTAGGTTCACAAACAACAGAGTTATTAAAATCATAAGCATGAGATGAAGTGGTGATACATCGTTCTAGGTGATCGGTTGGCATATCCTTTTGAAAGGCTTTTACTACACATTCCTCAATGACATCTACTCGAAAGCAAGTGCTTGGATCTTCTGCAAATCTCAAGGATTCATAGATGTTGAATGTAACCTCTTCCTTGTTCACTCTTAATGTTAACTCACCCTTTTGAACATCTTGGTCTTTATCCATATCTAACACCACAAAATCAACAAGAAAAATGAATTTATCCACCTTTACCAATACATCTTATATGATTCCACATGAATACTTGATAGATCGATCTTCTAGTTGCAAATAAATTATTGTTTGTTTCATCTCTCCAAGTCCCAATTTCTTATAGATAGACAGTGGCATAAGATTAATGCTAGCACCAAGATCACATAAAACTTTATCAAAAAAATGTATTTCCAATATTGTAAGGCAAAGTAAAATTCCTCTAATCTTTTAATTTGTGAGATAATTTCTCTTAAAGAATGGCACTACATTCTTCAGAAAGCTTCACTGTTTTGAACTCATCCAACCTTCTCTTCTTGGAAATGATATCCTTAAAAAATTTGGCATACTTTGGCATTTGTTTCAAGGTATCTACAAAAGGAATATTTATGTGAATTTTCTTAAAAATATCCAAAAACTTAGAAAATTGTTGATCTAATTTTTGTTTTAGAAAGCGTTGAGGATAAGGAAGTAGAGTAGAGAGAATATGAGGATTGTTAGGAAATAAAATTGATGGAGACATGTTAGTCTTTCTTACTGTATCAATAATCTCCTCTTCTTCTAATTCATGATTGCTTTGGCTATTGTTTGGAGCTGTAGGGTTGGACTCAGTTTCCTTTGATGATGATATCTCAATTTCTCTTCCACTCCTAAGTGTAATAGCCTTGCATTGTTCCTTTGGATTTATTTCTGTATTGCTTGGAAAAGTTCCTCTTTGTTAGGATTCATTGATGGTTGTGGCTAGTTTCCCAATTTGCACTTCAAGATTTTCATAGTGGCTCCCATATTGCTACAATGAGTCTCAATGTTATTCAATCGTGAATCACTCTTTTTAAACCTAGCTTTGGTCTCCTTAACAAAGGAAACCATGGCATCCTTAAGTGACATATTTTTCTCACTTGGTTGACTATCAAACCCTGGAGGAGGTTGCAGCACATTCTTTTTGTTCCCATAACAAAAATTCTCATGATTTCGAAGCCGTGGATGGTAGTAATTTGGCATAGGATTTCCATGATAGTTATAGTTACGATTGTTGATGCATTGAACATGTTCTTGACTTGCTTCATTCATTGGAACTATCATACTCAGGTCTGCAACATATTCTACACTTTGTGGTCTTCTTTGGGTTTTCAAGACTGAAATCCAATGAGATAGAGAAGCTACTTAAGCTGAAAAGGGTAGAAAATGGCTCCAATTTATGAATCTTGGAAAATTTCTTAACCATAGATCTTTCAGTTGGCCATTGATAGTTGTTTAAGGCCATTTCTTCCAAAAGAGAAGTAGCACCTTCAGTTGTCTTTGACATCAAAGTTTGACCTGAAGAAACATCAACTATGGTTCTAGTTTTCCCATTGAACCCATTATAGAACATCTAAACTTGCAACCAATCTTGAAATCCATGTTGAGGGCAACACCGAATCATATCTTTATACCTATCCCATACTTCATAGAATGTCTCAAAATCATTTTTCTTGAATTGACCAATCTCACTTATGAGTTGGGCTATTTTTGCAGGTGGAAAACATTTAACAAGAAACTTTTCTACCATATCTTGCCAACTAGCAATGCTTCCCGGTTGTAGAGATTGTAGCCAACCTTTGGCCTTGTCCCTTAATGAAAAAGGAAACAATCTCAGCCTAATGGTGTCTTTAGTAACACAATTCATATTTACAATGTCATAAATCTTCAAAAACATCGTCAAATGAATATTGGGATCATCAAGTGGTGATATGCTAAATTGGGCTTATTGTACCATGTTGATCAACGCCGGTTTGATCTCAAAATTATTAGCATTAATGGTCTTGTATCTTACACTTGAGTAATTTTCATTCACAATTGGCCTTACATAATCCTTCAAGGTGCATAGCGGTGCATTTTGTTCTCCTTCAACCATGGCTAGTACTTTCTTCTTTTTTTGTGATCTAAAGTTCTTTCAATCTCCAGATAAAAAGAATAATGTTTTGAGTTTTAGAACGGCGTATCCAATGTCAAAAACATACCTAGAAAAAAAAAATAAAAAAATATAAGTATAAATATAAATGAAATAAAATATAATATAATTCTAAATTAAAATCAATATTACTTTGTATCAATATTGGCAAAAGTAAGAAAAATTCAATCCCCGACAACAGCGTCACAAACTTGATCGGTGCAAAACTACAAGTGCATAGTATCATAGTTTTATAATAAAGTGATAAGAAAAGTATCGTCATGAGGGATTGATAACTTACTTTTGATAAATACTAAAATTATATTAATCTCAATTTTATCTAGAAAAGTTGCTAAGGTTACTATAATTGGAATTTAAAATAAAATCAATTTAAAGAAAATGCGTAAAATAAAAAGAAAGATATTGTTCAAAGATCAAATTAATGGGAAGAAAACTTCTAAGAAATCGATTTCATCTAATCCCTCACTATGCTTAAATCATCTAGCTAATTGAATTTAATTCTCTCTGTTTGTTAGCAATCTCTAAAAAACATCCAAAAGCCTCTTTCGATAGTAAATTAGAAACATTCTTGTTCATTAATTTACATAAGATTATGCAATTTAATAAAACAAAAAAACATTAAGATTAATGATTTTAATACTACACAAGTTCATACAAGTCTTTCGATCTCTATATTTACGTATGCCGAAATATTCTAGATCTATTCTATAATTCCCTCTTTCGATAGTAAATCACAAGACTAAAATCATCTAATTAATGACCAGTTAATTAGAAACAATAAACTCAAAATAAATTAGACAAACATGAAGAGAAATAATTCAAATTAACATAAAAAATCAAGCATAGTTTGAAATTAAATTACATCTGTTTCTAAGAATAAAGAAAAATTAGTTCATGCTAAAAATTAAATTTAACATAAATGAATTTACCATAATTTTCTGAGTGGAATTGAAATAAAATTGACCTGTAAAAAGAATCTTCTTTCACGTTAATCTCTTGTGCTCCCATATGCTTTTGATTTTCTCTTTCCTATTGCACCGCCTATCTATTTTCTTTTGCATTCTCTATTCTCGTCTTTCTCCTCCTTCCATATGTGATTTATATATATAAACCCTCCCTACCTCTTGCGTTTTCTTTTGTTTCTTTATATATATATAATAATAATAATAATAATATTAATTTAAATTTGATTTAAATAAATCTTCATTTAAATTTGAGAGTCCTTAAATGATATGCTTCTAAAATTTTGGATCTTCATTTTCTTCAAATCTGCAATAAAATTTAAATAATAATAATAAAGTCTAAAATTAATAATAAATAAATAAAATTAGACTAAAGTTAAAGTTGAGAAGTGATAAATTATGTCAAATTGCGTAAATCATCAAGACTTCAGTATCATTTCTGATTTTGAAAAACCTCCAAACATAATTACCAAAACTTTCTATTGATTCGGAATGAAAAAAACTACATAAGATATGCTCAACTCTCAAATTGAGAAAATAATTTTAAAATTATGAAAAGAAAAAAAAACAAGAGAGAAACTAAAAATTCAATGTGTTGAGGGATGAAGGGTGATTGTAAATTGGAATTTGGGATGTATTTTATAGGTGAGAAAAAAAAGAGAAAATGGATCATATAGTTGGGCATTGTGGCACATATGTATTCCACGCTATGGCATGAGATAGCTTGTACGTGCTTGGCATGCTCGATCCACTACTCTCACATAGCAACATAGTAAATTTCCAAGTCGTAACTCATATTCCTCTGAAATTTTGAAAGCCCTACTTTCTTTTCACCCTAAACATTGGTTTGGATCATATGTAAGGTTTATATATGTTAGTCTTTTATGCTTCAATGTAATACATGATAGTCAAATTTGAAAAAAAAATTATAAGTAGCTCTCAAGTGCATGAATCACTTTGTAAGAAATGATAATTATACTTTTAAGGCCGGTTCAAAAAGAAATCACATGGTTTTTAAATAATTCAATAAATTTTTAAAAATGAAAAATTAAACCTAAATATTCTGTCACAAATTTTGGATTTTAGAAATCTAATTTAATGACATAAAATTAGCAATAAATTAGTTATAATCATTCTTGCTCAATATTAATTAAGTTATTAAAGATATAAATTAAGATTATTAATTTTTCTTTTTTAGTATGAAAACATCCTTAAATAGTGATCTGATTCTTTGTTAATATAAACTAGTTAATATCTTTAGACGGGAGATCACCACTTAGTTTATATTAATTAATGATTTTTTTTATGAAAATGACAAACTATCTAATTACTGTTTTAGGCGGAGGATATAATTAGACACTCATCAAGATGTCAAAGTTTGATTAATATATGATATAAGTATCTAGCACTAAATTTCATATTTTTAATAAATTATGAAAATATATTGTTAATATATTTTTCAATAATAAATTTTCGTAAAATAATCTTTGAAATAAAGTCCTCTAAATCATATCGAGATAATTACATCTAGTATTTAAGAGTTGACTCCAAATTAGATCCAAATGATTAAATCCTAAATCTAATTCTCTCATGCTTATTATGATTTTCCATCAATATATTTTTTTCTTTAACAAACTTTATTTAAATGTTGATGAAGAATAAAAATTAAAAATTTATTTTATTTTATAAAAAATGTTTACATACTTTAATATTTTACAATCATAACAATATTGTTACTATATTATATTATTTTCAACCAGACATGCTTAATTTAATAAATGATGAAAAAATATATTAAACATGCATTCAAAACAACACATAAAGTTAATCTTAAAAGAATACATTAAAATTATACCTCAAGTATATCCTTACAAAACTTTAGTATCATTTTTGTTTCTAGAAAACCTCAAAATAGAATTGCTAACTCTATTTATTGAATCGAAATGAAAACTACTACATAAATTATGTTCTAACTCTCAAAATGAGAAAACAAAGAAAAACTAGAGAGAAACTAAGAAATCAGGTAAAGAATGTGCTAAAGGATGAAGGATGATTGTAAATGGGAATTTGGGGTCCATTTCATAGGTAAGAAAAAATAGACAAAAATGGATCGTACTTTTGGGTGCTACGACACACATTTATTCCACATAGTGGTATGAGATAGCTTGTACTTGCTTGAAATGCTTGATCCGCTATTCTTATGCCATAACACACTAAATTTTCACGCAACAACCTATGTTCCTCTAAACTTCTAAAAGCCCTAATGTTTTAATTTTACATATGTTAATGTTTTATGCTTTAATGTTTGTAATGGAGTATTTTCAAGTACTTTCAGGTATTATTCTTTGAATGTTGATTAGTTTAATCATTTTGAAGATAAAAATTCTTGAAAAATAACAAAATATATTTGTGATTCTGAATAGATAGATTTGCATAAAATATGATAAAACTATGGAAATACAAATCTATTTTATCATTTTAAAGTGAATAAAATCATGTTATATTAAGTGCTTTTAAGCATTCATCAGTAGCCTGTTAGAATATAAGCGTTGCATCTATATATATCTACCCACAATGGGCTTGAAAGGCCATAAATGAAAGGCAAGCTCTAACCCGAGCCTCCTAGGACATGATGGAAAATATATTCCAAGTAGAGTGCTTGCTAGAGCTATAGTTTCTTGGACAAGTCATCATCCTTTAGAACATTCCTAAGGGATCCTCTAATGCCTATAGTGCACAAGGCTAGATCCATATCCATCCAAGGATTGGCTGGTTAGGTGACCATTCATAGCTAGAAAAAATTCCCACAACCGGCCAAACTTTATCTCTTCATACAAATTATAGTCATCCAGTCTTAGATGCCAGATCACATATCATCTATCCTTGACCATCTGGGACCAATCCAAGAAGATCTTGTATATCGTGACCTATGTGGCCATCTTGAGGCACATTAGTAAGGAGACACTGCCCATGCCAGCCATGAAATCCAATGATTTTCTAAAGATATAGAACGAGGTACCATTTATTGGTCTATTGAACAATTAAAAGAGGTCCAATAGAGGTTGAACCGAGGTAGACTCCCAAACCTAGCATTCTCTACTAAGTCCCTATTCATCCTAGGGATCATAGCCATCTCACTTTTTAACAAGTTCAAGCAACCAAACATAGGTACATATGATGGCACTAAAGACCCCTTGGAACATCTTGAAAATTTCAAGGGTTTAATGGATCTTTATGCCTACATTAATACCATGAAGTGTTGGGCCTTCCATATTTCTTTCATAGATAGGGCTAGAGCTTGGTATTTTACTTTGAAGCCAGCATTATTAGTTCTTTTGTAAAATTTAGGAAACAATTCTTGTTTCACTTCTTAGCCAAGAGAAGAAGGCCAAAGACCTTGGAACACCTATTGAACTTATAGTAGGGAAAGCAAGAATCACTAAATGATTTCTTTGAAAGATTTAATTTAGAGAAAATATAAGTGGTAGATTGCCCAAACTTTGTTGCAATCACATCTTTGCATCAAGCTATACCCAGGGAGCCCTATGGAGGGATACAGCCAAAGATTTTCCAATAAAATATTCTGAGGCTACTCAATTGATAAACACTTATATTACTATGGATGAAATAATTTCCAATAGAAATAATCAAGGGCATCCTAAGAAAGAAGTAACAGAGCAGAAGGGTAAGGGGGAGATGAACCCCCACGCGATGACAATAAGGGGTTCCAACTGGACCAAAGAAATTATATAAAGGCCATGGATGGAAATCTTGTCTATCTTGGATGGAATTTCCAAACTTACACCTCTCTGAAGGTAACAAGAAAGGCTATTCTCATGCAAGCCATTTCTGAATTGGCATAAGAAACAAAAAAGACCCTAATTGGGACAAATCTCAATACTATAGGTTCCACAAAAATACCCATCACTCAACTGAAAGATGAAATTATGCATCTAGTCAGGAAATGGTTAAAAATGCATTTTATTAGGGACATTGTTTCATAAGGTCTCATTCATATAGATTAAGTCTCCACAGAAGATAATCCTTTTGATACATTAATAATATTACTACCAATGACCAAATTTAAACATTGTTTAAGTTGTTCAGAGTCACTCCCTTATAAGCATTAGGTTGAAAATGATTAATATATATATATTTGTGTGTGTCAAATGTTTCATAGTATCAAGGTGGAGATTTATTAATTTAGTATGATATTCTTGGTATTTTAACATATAGGAGATTATGGGAACATAAACAATTGTTAATGTAGCATGCATAACACATATATATGTTATTTGGCTTGAAATATTATATATTGTATTGTTTAAATGTGTATCAGATCATTATACCTTGCTATTGCTAAGTCCATTTAACATATGGATCCATAGTTATTAAGTAATTATTTATACATATTTTTAGTAATTAAATTCTACATATTTATGCTTATTTTATTGTTTTTATGTGTTATAATTTTTTATTTTTTATTTTATGAAAAAATAAGTTTTTAAAATTTTTGTACATTTTTTAATAATTGTATTTGATAGGTGGATGTACTTAGAATGAAATGTGGTGGATTTACTTAGTAAGAGATTGCCCAAAATGGTGATGTTTTGAAGGATCCAACAACGTACTACTCTTGCCCCTCACATCATTCAACTAAACGTAGGCCAAATGACACTCATTTGGTGCTCCTTTAGTCAGCCAGCCAATCGATGCATTGTTTGACCAATCAGCTCATTTTTAATAGCATCGCGTCGTACAAGCTACTGTTCACATGTTGATCCCATCTGGTGACATATGGCACATAATTAACCCTCAATTTGCTTCCATCCAACAGTTTTGAATTAATGTGACCATAAAACCCAATTTAAAATCAATATAAATACCCACAACATATCATTTTGAAAGGAATAATGAGAGGAATTCACAAAAAATTATAGAGAATTTTTTTTTAATTTGTTTTGGAGAATTTGAAGAACTTTTGAAGATAAATTCAAGAATAAGTTTATAGATTGGTGTATTTAATTGAATTGGCTTCACTTTCTCATAAAAAATAAGATTCTTGTATACTCTTTTTTATAATTATGAATTGTTTAGTTAATTTTTTGTATATATTAATTTTTGTGTCTAATTAAATAATTCATTATGATTTTAGGTAATTTTAAGCCCTAAATTATGATTTAATATGAAATATGTTATGATTTGAATAAAATTTCACTTATTAATTTTTTAATGTGTTTAATTTTATGTTTAAATGTCAAAGTATGTTAATTGTTGAATTATGTGCACAACTAGATTGATATTTAGTTTTGTTTATTACTAGATTATGAATTATGTATGAAATTGCTAACTTTTGTAATTAAAGTAACAAATTATAGTTTTTATTATAATATGAATTAAATATTTAGGTTAGAAATTATTAACTATACCAATTTCATCTAAGTGAGTTATTGCTTTTTTAATTATAATACAATAAATAAATTAAATCTATTAGTCATAACTCTAGAAATATTGCTCTTGATTTAGGTTGATTGATAACCGAGTTTTTAGTTAATTACAAGTAAGAAAAAGTAAGGAATTTTAGTCAAATTTAAATTCCTAAAACTAAACTTCAGAATTGAAAAAAGGATCTTAAATTATATAATAGTTTTAGAATTTGAAAATTGAATGGATCATAACATGATATATTTAATAGTAGTTTAATGTCCAAGATAATCTTGTAATCACATGTTTTTCTTACTAATATAAAATTTGTACTTTTTCTTATGTCTTGTTCTTTTATATTATTTAAATTTTTTTACTAGGATATTCAAAAACCCTCATTTGTTCAATTTTTGGCAGTTTATGACTTAATTTTTAAGTTATTAATTAATAATTAAATTTTCTCAATACTCTACAAGTATCCTTATTTGCAATTATATTCACAATGATACAATTTTAAAAATAATAAAAATAATGTTAAATATTTGATACTCATACTTAGGAATTTATCTAGGAATAGAAAATTGTAAAAATAAATCTTAAGATACAAGATTACCAAGTAGTAGCAACTGTGTAAAGAATGGATACATGGAAAATTGTTGAGCCCTTTCAAACAAATGCTAACCTATAGAGACTGTAAATTCCATTATTCTAGGTAGTTGTAAGCAACTAGACGAACTAAAAGTTTTTTTTAATTACAAACCTAATTTGTTGGAGGGGTGAATAGATAATCAAAGAAATTTCAATAAATTAAAATTTTCACAAATGGTTAGACATGCAATCGTGTGTAAATAAAATAAAGGAAACATGCAATGTAACATGCATAATAATAAAGATATACATTAATTGTGATCGTTAAAGCTTAATAGTTTCTTTGGCTTGAAAATATTCTTGAATGACACACCTAGATACTAAAGTCCTTATTAATGATATATCACAAATATCACCAACACTTACATAAACCTTATAATAACCACAATAAGTCCTTATTAATGATATATCCAAAAAAGGTACCAGAGGAAAGGACCATCACCCCTATGAATCAAATGTGGCCTTGAAGGTAGTATCCGAGCCTTCCTTTTTTTTTACTAATGATCCTACTTTATCTTTTTCTAACATGTTCAAAAATTCAACAAAGTAGAATCATAAAAAGGAAAATTCGATGACATTCCCTAAGGACAAGCTTAAGGATAACAAAGGCATAAATGTAGGGGGAAATATGTCTAGTATATTTCAAAGAAGACTACCACCAAGATGTAAGAATTACTTAATGGACTATTAACTCGACACTTCGACATCAAACACTTCAAGATCTTTGATAATAGTGGATGATAAAAGTGGTAGGGTTAAGCTGAAGATGTAAAATCAAGAGGTTTGTAGGAGGTAGCCCACTAGATTAGTTTTGTACTCCTTTCTACTTAATTTTTTTATATTATATTGTTCCATGTGCTTACATTGAAGATAATGTAAGAATTTTGTGTGGGGAATGTAAACATTTCTTAATCTTGATTATTAGTATTGTTTTTTTGATTCATTAGTTTAATATATTTTAGAAGCATAATTTTTATTTGTTGATTATTTATTGTACATTTGGGTTAATTAGAATTAATAATTAGGCTTCAAATTAATAATATGATATTTCTTTATTTCATGATATATGTGATTAAATTAGCTAAACATGGTTAAATGATAATGGATGATGATAAGGTCTTGATATTGTTTCTAAGCGAAGGAAACTTTATGATAACTTTGCTCAAAACTTGCGTGGATAATAGCTTAGTTGGTGATAGGAAAAATTTTGTGCTAGGAAAAACTATGTGCAAAATGTTATGAATTTTTGAAATTTTACTATGATTTTATAAATATGATTAGGATGATTGAACTTTTCTTTAATTTTATGAAAACGAATGCTAAATTTATTTCTTGAAAAATGATTAAGACAACATGATTAACCTTTTACTAAATTGTCCTACCCATAATGTTATTGTCCTATAAAAACAACTTTTTTAATGAATCAATTTGAGCCTATATGAGCTATTTGTCTATACCCACTTATTAGCCTTCAAACCAAACATTTTGGTCATTTCCTATAGTTAAAAAAATTGATGTTGCACAAAAAGAGAATAAATTCTATAAAAAATACTAGAATGAGATTTAAAAGTGTCAAATGTGCTTAATTAATTAAATGTTCAACACATACAAAACAAACTCTATATTAATGTGTAACCCATATTATTATTACATAAGAGAAAGATTATAAGGGGACAAACTACAAAGAAAAATAAAAATAGATTGTGAATTAAAAAAAAGATTGATAAAAATAAAATAAATGAAGTCAATAATGATGTTCAGGTCCAAAATAATAAAAACTATTTATTAACATACTTGGTCTTAAGATAATGTTATTTATAGATCTCTTTCTCTTACTCTATGGACTTGTGAATGTTTGTTTTTCCTTATTTTTTCAATTTCATTTGATTTAACCAACATTCCTAGCTATATTACAACTAAATGAAAGATCTTTTGATTTTAGAAAATACTTTTAGTAAGTGGATATACAACTTTAAGGAAAAACTTATGATATCCAATTATAATCTTAAGAGAATAATGATGTTTATAAGGAAGAATAATGCTCAAATTTGTTTAAGTTACATGGTTTGATTATTACTAATTGATGTTGTTCACATACACATTTTGAGTATGATTATTATTTTATAGTAATTAGAGCAAAGGGATGATTAGAAATAATATTTTCCATTTATTAGAATTTAAAACCCTAATATTGCTTAGCCCTTAAGATAGAATATCAAAAAAATTATTCTTTCTACGATGGATATTGACTTGGCTTAAGAACTAACAAAGAGTAGATGTAAGAGAATTTGATAAGTAATAATTTATACATATTTATGTTTATTTTATTGTTCTCATGTGTTATAATTGCTTATTTTATATTATATTTTGTTAGAAAATATGAATTTTTAAAATTTTTGGGATTTTTATAGATTTTTTATTAATTTCATGTAACATATGGATGTACTTAGAACGACATATAGATGTACATATCAATATGGAATTACTTAGACGACTTGTAGAATTACTTAGCAAAAGAGTGCCCAAAATAACCACATTTTGAAGGACCGAGTGCTAGATGACTTCCTTCCCTCATGTTATTCATTCCAATGAACGTAGACCAAATAACACATCATTTGGTGCTTATTTCGTGACCTAGTCAAACAATGTGTCGTTCGAAGAATCAACTCCCTCTATCCTAGCCTCACATCATACAAGCTAATATTCACACACTAGTCCCATCTAGTGACACATGGCGTGCTATTAACCCCTCCATTTGACTCCATCCAAAAGCCTTACTTAATTTGACTATAAAGCCCAATTTAAAACCAATATAAATACCTAAAAAGTATCATTTTGAAGGAAATAATGAGAAGAATTAAAAAAAATAGAGAGAAAATTTACAAAAAATAATTTTGTAGCATTTGGAGAACTTTTGAAGATAAATTCAAGAACAAGTTTAGAAATTTGTGCTTCTAATTGAATTGTCTTCACTTTCACTTTCTAACAAATAAATAAGATTCTTGTATCTTCATTCTCTTTATAAATAATTTTTTAGTTATCTATTTTATGTGTTAAATTTTATGACTTACTAAATAATTAATTATGATATGAGAAATTCCAAGTCCTAAATTATGATTTAAAATGTATTATGTTATGATTTGAATAAAGTTTTTATTATTAATTTTTTATGTGTTTAATTTCATTTTAGAATGTCAAAATATGCTAATTCTTGAATTAAGTGCATAACTAGTTTGATATTTAGGTTTTTTATTACTCTATCGTGAAGTTAGTTTGAAATGGTAAACTTTTTTCATTAAAATTATAATTTTTATTACAATTAAAATTAAATACTTAGGTTGGAAATCATTAACAATATAAATTTTATCTAACTTAGTAATTACTTGTTTAAATATAAGGCAACACATGAATTAAATCTAATAGTCCTAATTAAATTTTAGATTGTTCATAAGTTAGGTTGATTACTAACCAAGTTATTAATTAATTACAAAATAAGAAAAAGTAGTACATTTTAGATAAATTAAAATTTTTAAAACTAAAATTAAGAATTAAAAAATCATCTTAAAATAATATAATAAATTGAATGAATTATAATATGATAAATTTAATACTAATATAATAGCGAGGATAGTTTCGTAATTACATGTTTCTCTTATTAATATAAAACTGTTTACTTTTTATTATGTTTTTATTCTTTTGTGTTATTTTTTTTTTATAAAAATATTCAAAAACCTCATTTGTTCTATATTTGACATTTTAGGACTAAATTTTTACAATAATAATCTATAATTAATTTTTCTTAATCCTATACGGGTTATGATCATAATTGTAATTATATTTACAACGATATAATTTTAAAAAAGTAAAAAAATAATGTTAAATATTTAATAATATAATTTTAGATCCATCAATGGGCATAATTGTCGGTGATGGCTTATAAAGACTCCAAGGGCAAAATGGTTATTGTACATATTATGTATGTATAGCCTTCTAGGGTTTTTGTTGTCTTTCATTTGTTTTTCTTTTTGTGCGGTGAAGGTGTTTCCTCTCTTCTTCTCGTCTCTTTGTTTCTCTTTGGTTTTCTCTGTGTGTTCTTGAACTGTTGGATTTGTGTTAGGGTTCCTCCGTAACTAGTTCTTGTGATCTTGTACTCTATTCTACATAGTGGATATATATCATTTCCTTTCCTGCAGATTAGGCCAGTTAATGTTAGGAGCCCAACCACTAAAGCTTTGTGTTCTTGTTCTTCTCTTTTCTTTTACCTTGATTCTTGGCTTTTGTGTTTAATGGTTTGTTAAATTTTTCCTTACATACAAGTGGATTTGTGAGTTTGTGGTATGATTAGATCAATCCCAACAATTACAATACATTTTTTCTTTATACATCTAATAGTGGCCATGTTGTTTTACATTTTACATTAAATAGAAGCATAAATGTAGAATATGATAAGAAAATTGTAAGAGGTGAAGCCAAAGTACCATTTATTTCTATATATTATATATTCTAGCATTTTACATAGTTATATTGATTAGCAATGGCAAACCTAAGCCATACAATAGGTCCATTCATCCTCATTCTTTATTTTATTATCTCATTCTCTATTCTTTTGCCTCCTATTTCTAATCAGTAAATACTTTAAAATTTATCTCATTGAAAAAAATTGACAACTATACTGTAGTCTCTGATCTGCAGTCTCCACTACCCAAATGACTTACAGCAAATTGTCTCCTAGCTCATATATAAGACGACCCATTTAACAATAAACCAAATATGACCCAATAATATATAATTCATTTGATTAGGTAGAAAATTTAAAATTCAAAACTAAGTTATTAGTGTATTCGCATAGGCTTTGCATTTGGGTTCACAGACATGAGAGTGCAAGTTCGAACGTTATCTTAGATATTGATATGAGATTTATTCTCTGCATCCAGGTACTGGGTGATATAGTTTCTATCATTTCCATGCGTACAACCATGGAAAAAAAGTCTCGATAGATTAGTGAAAATATTATACAATATAACGAATAATATGATACAGTATTACATATAAGCTACTTACTCCAATAATTGTTTTTTACCAAAAAAAAGAAGAAACCAAGTTATTAGTGCGAGGGGGCTTGGTATACTTGTGATATCTCTAATAGGGATACTGTTACCCATTAGTACTCATATTCTCTTACTGGAACCACAAAGGTAATCACATTTAAAAATGAATACTCTTTCAGTACCCTCCATTTAAGAAATGATCGATATTCTTTGACTCCAATTTCATTAAATTCATATCATATGATTTACATGTGATGTGCAATAAGGAAGTTTTGGAATGAAGTTTTAAAATAAAATAATTTTGAATTAAAAAATAAAAAAAATCAGAATGGAGCATAAAAGAGAAGAAAAACCAGAATGGATCAAAAAAGAGAAGAAAAATCAGAATTCATGAAGGAATAAGAGCTCATGGATTGGAGGTTATAAAGCATGAGTTAATTGATTTTTTCTAACCAAAATGAGACCACCATTTTTATAGCTGAATTTCATTTTTATATCTAGCTTTATCGAGACAAGTAGGCTAAAATATGGAGGGGGAAAAACCAAATTGGCAGAAATGATAAGTATATGGTTAAAGTGACTATAAATGCCTCACACTTTTTAAATATTTCAATAAAATTGGATTCAAAGTATACCATTTCTTAAATAAGGATACTGAAAGGGTATTAATTTTTAAATATCGGTACTTTTGTGATACAAATAAAAGAATATAAGTACTAATAGGTATTAATATCATATTGGATTGCTCTAGTCGAGAGGCATAATATATAACAACCTGCTTGGTTGTTGCCTAAATCATGTTCTGAGGTTAATTTTAATGGTCAATTAAACTTGGACATTAATGGTATCAGAGCCTGTTAGACAAGAAGGCTATAAACAATCACAAACTTGATCATGGGTTCTAACAGTGTGATCTTGTGATGAAGTGCTAGCTCTTATCCTGGCATGTCCTAATGGAAGCGGCTAACCACCGTATTGGGTTGTTCTAGTTAAGAGAGGTAATATATAGCAGCCTGCTTGGTTGTTGCGTAAAACATGTTCTGAGATTATCTTTAATGGTCCCTTAAACTGGGACATTATATATATATAAAAGATGCTGATATTTAAATTATAATTTATAAGGGATATTTATCATTTTTGTCTTCTGTATGTACATATGACATATATCTTATTCAAACAACGTGCTTAATTTATTTTAGGGCATGCAATTTTACAAATATTCCTTGGTATAGAAGTAATGGTTTAAACTGGACTAGTGGAGTAACACTTTTATAGATTTACATGGATCCATTTTTGACATTGTATGCTTTTTTTTTTGACATTGTATGCTTTTTTTGGATTACTTGCTTTTATTAAAGTCATATTTTACCATATGAAAGTAGGACATATATCTAAAATGCTCTTTAGGTTTAGCATATCTTCACTTATTCTCTTAAGGTTCGTAGAAAATTCTAGAATGCTCCTAGATTTTACGGTTAATACTATTGATGTCCTCAAAACTAATGGTATTAACTTTTCTATCTATATTTTGTTAATATTCTTATGGCTTTGGTACCAATTCTTTTTGGAAGGATAGGGGCATATTTATCCCCAGAGACTATTATAATAGAATTTCAATCAATCTGACCTCAATGTACTAGCTAAGTTAACAGGGTGCTGATAAACCACATGTTTTGAGTGCACATGTTTTCCTATTTATAATATACAAATAAGTTTTTTTGTGTACATACAAAGTACTTTTAATCTTCAAAGAAATAATATTCAAACATTAAATTATTGAATTCATCTTCTTCAATTCTTACATATTTTTGACTAATATAGTCTTTTAATATCTTTGAAACAAGATGGTCGATTATGTTTGTGATTGCTTTAATATAATTTGTATAAATATCTAATAAGGGATTGATCCTTCTAAAATTTTCAAGACAAGTTTCATAATCATCATCTTTAAAATAATCATTTAAGGTTAAGAGATAATCATTATCAAACTTTTCTAATAAAATTAGATTTTTATTTTTCATTTTAATTTCTTTTACACTAGTTGTTTTTAGTTGTTAATTCTTGTTACTTAGTTTTCCTTTATCATAATATTGTGATATTTCTATCTTTATTTTTATGTTTATCGATATTATCACTTGGTATAAGCAAATATCTTAAACATTCAAGATCCTTAATTCGCTTAAAATTTATAGTTGTTATACTTAAACTTAATGGGTCCATCTCAATCTTTCCTTCTATTCATCTCCTCTTGTTACACCGGTTATGCCTCAGTTTTACTCAAACTTCAATTCCCTCCTGGTAATGATGATCCTTCTAACCTCAATATACTAACTAAGTTACCAGAGTGCTGATAAACCATATGTTTTGAGTGCACATTTTTTCCTATTTGTAATATACAAATAATTTTTTCTTGTGTACATATTGTGTACTTTTAATCTTCAAAGAAGTAGTAACTAAACATTAAGTTGTTGAATTCCTCTTCTTCAATTCTTGCATATTTTTGTATAAAATAGTCTTTTAATGTCCTTGAAACAGGATGATCTATTATGCTTGTGATAGCTTTAATATAATTTGTATAGATATTTAATAATAAGTTGAACCTTCTAAAATTTTCAAGACACACTACTACAAAAATGGGTATTTAAGTCGATATGTAAAGTCGGTTCGGTGTAGAACCGATGCTATCCATGTAGGACGTAGCGTCGGTTGACATGTCGAACCGACGCTACATATAGACGTAGTGTCGGTTCCAGGTGTCAATCGACACTACGCTATATGGATAGCGTCAGTTCACGACGTCAACTGACGCTATCCACGTAGCGTAGCGTCGGTTGACACTTGGAACCGATGCTATCCACGTAGTGTAGCATCAGTTGACACCTAGTGTAAGGACTATGAGTGTTGGCTATTTTCGTGGACAAAATATTGACTTGTAAATTTGTTTTTAGGCCTGCTATCAAGTTTATCAAGAACAGCCGAACAAATGTTCAAGTTTCAAATATCCGTACTTCAGGTATGTCTTTTATAATTACGACACATAGAATTTTATTTATATATTTAATAGTACATGTTCATAAATCTAAAATTATTTTTGGTGCTTAAATATTTTTTATGTGTCTTAATATTTTTAAGATGTGATTTAAAAATATAAATATTTTTTATTAAGGCTTTGAATGGGCTTTAAAAAAAAATTAAGCCCAAAATGCATTTAAACCTAATATTATTAGGTATTATTATTATCTATAAATATTAATACATTAGGGTTGCTACAAAGTGTGGAGAATAGAAAAAACTATTGAAAAGCAAAATTGAAACAAAAAACGAAGAAAGAAAAATCTGCGGCTGCCGAATTGAGAAAGAAAAAAAATAAATAAACAAAGAAGCTGGAGCCGAGTGCTAATATATATATATATATAAAGCTACTCAATAGGAATCAATGGTAATATATATATAAAGTTATTCAACGCATGTAATCATGGTCAGTGCAGAATGGTATGCTTTTTATTTTCTTTAATATATATATATAAATATTGTGATTTGAATAATATTCTTTACGAAGCAAAAGTAATTAAGACTTAAATAAAATTGATATCATATTGAAGGTATTTATTAATAAATTTGATTGGTACTTTTATCTTTCTATAGCTTCTTCTTAATTAGATTGTTACATGTTTAAATTAAATATTTTTATGTGTAATCATAATTATTTGATTTGATGATTAAATTTCAAAGAAGCTATTTTTTATTAAATTTGTGCTTAATCCTTTTGCCCTAGAATATTCTAGTTGATTTGATTTAAGTGATATATGTTTTGAATCATCTAGTTAGGATTATTCATTGTTAAATCCGTTCTAGAACACACACGGGCACTTGTGTTTTTTTTGTGCTAACCTTTTTGCAGTTCATTTGTGAACGATCTGATTGGCGAGGAGCTTATTGGAACGTTGATCTGGAAACCGCTCACGCTAATATTGGAAACTGTGAAAACAGAGCAGGGGCTCGTAAGTAAAGTACATTGGGGCAGTATCCTAGGGAGGGTAGCATAAGACCGAGTTTGTACTTGAACATTTGATTTTCATAGTGGAAAGTTAGGTGGTCCGGTGGACCGGTGGTTTTCCTCTTAGGTCATTGTTGTGGCCTAGGTTGTTTCCACCTAAAAATATCGTGTGTTATTATTTCCGCACTTTACTCTTACACACGATTGCATGTCTGGCCGCTTTGTTTAGGTTATTAAATTATAAATTGATAAAAATTAAAAATAACCTATTCACCTCCCTCTAGGTTAATCAGGTCCATATCTTATAAACTTTCAATTGGTATCAGAGCCGACACTAGACACACTTAGTGAGATTGATCTTAGGGACACACACACTTACTTATGGACCAAATGAAAGAAGCTGGGTCATCTGTTAGACCCCAGCTCTTTGATGGGTTTAATTACCACTTCTTGGAAGGCTCGCATGCAAGCCTTTCTCAGACAAGATGAAAAAGTATGGGATGCTATTCTTGATGGTTGGGAACCACCTTCTGTAATGAAAGATGGTGTAACAATCATAAAGCCAAGAAGAGACTGGACCACTGAAGAACGCACCCTTAGTGGGGCAAACCAAAAAGGTCTAAGCTCAATATTCGCTGCAGTGTCGATGGATGAGTTTCGTCGCATCTCCGACTGTGAGACTGCTAAAGATGCATGGAATGCACTTGCTCTTGCTCATGAAGGAACTTCCCAAGTAAAACAAACAAAATTGAGATTGCTAACATCTGAGTTTGATTCTATTAAAATGAGCAACAACGAAACTTTTGGTCAATTCTATGCTCGCTTCTGTGATATCACTAATGCTTGCTCTAACCTTGGTGAGAAAATTCCACAACCTATACAAGTGCGCAAACTCCTAAGCTCTTTAACAGCTGACTATAAGATGAAAGTTACAGCGATAGAGGAAAGTAAGAATGTAGACACACTAAAAATTGATGAACTTGTCGGGTCAATCCAAACCTATGAGCTTTCTCTTGATCCACCAAAGAAAAATAAGGATGTGGCATTCAAAAGCTCCAAAAAGGATATCTCTGATAGTGATGATGATATGAATGATGAGTCACTAGTCTTGTTAGCACGAAAATTTAAGAAGTTCATGAAGAAGAAGGGTCAACAGAATAATCATTTCAACAAGGGACAATCCAGTCGTTCGAATGACCGAAAGTCAAGGGAAATCAAGTCTCCTAGCCTTGATGGTAAGAAAAGTAAGCCCACTAATCCTCAATGCTTTACTTGTGGGGGATTTGGTCATATTTCTACAGATTGTGCTAACAATAAAAAGAAATTTGGAAAAGCCTTTAATGCTACACTCAGTGACACAGAAAGTGAGCAGGACAATGCTAGTAACTCAGAGGATGATGACACTAATTATTGTGCCTTCACCGCAACTGTCAATGCACATCACAATGACTCCGACCTTAGTTCGGATGAAGAAAATGAGGAAATAAACTCTTCTCTCTTACTGTCTAAGTTTAATGTATCGAATTATGAGGAACTATTCATAGATTGTCTAGGTGCTAGGGAAGAGAGAGATAAATTGCTTGTGGAAGTAACTAAACTTAATGATATCATCAATGTTCACAAAATAAATTCCTCTAACCTAGAGAAAGATAAAAATGAATTGTCTGATCATATTAATGCTTTGAATTTGAGACTTGCAGAAACCATTGAGGAAAACAAAAATCTCAAGCAAGAACTTAGTATTGCTAAAGAAACGATGAAGAATTTGACCATTGGTGCTGAAAAATTAACCAAAGTCCTAGACTATGGAAAGCCACATGGAGATAAGAGAGGTCTTGGATACATAGATGAACAATCAACACCTTCATCATCCAAAACTCAATTTGTAAAACCCACTATTGCTCGAGCGAGGAAGGTAGTTTTTGCACCTTATCATTCTAAGAAAATTCAGTTTGTTCCCATCTGTCATCATTGTGGTAGGAAAGGACATATAAGACCTAAGTGTAGATTTCTTTATGCTTATGATTCTATCACGAATACAAATGTTTCTAAAACACCTCAAAAAATTTCAAAATGTAAAGTTTTTACTACAAGAACTACACAAAAAGATAAATATAAGAAACCAGTAACTCAAATGTCCAAAATTAAAAAAGGATGGGTTAAGAAATCTGAGTTGCATTGCTTTGTGGCCCATATAGCATTTAAAGTTAAATCAAATACCGCTTGATATTTTGATAGTGGATGCTCTAGACACATGACAGGGAATCGTTTTTTGTTTACAACCTTTAAGGAATACAATGAAGGGACAGTTACCTTTGGTGATGGTAAAACATCTAGAATTATTGGAAAAGGCTCTGTTCAAATAGAGGGTATCGCTAAACTTGATGAAGTTTTATATGTGGAAGGACTTAAGGCAAACTTGATTAGCATAAGTCAAATATGTGATAGTGATTTTAATGTGCAATTTACAAACAATCATTGTATTGTAACAGATCAAAATGGTGAATGTGTGATTAAGGGAATCAGATCACATGACAATTGTTATTGTATTGATACATCACCCACAGTAACATGTAACCTAGCTAGTAATGACTCAACTATCTTGTGGCACGAAAAGCTAGGTCATATGAATTTTAAAGATCTGGTTAGATTAAGCAAAATTGAGACTGTGCGTGGTTTACCTATTCTTTCAAAAATTGAAACACCTGTATGTGGACCATGTCAATTGGGTAAACAAACTAGGATTTCTCATAAGAAGATCAAGAGTATAAATACAAACAGAGTATTGGAATTGATACATATTGACCTTATGGGTCCTATGAGAACAGAAAGTATTGGAGGTAAGAAATATATCATAGTTGTAGTAGATGAATTTTCTCGCTACACGTGGGTAGACCTTCTTAGAGACAAGTCAGATGCTTTTGAGTTTTTCACCTCATATTGTACAAGAGTGCAGGTTGAAGCAGGTGACAAAATAGTAACCATCAAGAGGCGAGAAACAGACCATGGAAAAGAGTTTGAAAATACCAAGTATGCTGACTTCTGTAAAGAACATGGTATCTTTCATGAATTCTCTGCTCCTATCACACCTCAACAAAATGGAGTAGTTGAACGGAAAAATAGGATACTTCAAGAGATGGCAAGAGTAATGATGCATGCCAAGGGAGTCTCCAAAAGGTTTTGGGCTGAAGCTATAAACACTGCATGTCATATTATAAATCGTGTATATCTTCGCCCAGGTACAAACCAAACTCCCTATGAGATATGGAGAGGTAAAAAACCCAATCTGAAATTTATGCATGTTTTTGGAAGTAAGTGCTACATACTTAGAGATCGAGAACAGTTGGGTAAGTTTGATTTAAGAAGTGATGAAGGTATATTTCTTGGTTATTCCCTAAATAGTAGAGCTTATAGAGTCTTCAACTGTAGAACTAATGTAGTTATGGAATCCATAAATGTCGTTATAGATGATGGGGGTAAGAAGATTACAAGTGAAGAAGTTGGAAATGAAGAAAATTTCACAACATCTCAATTAACAATAACCAGTGACACAATTGGAATAAAAGAAGAGGAGTTGAAGGAAAGTGAACAAAAGAAGGAAGAAGCATCAACCTCATCAATGATAAATCCAACTCGAACTTCAAAAAATCATCCTATTAAGAATATAATTGGAAATCCTGATGCAAGCATGGTAACAAAAAGAAGACAAATAAGTGAGGTAACTCATTTATGCTATATTTCTCAATTTGAACCAAAAAATGTGAATAAAGCTCTTAGGGATGAATTTTGGATAAATGCCATGCAGGATGAGTTAGCTCAATTTGAAAGAAATCATGTGTGGGTATTAGTACCTAAGCCTAAAAACAAAAATGTTATTGGAACAAAATGGGTGTTCAAAAATAAATCTGATGAGCATGACATTGTTGTTAGAAATAAGGCTAGGTTAGTAGCTCAAGGCTACACGCAAGTATAAAGAGTTGATTTTGTTGAAACATTTGCACCTGTAGCTAGATTAGAGTCAATTAGGATTTTACTTGCCATTTCCTGTCATATGAAGTTCAAATTATATCAAATGGATGTTAAGTCTGCCTTTTTGAATGGATTTTTGAATGAGGAGGTGTACGTGGAACAACCAAAAGGATTTGTTGATCCGAAATTTCCAAATCATGTTTACAAACTCAAAAAGGCTCTGTATGGTTTAAAACAAGCTCCACGAGCATGGTATGAGAGACTTACCAACTATCTTTTGAACAAGGGATTTATTCGAGGGGGAGTTGATAAGACTTTATTCATTAAAAGGAGTAATGACGAGATATTTATTGCTCAAATTTATGTGGATGACATAGTTTTTGGATCCACATCTAGTACACTAGTGGATGATTTTGTGCATGTTATGACAAATGAATTTGAAATGTCTATGGTAGGTGAAATGACTTTCTTCCTTGGTTTGCAAATCAAACAATCTCATGATAATATATTTATTTCTCAAACCAAGTACGCTTGTAACCTTGTTAAAAGGTTTGGTCTTGAAACTAGCAAGCCATTACGAACTCCTTTAGGTACTAGCACAAAAATTACAAAGGACACTCAAGGTAAAAGTGTTGATCAAACCCTTTATAGGAGTATGATAGGTAGTTTACTTTACCTCATTGCAAGTAGACCTGCCATATGTTTTAGTGTTGGTGTCTGTGGCCGTTATAAAGCTCACCCTAAGGAGCCACACTTAGAGAATGTAAACAGAATCATTAGGTATACGTAAGGAACAAGTAATCATGGTTTATATTTCACTACTGACCCTGCTTGTGAAGTAAGTGGTTTCTGAGATCTTTTGGGCGGCAAACTGACGAGGATGATAGGAAGAGCATATCAGGTGGTTGTTTCTACATTGGAAACAACTTAGTATCATGGCATAGTAAAAAGCAGAAACTCTATCTCACTCTCTCAGCTGAAGCGGAATACATTCTTTCTTAGAAGCTCTTGCACACAAATGCTTTGGATGAAAAACATGCTCAAGGACTACGGTCAACCACAAGGTATGATGCCCTTATATTGTGATAACTCTAGTGCTATATGTATTTCTAAGAACCCAGTTCAACATTCTAGAACTAAGCACATTGACATAAGGCATCACTTTATTCGAGAACTAGTTGAAGAGAAAATAGTAACACTTGAGTTTGTACCTACTGAGAGACAACTAGCTGATATATTCACTAAAGCCATAGACATTCAAAGATTTGAGTATCTCAGAAGTGCCTTAGGAATTTCTCCCTCAAATTGAATTTCAAATTTTATTACCAAAAAAAAATAATAATAAATAAATAAATAAAAAAAAAATAAAAAAAATCCTTGTTTGGCCAACAGATTATTCAACTTATTTAATACTTCCATACACATAATCTCATTTTTAGTGACTCAACTCATTTTGATATTTATTGTATAAATTATGTTACAATTTTGGCTTATGCATACACATATATTTTTATACATATGATGATCGATGTTGACATAAACTTCTTCACACACTCACGAACACACATATATGTTATGCTTGAAGTTTATGAATTTTCTTGAAAGACTCTAGGACTTTGACTAATCTTGATTGTAAAATTGTGTTGAGTTCTACTTTTGCTTACTAAAATTTTACCGTATGGAGACACCTAGTATTGAGAGGGCTACCTATTGTGATGTGTGAAGCTACCGCAATGAGCGGAGAGGGCTACCTCACAACTAGTGTGAAATTCATCGTGCTAGGTTTATGGCTCGTGCAAAAAAAAAACACACACACACACACACAAAACAAAAAAAAGGAAAGATTATGCAAAAAATGATTGTTTATAAATCTTGTACTTGGAATGCACAAAAAGAAAGAGCTAATAGAGGTTAAATATATATATATATATATATCATTTACCTCATTTATAAAAAAAAAATTAAGTCCTCTTTTGGTAAATATATTTTATTTTGTAAGATTGAAGACTCGATTATATTTTTATATGATAGGTGATATTTTTTCTTTTGAGTCTTTCTTGATAGGTCATAAATGAATTAATTGACATATTTGTGGAGTTTAAACATGTATATTATTTTAAGTAAATGTCAATATGTCATTATATGTGTGAAGTGTGTGTGTGCGTGTGCACTTCTTCTATTCTACTTATTTATTTATATGATAAATAATCAAAATTGGAGTTAAAAAAATGATGAGTTCTCAATTGGGTGTGTACTTGTTTGTAATTACATGAGTTTAATACCTTATGTGGCTATGTATGCAAATTAAAACAAAAAAAAACAAAAAAAATATTTTCATTTATTACTTTTTTAATTGGTTTCTAAGTTAGAGTGTCATAGAACTTAGGGGGAGTTTAAAACACATTGCACTTTTACATTACTCTGATTTTACACTGTTATATGTTTAGGAGGAGTTTAACTTCAATTCTTTGTCTAATGCTTTGTCCTTCTCGTATGTCAAAAAGGGGGAGAGAATTTTTACTTCCATGTTTTTATTTTGTTATACATATAAGGGGAGAACATATTTAATTAAGCTTGATTGATATGAATGCATACTACATGATTATTCTTTACACTTCGCTTATTTCTATGTAAACTGAACTAATATACAATGAGGCTTTCATGCCAAGTTGTCCTATACTTTGTCAATGTTGTTTCAGTTACTTACAATCTTGTCAAGTTGCAACGAAGATGGATCTACCGGACCATAGGATAGTTCCACTATGGAGTCTGGGACATCATTGTATTTTTATCTTATTTTTATAAGTGTCATGTAGTAAGTGAGAGGTTTTGCCACACGAAAATGCCAAAGGGGGAGTTTGTAAGGACTATGAGTGTTGGCTATTTTCGTGGACAAAATATTGACTTGTAAATTTGTTTTTAGGCCTGCTATCAAGTTTATCAAGAACAGCCGAACAAATGTTCAAGTTTCAAATATCCGTACTTCAGGTATGTCTTTTATAATTACGACACATAGAATTTTATTTATATATTTAATAGTACATGTTCATAAATCTAAAATTATTTTTGGTGCTTAAATATTTTTTATGTGTCTTAATATTTTTAAGATGTGATTTAAAAATATAAATATTTTTTATTAAGGCTTTGAATGGGCTTTAAAAAAAATTAAGCCCAAAATGCATTTAAACCTAATATTATTAGGTATTATTATTATCTATAAATATTAATACATTAGGGTTGCTGCATAAGTATGGAGAATAGAAAAAACTGCCGAAAAGCAAAATTGAAATAGAAAACAAAGAAAGAAAAATCTGCGGCTGCCGAATTGAGAAAGAAAAAAAAAATAAACAAAGAAGCTGGAGCCGAGTGCTAATATATATATATATATATATATATAGAGCTACTCAATAGGAATCAATGGTAATATATATATAAAGTTATTCAACGCATATAATCATGGTCACTGCAGAATGGTATGCTTTTTATTTTCTTTAATATATATATATATAAATGTTGTGATTTGAATAATATTCTTTATGAAGCAAAAGTAATTAAGACTTAAATAAAATTGATATCATATTGAAGGTATTTATTAATAAATTTGATTGGTACTTTTATCTTTCTATAGCTTCTTCTTAATTAGATTGTTACATGTTTAAATTAAATAATTTTATGTGTAATCATAATTATTTGATTTGATGATTAAATTTCAAAGAAGCTATTTTTTATTAAATTTGTGCTTAATCTTTTTGCCCTAGAATATTCTAGTTGATTTGATTTAAGTGATATATGTTTTGAATCATCTAGTTAGGATTATTCATTGTTAAATCAATTCTAGAACACACACGGGCACTTGTGTTTTTTTTTGTGCTAACTTTTTTGCAGTTCATTTGTGAACGATCTGATTGGCGAGGAGCTTATTGGAATGTTGGTCTGGAAACCGCTCACGCTAATATTGGAAACTGTGAAAATAGAGCAGGGGCTCGTAAGTAAAGTACATTGGGGCAGTATCCTAGGGAGGGTAGCATAAGACCGAGTTTGTACTTGAACATTTGATTTTCATAGTGGAAAGTTAGGTGGTCTGGTGGACCGGTGGTTTTCCTCTTAGGTCATTGTTGTGGCCTAGGTTGTTTCCATCTAAAAATATCGTGTGTTATTATTTCCGCACTTTACTCTTACACACGATTGCATGTCTGGCCGCTTTGTTTAGGTTATTAAATTATAAATTGATAAAAATTAAAAATAACCTATTCACCCCCCTCTAGGTTAATCAGGTCCATATCTTATAAACTTTCACCTAGAACTGACGCTATCCACGTAGTGTAGCATCGGTTGACACCTGGAACCGACGCTATCCACGTAGCATAGTGTCGGTTGACACGTGAAACCGACGCTACACACGTGGATAAAATCTTTTCTCTTCTTTCTTTCCTAGACAGAAACTATTACAAGCGCTGCATAACTCTCAAAAACCCAAAACCTCCTCCACTTCTCCTCCACTCTTTCTCATTTTTCGGCAACCTACGACTACCAATTCTAGCGCCGGTTGGTGGGTTTTCTTCTTCTTTAACTAATCTTTTAGATCCACTATTTTTTTTAGCAAAATACTCAAATTTTTTATACCCATTTTTCACTTACAAAACACCATTTTTTCTTCATTTCCTTCATTTTGTCACTTTATTTACTTTTGTAAGTATTTCTATTAATTTTATGCACTTATTATTCATATTTTTTTCCTATTATTATGTGTTATTATTTATGTGTATAAATTTTTGTATTATATATGTAGGTTTGTATTATAACATCAGGAAAAGAATATGATGAACTTGAATAACATAGAACAATACCATGGTAATTTCTCTACTATTAATTAATATTTTATTTTTCAAATATTTGTATTATTTAAATTATTTGCTAAACTGATTTTGGTTTTTTTCTTGCTATTATGTAGTGATCGAATACAGGTTTTAATTTGAGTATAATAGAAAATGAGTAAATTTTATAAAAATAAATAAATTAAAATCGGTTCATGCGTCGAACCAACTTTAAATTTTAAGTCAATTTATTTAAAGTTGGTTTTTAACCAACTTTAATACCCCTTTTTGTAGTAGTGACAAGTTTTATAATCATCACCTTTGAAATAATCATTTAAGGCTAAGAGATAACTTTTATCAAACTTTTGCTAGTAAAATTATGTTTTTATTTTTCATTTTAATTTCTTTTAGACTGATTGTTTTTAGTTATTAATTCCTATTACTTAATTTTCGTTATCACAATATTGTGATATTTCTATCTTTATTTTTCTGTTTATTAGTATTATCACTTGGTAGAAGCAAATATCTTAAACATTCAGGATTTTTAATTGACTTAAAAGTTATAACTATTATACCTAAACTTAATGGGTCCACTCGTTCTTCCCTTCTATTCATTTTCTCTTGTTACACCTGTTATGTCTTAGTTTTACTCAAACCTCAACACCCTCTTATTAATGGTGAGCCTTCTACATTCGTACATAGATGATGTCAAATTTTGACTTACTAAAAAAGAGTAATTGAGCCTTATTTTATTCATAATATAATTATTATACACTTAAATCCAATTAAGAATCTTGAAGAGATTCATAACCGTTCTTAACTATTAGGTATATAAATATTGGTATGAGATTTTTAGATAGAGGGAATTATTATGGTTTTTCAGTGGTGTGTGCTCTAATTTCTCGGTGTCTTGAATTGAAAATAATATATAATATAAATTAAATTTTTTTTTTACTTCGATGATAGTAATAAAAAAAATAGTTTTATAATATAAATATTATTAACATAACAATTTTATGATATATTTATAAATTTATTTATATATTTGTGTGTTTTAAGATTTAATGGCATGTCGTAATTATCTGTAATAAATTGTTTTTCATTTTTAATTTCCTTTAGGTAGTGAATATATATTGATTTTTTTTATAATGCAAAAAATATATTTTTTGTAAATATAAAAATATAAGTTTACATGCTTTTTATTAATAACATAAAAATAATTCTTTTTTCAAGAGATCTAACCTGAAAATATATATTATATTCTATATTAATCCATTGAATCCATTTATTTCGAATTTATACGAGATAGGATAGAATCGAATGAGATTGAAATATATATAAGATCGATTGCAGATTAAAACTTTCAAATCACTTAAAAACTTTATATAAGTTGATGGATAAGCTATTAACCCTCTTGCATGTTTACTATTTTATACGAAGATATATATTTATTTAGATATAAAGGGTATATTTTAATATAATCACTGGTAATATATATAATAAGATTCACCACATTTACATGAATTACATAATACCAGAAATAGCTCTACTATAAATAAATACTCATGTCTGTCGAATAATATATAATTTGACTTTAAATTGGAATATTTGCATTCTATTACTCAGAGAATCTCACAAATATTAAAATGGATCAACTTTAATTTGACCTCAACAACAGCCACTTGGTAGTGATCAGAACGTTTTCAGCCATTTCATGAACTCTCTGAGATAATATAAAATAAAGTTTCAGTAATGACTTTATAACATGCAACTAAGTCTTCGTCAACAAGGCCTTTTGTTAAGTAATTATTTAGTTGCTCTTACTCTAATACAAACAGATTGATTCAATATTGTTGAATAATGGACATATTTATGCTTTATTTTTCACTAAAAAAATAAATAATCTCCATTCATGTCGGCATTTTTGAATACTTCTAAACAATTTTAAATTTTTTTCACCAACTTTCCCTAAGAATGATGCGTGTACAACAAATGAGTTGTACATTGTAGAGCTGTAACAGGCCATTTACAACTTATATAACAGTGTACAGTAAATTATTTATAAAAAACGGTTTATTTATATATAGATCAAAAACAACGAAGAAAAAGAGTATATGTTAAGATTGATTCTACCTGTCACATATTCTAGTTAAGGATTCTATATTAGAGTGAGAAACAAATGGAATAATTACACGTAAATGAACGTCTTATATGTTACATATAATGTCTATTGTAGAAAATATTACGCAAAATTTTATAATATGATTTCTGATGATCTTTAAAAATTCTTTTATGACAGTTGGTAACCATCTTAAATCTTTTTTACTGTACATTTAGGGCTAACTCACATTTTTTATTGTTTCTCTCTCAGAAAATTTATCAATTCAAAACCCTTCTAGCCTTCCAGCGCCGTTGCCATGGATTGCAACCCAATCCTAACCAAATTAACCACAACCTCCAGCCAAATCACCATAAAATCCCTACCCCAAGCTATTGACAATGCCATCTATACCTTCTCTCCAACCCCGAAAACCCATCTAATTCTTCCTCTTTTCCCTCATTTAATATCTCTCATGTCTTTTTTTTTTAAAAAAAGTAGAAGCTATAAATGTTGTGGATTTTCAACTAGAAATAGGTAGATTCAATACTTATAGGTGTTATAATTTCAAATTCATATTCTTTTTCTCATTTTTTTATGAATTCTTCTCTATTAAAAAAATAAATAAAAAACTATTTGTTTATTTTGAGTTTGAATTTTTTAGACCTATTGGTTTAATCTCTCTTTTGACTATAGAAGTTGATGTGTGAATTAATTGTTTTGTGATGAATTGAAATATAAGTATTAAAATTGGCTGGAAATGCAGCAATGACACCAAGAAAATAGAATCAATCCAATGCAGTAATTATTGGCCGTAAGGAATAATGAGGAATTGGAAAAATAGTTACAAGTGGTGGCAATTAATGAAGTTTAAAATTTGGAATTGACATAGTTTTGTAAAATAGGAAATGACCAATATATGATTTTGTTTTTTAAATTATGCATATAACACTGTTGCTTTTCATTAAATAGGACATTATGTAGCACAAGTTTCTCATAAGAAAGCTGTTATGGTAAATAGTCATCTTATGAATTGAATTCTTTTAAGATCGATGATTATAAAATAGTAAGTGATGATTATAAAGCAATTAATTTTGTATGTACAAGATTCAAATACAATATACTAACCACCATATACAAGCACATATATAAGAGTTTTCCTATTAATAACATGATAATTTTTAATCTAACTTGATTATTCATGTCTTGAGATCCTTGTGTTTTTAAATGCAAAATACTTGAACAAAAAAATATATGATGTAAATCTAAATTTATAATCAAAAGAAACAGAATCATAATAAATAAACCTAATTAATATCAGTGTTATTCTAACTTAACCATTAACTTATTTTAAAAAGAAAAAAAAATTATTTATAAGGGAGAAAAAATAATTTTTTTTTTAATTTTAAATATTAAGATTTGAGATTATAAAAAAATTAAATAATATTTTAAACACAGACGCTAACTTTAATTAAAAACCAAATTGAACATTAATGCTTCGTAAGCCAACATGAAAGTTCCAATTATTTGATTTTAGATATTCCTATATATTATTAATGTTGTAATTTTTGACCAAGTTTCAGTCATGACTCTTTCTTCCAGTTTCGTACACTTCTAGTACGAAGTAAATTCCAAGTATTTAGTTAATTTTTGACCTATTAATGTATAAAAATATACCAATGTGCACCTATAGACTAATTCGTTGTTTTTATGTAGATTTGAAGAAGTCAGGCCATAATCCTCTTACTCGAAAATGAAATCAGTAACATCTATATCTATATCTATTTATACTATTTAAAATTCAAAATCACATTTGTATATAAAGATATCTTACACATTCTATTTTTATTTTAAGTTTTAGAAAAAAAAATTTAAGCTAATAGCTTTAAATAAATTTAAGAGAATATTTAATATGTATTTTTTTTTTATGATTTGGTAAATATAGATTTAATCTCTATCATATTATCAATTTGATATTAATTTCTATTATATTTTATCTTGAAAGTCGTATATATATAAGTAGGACCTATCATATTGTATAACAATAATGAGAATTATAACTTCTGTTAATTTGCTTTCTCTACATTTATGCTTTCATAATTAAATAGTTTTTAACGTATTATCAGCACAAGAACTCTTGAATTTCTAAACTTTTAGTAAATATTTTTACTTTTATTCAAAGTTCTATCTTGTGCTATTCCTTTTAATAAGATAATTATTAATATACTTTAATTTGATTTTTTGTAATGTATGTTATAATTGCTTGAATGATTAAACACGATCTATATTGGCCATTGTAATATCATTTTGTCTTTTCCAAAGTTCTTGTGAGATTAGGTAAAGGAAATATATCATTATATTTATATTACTGAAGAATACGTACATACCTTCTTTTAAGTTGTTAATGATTATCATATAGATATTTTTATTTCCATAGCTTGAATTAATATTCATGTTCTATGAATTTATGTATATATAGAATGTTAATTATTCATGAATTGGGTGTTAGAATTTGATTACATGATAATCAATTTGTTTCTTTTGGAATATGATCATCAATTTGTTTCTTTTGGGATTTTATAGTGAGTATTATTTTCTTTACTTCATGTATTAAGTCAAAATTAGTGTTACTGGATCTATCTATTTGATTACATTTATAGAATCATATCATTGCTATGCAAAATTTTAAGTTTGAAATAAAATGCATGTTAGATTTATTAAAAAAATTTACCTTTAATACATTTGTTTAGTTATATTAATCATTGAATACTAATTTTTCTTACAATTATATATAGAGAGTAACAAGAAATAATTAATATTATTTGACTACTATACTAATATATTATAAAATGAATAACTAATATATTAATATTTTTAAATATATTCTCACTATTACAATACATCTCTTTGGTCTCAGGAATTTAGTCTCGATTTTTTAAAAAACCGAGGCCATAGGATTTGACCATGGTTTAATAAAAACTGAGGTTATAGTGTATACGTATAATCTTAGTTTTATCAGTAATCGTGATCATAAGTTAAATTACAAAAATTATTAAAATATATATAAACAAATTTATATAGTCATGATTATTAAATAACTGTAATTATAATTAAAATAATAGAGTTTTCAATATTTTTAAAATCGAAATTAAATAATATACTATATGTTATTCATTTAAAAGAAATACAAAAATTACTTTACAATTTTTTTCATTTTTCTCTATTAATTTAATTTAATGTGTTTTATTTCTTTTATAATACATATCAATTTTTTTCCTCTTTTTTTCTCTTTCTTCTCTTTCCCTCACTTTTTTCTCTTTTCTTTTCTTTTTTCCCATCTCCCTCGTGTTTTCCCTAGACTATATCTTCCTGAGTTAGTGCCACGACCTCAAAATTTTCCCTCTCTCTCCCAATAGCTCCCTCGTGTCCAATACTCTCTCTTTGTTCTTTTCTTTTTCTTTTCCCTAGTAGCTTGCTCGACCCAACAGCTTCCTTTTCCCTTTCTCTCTATTTTTCTCTTTTCCTTTTCCTCTATTCACACCTCGTCGGTTGGCCGTTTGTATTGTTGTCGCTCGTGACCCAGCTTTGGGTATGTGTGATACCTTTTTTTTCATATCAATTCATATATGTGTTGATTATTAGTAGAATTTGGCCTCTGCACAAAATTATTGAATTAAGGTTATAAGGTTATGCATTTCATGTATGAATATATATTTCTTACTGTAATTTCTTAGGGTAGGGCGTTTTGTGCACCTATTGAGCATCAAGTATGTATAATGATTCATTTGTGGTCTTGAATGGATAAGACAGAGTCGTTATGCATGGAAGAAGTTTGAGTTCTTTCCTTGTGGTGTTCTCTGATAAATAACCTCTTCATTTTCTTTTCATTGTATTGTGTAAGAACAAACTTGTAACATAGAGATTTAGGATCTGTTTGTTGTTGCTCATTTTAGAGTTTGGACCTTCGTTTTCATGACTACACTATAATTATTTTTGTTTACAAAAAAGTCATGTATTAATTTATTCTCTTTTTTAAATATATATATATAAATGATTTCAAGTCCGATTTCCATTCACCTCTCAAGATCACTTTTCTTGCCTCATTTAAAATCCCATTTTAGAACCCAATTTGCATTAGTCTATTTCAGAACCTCATTTCTCTTAAATGGGGTTTAGGAATTTTGTTGATTTGTTTTCAAGGATGATTATATAAACCCATTCACATCCTCTAGTGGTGTCTATCTCAATTCTTTTCTTTTTTCGTGAGACAATTTTGTCTTTTTAAACAACATGTGCTTAGCACATGACTTAAGAGCAATCCCCAATTCAGTTAAATTTTGATGAGTTGGTTGGATTAAGTGACCCGATAAGTCGATTAACGAAAATTGTAAACTAAAAGCTTTCTTCATTAGATTGCTTTAATCTTTTCAACTCAAGTACATACTTGTATTTTCCCTTTCTAAATTATCTTTTAGATTAGTCTAAGGATTGAGTAATTCATAAGTTACATGTAACTTTTTGAGAGGGAAAATAAATATATAGAAATAATACTTTCCAATCTCATAAAGTAGTTTCCTATTAATTGGTTACCCCATTATGATATTGTACTAATTAAATTGAAGTTTATATAAATTCATTAAAACTATGGATTAAGAAAACCAAACTTCCTCTATGCATAAACTTCGTATGCATGTGAAGTTACTATTTTTTTATTTTCTTTTTATTAATTTTCATGGCACTACTATTTTCTTTTGAAGCTTTTTATACTAATGATAATAATGTTATTACTGTTATTGATATGTATAGTAATATTTTTGTTGATTTATCTCTTAAGTTTTCGTATTAGAGTACCATAAATTTATTTAGAGACTAGATATGCATTTCACCTTTCACTCTTGAACAGGTTCAAAAACTTACTATGGGCCAATTTTTGTATATGTAGGAATAGATATAGATTCCAGAACATATTGTGGAAATATGAGGTATTACTTATATTCATGAAATTTGGATGTTAGTATGCTCATAATAGATGCTGCTTTTTTTATGAGAAAATTAATGCACATAGTAGATCTTGTCAAGTAAGAAGATTTCGAAGAAAAGCATTATAATGTAATATGTAAAATATTTTCATATTAATTTAGATTTTAAACAGTTGATTAGTTATATTAGTAAATTTTTTATATTTTTATATTTTGGAACACTTTAATTAGCTAGTTATATTAAGGTTTTATCATGTCTAGCATATATATAAACTCTTAATTGATGTAATATCCATCTTAAGTTTAATATAAAGACTCTTAATTTTCTCAATTTTTTAATTTATTTTAATTTATATTGAAAAATGAGGTTAATTGAGATGTATATGATCACAGTTTAAGTGTAACCGAGATAATAAATATCATTTTGATTACATGTTTATGACCTTGATCTTTAATAAACCAAGGCCATAAGTTATATATCTATGGTCTTATTTTTCATAAAATCGAGGCCATAGATACATTTTATAGCCCCGGTCTTAAAAACACTGAGGCCATAGGTGACAGTTTATGGTCTCTTTCACTTAGCCCTCAATTTTTATAAAAATGGCCATAGACCTACGATCATAGTTAAAAACAGAGGCCATATGCATATATTATAGTAGTGTTTGTCAATTACTTTGCAAATGATTAGTTACTAAATATTTAAGTGCTCATGCTTATAATAAAATTAATATATATAATTGTGTTGTTATGAATGATTGGTGTAAAACTACAAGTGCACAGTATCGAAGTTTTATAATAAAGTGATAAGAAAAGTATCGTCCTCACAGATTGGTAACTTATTTTTAAGAAATACTAAAATTATACTAATCTTAATTTTATCTAGAGAAGTCACTAAGGCTGTTGTAATTGAAATTTAAAATAAAATAAATTTAAAAAAAATATGCAAAAGAAAATAAAGAAGTTGTTAAAAGATCAAATTAATAGGAAGAAAACTTATAGGAAATCGATTTCACCTAATCCCTCACTATGTTGTACTCATCTAGCTAATTGAATTTAATTCTCTCTATTTGTTAGCAATCTCTAAAAAATATCCAAAAGCCTCTTTCGATAGTAAATTGGAAATATTATTACTCATTAATTTACAAAAAAATATGCAATTTAATAAAGCAAGGAAGCATTAAGACTAATTATTTTAAAACTACATAGGTTGATACAAGTTTTTCGATCACTATATTTACCTATGTCGAAATATTTCAGATTTATCCTATAATTTCCTCTTTCAATAGTAAATCACAAGATTAAAATCATATAATTAATTGCTAGTTAATTAAAAGCATTAAACTCAAAATAAATTACAAAACATGAAGAGAAATAATTCAAATTAACATAGAAAATCAAGCATAGTTTGAAATGAAATTACATTTTTTTCTAGAATAAATAATATTTAGTTCATGCTAAAAATTAAATTTAACATAAATGAAAATATCATAATTTAATGAGAGGATTTGAAAAAAAATTGACTCGCAAAAAGAATATATGTTCATAGCATTTTTTTTTCTTTATGATCAGCGCCATACTTTCTGTTTCTTCTCTTCTTCTTTTTTCCTTGTTTCTTGTTGTTTCTCCTCCAACCTCCATCAATTCTCTCTTTTCATTTTGTTTTGTTTATATCTCTATTCATTTCTGTACCATCCTCTTCTTTTCTACGGCTCCTTTATTTATTTATATATATATATATATATATATATATATCTTTTTTGTTGGAATGCCTTTTGGTTTCTTTTATATATATACATCTTAATTTAAATTTGATTTTAATAAATTTTTATTTAGATTTGAGAGTTCTTAGATGATATGCTTATGAAATTGAATATTCATTATCTTCAAATCTACAATAAAATTTAAATAATAATAATGAAGTCTAAATTCAATAAATAAATAAATAAAATTATACTAAAGTTAAAGTTGAGAAGTGATAAATTATGTCAAATTATATAAGTTATCAAATATCCCCAAACTTAAAACTTTGTTTGTTCTCAAACAAAAATAAAATAAAATAAAATAAAGACAACTATATACAGTGTCAACAAGACTCCATAGAGAATTGCCATCACTCACTAAACCATGATTTGAATTTATATTTCATCACTAATAACTTATCAAATATCCCCAAACTTCAACCTAAAGCTAAGTCCTTGAGTTTGTGTGTATGAAGTAGTCAATTTAACTCCAAACTACGAGTAAATTCAGATAAAAGTAGAACAACTGAAATCAGAAGAAGTTTCTCAATACTTGACCCCATAAGTCCAATTTTCAAAAATACTCTTCACTAATGTAATCAAATACCAAAATCAGAGATCAAAAGGTCTTTAATCAAGGTTTTAATGACAGGCCATAGGGTGAGGGCTAAGAAATAAATAGATATGGAAAATCAAAGCAAACTGGAAAAATACTTGGTAGAAAGAAACAATAAAAATAATATCCACAGGATTCACGCCATAGCTATTTCTTGATAATATGCTCATACTAATGACAATATTGTTGTCATATTCAATAAGTAGAGTGATGTTTTTTATTTTTTATTTTGAAGATGTGGTTGCCTTGATACTCATAGTTTTTACTAATGACAATAATGTGGATTATTTAATTTAAACTTTATTTTTAAATGCAAATTTTCAAAAAAATATTTTCTCAAAATTTAAGGTAAGTTCATGATTTTTCAAGCTTAGAATGGGAATGATTTATGTAGTTAAAAGAATAAATAAAAGCTTATGTAAAATAAGGCTCAAGTGGTTGACTATGGAAAAACACCATGCAGTGATGGCGTGATAGTTAGGACTATTGGAACATTTTTTTGATTGTGACAAAAAAATTTCCTAGTTCATTTCTCTAATATTTGGTATCAATTAGGATTCACCTCAAGGATCCATTAATAGATTCTAAAGTAAAGTAAGATTAAACTTTTTCTAACCCATTTAATTCAACTCCTTCTCTTCATAGGCAAAAAAGAGTAGAGAAAAATTTACTATATGCTCAATTATTCTTAAGGAAAAAGATTTATATCAAAGTATCCAAAAAACTCTGTCTAACATAATAGCAGATTTTGAAAAACAAATTCTCAAACTCATCCTCAGTCATAAATTTCATAGTCATATCAAATTCAATCATACTTAAATACATGCTTGATAAAAGAATTCAACTCAAGACTATATCAGTTGACACCCCCTACACTTAAACTATACAATGTCCTCATTGTAAATCAAAAGGTGAGATAGATTGAAGAAATGAAAGGGGCTTCCTTGGTTTTATGGTGGATCCGTATTAGTTAGTAACTTTCAACTCTTTATTCCTACAAAATAAACTAGTATCAAAATCCAAATTATTCAAATAGATAATAAAAAATAAAATAAAATAAGAGAAATAATAAAAGAATGTTTTATGGGCTACCTCCCATAAATGCTTATTTTATAGTCTACAATTAGATTTTTTAATCTTCATCAATTAGGATTTCGAAGAAGAATAAATGCACAATTTATGTCCACTTGTTCTTCATAATAGTGCTTCAATCTCTGATAATTAACTCTAAATATATTCTATGCCCTGTCCTTTAAGTCTATTGCTCGAAAAGTGAAAACTTTCATAGTGTTTTCTTCTTTTTTCTTTCTAATCTGCACCATACTTTCTGTTTTTCTCTTCTTTTTCTTGTTTCCTTGTTTCTTTTTCTTTTTTTATGTTTTTTTTTGTTCTCTTGCGGACGCCATCTATTATCTTTTTTAGTTTTCTTTTGTTTATATCTCTATTCGTTTCTACGCCATCCTCATCCTTTTTGCATCTCCCTTATATATATCAAACCATCTGTTCTTGCACTTTTTTATTAATTTTTCTTATATATATATTTAGAGACATCTTAATTTAAATTTGATTTATATAAATCTTCATTTAAATTTGAGAGTCTTTAGATGATATGCTTATAAAATTGGATTTTCATTATCTTTAAATCTGCAATAAAATTTAAATAATAATAATGAAGTCTAAATTTAATAAATAAATAAAAATACTAAAGTTAAAATTGATATGTGATAAATTATGCCAAATTATGGAAGTCATCAATGAATAATTTTGGTTGTTATTAGTTAATTTATTAATGTTCTTACATTTAATTATAAGCTAATTACATACTAAATATGTTATTGTATCACAATACTAAATATGTGATTGTATTACAATACTATTAATAATTACTTCACTATTATAATAAATAGTATTTAAATTGGCATTTAAATTCGATTCTATGTAAAAACCAAATTATAATGAATGTTAAGTCGGTAAGTTTATAAACCAATTTAAAATTTTAAGTCAGTTATAGTAAAAACATCAATTTTAAATGGACTTAAAATTAAAAAATATTGAAAAAAATTACTTTATAATGTTGGTTCTACACGTTAACAGAAGAAATGTCATGTGTAGCATTGGTTAAAACGTAGACCTAAATTTATTGTCAATCTTACATGTCAATTAATACTACATGTGGCATAGCATCGTTTCTACAAGTTAACCAATGCTACATGTGGCGTTGCACCGGTTGAAAAGTAAAACTGGCACGATGCATTTTTTCTCTTTTCTTCTCTTTCACCCCAACTTGACAGATTCTAGCTCTCTCTCTTGATCTCTTTCTCGTACGCAACCTCCATTTTTCGGTTCCATTTTCGACTATTTTTTACCTCCATTTTCAGTGCTATCAGTTGGGTTTTATTTGACAACATTTACTAACCTATGTCCACCCATCATTAATGTTTAAATCTTCCTCTAGCACTCACCATTTTCTCATCAATTTTCCTCCACTTTCTCACTTTCCAAACAAATGTTTTCTTCCATTTCAAATTTGTTTGGTTCTTGTAAGTATTTTTATGAAATATTTTGCACTCATTATTCATGTTATCATAATTGTTTTTCCAAATTAAAATTTTTATTTTTATGATTTTTCTTATGTTTATAATGTTTTATTGATTATTTATATTTTTTTTATACTATGTAGATTTTTCATTTTTGTTAAAGCCTAAATTATCTATTTATTACTTTAATTTCATGTTTATTTATACAATTTTTTAAATTTATTTGGAATTTAAATTTTATTTTTGTAAACTTATTCTTACATGTATTAAATATTATATATTTCTTTAACTAAGTTTCTATATTTATTTATTTATATGTGAATATAATATTATATATTGTTAATGCTACAATAAATTTATTAATTGTTAGAATATTTGTATAATTTTATATGATATTTTGATTGATATTATAATAATTTATAAAGTTCATAGAATAAATTATAATTTATATTGGTGATTATTACACGCGTGTTTATTGAGTACATTTTTAATGTGTTTAATTATTTCATAGAAAATTGATAAATCTAAGATAAAGTGTAGAATTGAGCACGAGTATATTTTTAGAGGAGAAATTTTCTTGGAATTCACTAGTAGAAAAACTAATAGTGAAATCAATATGATTCGATACCCATGTGTCAAATGTAAAAATGAGAATTTTCATGATGTTAATGAGGTTAAATATCACTTTATTCACAGTGATATTCTTTTGAGTTATAAGTGTTGGTATTATCATGAAAAAAATATTGATGATACATATGAGGAAGAGATAAATAAGGATGGGAGTAGATTAGATACATCCTATTGGGATAATCACTGTAGACATAATGCCATAAATCTAGAGACAAAAAATATGTTTCATGATGTAGAAGATGAACTACAAGAGGATAACCCCAAAACTTTTACAAATTTTTGAAAGACATTGAAAATATTGTGTATATAGAATGCAAGAAATACATTAAAATGTTGGAATTGGTTCATTTGTATAATGTGAAGGATAAAAATGGTTTTATGAATAAAGGATTTATAGAATTGCTAAATGTACTAATTTATATGTTTTCTAAGGTAATGAATTTCCCTCTTTAATGTATGAAATGAAGAAATATCTTAGTCAATTTGGCATGGAATATCGTGAGATCTATGCTTATCCAAATGATTCATTCTTTATAGAAAATAATATGAGACATTAAAAGATTGTATGGTGCGTAAACAATCATGATGGAAGAATTATTGCAAATAAGACAATACCTCAAAATGGTGTTTCTACAAAGGTTCTTTGGTATTTTCCTCTAATTATTCACTTTGAAAGATTGTTCAAAAGTAAAGAGATATCACAAATGTTAACTTAGTATTCAAAGAATCGAATTGATGTTAGGGTGTTGCATCATCCTTTAGATTCTTCAAGTTGGAAAGTTGTAAACAATTTATCCCCTGAATTTGCATCCGATCTATGCAATCTTCATCTTGTCATTACAATTGATCTAATTAATCCACACAGTTCTCCTAGTAGAAGATATAGTTGTTCACTAGTAATTATAGTAACATACAACCTTTCGTTCTGGTGGTGCATGAAAAGGAAATTAATAATACTAATATTATTAATATTAGGGCCGAAACAACTCAGAGTTGATAATTATGTGTATTTGCAGCCTTTGATAGATAACTTAAAGATGTTATGGAATGATAGTGTTACTGTTTATCATTTACATAAGAAAGAACACTTGAACTTGAAGGGGTCCTTTTATGCACACTGAATCATTTTGGCAAATAACAATGAGACACAGATGTACATAGAGTAAGTAATGACAATATCAACTCCACCCTTTTCATATAAAATAAAATTATTATTTAACTATTAGTTACACATAATTGATATGTTTTTCCTAATATCATAGAATGCATCTGAACTTAATAAATATTGATCCTCATTACAATAAAAGAGGAGAAAAACGGTTGTATGATAAGCATAAATGAGAACTTATTAATTGATTTCCTAATCATATAAGTGTCACATATAGTAATTAATTAATGCACCTAATTAATGTTTTATAAGCTTCTTTTAATGATATAACATGTACATGTATATTTTCTTGTATTTAGTGATGTTGTATAAGTTAGATTTGTATATAAGCATTGTATGTAAGTTATTTTTTTTATTATAAGTTAGTTATGAAGTAATTAATATCTAATTTTTTAACTTTATAATGAATAAAAGGTTTTAAAAACCTGTTTAAATGTAATCTATTTGTTTTCAGTTACTATGTGAATAAAATGTGTAGGGGCTAGCAGAAAATAACCAAAAATATGTTTAGAGGCTATGTCATTTTAAGTCGATTTTAGGATAGAACTGACTTAAAATTAAAAGTTAGTTTAATGTGTCAATCGACTTAAAAATTTAAAGTTGCTCTTAAATGTCAATTGACTTCAAAATTTAAAATTGGTTTCCACGTAGGATCAACTCTACAATTTTAAGTCTATTGTACACTAGAATTAAGTTAAAAATTTAAGTCAATTTATTCTAAATGGTTCATTGAATTGACTTTAAACCTGATTTAAGTCGGTTAAAAATGGACTTAAGAGCCCTTTATTATAGTAGTGCTTATTATCATAACTAATAAAATTAACTTTAATGTCAATTTATATTTTTGTAAATATCTATTTTATAAATAATTATTAATATTATATATATATATATATTCCATATTATCAAGTATGTGGTTGCATGAAATAATAAGATATCTAAGGTAGTTATATCTAGGAGGATAGTTCTTTCTTGTAAGCCTTAGTGTCACTAGTTTTTCTTGGGAACGTTGTTATGTCTAAAATGGTAGTTTTATGGAGATCTCGTTTCACCATTTTCATGGAACACTCTTGGTAAGTACTAATTGTGTTGCTACATCATTATTGTTATTTATTGGATTATTCTCTTGAATGTGTGGACGGCAACATTATAGAATTACATACATGTAATTTATTAAGAGCCCATAGCCTCGATGCTAATAGAAATATATGATAAAATATTTTCAATACCTCTTGTATGCTATTAAGTAGCAACATTGAGAGTAAAATTGACATTATAAAATATTATATATGCTATTTTTACGAGTAAAATTTGCTATTGAAGTAGCAATATAATAGCATCCATACAAAAAGTACATGCCTCACATATTACAAATGATATAAGGGCATTTTCATCATATCATTCTTGAAATGAATGTAACTTGATGTTGAAATTGAAACAGATATAATGGAAGAATAAAAATATCCAAAGTATAACTTGAAGGATAGCAAGTGATCAATAATAGTCACTATTTATTTAAATGACTCAAATATGAGTATTATATGGTTAAAATCCAATCATGACCATTTAAGATCTTTAAAGTTTTCAACATTTTTAATCTTCTATTTGTAAAAATACGGAAAAAAGATTATTGAATCAAATATCCTCTTTATTGAGAGCCAAAATGAAATATATACAAAAATCTCATATGTGCTTATACAAAAGCATTAAGAGAGAAATTGGTATATGAATCCCTCCTATGATATCTTTACAAATGAAGCTGGCTCATGAAGTACAAAAGCATTAAGAGAGAAATTGGTATATGAATCCCTCCTATGATATCTTTACAAATGAAGCTGGCTCATGAAGTAGTAATATATTAACATATATATTACATGCTTGCAAACATTATTGAGAAAAAAAGACATTTAGATCATATTATTTTTAAAAATGAATGGTATCTAATGATTATGTGTATGAATTGAGATATGTATTTGAATTCTAATTTTATAATGGGCCATGAGAATTAAATTCCAATGCCTTATCAATATTATCCGACATATGCCCTTAGTTTCATATTGAAGAACGATGATCATCCATAAAAGTATGGACGAGGAGATGTAAATTGGGCTTGTAACTAATATATACAAATTGAAATGCTAAATAATTATGTGTCTCAAAGACAATGCAATAATGCTCATTATTATTGAATGACATTTTTTTGAGTTAGCAAGTTTCAAGTGTTACCTGATAAACGGTTTTGATGAACTAAAACATGATGAATCATATTATACATAATGATGCTTAATTCTCCAAATTTGAGGAGGAATTTATTATTTTGAATATATTTGACAATAATGGTATTTAAGATTACAAGTAAAGTGAAGTTACATTACATTTTAAAGTCTAAGAAAGATGTTTAAACTTGAAAAGTTTTTCAAAAACCAATCCTATAATAAAAATTATACAGAGGATGCATATTTTCTTCTAAATTAATAATGTCATAAATACATGACTAAAAGTTTATATTTAAAATATTTGTGATGATCAAAATTAAGTCACGAAAAATCAAAATTAGTTCATTCTATAATAAAAAGCTATATGGTTGTGGACCAAAATCCAAATCTTTCATTATTCAATAACTATAATTATTACATGTTCTTAAGAAAAATAATCTAATTATATTAGATAACAGTTGACATTAATAAATTATCTATTATTAAAATAACATTATCAGCCTTATTATGGAAACATGATATATTTTGGGTTTAGTTTTGACCGCCCGCCAATTTATTAATAGAATTTCTCAATTGCATCTTATAAGAGATGATGAGGATCCTTAATAAAGTTAAAATTTATTAAGTATCAATAAAATGAATTATTGGCCAAATAAAAAATATTATTTTAAGCATATGTTATATTCACTTAAGCCCAAAATGAAACGGATATAACATGAACACCTTATATGTTCACTATGTATTTATAAGTACTAGTTACTCAAGTGCCTAATAAATATGTAAAATATGTTGAAAAAACGTGATTTTATGTTCGAAAATGACAAGGCTGTGAGATACAAAAATTTTACTCTCATACATAGAAAATCACTTTAAATATGACTAGTAGTCGCATAATATTTATTTATAAAGTTAATAATATGAATAAATTGCTTATAAAAAATATTAAATTCAAAATTTATATATTGTTACGATAATTCATAGATGTGTACTGTTAAAATAATATGAATCACTACATGAATTCTAATAAATATCTAGAGCATTCATATTAGCATGAATATTCAATACTTTTATATGTTTTATGACTTATTATTGATGCAAAATGTATAACCACAAAAATATGTATTTAAGGCACAGATTTAGACACAAAATTTATAGAAAATACACTTAGGTCTATAGATAATTTGGAGGCTAGAGACAAGATAAGATTACGTTAGTCATTAGTTTCTCTTTCTTTTTCTTCTTGTTTTCTATGATTTTAATTATGATTCTTCCAGAATCTATGCCTATCTAATTTGTTTATGTATTGATTTAATTAATATAATGTTGTGATGAATTTTTAGATTCAATGCTTAATTTTTGATGTGTTTGACTTTATACTTAAATACCATAACTATGCATCTATATATTAGAGTGATCAACTAGTTTATTGCATGAATATGTTTAATTATAGTTTAAAGTGTTAATTTATAATCACTAATATTCTTATTCAAAGTTGTACCTTATAGACATACGCAATAAGTATGGTTGAATACCTTCTTTAAAGGTTATCAATGGTTATAATCTTTTGTAGTTTAGTCATATCTTTTTTTAGAACTTAATGCAATAAATGGATTAAATCTAGTAAGTGAACCTCTAAGTTGTTCAAGATTTAGATTGATTAATAGATTGTATCATTAATTAATAAACATTAAGTAAAGGTGAGAAGTCTAAAGTGCACCTAATTTCTAAAGCTAAAATTAAGAACTCATGATGGTTCTAGGTTATGATAGTAACTTAGGAAAAGAAACTAAGTACTAATTCATGATATTATTGATTAGATTATATGCTAGTGATATAGATAGTTCCATAATCACATGTTTCTAACAATCTGTATGCTCATTAAATTACTTATTGTGTTAAGTTTTATTTTTATTTAAAATATTTTTTGAAATCTCTTTGCTAATTTACTAACAAACTAATAAGCAGTGGTAGTCATTGTCACAATGCTCATGGGTTTGACAACATTTCATCTTAATTTACTTATCACTAGTATAATTTGATCATGTTTACTACATGTTTCCAAGCATATCAAGTTTCCTTTCATTTATTTGGATGCTAATAACAATTCAAATTGTAGGTTTATTGGGATTTATTTTGTATAACTTTTTTCTCTCTTTAATAATAATCATTATTGAAGGGCTAGATAAGGAGGGTATTACGAAGGTACCAACCTAGTTGAGATGCCCCGTTGCATCTACTAAGTCCTGTTACCTACAACCTTTCATTAAAAAGTATGTTGATTTTTTTTATGTACTCCTAAAATATGAAAAAAAAACAAGTAATTATTTTAAAGAGAGATAAGCTTATATTGATTTATGTTTTGTTGGATAAAACAAAAGCACATTATATATCCAATTATTATTTGGTTGCATGATATGAAAAATGTCATATATTGTTCTTCATTTTATAATCAGTAAGCATCATTTAGTAAGATAGTTGATGCTCAATGTATTTACTACAATTGATGAATGTTGTCAAGAGAAACATTTTACAGAAAAAAAAAATGATGAATTTTATTTTAGAGTATATTCAACAAATAGAATATATAAATCATTATTTTACCTTTTGAAATGTATGTTATCATTATTGTCGTATGTTTTATGAATTCTGGGTTTGTAATTAATTTTATGATAATTTAGAAAAGTTATTTTTATAGAAAAGTGACATGTACCTTGAAAGTTAGTAGTTAAATGTAATAGGTGTGATCGAACACAAATTATGTGCAATGAATATGTAAATATATGTATCGTAACAAGTAATACAATGATAAAAAAAGATCATTCCCACATAGATTATGTTAATAGAAACTAATTTTTAAAACAAAAAATAGAAATAATTTTTTTTTGTGTTTTTATCTTTTAAGAAAGAAAAATTAAAAGAACTAAAAATAAATAGCAATAATTAATTAACTCGGACTTGGAAGCTAATAAGATACATAAGAAAATATATAGTAATATTTAATCCCTCAATTTTCCAAAAATGTGAATCACTAAAATCCTCTCAATATAATTATCAATTAGTTACATGTCCAATTGAATCTAAACTATATACTATATACTAATTAACATATTCACACTCTCATGTCAATTAAATTACATACTACTCATTAAGTTCATCAATTATGGATCACATACATAAGAATAATACATCTCTGTCAAGAAACTATGAATGTTATTTAATCAAGATAAATAATTAAATAATTCTTTCAAATCTATTTAGCTGAATCTATAGATCAATTATTGGCCGAACAATTGATAATATAAAAATCATATAGAATAATATAATTAAATTGAAATAATAATTAGGGTAAAATATAAGATCATCATATGTAAAAAATTGGGTTCATAACACCCTTAGATGAATAAATTATCTAGATATGATTGTATTCATAAAGCTCAGATGTTTCATAAAGAAAGATATATTAATTAATAAAGGAGAAGAAGAATGAATACAAGCAATAACTTGAATTGTAGTACCAATCTCCTCTTAAATCTCTACCATATTGTATCTCTTTTTAAACTTTTTATGTATTTTCTCTCTTCTTAGTACGAAAAAAATGATAAAATTTGATTATTTTTAACTTATTAGGGTTTATTGGGGCCATTAAGGAGTTAAATTAACCTTAGGTGAAATTTAGACTATCAGATAAGCTTTAGATGTAAAAAGCAAAAAATAATAGCCTAGTGAATAGGAATATGACATGTGGCAAAGGAGAAAATGGATTCAATCAATGCACAAATAATAGCTTTACTTGATATTTAGTGTACCCTATCTTATCATTCTTTTCATATTCTTTTATTCTGCATCTTTTTTTTATAACTTCACAACACCTGCAAACTTGTTTTCAATTTTATTTTTATTTTCTTTAGAGGGATAATTGTGTTGTTAGTTTTTTTCTTTTTTTTTATTTTCTCTATAGGGTGCATTACATTTAACCTCACTAACATATACTTGTCTTTTTATTCTTACAAGCTAAAGGTGCAAGGGTAAAGATAATTCTTATTGGTTAGGCACAAAATGTAGCTTAAAGTTATGAAAGCTTCTTTCTTAGACTTATATGGGTGACTAAGGATATGAACAATGGTTAGCTTGAAAGGCTCAATTGATCCAAATAAAACCTAAATTATTTTTTCACAAAATACTATTTAAAATTTTGCCTCAAGGGATGATTAAATACATTCTAAACACATGGTATATCTCATTAACTTGCACAAATCGCCACAAATTTACTCTCAATAAGAACACCAAAATTAATCATAAAAATGTGCATAAAAATTTGAACCAATCCAATCAAAACTAATAACATATGACATGATTAATTTTAAAATATGTACGATGCTCAATTCTCTTACGATGCTATATTTTTGTTTTCTTTTTATTCTTTTTGGAATTATTATAAACACTCCACTATAGTTCGTCCAATTTTTATACTTTTAGCATATTTTTCACTTTTCTAGTGGACTCTTCTACTTGCTTACTTGATTGGGGATAGTTAGGTAAAGGTGTAATGTCTAACTTTAATGGCCTTTTAATAGATAGTTTGAGCTTAAATCCTATTTCAAAACTCTCTACAACCACATTAGGTATATACATGAGAGGTTTAGCCTCTAGATAGTTCACACAATCAATAATATCAATCATAAATTCTATACTTTCAAAATTAAAAAAGATTGAGTTGTTTCTTGGTGATTTTACTTCATTATTCACAGCAATATGTGTAATACTATTAAGTATGGATGACTCAATATTTGTTTTAAGTTATCATCACAATCAATAAAATTTATCCTAAAGCATTCATTAGTATTATTAATATCAAGAGGTTCATATGCTTTGACAACTTTAAATCTTACTTATTCATCTTGCACTCTCATTGTAAGGTCACCTTTTTGTACATCAATGAGTGCTCTTCTGGATACTAAGAATGAACAACCAAGTATGATAATAAAGTTATGATCCTCTTTCATGTCTAGTATAATGAAATCTGCCAGAAAGATAAATTTGTCTACTTTTACTAGCACATATTCTACCATACATCAGGGTTACTTAATTGATCTATCTGCTGATGACTCTATGAAAATAGAGTCATTAGTGCACTTTTTTATTTAATATTTACTTGTTTTATATAATAAATAGTATTTTTATGGCTAAAAAATTTAAATATAAACTTTTTTAGTGAAAAAGGGTGCAAAATAAATTCATATACATCATTATTGAATGATTGCAACTCATCACACACGTTTTATACTCCAACTAGCTAGAGTTAGTTACAACAGTGCTTTTAAGGCGAGGATACACTAAAAACAATGGCACACTTTAAACTATGCACTCATCTACATCAAACACAAATTATCAAAAGACATAGGTATTATATAAGAATTATTATACTTAAAAAAACTATTTGATTAATTTCTTCAATAAATTTGAAATTTATGGGATATAATTACAAATAAAAAATAAAATAGAAAATTAATTTTCATAAACTTTCAATGTAACTTTAAAAGTAAATTCATTACAAACAGTCATTAATCAAAAAAATGTATATACATGTCAAAAATGAATATGAGATGCATTGTTAATAAAATTAATTGAGTTTTCAAAGTGTGTTTACACTTTTATGATAAGTTCTAAATAAACATAAGTATGAAATATCTATTAGAAACAAAATAGAAGAATTACATAAATTAACACTCTTAAAACTTATAATCACAAAACTTTTACTCTAATAATGTTGAATGGTATAAGTTAGACTTTTTCAAACAATAAAAGTAAATGAACCGAATATAATGGCATTTTTTTGTTATTACAAATTTAGTTGCGATATTTTTGTTGTTTCTTTTAAAATAATATTCTTATTATTATTAGAAGTGTTAAATTATGAGAGGAAAAGGATAAAGAAAGCAAATAGAAGATGTAATTTTGATTATTGTCCTCTTGAATATGATGTTATATGTCCTATTTATAAGAATCTCAAGATACAATACAAATTTCAAATTGATGATACGATACAGATTAAATCTCTATTCAAATATAAAATTATTATAAAATATATATTAAGTCTTCTTTTCAATCTCTTTATAAAAGTAATAAAAAACCAACTAGGATAAGGGATAATATTTAAGTTAACAGTATCTAAGATTTGACATTCATATCATAACATTCCCTTTAAATGTCAACTGCATTAAGATTATGTCTCATTAAAATCCTTGCAAAAAAAACTCAATGGGGGAAAAATTAGCAAAAGAAAAATAGTACATTATTCTTATACAATATAGTAAAGTTTCCTCATTAAAACCTTTTCAAGAAAACCAAGTCCGACAAAACCATGAGCAAGAAAAAGAGTACAATGAGTATATAGATGTGCTCACCTTGGTCATCATCTCACTTCATATGTAGTATAATATTTCTAGTGAAAGGTAAAATGTATTTCTTTCAATCTCCTTGATGACTCTACGAAAGTATACTCATCAATGTATTTTCTACTTAATATTTACTTGTTTTATTCAAAAAGTATTATTTTTGGGGTTAAAATAATCAAAATATGAATTTTCTAATGAAAAGGAATGAAAATATAGTTTTAAAATATTTTTGGGATTTTTTTGAAATTTTTATAGATATTTTATGAATTTTTAACACATGACTAATCGAAAAACACCATGTGGATACCATACAAGCAGAGGAGTTGACCAAGCATGCCATGTGGACTACACGTAAGTAGAGAGGCCCAATCATTCAACACCGCATGTGTCATGTGATGTAGGGCCATACGACGTGTCAATACAACATTCATTTCGAGTTTCACTACATGGTCAACGGGCATGCCATGCATCATCACTTGATTCGTCTATTCTTCTCACTGGGTGCCATGCAAGCTATAATTGTGAATCACATCATACCATATGGCGTTGACTCAGTGTGCACTAACAACGACCAGTCAATTATGCCATGTGTCATGTTTATATTCATAGCATTATTAACTTCTTTTTCATCTTAACCCTTGATCTGAAGTTGATATGAAGGTTCAGAATCCACTCTAGCCTAATTTAACCTCCTAATTGCCTCAATAATCCCTAATAAGGAGATACAATTTTGGTGAAGATTCAAGAGAAGATTAGTGCTATAATTCAAGAGATTGATTGTGTTTCTTCTTCTTATTCTCCTTTCTTTATCAATTTATATATATATATATATATATTTATTAAAAATATGAGCTTTATTAACAAAATTATGTCTAGTTAATTTATTAATTTAGGGGTCTTAAGAACACAATTTTCACCATGTGATGATCTAATATTTTACCTCAATTATCATTTCAATTTAATTATATTATTTAATATGATTTTGATATTATTAATGGGTTGACCAAAATTTGATCGATAGATACAACTAAATAGATTTAAGTGAATTATTTAATTATTTATCTTGATTAAATAACTGATATATTTTCTAGGCAGAGATAAATGATTCTTATGTATGTGATCCGTAATTGATGAACTTAATGAGTAGTATGTAATTTAATTTACATGAGAGTTTGATCAGGTTAATTACTATATGATGTATACTTTACTTGAGATAGGAATATATGCTACATTAGATTCAATTGATCATGTATTTGATTGAAAATTATATTGGAGGGATTTTAATGATTCACATGTTTAGAAAATTGAGAGATTAAGTTTTTCTAGATATTTTTTCATATATCTTCTTAGCTACCAAATCTAAGTTGATTAATTATTGTTATTTATTTTAATTTTGCTTTCTTAAAAATAAAAACAAAAAAAATAATTTTTTTGTTTGAAAAATTATTTTCTAATACTGTAATCTCGATGAAATTAATTTTTCTTATCATTATATTACTTATTACGATATGTATAATTGAGTATTCATTTCACACAATTTATGTTCAATCAAGTTTTTGGTGTCGTTATCGGGGATTATAAATTTTAAAAATTATTTTTTATTTTATTTTATTTATTTTTCTTTATTTTAATTATTTTAATTTACTTATTCTTTTAAGTTATTTTTCTTTATTTATATTTCATAATTTTAATTTATTTATTTAGCTATTTGTTTTTAATTTTGACATCACTTTAGTGTTATTAAAAATATAATTAGCTCTATTGCATGAGGAGAGTTCGTAAGGGAGAAATTTTGCCTTCAGATCCCAAAATTAAGCCTACTTTTAGATTAATAAGAATACAAAAAGCTGTCACCTAAGATGAAGAAATGCTAATTCATTATAAATAAATAATAATAAGGTAAATTTGAACCAAATACCTTTGATGAATGATAAGGACAACACTGAATGAATATGCATTACCTATGTTGGTAGAACTGAATCCAAGTATTACAAAGCAAAACATTCAATCTAATCAATTTGAATTAAAACGAGTGATATTTAAAATGTTACAAATAGTTGAAACATTTAGCGGATTATCACAGAGGATCCTCATTTACATCTCATATTGTTTAATAAAGTTAAAGATTCATTCAAATTTAGTGGTGTGATCGAAATGGAATTTAGGCTTAAATCATTCACTTACTCTTTGTGAGTGTGTGCTCAAGATTGGATAAACTCTTTGTCACTTAATTCCATTACAACTTGGAATGATTTGGCGGTGAAATTCTTGATGAAATATTCCCCACCAACAAAGAATTCCACACCAACAAAGAATTCCAAGCTCATGAATGACATTACTTCCTACCAATAATAAGAAGGAAAATATTTAAATGAAGCATGGGAAAGATTCAAAGAATTGCTAAAAAAGTGACCTTACCATGGTATCCCTTATTAGTTCCAAATGGAGACTTTCTACAATTATCTCAATGCTCAAACAAGAACCATTGTTAATCCATCCATTAATGGAGCTTTCTTAGTCAAATCTTACAATCAAGCTTATGAGTTACTTAAGAAAATGGCTTGTAATAATTATCAATAGACAATGGAAAAAATGACATCTATAAGAAGAGTAGCTAGAATGCATAATGTAAATTATATCACGACACTTACAGCTTAAGTATCATTCTTGGTGAATCTTTTGAAGGCTTAAAACTCTCCTACGAGTATAAACCATCTCCAAGATTCAGGGGTATTCTGTGTCTTTTGTAATGGAGCTCATTTTTTTTTCATAAATACTCAAATAATACTGAATCAACATGTTATATTGGAAATGTGAACCAAAACAATAATACATACTCAAACACATATAACTTAGGATAGAGATAGCATCCCAATTTCTCTTAAAATAATAACAATCAAGGTAGTAATCAATTCAACCGTCAATCATTTTCACCACCTGATTTTGTACAACCATAACAATCACAAGCCCAAGAGAAAAAGCCATCTACTGAGGACAATGCAAATTCTTTAATAGGGGTGATGAAAGACCTCATCCAATCAATAATTACAAAAGTGTCCACTCAAGAGACTTCAATTAGGAATTTAAAAAACAAAATGGGGCAACTTGTTCAGGCCATAAGTCAAAGGCCTTAAGGTAACCTTCTAAGTGACACAAATATAAACCGAAGAAGAGAAGGTAAGGAGAATTGCAATGCCATAGCTTTGAGGAGGATTAAAATTTTAGAGGAGGAATATAAGGCTAAAAAGGATAAGGAGGAAAATGAGACTCAAAAGGATGAGGAGAAATAGGAAGCTAAAAAGGATAGGGAGGAAGTAGTAAAGAGAACAATAAAAAGGAAATAATTTAGCCAAAAAAAGCAACATCTAAAAACCCACCATTCCTTTTCCTCAAAGACTACAAAAGTAAAAGTTAGACATGTAGTTTTCAAAATTTCTAGAAATCTTCAAGAAGCTGCACATAAATATACCATTTGTAGATGCACTTAAAAAAAATACCTTCTTATGCCAAATTTTAGAAGGACATCCTGTCTAAGAAAAAAAGGGTTGAAGATAATGAAACAGTAACCTTGGTTAAAAGGTGTAGTGCTATCCTTGACATAAAACTACCACAAAAACTAAAAGATGTAGATAACTTTTACATTCCTTCAACTATTGGGAACATCCATTTTGAGAAAGCACTATGTGACTTAGGTTTAAACATTGACCTTATGTCATTATTGGCCTTTAAGAGATTGAGGGTTGGTAAAGCCAAATCCACATCATTAACATTACAAATGGTAGATGATTGCAACATAAATTGTGTGCAATGAATACGCAAGTATACGTATCGTAACAAGTAATATAATGATAAGTAAAGATCGTTCTCACGGAGATTATTTTATTAGAAATTAATTTTTAAAACTAAAAATAATAAAAATTAATTTTTTTGGTGTTTTTATATTTTAAGGAAGTAAAATTAAAATAACTAAAAGTAAATAGCAATAATTAATTAAATCAGATTTTATGACTAAAAAGATATATGAGAAAATATCTAGGAATACTTAATCCCCCAATTTTCTAAACATGCGAATCTCTAAAATCCCTCAATATAATTATCAATTAATTACATAATTAATTGAATTTAATCTAACATGTATTCCTCTCTCAAGTAAACTACACATCATATAATAATTAATTTAATCACACTCTCATGCCAATTAAATTGCATACTAGTTATTAAATTCATCAATTATATATCACATACATAAGAATCATACATTTCTTTCCAGAAACTATGCATGTTATTTAATCAAGACAAATAATTAAATAATTCTCTCAAATCTATTTAATTGCCTCTATAGATAAATTGTTGGCAAAACAATTAATAGCATAAAAATTAGATTAAATAATATAATTAAATTAATATTATAATTGAGAAAAAACTATTAGATCATCAAATGGTGAAAATTGGGTTCATAAGATCCCTAGATTAATAAATTAATTCCACATAATTATGTTCATAAAGCTCATATTTTTCATAAAGAAAGACATAAAATTGATAAATAAAAGAGTATAAAAAGAAATACAATCAATCTCTTGAATTGTAGAATTAATTTCCTCTTGAATCTTCACCAAAATTGTGTCTTCTCTTGAATTTTTCTATATTTTTAGCTCTAAAAATTGACCAAAATTATGCTAATAGAGGCTAATTAAGGTTTATGGAGTGATTATGGACTTAAATAAAGATCAGGTGCGATCTGGACCGTTCGATCAGCTTCAAATCAAGGGCTACGATCAAAACAAGCAAAACTGATAGTTTCAGGCAATCACAACATGACACGTGGCATCAAAATTCATTGGGCGAATCAGGGAGCGATGTGTGGCAAGGGAGACTGGTCAGAGTCAATGCTTGCTGAGTTAGAACATGTGGTACGATGTGATTCACGGGAATGGATGGCATGGCGCACGGGTGGAACATACGGAGCAATGGCATGGTGACACGTGGCATGGATTACCCAGTCAACTCCTCTCCTTATGTGGCATGCCACGTGGCATCTTTTGATTGGTCTTACATTAAAAATTCAGAAAAAATCCTTGGCTTTCTATTTTGTTTCCTCTCTAGCTTCACTATAATAATCTTATCAGAGCTATGGCTCAAACACCCTTTATTGATCATATTGTAATCACTACACCAATCACCACACCAATACAAGAACCTATTAATGATTCTTCATCAATAATTTATTTTTCAGTGCAAAATATACAGATAAATCCAAATTTTTGGATCAAGTTGGATGAGCCTAATTACTTGATATGATAGAGCAATTGAAGCATGTGATTCATGCCTATGGTCTGAAAACACTTCTATAAGGTTTATATGAGTGTTAACGATATTTGGGAACAAAACATATAAATATAACTTTATTTTTTAGGTGCATCTTTCAAGAATATTTCAAGCCAAAGAAACTATCCAACTCTAATGAACACATATCGCGTATATACTTGTTCTTATGCATGTTAGATTTCATATTAGACATATAAGAACATTTTAAATTTAAGTTACTCGATTGATTGAGATATGTTAAGATCAATTGAGACATATAGATCAATCAAGAATTGATCTATTCAACTTTAAAAGTCCAGAATTAATTTTCTAATTGACTAGATCAGTTGAGTAATTACTAGTCAATTGATCGAGCACTACATTGATTGATTAATTACCTAGATTGGTCTAATCTGATTACAATTAAGTATTTATTACACTGGATCAATTGAGAATTGACTAGATTGATTGAGCATGTTTTGATCGTAGAATTGGATTGATCAATAAGGATTTCGATATTGAGCATATGTTAGATTGATCGAGCAACCAGGTTTTCAATTTTAAAACCTATTTTTAACTCAAATTTAATTGATTTATTACTATATTGAACTCATTCTTTGAAACTCATTCTTTTAAACTCTTTTAATTGATTTTATGAACATAGTAGTAATATTGTTTTGACCTAGTGCTTCAAAATATTCTATTTAAAAAAATCAAAGTGCACAAATTTATCAACCACACAAGAGCATTATTCTCTTCATCTTAATCTCTCTCCCTCTCTTACTTTTGCAAAACTATTCAAGTAGGCTTTTTCATCTAGTTAATTTATCAAACACTTTGTGGTTATATTTGATTGATCAAAAGCCTATAATATTTATAATATTGTATTTAAATAGATTGTTCTAAGGTTGTTAGTTGATTTTGATTTATTTGGTATATTATTAAATCATCTAGTTAAGGTTATTCATTATTAAATCTATCTAGGAAATACATTTTCACATGTGTTATTGTGCTAATGCTTGAGGTACTAGTTGAACAAGTTTGATTGCTTGTGTGACTCAAGTTATTGGAACATTAATCTGAATTTAAACATGTTTCTTGTAGAGATTGTGAAAGAAAGTAGAGTTTTGAAAGTAGATAACTTAGGTGCATTACATTGGTGAGTAGTTTGAGTCCTAACCTTGTAATTGAACATTATTTTTGTAGTAGATAGTTTGGTAGTCCTGTGGACTCGTTTTCTTCTAAGGTCATTGGTTTGGCCTAGGTTGTTTCCACCTAAAAATCTCATGTGTTTGTTTATATTTCGATATTATTTTATTTATACATGATTGTATGCCATTCACCACTTGTAGCTGATTAGATTCCTAAATAAATAGAACTTTTCATTTGGTATTATAGCGAGTCACTAGATACACTTAGTATGCCTAGGACCTTGTTATGGATTATTTAAGAGAGGGTTCGTCTACAACCTATGCACCTCATTATGATGGGTCTAATTACCCATATTGGAAAGCTCGTATGAGAGTGTTTTTGTGGTATATAGACAAGAATTTCTAGATCTTTGTGCTTTATGGTTAGGAACTACTTACGGTTACCAAAGATAATATAGTCACTCCTGAGACAAGAAAAAATTGGATGACTAAAGATAAAACTGGTAGTAATTGGAATCAAAAAGGTATTAAAGCTATTTTTAGTACTGTCTATTTATGGATTTCATCGTATTTCTCATGTTATACTACTAAGTATGCTTGGGATATTTTAGAGGTTTTCCTTGAGGCAACCATACAAGTTAAAAGAACCAAACTTTGTATGCTTGGTAATCAATTTGAAAATCTTTGGATGAAAGAAGGTGAAACCTTTTCTGAATTTTATACTAAATTAAGCGATATTTATATCTCTTTTTCTAATCTTGGCATGAAAATTGTGGAATTCTGGTTGGTTAGAAAAATATTGTGTTCTTTACCAAATTGATTCCATGCAAAAGTCACTACCATAGATGAAAGAAAAGATGTGCACACCATTAAAATTGAGGAGCTAGTTTTTTCAATTCTCACTTTTGAGAGGACTTTTTATCCTCCATAAATAACAAAGATGTTACCTTCAAATTGCTATGATTGGAGAAGGTGATAATGAAGATGCAAAACTGGCACTCTTGATCAAAAGACTAAACATAATCTTCAATGAAAAGTATCAAAATATGAAAGAACTCAAATCTGTCAGTTTTTATTATAAGAAATCTAAACCTAATGGACCTCAATGTTTTGAATGTATAAGTTTTGGTCACTTTGTAGTTGAATGTGCAAACAAGAAGAACCAAACTAGAAGAGCCTTCAACAAAACAATTAATGATTATGAAATTTATTACGAAAATCCAATTGATTGAAAAAAACACTAACTTTCTAACATTTGGTGCAATAATTGGTAGACACTCTAGTAAGTCTGATATTGATTCAGACAATAAGGAAAGTGATGATAAATTCTTGCTTAAAATATTTAATATCACTAATATAGAGGAAGTTTTTAGAGAATTTGTAATATGCAAAAGAGATAAAGATAAGTTGCTTGTAGAAGTACCTAAACTGAATGACATACTCAAATCCTATGAAGTAAATTCATCAGTGCTAAAAAAAGATAATCTTGATTTGTTTGAACGTGCTAATATTTTGAATTCGAATCTTGTAAATTTAGAACAAGAAAAATAAAATCTAATATAGGAAATTGAACAATCCAAGGAAGCTATAAAAGGCTAACCATTAGAGTTGAAAGGTTGAAAAAAGTTCTTGATTATGGAAAGCCAACTGGAGACAAGAGAGGGATAGGATATGTAGATGAGCGCACCATGCCATCTTCTTCAAATCAACTTAATTTATAAAACCTTTAGACATATCTTCCATACATTCCCCTTCAGCATCAAGAGCTAATTTGGTATGACCTTCTATTCCTACTACTAATATTACTTATTATACTCAAAGACTAGATGCAATTGTAATTGAAAAGCATGTTAAATTTGTGTATGTTTGTCATAACTAAGGTAGGAAAATTCATATTAGATCTTATTGTAATTTTCTTATGAAATATCCATATTTTAACAATGTCTTTCATGCTTGATATTCTGAAATTAATTTTCATCATCCATACATATATGCTGCATCTCCACCAATGATGAAAGAGAAAAATAAAGGGAGTAAAATATTTCTAAAAATGAATAAACATCAAATAAAATTTTGGATTACAAAAATAGACATTCTTTTATTGTTCTTCATTGTGTACTTAAGTATCTTGTTATGTGCATTTATATTTCTTCCGTACATTTGGTGATCAATGTTTAATAATAACTTACTCACACACTCACTAGACACGCAAGTATGTCATACTTGAAGTTTATAATTAATTATGTGAGATATTAAAGCTTAAAATAATCTTGATTGAAAAAATTAGGGTTGAACTCTATCTTTCATTGAATAAAATGCTGCTATAAAGACACACCAAGTGTTAAGAGGGCTACCTACTATGATATGTAAAAGTTATGTAATAAACAGAGATTGCTATTTTATAACTAGTGTGAAAGTCATCATACTAGGTATATTGGCTCGTGAATATTTTTTTGCAAAAGAAAAACAATATGATAAAGGAAATAATTACATGCATAAAACAAATAATTGGATGGACAAAAAGAAAGAGTTGCAAATGGATTTGCAAAATGAAAAATAAATAACCTATCCCTCGTATAAATAATGATCACAAATAATGAGAGGGAATTCAAAAGAAAAAGTTACTTAAATAGACTAATTGACATATTGGTATAGTTTTAATATTTATCTCACCTTAAGCGATTATCAATATGTCATCATATGTGTTGAAGTATGTATATGTCATTTATTAGAGTACTTATGCATAATATGAATAATTCAATTTTGTTAAAGAATGATTTTTTTCTCAAAATTAATTATTTGAGTGAAGTTCAAGTTTGAATAAATCTACTACCTTGATTTGAAAAGAAAGTTATTTTTATTAAATCTTTGTTTGAATTTATGTTATTTTATTTTTTGAGTTTTCATGTGAAATATTTGAGTAGATCGATTGATCGAATGTGTTCAATCTATATACTCTTTTGCCTTTTCCCCTCACCCCCATGAACCTTAACCCCCTATCAGAGCCCCCTTCTAATTTTCACTAAAACATCCATCAAAATCACTCATTTTGTCCCTAATTCACTTGGAATTGATTTTTAATCACTTTTCTAGCATCAATTCATACAAAACAAAAATTAGAAATGACCAAAAATTGCTACAAGTCTATTTTCCCATTTTTTTCTCATTTTCTCACCAAACAAACACCATTTTTTGAGTTTGATTCTATAATTTCTTATCAACAACATTTCATTGATCTTTATTCTAGATATTATAGGAAAAATTTCATTACTTTGGTTAATTTTTAGTCAAGGGATATTTTCATAGGATTTGTGCTCGATTTTTAAAATGGCTGCTATAAGTTGTGAACTTCTTCTCGATGCTCCAACTCCACATTCATCCTAATAGTGGGACGATGAATCTCAATTGCACTATCAAAATACTTTATCTAAACATCCTATTTTACTTGAAATGTAGAATTACTTTAATTGAATTTCATGAAATTGGAATCACAAGAGCCATTAGGGCTCTTGGTTAGCAATCATTGTTCGTACCCTCTAAATTATGTTTCTCTGCCATAGTTCATGAATTTTATGCCAAACTTGACCCAAAACATTTCTACGCTAGAAAAATGAGTTATGAGGTTTTCATTGGAAAAAAATAACAATTGATATCTCAACCCAGAGCCTAAACAATTTTTTGTCTATCATGAACATCGAGGATTCCATTTTCCACCTAGATTGGCATGTCATTCCCAATGAGGATTTATTAATCAAACATTTTGGTTTACCCAATATTGATCGTAATGCCATATAGTTGTACATTCGAGATGAATTTACTCCTTTATATCGGGTTTTAAATAAAATGATCTATGCAAATTTACTACCATCTAAGTACTCATTTGAGATTGGATACCTTCATGCTAAGATTTTATAATATATTGGAAAATAATAGCATTCAATGTAGGTACAATAATTTAGAATGAAATAAAAAAAACAATCATAGATAGTTAACCAGAGGATTGGGCTTTCTTATGGTTGTCTCATCACCCAAATGATTTTTGATGTAGGTGTGTCTCCAATAAGGGATTCATATTCAATTTGACTGATATGTGACATTGGAAATTCAACCATCTCAAGATCATATACAGAGACATCAAAGAGAGGGAGATCCACCAATGTTTGTACAAGTGGTGGAAGAGTTGTAGATGATAATTTTAGAGATGAGGAAATGGAAAATACACATGCTTTCAAACCTTCTCATTAGGAAAATGAAATGCATATGAGAATGGTAACATTAAAAAACAAATAAATATTATGAATGAACAACAAGAAGCAATGTTTTCCATGATTAAAGACATCCATTCACATTACAGGCTTCCTCCTTTAGGGAAATGATCTATTTTATCTTGTTGTTTTCCATATTTTATTAGTGTTTGAATTTATTATTTTCATATTTTAAAATGTAATTGATACTTGCTTGGACTGCATTTGGGTCATATTAATCAATATATTACATTTACTGTATCTGATTGTTTGTATTTTCATGTATATGTTGCTTATATTCTTGAATCTGCTATGAGATTTCACATTCATTTTAAATGAAAATGTAAATTTTTTTTTGGTTTATTTGTATGACAAAAAAGGAAAGAAAAATAAAAAAAAATTAGAGAACGTTATAATTAAAAATTGGAACTTCATTTAAAAATCTATAAAATAGGGATATTTAACTTTTGGGGAGAATTTCTTTGAAAATTAATTTTTGGAAATATTACTCATAGGGGGAGTAATGTTTTAAATTCTATCTAATGATACTCACACTTAGAATACTCTTAGCTTTTTCTATTGTTACATACACTCAACTAATGAATAATGAGTCTTTCGGGATAAGTTGTTTGGTTGTTTATGTTTTTTTTATTATATACATGAGCTTTTGAGATTCAAGAAAAGTTGGTTCCATAAGCTTATAGAATAGTTTCACTACTTAAAAATTTATTTTTCCTATGAGCACTATATAGTAAGAGAGAGGTTTTATCACACAAATATGCCAAAGGGGGAGATTGTAAGATTTAGGTGAGCGTTGGCAATATTCATGAATAAAATATACAAATGTAATTTAGTTTCTAGGTATGTATTTTAATAATATTTCAAGCTAAAGAAACTATCGAGCTCCAACAAACACATATCAGATCTATGTACGTTAGATTTCATATTAGACACATAAGAACATTTTGAATTTAGGTTACTGGATCGATCGAGATATGTCTAGATCGATCGAGGTAAATAGATCAACTAAGAATCAATTTACTCAATTTAAATAGTCCAGGATTAATTTTCCAATTGACTAGATCAATCAAGTAATTACTGGTCTATCGATCGAGGACTAGGTTGATTGATTAATAACCTAGATTGATCTAACCTAGTTAGAACTGATTATTTATTACACTAGATCGATCGAGATTTCATAGGATTGATTGAGTATGTTTTGATCATAGTATTGGATCATCAATAAGGTGTTTGATCGATCGGACTATATGTTCAATCAATTGAGCATATGTTAGACCAATCAACTGGCTATGCCTTTAATTTTAAAACATGATTCTAGCTCAAATTGAATTGGTTTATTACTATATTATTGTCACTCTTTTAATTGATTGTATAAACATAATAGTAATATTTTTTTGGCTTAGTTCTTCAAAATATTTTATTTAAACAAACCAAAGCACATAAATTTATCAACCACACAAAAACATTATTCGCTTCATTTTAATCTATTTCTCTTGGTTTGGAAAAACCATTCAAGTAGGCCTTTTTATTTAGTTAATTTATTAAATATTTTGTGGTTGTATTTGATTGATTAATAAGGATATAATATTTATGATATTGTGCTTAAATTGATTGTTCTAGGGTTACTAGTTGATTTTAACTTATCTGATTTATTATTATATCATCTAGTTAAGGTTATTCATTATTTAATCTATTCTAGGACAGACATTTATACTTGTGTTATTGTGCCAAGATTTTAGGTACTGGTTGAACGGATTCAATTGCTTGTGTGACTAAAGTTGTCAAAATATTGGTCCAGATTCGAACAATTTGTTTAAAAGGACTATGAGAGAAAGTGAAGGCTTTAAAGTAGATTAATTGGGGGCTTTACCTTGGTGAGTAGTTTGAGTTCTAGCCTTGTAATTGAACATTATTTTCATAGTAGATATTTAGGTGGTCTGATGGACTAGTGGTTTTCCTCTTAGATCATTGGTGTGACATAGGTTATTTTCACCTCAAAATCTTGTGTGTTCATTTTTATTTCTACATTACTTTATTTACATGTAATTGCATGCTTTACCATCTGCAAAACTTTTAATTTGTCATTATTCCATTGTTTATCGAGTCATCTCTCTAACTATTTATATTTGTAACTAAATAGAACTTTTCATCTTCATTGATAGATTAGTTGCAACTCCACCATAGATTTTTTAAGAAAATAGTAAAATTTTCCATTAGAGGAACTTTGTAAAATCAAGAAGTTCTTGAAGCCAATTTCAAATATCATGAATGATATACTAAAGACAATTGTTATGAGTTGGATCTACAGTTTGTTAACTCAAAACTACCTCAAATATCCGATTACCAAGGAGAAGATACATTTGTTGCATATTTGAAGGCTCTAGAAAAAGTTTTCTCTTATAACTCTTAAGCACAACTTATGTAGTTAGATGGAAATTATAGACACTACAAAAGGCTCACTACCTATAGAAGGTTACATCAATAATATAAAATGCTTGATTGATCACATAATATCCGTTGGTTATGATAATTGGGATAGAGAGCAAATGTTGTATATTCTTGAAGGTTTAAGAGGTGTGAGTACAACTCTATCATCACTAACATTACAAAAAAAATTATGTGGATAAGGTTTTCAAGGCTCTAAGGATTCATGAAAAACAACTTGAGCATTAAAATGGAACTAATATAAGACCAGTTCAAGCAAACATTGTAAGATTTAATTCCTATGGTCAAAATTCCCAGTCCTTTGCTTTAAAATCCAAGTAAAATCAACCTTGTAATAACAATTACAATAATGCATAAGGATAGAACTACTAGAATCACAATAAAAAATGGGTATGGAATAGGAAAATGTAGTTCAAAGTATAAGGGCATATGCCAGATTTGCAAGAAGCAAGGACATAGTGTAGGTAGGTATTATTTTCGTTACTTCAGTTCAGTTAACTCTTCTAACAATGGTAACAATAATAACGTACAAATCTCCTCAAGTATATATTTCTCAAGTGGATGACTCTACACAGTCTGAGAACTCTTCTTAGGAGCCTCAAGATTCTTATGGTTCTAATCAAAATCAATATTCTCATAACACATCACTTCATTTGGAAATGACGATTTTTCTCCTATGGCTTTCTTTGATCCTTTTATTAGTAACCATAAAAACTTGTATATTAGTCTTGGTATTTTGATTAACATAGTCTGAGAACTCTTCTCAATAGCCTCAAGATTCTCATGGTTATAATAAAAATCAAGATTCTCATAACACATCACTTCATTTAGAAATTTTGTTTTTTCTCTTATGGCTTTCATTGCCCCTTCTATTAGTAACCATCAAAACTTGTAGATCAGTCTTGGTATCTTGATGTAGGGTCATCACTTGGTAAGTGATAAAATTACTTTTTTCCAATCTAGTGTCCTATATGGGTACTGAAGCTGAAATGCTTGGAAATGGGAGCACCTTATAGCCTCATTTGAAGCAAGTGTGTTGAAACTTGGTCATCAAGAGTTGAAGTTTTGTAATATGCTCCTTATTCTTTATTTGGTCAAGAATCTCATCTCTGTTAAGCAATTGTATGCTTATAATGATATAGTGGTTTATTTTTTCTTCTAACTCATTTCCATTAAAAATTTAAATAGTAATAAGTTGGTGCTTGTTAGAGGTTCGATCATGACTTTTAGAAGCTAAATTGGCACTACTATAATAAAAGGCATTTAAGTTGGTATTTAAAGTCAGTTATAAGTAAAAATTGACTTATAACGAATCTTAAGTAGGTAAGCTATTAGGCAATATGTGGCTTGGCCTTCTGATCAAGTTTAGCTAAATTTTGATATGGTACTATTTATTTTTACATAAAATAAAACTTAAATACATTCTTTATTTTATTATTCTACTTTTTGTGTTACTAATATGATTATATTTTTAGTCTATTATATCTAAGTTGGTAAGTAACTCAAATTTAAGAGATGCAAAAGAAATATCTTGGGATAAACCTGTATCAAGTGGACAATCATCGTGCACCAAGTTATTCAAGAAGAAGCTGTGAAAAATATATAATTATGAGTATGCTATAAATTTTAGTAAAAATCTTATCTCTTTCATGATGATTGTTGCAAGAAAAAATAATATGGATGATGGATTGACTATGCCAATTCCTCAAGATATATCTAATATTATCATCGAACAAACTTATATATCGATCGAGTACATATTATAGTTTTTTGAGTTACAAATAATCGATTTAAGTATAATTCAAGTGCAAAAAATGTGACACCTGAATCACTACTAGCTTTCATTTATGTAGAGCATATGATTATCTTTATATTATTTAATTAATTATATATTTTTCTTTTATATATGAAATGTTATTATCAACTTGAAGCTAATCATCACCTATCATATTTATTGGTGTTTTATGATTCATCTTTTATTAATCAATATCAGGAGAATGATGCTAACACAAAAATGAAACAATTATGTGATAGAACATTGAAACTTCAAAGAAATCAAGTTAATACTCCCTCAGCCATTAAAGTTTGAATAAGATGAAGATCATTGAAAGTTGGTAATTCTTGATCTATATTGTAATCATGTTTTGTAATGTGACTTGGTTTTGTACCATTGAATGAAGATTATAAAATAGTTTTTAAAATGTAAGATTTATAACTAGCTATTTTTCTTCTATTGTTCATATTATAAGGTCACAAGAAGAATCATCATAAAAATAATATGGTGATATTATGAAATAACAGTATATATTATTATTATATGCTTATCTAGTAAATAAAAACACATGTAGTAAATGATATATACAATTTCATATTTAGTATACCATATATATATATTTTCTTGAATTTAATCATCTTGTAATCAAGTTAGATTTCTATATATGTATTGTATGTACATTATTTTTTGTTATAACCAAGTTGTGAAGTAACTAATATCCAATTTTTTAACTTTATAGTGAAGAAAAGGTTTTAAAAACCTTTAAAATATATTTTGGCTGTTTTATTTTGCTGTGTGATTTTTGTGCAGAGGGTTAGTAGAAAATAACAAAAAATATGTTTAAGGGTTATGTTATTTTAAGTCAGTTGTTGCGTAGTCTCAACTTTAAATTTTTAAGTTCTCTCTACCATAGAACTAAATTAAAATTAAAATTTGGTCCTATAAATCAACCGACTTAAAATTTAAAGTAAGTCCCACATGTCAATTAATTTAAAATTTAAAATCAGTCCCAATATAGTGATGAAACAAATCATCATCGGGTTAGCAATATCGGTTTTATAAATACTTTTGTTTTATATTTGTAAAACTCTTACAAGTATACAAATCATTTTATAACTTGTTGAACAAAATCGGCATCGAGTTAGCAATACCGGTTTTGCAAATACTTTGGTTTAATATTTGTAAAACTCTCACAAGTGTATGAATCATTTTATAGAAAATGGAAAGTATACTCCTAAGGTTGATCTAAGGAAGGAATATATGTGGTTTTTAGTTTATTATTCAAACTTTTAAAAACGAAATTAAATCTTAAACATTCTATCACTATATTTTTGTGTGTTTCCTATTCTAATAACATAAAAAAATAAACATAGATATTGATTTAATAAACAATTATGCAAATTTTTATCATTCATAATAGTAGAGTATTTATGGATATAATAATTAAGTTAATTATGCTTGCTCATATTATTTAGGTTATTAAAGATATAAATTGATATTTATTGATTTTCTCTTTTTTATATAAATACCACCTTTGGTTGGGTTAGATATTCTTTGTTAATTAATCAAATCAATTAATACTTATGAGTGTGGTCGATAATTAATTTGGTTAACTAAATTAATTCCTTTTTTCTAAGAAATTGAAAATGAACCATTTAAATGACACCTTTGGTGGGGTTAGACATTTTAAACTTTATTCAAGGTATCCAAATTAAAGCTAAGAATTAAATTATCCGAGTACTAACTTTCAAGTTTTAAAATTATTACTAAAAATATGTTGTCAATACATTTTCGAATAATAATTCTTATAAAACTTTTAAAATGGAGCTTCAATCTAACTAATGGGTGATTATATCAATAAATAAAAGGGCAATACTTTAAATCAGACCGGATAATCAAACCTTAAAATCTAATTTTTAGATTTAAGTTTGTAATGAAAAATAATATATTTCTCTCTAACATCCTTAATATGAAATTTTGAATAAAAAAAAATCAATTTATTTTATAGAAATGTTTTACCTATTTAATATTTCGCAAGCATAACAACGCTATTATTATATCGTATTTACAAACAGGTAGTCATTTTTAATTTAATAAAAAAATCAAATATAACATATAAGAATAAAACATAAAAATAACTGTAAATAATTTATTTTAAAATTATACCTCAAAAGAATCCTTACGAAACTTTGATACTAATTCTGTTTTTGTAAAACCTTTAAACAGATTTGCATTTCCATTAATTGAATCAAAAACTACAAATTTACAAAAGCATAACTAGTTTTTCTCAAAAAGAGTAGAACTTTAAAATTAAAAAAAATTAAAAATTAAAAATTAAGAAAGCTTTCTAGAGAGATTTTGAGGGAATGATTTTTACAATGAGGAAAAGGGTCCTGTTATAGGTGCAAAAGGCTAAAACAATGTGAAAATATCTCAAAAATTGGTCTTGGATGCGTTTGGACATTCTGGCAAGCATGTAAGGGCACTACCATGCACGACTGGGCATGAATGGATGAGAATTGGCATGCGTAGGACTTGGTGGATGGGCATACATATGACATGTTTATGGCTGCTTGTAACATAAGCTGGACTTTGCATTGTGCACGCAATGCACGTGTAAGCGTCGGCGACTTGGGGCATTTTTTCTTATCTTTTTGACCGTTACTTATTTTGTCCAATTTTTCAAATTTTTTTTACCTTTTCCTCATTTGTTTTTCAAAATTTTTGTGATGTATTGCCTCTAATATTTTTCCTCAAGTCTTTACTTATTTTTAAACGAAAATACTCGAAAAATAATAAAAATACTCGTGCTTATGAAAGAGAAATTTATATAAAGATATGAAAAAATCAAACAAATATAAATCTATTCAATCAATTAAAATATATTAAATCATGATAATTTTTGTCTTTTTAAACACTCATCACAACCCTCAACCAGCTTCTTGCTAGTCTCTTAGCAAGAGAAGCGGTAAAAACTAAAAATTAAACTTTCCTAAATCACTTCTATGGATTGACACGGTTGCATTTAGTATATGAAACAAACTTTTTAAACTCCTAGGTTGCCCTAGTGGACGATTTTGAGTCTCATGGGGGTTTTCAATAATTATATCCATAAACATTGAATTAAATGTAAAAATTAAAACAATAACAAAAATAATAATTAATAAAAGACAAAAATTGTAACAAAACAAAAATGAAATAAAATCAAAAATTAACCTAAAAATAAAACAAAATAAAATAATAAAACAAAACATAAAAATGTCCCATGCTTTTTAATCTCCTTTAAGATCATAATTAAAATCAAAAGCAGAAGTTATTTTCAACTTTTTAAACAGTCATAGTTTATATTAATAATTAGTTGAAAATCATTTTTATACTTTATTTCAAAAATGTTTCAAATTAAATTTACCCAATTTTAGTGTGAGAAATTCGAATTCATTTCAACTCTATCTTTACAAGTCAATACTCTCAAAACATTGAATCTTATGAGTTCAAGCACTCATACTAAGGCATATGCGAATAATATTATGTCTAGAAATGAACTAATAAGTTCACATATTTATAAAAGCATAAAGGCTAAAAAATAGTGCATAACTTCAATCTTATGAAAGGAATCGAATGTTTAAGATTTCGTAAAGAAATCACAAAATTATTTTCATGCCTCAATCAAAATCATTAAATAAAAATTTCAAGATATATACCTTATAGAATAAAGAAATTGTAATGATTTTTTAGGGATTTACTTCCTATAACTTTCTTTTGTAATTAGTTTTTTTTCTCACAACTTTGTAGGCTATGTGAATCATAATATGTAGATTACACTATTCATTTTTCTCTTTTTTTCTTATAATATATATATATTGAGAGATGACCTACATTTTTAGAGAAAGGACTCATGTACAATTTTTAAATTGTTTTGGTATGATAAGATGGGTGGCTAAATTTTGGCTTTTCACTGTTCGTAATGGTTTAGGTAACCTATATGTATTTTTTTTTGTATAAGTCATGCATGAAGAACAAAAGGGCATATACTATCAATTTCTACTTAGGTTATTCAATCTAATGAAAATCCTAACATTAAATGCTAATACCTATAGAGATCATCTAAAAATTGGAAGAAATAAGAAATGTTTTTGGAGTAGAAAAAAATATTTCACTTAGAATAAAGAAAATGAGTCTCAAATTATATCTCACAAGTATACTCTCCATTATTTGATTCCTAAATACTGATTTTGAGTTCATTATAATTTTCACCCTTTTTCATTAAACACTGCTTATGACAAAAACTCACTAATTATCATATACTTCATAATATGTTTTCAAAAATTAATCAAACAGTGCAAAAGAATTAACTATTTACTTAAATTTGATTACAAGAAATGATGATTTTTTTGTGAAGAAATTTTTAAAACTAATCCTAAAATTTTAAAAATTACAAAACCACTCAAAGAAAATAAAATTAAACACAATAAAAATGAAAATGTGAATATAAAAATTTTAAAACTTGTTAAAAATTTTGTAATTAACATAGTAACTTTTCACCACCCCCAACATAGAACTTATATTGTCCTCGATATAACAATTATAAATTAAAGATAAAGAGAAAAAAATTACTTATTTCCTAAAAATGTGCAAATAATGATGGAGAAATATAAGTACATCCATCATGTTCATCATTAAAGTCCACACAGACAGATTGTTGTGAACTTTTAACATCTCAACAAATATTTTTAGTTTTAATAATTCTAAAATTGTTCACATGAAATTGGACTAAAATAAACAAAATAAATTAAATAAATAAAAGAAAATTATTTAAAATGATATATTGTCTCTCATCGAGCGTTTAGTTTAATATCTTAACAAGACGTAACTTGGGGATTTCATTTTAAGTAAATTCATTGTTCCCACATCATTAAGTCAATCAAACCTACAAGTAAGACGAATTTGTCTACCTATACTTTTTAAGTCATGCCTTAAGGATTTTTAAAATTTTATTTACTTAAAATCAGGAACATGATTGTGGGTTTTAGATAAACTACTTCTAGGTGCAAGTCAAATAACTAAGGCATCAAAACACATTTGTACCTAAATCCAATAAAGCAACTACCTCTTTTTTATCACAGATTATGATTAAAAACTTCTAAATTATGTAGATAATTTCAGGAATTTTTTTAAAACTAATCTAACACTAATTATTAAAATAATTACTAAACAATAAAAATAAAAATTAAGTAAAAGAAAATACTAAAAGAAAAACAAACAAATTAAAGATAAAAATAAAGTAAAATAAAAATAAAGTTAGTAAAATAAACAAAAGAATAAAAAATATAATTATACAAATTTTATAATATATACAATACAAACAACTTTTAAACATATTTTTATACATATAATTTTACAAACTTAAACTATACACATTTATAATACACTATGTCTATCATATAATACAAACACATTTTTTTCACAAATAAATATTTATAATACACTCTATGTAATATATAATACAAATATATTTTTATACAAATAAATATACATGATTAAATTGTACATAATATAATACACTTTATCTAATATATAATACAAACACATATTTATACATGTTATATAATACAATATTTACAAGTTAGTACATAGAAATACTATATAATAAATAAAAGGAATAACCTAAGTTAAGAATTAAGTTAATATATAAAAAAAAACTAAGTACTGTTTTTAGAGCCCATTTCTTAAATAATAAAGATTTTTTTAAATTAAAAATTAAAGGAAATAAATAAAAAAAGTTCAAAATAAAACTAAAATTAATCTTTTATTTATTTATTTATTACAAAATTAAAATTAAAACTAAAAATAAAAGTTAAGAATTAATTTTTTTAAATAAAATTAAAAGTAAAAGTTAAAAATTAATTTAATATTTTTAATAAAAAAATTTTATTAAAAAAATTAAATGAAAATCAAAAGTTCAAAGTTGAAAGTTAAAATGTTTTTATTTCTTTTAATTTTTTAATGTTTTTTAACTCAAAATAAATAAATAAAAATTCACAATTATTTACAACAAAAAAAGTTTTCAAAATTTTGATAAATAATTCAAAAATGTTATTTTTTCTTCGATAACGGCGCAAAAAACTTGATGAATAAAATCGGCATCTGGTTAACAATACCAGTTTTGCAAATACTTTAGTTTTATATTTGTAAAACTCTCGTAAGTGTACAAATCATTTTATAGAAAATGACAAGTATACTCCAAGGTTGATCTAAGGAATTAATATATGTGGTTTTTATTTATTATTCAAAATTTTAAAAATAAAATTAAATCCTCAATATTCTATCACGATATTTTAATTTTTTTTGTGTTTCCTAATCTAATAATATAAAAAAAATAAACATAGATATGGATTCAATAAACATAGATATGAATTTAATAAATAATTATGCAAAGTTTTATCTTTCATAATAGTAAAGTATTTATTGATATAATAATTAAGTTAATTCTCTATTTTTAGCTCCAAAAATTGACCAACATTATCCTAATGATGACCTCTTAGGATTTGTGTGGTGATTAGGGGCTTAAATATAGCCAAGTGCAATTTGAATAATCAGATCAACTTCAGATCAAGGGGTGCGATCAAAACAAGCAAATGCTAATACCTATAGAGATTATCTAAAAATTTGAAGAAATAAGAAATGTGTTTGGAGAAGAAAAAATATATTTCACTCAGAATAAAAAAAATTAGGCTCAAATTATATCTCACGAGGGTAGTCTCTATTATTTGATTCATACACACCAATTTTGGGTTTAATATAATTTCCTCACCTTATCAAAAAATACTAGTCATAACAAAAACTAACTAATTATCATATACTCCATTATATGTTTTCAAAAATTAATCTAATAGTGGAAAAAGACTTAACTATTTACTTAAATTTAATTTAAAGAAATGATAAATTTTAGTGAGAATATTTTTTAAAACTAATCCTAAAATTCTAAAAATTACTAAACCACACAAAGAAAATAAAATCAAACACAATAAAAATGAAAATGTGAATATAAAAATTTTAAAAATTGTTAAATTTTTTGAAATTAAGCATGGTAACTTTTCACCACCCCAACCTAGAGCTTACATTGTTCTCAATGTAACAATTGTAAATTAAAGATAAAGAGAAAAGAGAAGTAAAGTTACCTATTTCCTGAGAATATGCAAGTAGTGATGGAGAAATGCAGGTGCATCCATCATATTCATCATTAAAGTACCCACAGACAAATCGCTATGAACTTCTAACATCATAATAAATATTTTTAGTTTTAACAATTATAAGATTATTCACATAAAATTAAACTAAAATAAACAAAAGAAATAAAAATAAAAAATTTACCTAAAATGATAGGTTGCCTCCCATCCAGCGCTTAGTTTAACGTCTTAATAAGACGTAACTTGGAGATTTCATTTTAAGTAAACTCAATGTCCTCACATCATTGAGTCAATCAAACCTACAGGTAGAGCAAGGTTGTCTACCTATACTTTTTAAGTCATGCCCTATGGATTTTCAAAATTTTATTTACTTAAAACTAGGGGGCATGATTGTGGGTTTTAGATAACCCACTTCTTGGTGCAAGTAAAATAGCTAAGGCATCAAAACACATTTTTACCTAGATTTAACAAAGTAACTACTTCCTTTTATTGTAGATTGTGATTAAAAACTTTGAAATTTTGGAGATAACTTCAGAATTCTTTTTATATTTTTTATTGTAATTTCTAAGTTAAATAACATAATCAGTATTAACTAAGAGTGCTCTCCTAGGAGCACTCTTGATGGGAAATACCTCCTTAAAAACCATCCTTCTAGATAGAGAAACATTCCTAGGAAAGACTAGTGGCACAAAGGCTTTCAAAAATTAGGCTTCTAGACATAATTCCCTTAGATCTTTACTTTTCATGCTATTAAAATCTAAGTTAATTAGGTTAATAAATTAAGGTGAGTGAAAATCTAAGTTAATTAAGTTAATAAATTAGGTTAAGTGAAAATATAAGTTAATTAAGTTAATAAATTAAGTTAAATGAAAATTTGTTTAACAAAATATAAAAAAAATCACAATTATTTACAGCATAAAAAGTTTTCAAAATTTTGATAAATAATTTAAAAACTCTATTCCTTCCCCCAGAAACAACGCCAAAAAACTTAATAAGCACAAGACTAGCATAACAATACCGATCTTGCGAATACTTTGGTTTTATATTTGTAAAACTCTTGTAAGTGCATGAATCATTTTATAAAAAATGATAAGTATACTCCCAAGGTTGATATAAGGAAGGAATGTATATGGTTTTTAATTTATTATTCAAACTTTTAAAAATGAAATTAATCCTAAACATCTTGTCACAATATTTTGGTTTGTTTTTCCTAATCTAATAACAAAAAAATAAACATATATATGGATACAATAAATATTTATGCAAATTTTTATCATTCATAATAGTGGAGTATTTGTAGATATAATAATTAAGTTAATTATGCTTACTCATATTATTTAGGGTATTAAAGATATACATTGACATTTATTGATTTTCTATTTTTGGTATGAAATTTTTCTTAGGTGAGACCCAAATTCTTTTGTTTAATATTAATTAACTAATATCCTTAGACATTAATTAATTAAATATTAAATTTCAGCTTTATTTCTGAGAAAATAACAAACCATCTAATCACAACTTTAGACAGAGTTAGTTAATTAAACTTTATTCAAGGTGTCAAAATTAAATCTAAGAATTTAATTATCTGAGTACTAACTTTTAAGTTTTAAAATCATTACTGAAAATATATCGTCGATACATTTTTGAATAATAGTTCTTATAAAAAACTTTTGAAATAGAGTTTCACTCTAACTACCGGGCGATTATACCAACAAATAAAAGACAACTACTCTAAATCAGACCGGATAATTAAACCTTAAAATCTAATTTTTAGATTTAAGTTTGTAATGAAAAATAATATATTTCTCTATAACATACTTAATATAAATTCTTCATTTCGCAAGCATAACAACGTTACTATTATATTACATTTACAAACATCCAACCATGTAAAATTTAATTATAGACAAATTAAATATAACATATAAGAATAAAACATAAAAATATAACTATAAAGAATCCATTAAAATTATCTTAAAAGAATCCTTATAGGAATTTGATGCTAATTCTTTTTGAAGAAAAGCTCCATATAGATTTTCATTTTCCCTTATTGAATCAAAAACTAAAAAATCTATAATTAAAAGCATAGCTAGTTCTTCTCAAAAAGATAAAAAAATTAAAACTAAAAAAAACATTTTGGAGAGAGAAAGCTAGAAAGATAAAAAGTTGAGAAAATTGTGTGTTTTACAATAGAAAAAAATGGTCCTCTTATACGTGAGGAAAGGCCAAAAAAAGGTTTGAAAATATTGCAAAATTTGAATTTGGGCGTGTTTTGACAGGCTGGCACGTGTGTGGGCCAAAAATTGCGACAGATGTGCGTTTTGGATGTGTAGGACAAGGAACAGGCGTAGGCTGGTGCGTGTGAAAGATAGCATAGGCAAATGCTGGAGCGCTCAAAAATCAGTGTTTCATTTTTTTGGCGTGTGTTGGCTGCCTACGGTGGTAGCACGCGTTCAGGCTTGTGTTTGACGTGCGCTGGTGTTTGCAGGAATCGACACGGATGGGCAACTGAATATAGAATTTTGGCATTTTTGACATTTTTGACCATTTTGACTCATTTTGTCCAAATTTTTTTCTTTTTGACTTTTCTTCATTTCTTTTCTCAATATATTTGTGATCTATTGCCTCCATTGTTTTTCTTTGAGTCTTTAAGTTGTTTTTGCATGAAAATACCTGAAAAATAATACAAATACCCGTGATTCCAAAAAGATAAATTTATATAAAATATGATAAAATCATATAAATATGAATCTATTTAATCAATTATAGTACATTAAATCATGGTGATTTTAGTACTTTTTAAGCACTCGTTAATAACTCATGGTTTGTTAACATGCCATGTGTTATATGGGATGTGAGGGTAGGATTGCACTACACTTTGATTACCTGACTTGCATTCCCTTAAAAGGAGTGTCATATGAAGTTAGAGGGATTTGTGTGTTTGAATTGGTTTTTACATATTTGATGTATGTTTGATTGTGCTTAGCCTATCAATGTGTACCTGTCTAGGGTTAACACGATAGTGTTTTGTTAAACTACACAATGTTTCTAAATGAAGTGTTCGCATGTATGTGTTGTTTCGTGTGTGTAGTTTACATATGTTGCTTGAGACCTTAGAGCTCTATTGGAGCTGAAGTTCAAACTTGCAGTGAGGATGTATTAATGCATAAAGATTATGGAACACACAAGATATATGCACTTGGAGTAGGTGTTTTCTAAGAGTTGGTTGTGCATCGATGTTCTAGTCTTACGAATATAAATTTTTAAGTCATCTCATGTTCAAGTGCATCTGTATTAGTTGTGTAGCATTTTGACATGGAAAACTAAAAGGAGGGATTGTAAATCTTGTAAATCAATTTGTGTTCGTGTTGGCATTCTCGTGTGCAAAACTTAGAGTCTATTGATTTTACTTAATATATTGTCTTCCTCTGTGTAATGTTGGTTACTGATGATTAGTAATGTACACACTCACTCATTTAGTTTAGTATACTTTGTATGCAAGCATGTTTACACACACCAGGGAGTTGATTTCGTAGCATGCATGCTAGGTTGTGATTTTGTGTCTTATAACTGTTAGGTATTTGTGAATGTTAACGTATATCTATTAACAAATTAATGTATATCATATCTGCTAATGTATATCATATCTGCTAATGTATATCTAGTTTACTTGTAACTCCTATATAAAGGCACCATGTATATTCCTTAAGATATAGAATACAATACAATCATTAAGTATTTCTAACATGGTATCAGAGTCACTACTTTGACCTTTCTTTTAGCAATCTTGTCTCTTCTGGTGTTACTCCACTCTTATCGATTTCACCATCACAACAACCATTACAACCACTCACCATTGAACCTTTGGCGTCTCTTAGCCATTGTCCTTGGGTTTTGGGCTAGAAGCCACCATCGTTGAGGAGTCCCATACCACAAAGATCATTACAATCACCGTCTCTACTGTGCATCTTGCTCCAATAACTCTTTTGTAGGTACTAGTGTGATGGGCTTGACCAGATCTACACAATCATGGAAATCTCGCAAGCATCAGAGCTCTCACGCACCTATACACATCTCCAATAGAAACCGCATGTCAGATTCACGTGGCTCACAAGCTGTACTTTGGTCCTGTCACATAATCAGTGACACATCCCTAGGACTGACATTATCATCACCTTTTTCTGACATCACTACACCGTTGACCGTCACTAGTTGTTTTTCTAATTGGCATAAAGTACAATCAATTTTTATTTGGGACAGAGAACCTAACAAACCTTTAGAAGCTAACTGATATACCTGAGTGGATGGGGTATAACTAAGATGAGAATGCCAAAGTGTGAGAGAAGGTAAGGAAGAAACTGTAGCAGTAACAGAGGTAGGAGCAACAGGTGGAAGGTGAAGATTGTTCACATGAAACATATGCCCAACCCTAGGACCAATCCCAAGCTCTTACCCTATCCTTAGATCCTACATAATACACCCAAAATAGTCAATAATATGGCTATATCCTAGTTCAACTAATTGTCCCATAGAGCATAAATTATAGGATAGGTCAGGTATATGGAAGACCCCAGGAACAAAGAGGTTAGAGGTCAAAACAAAACCTTGACTATTAACATGAATGGTGAAACCATCAGCTATATGAATATTAAGAGGATGTGGTGTAGGGTCAAGTCTATGGTTGGTTGTAAGTGGATTTATAAGATCAAGACTCATTCTAATGGGTCCATCAAGACTCATTCTGATGGGTCCATCAAGCACTACAAGGCTCGTCTTATTGCAAAAGGTTTTACACAAGAGTATGAGATTCATTATAAGAGACTTTTGCTCCAGTTTCCCGTATCTCCTCTATTTGTGCCCTCTTAGTTGTTGCCGCTGCTAGTAAATGGGACCTTTTTTAGATGGATGTTAAAAATGCCTTCCTTAATGGGGATCTACATGAAGAAATCTATATGTAACCTATTTTTGGTCTTTTTGTTCAAACAAACAAGGTTTATTGCCTTTGACGTGGACTTTATGGCCTTAAACAAGCTCCACGAGCGTGGTTCCTCCCAACAAACTTCACGTTTAACTTCCTTGGCTAGATGGTCATATCGAATCCTATGGTGCATCCACCAAGGTTATAACAAAATTTTCATTTGATAGTTGGTCTCCATGATATAGCTTCACTCTATGCCCATTAACTATGAACTGTTATTTGTTGTTTTTTCTCTAATTCAATGGCTTTATAGTTTGTACCTTAGTGATAGTGAACAGACCTGACCATCTACTCTTAAGTTTGCCCGAAAATAGTTTGAGTTTTGAGTTATTAAGTAACACATTTTTCCCAATTCAAAAATACAATGCATAACTTTGTTGTATTTCCATGTTTTATTTCTCATTGTATAGCTTGGCATTCTTATAAGCATTCCACAATAGCTCATCTAGTTCATTTATTTGTAGTATCATTCAACTCTCTATTAAACACTTCTGCTTGCCCACTTGTTTGGAGATGGTCGAGCAAAGATTTGAGTTCTAATTTGGGTCGATCCTCTATGGATGGTTTGAGTTTAGAACCTATCTCAAGACATACCACTACTACATTAGATACACATATGGGAGGCATAGCCTTGAAAAAGTTGACACATTCAACAACATCAATTTGCATCAAAGATTCCATGATTTTAGAATTAAAATAGGTTGAGTTATTTTTTTGGTGAATTTATATCATTGTTTATAGCATCATGTGTAATAGTCTTAAGTGTGTGTATTTTAATAGGTTTAGTTAATTTATTAGCATTATTGGTAACATCTATCATACAGCAATCACTAGCATTATCAATATCGGAAAATTTAGTTACTTTAAAAACCTTAAATGTTACTTGATCATCTTGCACTCTTATTATAAGCTCACATTTTTGTACATTAATGAGTGCTCTTCCTACTGCTAAAAATAGATGACTAAGTATGATAGGAATGTAACGATCTTCCTCTATATCTAGCATGATGAAATTCATAGGAAAGATCAACTTGTTTACTTTTACCAGTACATCTTCTACCATTTCATGGGTTGTTTGATTGACAAATCTACCATTTGAAAAGTTACTAATGTAGGTATGGCTTTACCAACCCCTAATATCTTGAAAATTAATAATGGCATGAGTTTAATGCTGACACCCAATTCACATAATGCCTTGCCAATATGGATATTCCCAATAGTGTAAAGGATATGAAAGCTACCTAGATCTTTCAATATTTTTGGTAATTCTCTATCAAGAATGCCACTATAACCTTTAATCAAGGTTATTGTTTCATAATCTCCAAGCCTCATTTTCTTAGTAAGTATACCCTTCATGATTTTGGCATATTAAGGAATTTGTCCAAGTGCATCTACATATGGTATGTTGATGTGCAACTTTTTGAAGATATATAGAAATTTGGAAATATGCTTCTCTAAATTTGTTTTTGCAGTCTTTGAAAAAAAGGTATGGTGGATTTGTAAAGGTTATTCTTCTTTGGTTGAATCACTTCTATTTCAATACTCTAACTATCCAATTTTTTCCTAATCTTTTTGAGCTTCATGTTTCTCCTCTAAAAGTTTACCACTTCTTAAGGCTATGGCATTGAAATTCTCTTTACTCTTTTTTTAGGTTCACTTCTGTGTTATTAGGAATGTTACCTTAAGACCTTTGACTTATGACTTAGGCAAGTATTCTTATATGAATCACTAAATTCTTGATAGAAACCCATGAATGGACTTTAGGCGATCTATTTTTGTATTTAATGAATGGATGAAGTCTTTCATTATCCCTAATAAGGCACTTTCATTTTCCTCCCTAGTTGGCTTATTTGCTTAGGCTTGTGGTTGTTATGGTTGTTGAAAACCTAATAGCGGGAATCATTAACAATTGAATTGATTACCACTTTGATTGTTGTTATTGTTTCAAGAAAAATTTGGGTGATTTCTCTATCTTGAGTTGAATGTGTTTGGGTTTGGATTTTCTTGGTGGTTTTAATTATTGACATAGTTCATTGCTTTTGGAAGGTTCCCACATTCCTTAGTAGAATGAGTTCCACTGCAATAATAACATATTACGAATGGACTTTGTGCCATATTTACCTCCACAGGGCCACCACCCAACTTCTTAGTTAAATTTAACTTCAATGCATTTGTTTGTGCTTGCAATATAGTGTCTACATCTACTATTCTAGCCACTCTCATTAGGTTAAACCTTTCCACAGGCTACTAGAAATTGTTAGATACCATCTCATCAAAAAGTGGAAAGGTTCCCTTTTCAGTTTTACTCATTAAATCCCTCCTAACTGTAGTATCAATTATAGTCATTGGATACTCCATTAATCCATTATAAAATGTTTGCATTTGCATCCAAGTAGGAAGACCATGGTGTTGGCATCTTCTTAATAGCACCTTGAAGCATTTCCAAGCTTTATAAAATGATTCCCCTTCAAATTATAGAAAATATATGATGTTATTCTAAGCTTAGTTGTCTTTGAAAGTGAGAAGTACTTTGATACGAATTTCTGTGCTAATTGATCCCATGTAATGATTGACCTAGTATTTAGTGACTATAACCAAGACTTAGCTTTGTCCCACAGTAAGAAAGGACACAAGTAAAGGTGAATTGCATCGTCCGAGACACCATTCATCATGAAGGTGTCACAAGTTTCCAAGAATGAAGCCAAGTGAAGATTAGGGTAATAGTTGACTAAGCCTCTAAACTGGTTTGCCTGCACAATCTAAATAACACCATGCTTGAGTTCAAAATTATTAGCATTGATGCTTGATCTATTGATAGATTATTAAGCTTCATCTACTTGTTGAACTGCAAAATTCTTGAAAGATTTGGGGATCACTATAGCTCGCAAATCCCCTTGTTTTGTCAATAACCTATGATATATGTTAAGCTAACCATTATATTCTTAAGTAGAATAAGATTCTCTTTATTTTCATATCAAAAAGTACAAGGTTTTCATCTATCAACCTAGACATACAACAGGAACACTAACATATAAATTAAAGGGCTCAAAGGAGCATGTAGTAACCGTTATTGATATCCATTACAAGTATTAACTCCCAAACAATGGAGCTAAAAGCTTAACACTCTAATCGCAAGTGTACAGATCATGCGAGTAATATAATATACCTAAGTACAGATATCTATCCCTCATAGAGTTATGTAACTTATAACTGAGTATTAATATGACTATTACAAATACTATTTGAACAATGGCAATTTTATAAAAGCATAAAATCAATGACAACTAATTGTTCAAATCACAAAACTCAACAATAGAAAAAATATACAAGAAAATGATCTATGAATCTTAATTTCTCAATTTCTCAATTTTCTAAGCATATGAGATCATGCGAGTAATATAATGTACCTAAGTACAGATATCTATCCCTCATAGAGTTATGTAACTTATAACTGAGTATTAATATGACTATTACAAATACTATTTGAACAATGGCAATTTTATAAAAACATAAAATCAATGACAACTAATTGTTCAAATCACAAAACTCAACAATAGAAAAAATATACAAGAAAACGATCTATGAATCTTAATTTCTCAATTTTCTAAGCATATGAATAACTAAATTCCCCCAAAATAATTATCAACCAATTACATGATTAATTAAATCTCTCAAGTAAACTACAACCATATAATAATTAACCTAATCATACTTTCATGCCAATTAGATTGCATACTACTCATTAAGATCATCAATGGACCACACATATAAGAATCATAAATCTCTGCTTAGAAACTATGTATATTATTTAGTTAAAACAAACAATTAAATAATTCTCTCAAAATATATTTAACTACCTTTATAGATCAATTGTTAGCAAAACAATTAATAATATAATTATTAGAATAAATAATATAATTGAATTGAAATCACACTTGGGATAAATTATTAGAACAATACATGTAAAAAATTAGGTTTATAAGACACTTAGATTAATACATTAACTACTCATGTTCAAGTTCATAAAGCTCAATTTTTTCATGAAAATAAACATTAAAACTGGTAAAGAAAGAAGAAGAATAAGAATTACATTCAATCTTATGACTTATATAGTTAATATTCTTTTTAATCTTCAAAATTGTGTCTTCTTCAATCTTTTTTGAACTTTTTTTTCTTTTTCTCTTTTCTTAATAATTGTTGAAAATTTTGCGTGAATGTTAATTGTATTTAACTCTTATTAAATTAGGGTTAATTAAGGAAGAAATCATTTAATACAGAACATTAGATCAACTCTTAAAATTTCAAAAGGATGAGGGTGAAAGATGGATTAAAAACGAAGCTGTTATATATGGCAAAATTCGTACAGAAAAATAATGTGCGTCGAGGCGCAAAAAAAGTGCCCGATGATGGACTGATTTTGAAGAATCAATTCATTTTTGGTTGGGTCTTAGCTTTTCCCTTCATTGTATATACTTAGTGACAATAGTTCTCTAATCTTTATTTTTATCTAGCTTGTTTCGAGCTTTTATGCATTATATTCATTAATTATACGGATTGGATCCTATAGACTCTGTTTTCTAGTACCTCAGTACAATTAGTTTAACATCTCCAGCAAATCGTCTATGATACTACATAACTACGTCGTTATTCTGTTAGTTTTACCTCTCATAAATTGAGATCTAACTTAGCATCTTTGACAGACACTACACAAATGACAAGTATTTCTGCGTTTTGCATGATTAGAATTGAAGAACATGGTCGATATAAGTATCGTCATTTTCAATTACATTCAATCACAACTAGAAATGGAATAATAAATAACACAAGAATCAAACAAAATATCAAGCTAGTGTAATTCAACTTATAATCAAGGATCATGGTCACCTTCCTCCTCATGATCTACAAGTTTCCAAGAACCATCGGGTTGTTGAACCATTCCCTTATTCTTCTCACACCTCCATGACTCAGGTACAAGATACTCATCTTTTAAAGCACTTGTGGTCTTGTTTACGAGTGCAATCTCACGATTCACTTCTAACTTGAACTCTCCTCTACTCCCATTTGTTCCTGCCACTCCATGCATGTATACCTCCAAGTTATGCCAAGACGAAACATTTCCTGGACTCTTCAAGTACTTAGATTTTCGAGTGTCAATTTCCAACTCTTGTCCCACATCGGAATAGCCTAATAAAGGATAGTTTGGAACAATATCTAAAGCATTACGTACACGTAATACCCGAAGTTCTTTATGAGAAAACAAGTTACGGAAGTCTGAGTCTCCAACACGTGGGCTAGCAAAAACAAAGGCCGTGACAGGGCATGCTTTATTGGGCTGGCTTTTGGGCCTGTTGTATCCGTTGACGACTATGTCAATTGCGTTAAGAGTTGCTAGTGCTGCTCCCAAGCTATGTCCTGTAATGGTTATGCTTATTTCTTCATTCTTGAACTCTTCTACTAGCTTTGCAACTTCGCTAAGAACCTAAACATTAATTGATGATATTTATTAGATGAAATGAATCTTTTGGAATGCGGCATTGATGTTGAAATCTTTTTATTCTACTACTTCAAAATTAATTTTCTCTCGTACATAAATTAAATAACTCGATTATTTAAATAGTTTTATTTTAAAAAATATATGTTTATCTTTTTTTATAAATAAAACTTTTTATAAAGAAATTATACCATATAATTAAAACAAATTAATTTTACTGTTGTTTCAATTTTGTGTATATATTTGGAGGGTTTGTGTAAATAATTTTACTGTTGCTTCAAAATACATATCCCAATATCTAAATCATTAGCAATATATGCGTATATATTTGGAGGGTTTGTGTTATATATACAACATTTCCCATTTCTTTATTTTGTGGAATTATACAAATATTTACTAAATTTTTTTATATTATTCCTTCTGATGTTATTATTTTTCTTATAATTTTTAGTACCATTACTTTTCAATTTTCATACTTTGGTATCTTCATTTTTTCATTCTTTTGACGTTTAACTTCAAATTTGTCTTAAATTTTAAACTAAAAGTATGAAAATTAAAAATTAAAGTGAATAAATTATTAAGAAAAAATAAGGAGTGAAATTATGAAAATTAAAAAACAAATGGACTAAATTATAAGAAAAAATAATAAAAAGACTAAATTATAGGAAAAATAATAAAAAGAATAAAGTACATAACGTTAAAAATATAGGAACCATGCTTCCATTTTTCTTTTCTGGTTTTAGCTTAATATGATTATTTAATCTTATAATTATTAACATATATCTATTTTTGATTCGTTAAGAGATAATTTTTTACAAAATTTTAAATCTTTTTATTAAATATGCATCTTAAAAACCATGCTTCCATTTTTCTTTTCTGGTTTTAGCTTAATATGATTATTTAATCTTATAATTATTAACATATATATATATTTTTGATTCGTTAAGAGATAATTTTTTACAAAATTTTAAATTTTTTTATTAAATATGCATGTTAAAAATCAAAATACATACCCAACTTTTTTAAAAAATTCAAACTATAAGTGAATAAATAATCCGATCAATTCATATAAATTAAGAGATTCGATATAATATATTAAATTCGAATCAGATTTTATTGTTAAAATTATAGTTTTCAAATCTGATTCGAATTTGAATGTATTTAGATTCGAATCACATATTTTATAATTCATCACAATCCGATCTAGACCGAATTACTAATACATCATAAATAAATACATATTTTGTTTTATTGTATTATATATAAATATTATGCATATCAAAATTACATTAAATCATTATTTTAATTTAAAAATAAATATAAATATTAAATCTCAATACTAATTTAATAATTATACAAACATATTTTTTTCATTTAATTTTCTTAATTTTACATAATTTAATAATTATTCAAGCATATTTTTTAATTTGATTTTCTTAATTGTGAATATAAATAATAAATTTTATTAAAGGTGTATTTTTAAAATTTAAATACTATTATATTGTGTTTTATAAATGATAATAAATAAATAAAAAAAATCCAATTTACCCAAATTCTGTAAAAAAAAACAGAGAGTTTGAATGTGGTCATCCTGCTCTAAATTTATGACCCGTATCCAATCATTTCAAATTTTTAGAGAAACAACATTCACAAAATCTAACAATGGCAGTAAATAATAAAATCAATTTTTTTAACATTAAATTAATTAACATATCAGTTGCCATAATTCTATGTAAGGAATTCATTTTTTTTTTCAAGCTAATCTAACAAAAATTTTAAAGCATTGACATGGTTTCACTTTTGATCATCTTTAATAAGAATAAATTTATGATATGAAAAACATATGTAACTATATTTTGAATATAAAAAAAATATGTTTTTCATGTATTATGTTTAATATGTGTTTCAAACATACCTGGTCTCTGGCACTTGTTTGATTAAAAGCAGAACGAGAATCATTAGAAGTATAGATAGAATACCATCCTTGATGAACCTTTGGATCACCTTCTTGATTACCCAATATTTTTGAAGCTGAAACTTGATTGAATTGAATATCATTAACCCACTCCAATGTCTGAACAGTTCCTCTCCAAGAAATCACAATATCTCTTCTACCCAATAAAGCCTTTCCTTCATCTGTAGCCACAGCTACATAACCCATCCAATTTGATTCTTTACTCCAAGCCTCTCTTGACAATGACTTTACAATAAAAGCATCTGGTACATCAATTTGTGATGTTGCATATAAGAACTTCCTCACAAAATACTTATAAGGATTTCCCTTTTCCAAATTTACTTTTGAGAAGAAGTCCTTTTTTCTATATCTACTACTTCCTGCATATTTTGATTTTTTTTCTTTGTTGAAGGCATCATATGTGGCTTGTGACATTTCTCCATAATGAATTATGTATTTTCTCAGATCAATCTCAAGAGGGTCTAATAAGCCTTTCCAGTTGTTTTGGCCACTCAGAATTTTCCATTTTTTTTCTATCTTTTTATCCATCTTTTTTCTCATACCAAATAATATTGTGAAGATGTGTTGTAGTGAACGCTTTATATACACTACTTGGGGGATTTTACATTTCATTTTTTCGAGCATGTTTTGGGTAATATTATCCTTTTGGGTTTGATGACTTGACTTATCTTCTTTAATTTCTTCTTGTGGGGAATTATGAGCGACCCAAATTTTTCTGATATGCTTCAAGGTTTTTAAAATATAAATATTACTAATAGTAAAATTTATGCCGACAATAGAGCTGTGTAGCTTATATAATGACCACCTTTGTATTTTCTCAAATCTTAAGACAGAAAATTATGTTAACTATGTGTCGAAAATGTTATTTACACCAAAATATTTTATGAATGATAATTTTATTTAATATAATGATATTATGATGTAATTAATACTAAAAATAAAAAAAGATAAATTATTATTTAAGTCTATTATTTTTTTAAAATTACACTCTAAACCTATATTTATTAGATAGAACAGTAAAAATCTACCATACTTGTAATATAAATACATTTTGTAAAATAATAGAGTTTTGTATTATCTACTTTTAAAGTGAAGAAGTAGGAAAACACAAATTTATTAATGTATATAATAATTAATGTCTATAGTATACTCTCGGACTCGACTAATATATTGCTTATTGCTTTGATTCAATATAAGATAAAATTCACACCTTTTTTTCATTTTTGTTTCTGCACAATATTTAATATCAATTATAAAAACATTGATATATAAAAATACTCATAAGTAATTTAATTGATATAAAATAAATATATTAATAATAAAGGTATAATTTTATCAATTTAAAATATTAACATTAAATATATTATAATATATATATGTAGCAATATAACCCACGGAAGTATTTTTATTGCATGTTTTATGAAATGAAGAAAATGTTTGCACATACATAAGCTTGTAACTGTCCTCGTACCACATCATTTATCATGTTACATTCACGAGTAAGTTAACATATCCAATAACCAATCACTTGATAAAATGAAGCTTACATTGAAGTTTATTAATTATTTAATAGATAAATCAATCTTGTGGATTGTATAGGATACGGATTATAATATGACATTAATAATAAAAATAAGAGAAATATTTGATAGATTTTTTAGTATAGAGTAGTGCTTAGTAGAATATTCACTTATATTTACCTTGCTTAGATTGTGTTGTAATTATTGTGTACATAATAATAGTATATCTTTTTTTTAATAACTTGATCACTAAGTTATCATTTATTATATAAAGATTATTATAACCATAATAAGATCGGACAATTTTCAATTATACTTATCATTTTTTTCCTTCTCTACATATTACTCACTAAACATTATATGATATCAGAGTCTTTCTCTCTTTTCTTGAAAGCTTGTTCGTGATCTTGAGATTTACTAACTTCAATGGCATCATCTTCTTCGCCAGTTGTAGCTTTTAATGATAATGTTTCTATAGTTTCTACTCAACATTTTAATTCTTTTACATCTTTTTCAATATCTACAAGTCCTAGCATTTTAGTAAAGCTTGATTACACGAATTATCTCCTTTTATATCTTCTTTTGCACCTAGTTTTTTATGTTGTGAATCTAATGTTTTATGCCTGGAATCAAACAAACAATCTTCTCAAATCTTGGATTTACAACTCTGTCAGTGGTGATATGCTTCCTTATATGTCTAGTTTTCCCTCACTTTCTTATTAATAGTGTGCACTCTCTTTGAAGTTTTTCATTTCTTATCTCATGCTAGAATCATAGAATTATGTGATCAATTAAGTCAAATTAAGAAAAGTTATATGTATATGCATCATTATTTTGTTCTTATGAAAGATCTAGTTAATCATCTATTTGTAATTGGTGAAACTGCTCCTCAAAAGGATCTAATCAGATATATTATGTGTGATCATGGCTCAAATTATCGTGGATTTATAACCTCTCTTAATATATATCAAACTAAACCTAATCTCTATGAGTTATAATGCATGATTATGAGGGAGGAACATCTTAATGTTACACTATCCACAGTTGATGAACATCATGTTCTTTAGGCTAACATTGCAGAGCTAAGCTTAAGAAGAAATTTCACTAATTCTTTAAACAATGGTTCTAAACAATTACCTTGGAATTTAAACTAATTCTTACAAGAAAAAGGAGTTATGTCAAAATTAAACTGTAGTGGCAGAGGAAGTAGATCAAACTGGAGATGTGGATGTAGTAAGGAAAATGGAAGAAGTGATCGGCTTTAGTGTCAATTTTTCCTTAAAAACTAGTTGCACTATTATTCAATGTTTTCAACTTCAAAAAATTAACACTGATTCTCTTGGTTCTTCTTTTGGCATGCTTGAAAAAGCTATGGTTGTTGACACTATCTTATCTAGTGGTGAGAATTCTTGGCTTTTAGACAGTGAAGCAACTCATTATATAATAGATGACGAGAATATTGTCCATCAATCACTTTCTTTCATAAGTGATGGAGGAGTTACTATAGGTAATGGCTCAAAATTTAATATCTGAAATCTAGGTCAGTTATAAATTGATCTTAATCATCATCATATGTTGTTTAATAATCTATTGCATACACCAAAAGTTTCTACTAATCTCATGTTAGTCCATAGAAATAATAATGTCTTTGTAAAGTTTCATCCTGACTTCTTTTATATTAAGAATCCACTAATTTTGAGAATCATCTATTAAGAATCCACTCTTGCTCTGACAAATTTGTCTTCTCAGGTGAAACATTTTCCTACTAACACTTTGTTTTCTCAAATTGTTACTATGCCTCATTGGCATGCAAGGTTAGGACATCCAACTTTTTTGTAGTTAATAAAGTTGTATCTACTCATTATCTTTAGTATTCTAAGCCTAGTCTAGATTACAATTATACTATGTATCCTTTGACTAAGGCTCATAAACTACTTATTCAATTAAATAATCAAAGATCTTCTCAATTATTTGATTTGTTTTATGCTGATCTGTGATTGGTGCAAAATATTTTTTGTTGTTAGTAGATGATTTTTCACTCTTCATGTGGTTATATTTTTTTTATCTATCAAATGCTAGGCTAAGATTGCTATGGAATTATTTAAAACAATGATTGAAAGGAATTTCAGTACAATAATTAAATCTATTCAAAGTGATGTTGGAGTTCAGTTTTGATTTCTCTCTAGTAGTTGGAAATCTATGAGTGTTGTTCATTGCATAACTTACCCACATACCAGTAAACAAAATGGTATGGTGGAAAGAAGGTTCATTCGTGTTGTTGAATGTGCATTGTCCTTGCTATTACAAAGTGGTGTTTCTATTAAGTATTAGAGCTATACCTATTGAGCTACTATGCATTTACAAAACATGCTTCCCACTAAAGTTTTAGATCATGTTTCTCCATATGAGGTTGTGTATAGTAAGAGTCTAGACTCGGATTTTTCTTCATAGCTTTGGTTACCTTGTTTTTCTTTAATTACGAGCTTATGTTAAATATAAACTTGAGCCACGGTCCACACCTTGTGCATTTTTGGATTATGCTTCTTAACATAGGGGTCATGTGTAACTAGAATTATCATCTAGCAAGTTCCTACTGGTAGGTGTCTCTTTTATTTTTCTAGATAAGAAATCCCTAAATCAAGTTAGTAGTTGTTAGACATGATCTTGTGATTCACTTGTTGCCTACACTAGTTGCTTTTCTTCAGCCTTTGACTCTTGATCATGTTGTCTCATTTCTATCAATTCCTCCATCTCTTAATGGTTTAGACAAGCTATGATCTCCTCCTCATTGTAAACTTATTACCACCAAATATTGGCATTTCAACTTCTACACTAGTTCACAATCCTCCACAGATAGAAACACCAGATGACATCTTATGAACATCTAGACCTATTCACAATCCTCTATATATTGATATTCCAGATGACAACGTGCTATCATTTTTTCATCACAACTTACTCAAAATTTCCATCCTATGGTTACTCATGATAAGGTTGGTATCAAGGTTCCTAAAGTTCTCTATGTTTCCATTTTAACAGAGCCTAGTTGTTTTAAAGAGGCAACACTTGTTCTCGAATGGAAAGCTTCCATGAAAGTTGGATGTGATGCTCTCATGAAGAATGAAACATGGGAATTAGTGGAACTTAAACCATAATTTCTAAATAATTGGCAACAAATGGGTGTATCGTGTGAAGATTTTAGCTTGTGAAGGTTTGGATAAATATAAGTCATGATTAGTGGCTAAAGAGTTTGATCAAAATGATGATATTGATTTCTTTGAAACATTCAGTCCAGTTGTGAGATTCACAACAGTTAGTGTGGTGTTAACCCCTACCTTAGGTCTTGATTGGATCATAAGGAAATTAGATGTTGATAATGCATTTCTAAATGGAGATTTGGAGGAGGATGTTTACATGGAACAACTAGAGGGATTTGAAGTGTAATCTATGAGTTGGGTTCCTCTAGTATGATAGTTAAAAAGGGCTCTTTATAGACTTAAACAAACCCCACGACCTTGGTCTCACAAGCTCAATACTTGTTTGCTACAAAAGGGGTTCATTGGCTCTAAAAGTGATGCATCAATGTTTTTTCTCCATCAGGAGGAGGTTCTATTTGTGATTATTTTTGTATATGTTGATGATATCATCATCACAGATAATAATAGTGTCTTCATTTAGCACATTATCTTGTATTTAGATGAAAATTTTGCATTAAAAGATCTTGGTGATCTCTCCATTCTCCTTGACATTGAAGTGCTAAGAACTGCTAGTCAGTTGCATCTATCTCAAAAAAGTACATTAGTGATCTTATTCATAAGGTTGGACTAAGTTGTTCAAAGCCATTGTCATATCCAATTTCAAGTTTCACTCTTTGTCCAAGTATGAAGGCATACCTTTGTCTGATCCAATATTGTTTCATAACATTGTTGGTGCTCTTCAGTATTGTACAATCACTAGACCCAATATTGCTCTTATGGTGAAAAAATTGTGTTAATTTTTAGGAGCTTCAAGTGATGTGAATTGGTTGGCTACAAGAGCTGCGTGTGTCCATTGCTCAAAAATTTATGTATTGTGACAACATTAGTACTCAACACCTTCCCATGAATCATGTCATGTATGCACGAACAACACACATTGAAATAGATTTTCTTTTTGTTTGATATCAGGTTAATAAGAACCAGTTGAATGTTCGTTATATTCCTAGAGCAGATCAAATTGTTGATGCATTTACAAAAGCACTTCCTACTCCACATTTTGTTGAAATGAAACATAAACTCTTGGTTCTTTCTAAACCAGAGTTTAAGAGGGGTTAGTAGAATATAATGTTTATTCTTACATTTCTTAGATTGTATTATAATTATTGTATGTATAATATTAATATATTGTTTACTCTAGTGATTTGATTTGAACACTACGATATCACTATGTATGTAAAGGTTGTTATAATTATAGTAAAACCTAATAACTTTCATTCACATTTATCATATTTTTCCTTCTCTGCACTCATTGAGCATTGTATTTTTATGTAATATTTAATATTATCAAGCTCAATAATTAGATATGTACTATGGTACCATTTTATCTATTTATTTTAGAACTATAAAATGTCTCTAAATTTTGTTTTTAATCATATAAAACTCTACATTTAATATTAATTTTACAATAATGGGTAATTTAATTTTCAGATCCAAAAGTTATATCAAGGTATAATTAATTAAATATAAGAAAAATAATAAATATAATATATTTAAAATTTGTAACTATAAAATAACATTTTTTTATTTTTTATGTTTACGTCATATAATTTTATTATTAAAAAATAATTTCACCATTATTTTACATTTAATATTATTTAAGGTGAATTACGTTATTTAAATATAGTTCAATAAAATGATATCATAATATTATTTTTATTATTATATAGTTAAAATATATTATTCTATATATAATTTCCCAAAAATCTATTTAACCAAGATTTAGAACTTGGAAAGGAGACATAAATTGTTTTGTCATAACAAACGGGCCTAATACTGACAAGCGCTTATTTTTCTTCTCATTAATTGATTTATTGTTGATTTATTATTGATCTTTCATTTAATCCTTCACAAGTTCAATGCATCGAAGAATACATTAGTCAGCTCAAAAATCCTTCACAAGTTCAATGCATCGAAGAATATAAGAACATTAGTCAGCTCAAAAATGAAAGTTTTGTTGACCAAACTATAAAAAACGAAAATGCAAGTTTGAAGTGTAATCTTGCATTTTAATGCTTCAAGCATTCTTCTTGCCTTCGCTTATTTATGTAGACACGTGTGAGGCTTCTGATGTATTCTTGCCTTAGAATCTCTTGTAACTTCAGACAAAAGTGATGTATACTACATATACAAATTTATCCACTTTTATTAGCTGTGCTAATAGAAAAATTTATTTATTTTATTTAAATAATTTTAACATAATAAAAACGAATGTAGCATTTAATGTGTTTTGCTTCCCACTAACTCTATTATTTGAATATATATATATTTGCGTTGTATATCGATTTACTAAATCGAATCCGAATCGTAAAACCCCAATAAAAAACGAATACAAATTAAATTTGAGTTAAATTCAGACCAATTTAAATAACCTGAAAAAAATCGAGTTAAGTTCGAACAAACCCATTAGCCTGAAATAAAAAAAAATGAAAAAAGCTATAACACGTTACAACTTATATCCTAATTTAAAAACTTAAATTAGAGAAATTTTTTTTTCATATCATATTACAATTCTTACAAGAAAAATATTTTCTTTCAAAATAAAAAAGAAATCATTATCTTAAAATCTATATGGGTTCTAAATAAGTCATAACTTGTTCATTTTGTTTTGTTCATATTAGCAAACTCAACCACAAATAAAATTTCAAAAATGAAAGAAATAATGTAAGAGAAAAAAGTAGATTATGTGTCAAAAATGAGATATATTAGTAACTATTATATTATATTCATAACTTGTGAGTTGGTATTAGTAAATCTGTATTTCTTAAGAGAGAACTAGATATTGTGCACTTAGAACAAAAGTGTCATATTATACATGGTAAATCTATATTGTCTATTCTAGCTTTTGGTTAATTAATTTGTTTATTGTTCTAGCTTTTGGTTACAAACTTGCAACATAATTCAATTTCAGTCAGAGAAATAATATAGAAGTGAATGGAGTTGACATAACTAATGTAATGAAAAATACACTAGAAAAAGATGAAACAATTAACCATTGGAGTTTTTTCAAATTTAAAGAAGCAAAAGACTATGTCAAAAAGATGATGGATATTGACATACTTTGAGACTCTCCCTTCGAATTCTCGTAATATTCCATGAGAAAAGTGTAAGTTATGATCAAATTTATCAAAATAGATATGAAAATGAAATATGTACTTTCATATGCCTTTATAGTAAATATACTATGAAGGACATACGTAATGTGGATCAGATGCTTATTAACTAGTTATTATAACATAACAGGTGTGTGAGGAGTTGTATTATCTTTGTGGATTTTATTGTATGCGTGAGTTATTTCATTTAATGTTAATTTATCATTTGTTTAAAATACTAGTTGTTGTAATATTATTTTCCTCATTTTTAGTGTTTTATGTAATATTGTTTGAACTAATTAATGAGCTTTAATCATCAAATATATTTTTTTATTTATTAAAAAGAAGTTTAATTAACTAAAAAAATATACAATTAACAATTCGAATCAGTTTGAACCAACTCGTTTGTGTTTAGTTTGGATTTTGACTCATCTTTATTGGCTTAAATGAAATTTTAATTAAGTTAGAATTTAATCAATTTAGATTAAAAACCAACCTAATTGGTCCAACTAGTACGAATTTTCACCCCTATTAATATATAGCTATGTGTCAGTAACTACATAAGGGGTTATTATAAAAAATATATTAGGAGTCTTGTATGCCTTGTATGTTAGGTCATTGATTGAGTTCAATTTTAATTTTGACTATTAAGATTAATGATAGTAGATATTATTTACTATTTTTAGATTATATTATCACTAATTAGATTATTTTTTTCTGTGCATCTTATTAATTATTTTTTTACTTAAATTTTATTGGCTTAAAATATTATTTCATTATATACTCCATCATTAATCAATAATTTTTCCATAAAGTATACCAATTTGCTTGTAAGTTAAGGATGGAACAAATTCACACTCGTATTTTGTGTATCCCAATGCTTTCTACAACTAATTAGTGTCATGTCAATGTTTTTAGATATAACTATAACCAAATCTTTTATTTATTTCAATATTTTGGGACATATTATAAGACGTTATAGACTCAGTGTCCTATTTTTTTAATCTAAATGGATTGCCTTTAATATGTCACTCGTAATTTGTAAATGTGTGGAATAAAATGTTATTCTTCAATCCAAACTTAACCAAATAAGCCATGCACACCCTGTTATCATACCGGACTTATATTGTCGATCATCCAACTACAATTGTTTTGTTTGCATTGTGATCTCTTCTATACAAGACCTTCGTTTGGTAAGTTGATCATCCAAGTACAATTGTTTTGTTTGCATTGTCTCCTCTATACAAAATGGAAATTGTGTCAAAAACCAATTTTGCTTTCATCAAGTGGGGTTTACGAGGAATGGCTCAAGCTAAAGATGTTGTCTTTGCTTTCAAGTTACCGAAAGGTTTGGAAAAGTATGGTGCTAAGAAGTTGAATGAAGCAAGTATTCTCTTGTGTATTTTAATATATCTAAACCGCAGAGTAAGTTGATCCCAAAAGAATGACCAAGTAAAGAATCTGAAGATATATACAAGAAGTTTTATTATTATTTAATTTATACATTTGATAAGTCACGTAATTATTACATTTGGTACTAAAGATCACGTTATTTTTGACAAAAAAAAAACTCACAATAATTTCGTTGTTATTAGTGTTCACTTTTAATAGTCTCGTAACTTTTGAGTTAGATACTTATAGTTTCATATTTATAAAAGTTGAGTATTATAAGTATTCACTTTTAATAATTTTGATGCACTAAAAATACTCGTATTAATAAATTATATTATTAAAATGTATTTATTTTTTATAATAATAAGATTAGTAGTAATTAACTTATAAATTATAATATTAAAATACTAATTTTAAAAAATTACTAGATATTTAATGTCTAATCCAATAAACATGAGATTAAAGTATATATTTGATAAAAATCATAAAAACTTAAGACTTTTTTTTGGAAAAAAAAAGAATATATATGAAAAAAAAACTATTTCATGAAAGAAACACAAAAAGTTGCATACAAGCAATAACATGCACCATACATAGAGAATAGTCAAATATAGAGTTTGAGTAAAAAATAAATCTCTTTTTTATATTTAATATTATGTAAATGTACAAGCTTTTCATTTGATCAAGTATTCCCCTATTTAGTTTGGATCGAAGAAGACAAATGAAAATAATTTAATATTCTAAGGAGCTAATTATATAGGAAAATATAAATGGAGTGTTATTCTGGAATACAACATGATTTCACCATGCATCTCTTCCACTTTAAAAGCCTTCCTTTGCTACAGGACCACGCCCCAATCTTCTTAATACTTTTTTTTTTTTTCCTTATACCTTGCATCTCCTTCACCACCAGACAGGGCACAAACAGGATTCGTGCTTTTGATCATTTATGTTACGAACACAAAACTTATAAAAATTATCTAACTAAAATAAAGGAAGAAATACAATTAGGAAATGTAGTATTGAAATCATATAAAAATAAATTAAATTAATGAACAAAAATTATATTAACAAACATGTAGCCCAATTTAACATATCATAACGTAAAAAAAGGAAAAAAAAAAAGAGAAAAAAAAACATTAATTAAGGTATAAAAACAATATATATAAAAATATGATAGAAAATCTAACAAATTAATAGCTAAACAAATATTATAAATTTTCTATATGGAATAGTTTATATAAATTAAATGGTTATTAAAATAGAAAAATAATATAGCGTGAGAAACTTAATATGATGATTTTCATACTAGTTGTAAGATAGTTTATCCGTTTACTACGGTAGGTAATCCTCTTTAAACTATATATCTTTATACAATAAAAATTTATAAAGTGAAAAACAAAGTTGAAACACAGTTTTACAATCAAGGTTAATTTAAGCCGTAGAGTTTTACAAAATAAGTTATAAACTTTAGGCACAATATATATACATATGTGTTAAGTGAGCGTGTGAGTAGGTTCTTATAAATATTGATCACTAGACGTGAAAAAACAAGTAAATGCACAAGTTGAAATACTCAATTAAGCAATGTAAATTCAATCAAAAGAAGTGAAGTAGTATGAAAATAATATGTAAAGTTCATGTCAACATTAAAATAGGTCTATTCTTTCCTTTTTTTTAAACCAAAGAAATATCAATAAAAATAAAAATGAAACAACTTAGCCAATAATAACCTAAGAGAAAAATCCCCAGTTCACTATATCACCTAACTATCCACTATGAAAATATGGTCTAATTATACGGTTAGGACTTAAACGGTCCTCCAAGATAATACCTCTAAATAATCTACTTACAAATCATTGCTTTTCTTTACACTCTTCACAAGAAATATGTTCGGATCTAGACCAACATTCCAATAATTTGAGTCACACAAGCAATCGAACTCGTTCAACCAATAACTGAAAAGTTAGCACAACAACACAAGTACAAAGTATGTCTTAAAGCAAATTCAATAATGAATAACCTTAACTAGAAGATTCAAAAATATATCAGTTAATATTAAATAATCTAGTAACCCTAAAATGAGTAGATTAAGTACAAATTCAATAAAAATAACTTCGTTAAGGATAAATAATCAAGCCAAATTAATATGATATTACACACAATTATTTGATCAAATAATTCAAGAATAAAATAAAGAAGAAGATATATGAACATTTAATCAAAGTATAAATACAACCAACAATGTTCGATAGATTTATTAAATAAAGAAGCCTAAAGAAATATGATCTTCTATTTAAAAGAGAGAGCTTAAGTTGAAAGGATTAATGCCCTTGTAATTGAAGAAAAATAGGTATTATGTTATTTAAATAAAAAATATTGAAACTCTAATGCTAAGTTAACGTTCAATTACAAATCTATTCATTAAATAATTCATAAATAGTAAATAATATGGACAATATGGTAATTGAAATATATGGCTTGTGTAAACAATTAGGTTATAATTAGAATCCATGTCACTTGATTGATCTAGACTGAGCTCGATTGATGGAACCAATAAGGTTGATTTATCAAAACCCTTTTCAATCGATCCATGCAATGATTATCAAAAACCCGAGACCAAGTACATCGAATACGTTCGATTCTTGATCGATCGAACCCAAAACTTTAGTCAATCTATCCCAATTTTAAAATTAATCTGAGGGGACTTAGATCATAGTAGAATGATATTCGATTAATCTACCTCATCGATCGATCACTAGATTGATCGAGCTTATATATACTAAAGTTCTTATGTGTCTAGATTGATCAAGTATATATACCATATCAATTGAGCATATATATACTAAAGTTCCTATATATCTAATATGAAATCTAACGTAAATAAAAACATAAATATGCCTAAAATTTGGTCATCTCAAGGTCGGTAGTTTCTACGAATTGAATGGTTTCATGAAAAACGTGTCTAAAACTAAATTACATTTAAATATTTTATCCAATAATATCACCAACACTCATAAACCTTACAATCTCCCCCTTTGACATGTTCGTGTGATAAAATATCTCTCTCACTACATAGAAAAAATAAATTTTATATAGTAAAACTATCCTATAATTCGATAAAATCATCTTCACTTGAATCTTGACAGCTCACATATACACTAAAAAATGAACACACAAATAGGCACACAACTTGTCTTGAAAGACTCATTGTTTATTTGGTCAGTGTATATAATAACGAAAAAAAAAGAAGAAACAAACATAAGTAGTGAGTAACAATATATACAATGTGTAAGTATAAATAACCCTATATGAACAAAATTAAACACTCAATGTGTTCTCTCCCTAAGTGTAATCTCTTCTAAAGAAAATTTTCAATTAGTAACTCTATATCCTTTTTTTAATTCTCTCTTCTTTTTTTCATACAAATAAGTAATATAATCATGAAGTAGTGACAATCATAAAATAAAATAAAATAAATAGAAAGCTAAAAGAAATATGTTTTCTAAAATGAATGACCTCCCCTTAGTTCTACGACTCCCCAAAATAAATTAGAATAACACAAAATTTTATATCAATGGAAAGAATATCACTTATCATGGTAAAATGCAATTGAGTCCTTACTTTCACAATATAAAATTTTCTATCAAGAGAGAACTTAGTTTTTATTTTGTTATTCCCTCTTTTTTGCACATGAAGAATTGGTTATTTACTTAATTATTTTCTTTTTTTGTGTAACCACTTTTGGCTCTTTTTTTTTGTGAAACAATTGCTTTTGCATTTTACTTTTTCCTTTATTATTAATTTTTTTTTGCTTAGGAAATATGCACAAGCTTGAAACATAATATGATGACATTCATACTAGTTATAAGGTACCTTCCCGCTCACTACTGTAGCTTCACACATCATAGTAGTTAGTCTTATTAAAACTAGCTATCTCTTTAAAGTAAAATTTTAGAAAGTAAAAAAACAAAGCTTAGACATAGTTTGGAAATTAAGGTTAGCTCAAGCCCTAAAATCTTACAAAATCAATCATAAAATTCAGGCATGATATACATATGTGTTTAGAGAATGTGTAAGTAGGTTCTTATTAATATCAATCAACATATGTGAAAAAGCATGTAAATGTACAAGCTGAAATACTCAACTAAGCAATGTAAAGTCAATCAAAAGAAGCGAAGTAGTATGAAGATAATATGTAAAGTTCATAACAAAATTAAAATAGGTTTAATCCTCCTCTTTTATTTTTATTCTTTTTGAAACTAAAGGAATATTAATAAAAATGAAACAAATAAACAAACTAAAGATGCTCATGTAGGGTTAAATAAGCATACAAATAAAAGTACCTAGATGAAAATTAAGGAATGGTCAGGTGACCAAAAGAAGACAATCTTTTTTAACCCAAACTTTTTTGAATTTTAGTTTTTATATACCTTGGGTTGGGAATTAACTATCTTAGTTGACATAAGTATTTTCTTATATTTATCTTTAGATTTTACATTCATCCTAAATGAAGATGAAACTTGCAAGGTTGGATGATGATAATTGGTCCTAGAATGAAAAGTTTTGAAATTCACTTGCCTCTTTAGACCTATAACTTCATGTTTTCTTGTAGAGTTATTGGACATACTATGCATAGATGGATAATAATAATGAGTCCTATAACTAGAAGCATGGAATGAATTATTAAATTTAGGAGCATTAATCAAAAACCTACATATTAGTCATATGGCCTTTCCTACCATAATAATGACAGATAGACACAAACTTAATATTTTTTCTGTTATAGGAACAACAATTGTTTATGCATAACTAATAATAGTAGGAGTAGAGTTAGAATCCCTTACAAGTGTGATATTTGATGTTGGAGATGAATGTGTAGCATGTGAAGAAGGGTTGGAGGGTTTTACAAACTCAATTGTATTTGAAGATCATGGTGCAGAGTACTCATCTACACTTCCTAGCCCTCTTTTATCTCCAAAAGAATTTCTATAGTCAAGGACTTTGCATAGCCTTATAGCTCTATTTGATGAAGGAAAATGAAAGTTTTGATTTCACATTGAACTCTCTTCATAGCTTCTATTGATTATCCTAGCTCCTGCATAGGATTATTATTTTCCTATATGAGATCTACAAGACTTGAATTCAAAACATTAGCACGTTTAGGTAGTCCAATTTTCTATTTTTCTATAATTGAGAAAATTATTTTAAAGGATTTAACTTTGTCTTTTAGTTTAGTTACTTCTACAAGTAATTTACCCTTTTTCCTCTTACTGCCAATAAAGTAATGAAGATCAAGGTGCTGACCAAGTTTATGTTCCCAAATATTCTCAAGATCTTTGCAAGGAATTGGCAGTCCAAGGACTAGGGTAAAGATAAAGAGGATGAAAGAAGCTTTGCAAAGATGGATCATGGAAGTACAATACAGAGAGGTTGTGCTAGAATAATCTAAAACTAAATTTTCGGATTAAAAAGCTTCACCAAGGATGGTCTATTATCTTTTTATACTAGGGATAAATTTGGGAGATCAAGTTGAATGCAATGATTAATTAGGACGTAATTTTCGTTTTAGTTAATTGTGGGACTTTTATGTTTTATTTATCATAAGTCTTTTAGTCCTTTTTTTAAGGATTGATTAGGCTAAATACATAACAAAATAGGCCCACTTCATATAGGGTTTTTCTTTAAGGTTTTGTTGCTTATAAAACGGGACAACCATGTACTTTTGAATGGAACTTTTTGATAATTTATCAAGTTTATTTCAGAAAGCTTTTTCTTTGCCTTATTGTATTCTTGATTGAATGCTTAAATTCAACTTCTCAAAGGGAGTGATCAACCTTTGTGTTGTCTCAAGGTTAGGGTTTTAAGGACTTTATTTCCTTAGGGTTTTAATTTGATCATCTTTAACACGTTTCTAGCAAATTGATTGTTTCTATTCCTTTGAGTTTATGGGTTCCTAGGGTTGTTTGCCTAGAGAGTCTGCATCATTTGGTATCAAAGTTTTGGTTGTTGGAAAGGTTATCTATCTATATCTATTTTTGTTTGAGTTCTTGATTTAAAAAAATCGTCATTCATAGTTCTGCGCTTTCTTTCAATTTCTTTTTTGTTGTTTTTGTTTTTGGATTTTATTTCATAGTTCTCTTTGAATTCTTCCTATCTTTTTTATATTGTGCTTTATTTTCTATGTTCAATCCATATTTGTTTTTCAAAGAAAAAAATAAAAAAAAAGGAGAAGAGAGATTGTTGCAACTTTAAATAGTCATAACTTTTGACTCAGGTAACGAAACGAATATTATAGAATATCAAATCCAAGCCCCACTCGATTCCTAATAAGAAAAACCATGCTTTGCCTCTGTTCACTCGCTTTTTCAACCCCAAATTCCATCATCTACACCACTTATCGAGGGTTTAAAGTTGCCACATCTGTTTTGCTTTGTTTCTAATTTTTGTTCATTCGGTTTGTGAATTTGTTTTATGTATTTTCTATTTATAGCAGTAGTTAAAAATTTAAGAAAAAAATGGAGAACATAGTGGTAGATTGTTCAATTTTCCTATTCTTGTTGAAGTAAGTTTCCAATTCTTGTTTTCTTGCTTGAGTTTTTTATTCTTGTTGAAATTAGTTTTCCTTTATTTTGTTCTAGTTTCCCTTTATTTTTGTTCTCGTGATTGTTTCAAGCATAACAAGGCTGTTTTGAGTCTTTTGCCTTCCTAATCAATTAGCTTAAATTCTAGTGATTTCTGTCACATGTATTTTGTTTTCTTTTAGAGTTTTCTTATTTTTCTTGGTTCTTTAGAGTCATCTTTGGACTTCCTTTCTATCACCCTTTGCCTCAATTAAGTTTTTAAAATTTTGATTTTTGAGATTCTCACCAACAAACTGGTTGCTTCTTAAAATTAGTTGAATTCTTTGATTATGTTAAAAATATAAAAGGAGATTGGCTTGGGCTTTGAATGGTAAAAAGAAAGAGAAATCACTATTGAGAAAAAAGCTAAAATAGTATGAAACATGAGTGATAAAAATATGATTTAAGGGCAAACACGTGAGGTACTGTGTGAGGAACAACACCTTTCATTTCATTTTATTTTACACGTTGAAAACATGAGTAAGGAAGGAGGAGAATCATAATAGGTCGACATGAAATTCTTTATCAAGGTTGTTAACTACCAATTAAGTTGCTAAATGTGAGGTTGAATGAATTAAAGCTCTCTTTCGGTTCTAAATCACATAGAAGACATGCGTTCGATGAAAAAGAAGAATTTGATTCCAAAATGGAGGAAAGAACAAGTTATAAACAGGACAAGAAAGTTAACTCCAAAAAAGATAGCAATATAGGCAGTCTAAAGATGATAATTTTGAATTTTCTACGAAAGAATAATCCTAAGCTATACTTTGAAAAGGAAAGAAAGGTTGAGCACATATTTGATTGTCATAATTACTTTAAGGGTAAGAAAGTAAAGCTAGCAGCCGTAGAGTTTATAGATTATGCAGGTATATGGTGGGATCAATTGGTGGTTAATAGGTGAAGGAATGGTGAAAGGCCTATTCAGTCATGGGAAGAGATGATGTTGGTAATGCTTAAGATATTTATACCTAGCCATTACTATAGGGATTTATATAAAAAGTTGCAAAGGCTGGTTCAAGGTTCTATGAGTGTAAAGGATTATTATAAGGAAATGGAAATTGACATGATTAGAGCAAACATAGAGAAAAATAGAGAAGCAACAATGGCTAGATTCATTGTTAAATTGAACAAGAAGATTACTAACGTGGTTGAGTTGTAAAATTACTTAGAGGTGGAGGAATTACTACACAAGGCCATTAAAATGGAGAAGAAAATCAAGTTCAAGAGGTTCGGATCTAGTTCTTCATCTAGCTCTCTATGCAAATCAAATTAGAAGGATAACAAAGCTACCTTTTGAACAAAAGATGAAGTAAAGTTGAAGAATTTAGTTTCTATTCCTAAAGGTAAATCCAAAACTAAAACTTTTACTAATTCATATGATACAAAAAGTTTTAGGTGCTAAGGATTTGCTTCTAAATTCCCAAACAAAAAGGTTAAGGTTATACCGATCAATGGAGAAATCAAAAGTGCTAGTTCAACTGACAATGAGATTCCACCATTAGAGGATTCTTCTAATGTTGAAGTGGAACAACCTATACATGGAGATTTACTTATCACGAGAAAAGCCTTGAGAATAAAGCCTAAGGATGAAGGAGAAGAGGAGCAATGTGAGCATATTTTTTACACAAGATGTCACGTGAAGGATAAGGTATGTATATTGATTACTAATAGTGGGAACTACACTAATGTTGCTAGTACTTTATTGGTAGAAAATTTGAATTTGAATTGGCAAAAGCATCCCATATTGTACAAGCTACAATGGTTGAATGATTAAGTAGAAGTGATGGTCAATAAACAAGTTTGGGTTCCTTTCTCAATTATAAAGTATGAGGATGAGGTTCCTTGTGATGTGGAACCAATGTATACTTGTCATATATTGCTTTGCTGACTGTGACAGTTTGATAGGTGCAAAAATCGTTATTCTTTTGTAATGAACAACTAAAAAGTTGTATTAACCCCTTTCAAACCTTTGCAAGCTGAGGATTAGATTAGGATAGCAAGTGAGGGCAAGATGAGGGAGAAACAAAAGTGGGAGAAAGAGGAAAATAAAAAGAGAGCAAGTTAGGTGGAGAGAAAAAATGTAGAGAAGTAATGATGGGAAAGCAAGAAGTACTTGTACTTATGTACAAGGATGTTTATTTTCTATTAATGATTTTAACTTATCTTTGCCTAGTATTGTTGTGTCCTTATTATAGGACTTTGATGATCTATTTCCTGAAGAGATTTCCCATAGATTACCTCATTTGAGAGAAATTGAGCATCAAATAGACTTCACACCCGAATATGCAATACCAAATCAACCTGCTTACAAAGCTAATCCTGAGGAAACAAAGGAGATTCAAAGTTAAGTGGATGTGTTGCTGCAAAAGGGATTTGTGAGGGAGAGTCTCAGCCCATGTTTGGTTCCTATCATCTTCCTAAAGAAAGATGGAACATAGCGCATATGTGTGAATTTTCATACTATCAATAAGATAACGGTAAAGTATAGACATCTTATCCCTGTATTAAATGATATACTTGATAAATTGCATGGTTCTCATTTGTTTTTTAAAATTGATTTAAGGAATAACTATTATCAGATTTGCATGAAAGAGGGAGACGAATGAAAAACTGCATTTAAGGCTAAATATGGATTGTATGAGTGATTAGTAATGCCTTTCAGTTTAACTAATGCATCTAATGTATTCATGAGGTTAATGAACTATGTCTTGCATGCTTTCATGGGAAAATTTATAGTAGTTTACTTTGATGATATTTTAGTTTATAGCAAAAATTTGAATGAATATATGAAATACTTGCATGCTGTTTTTAGTGTGTTGAGAGAGAATAAATTGTATGCTAATCTTAAGAAGTGCATATTTTATGGAATCTATCATGTTTCTTGGATTTTTTGTTAGTTCGTAGGGTATTAGTATTGATGAAGAAAAGGTAAAGGCAATAAGGGATTGGCCTACACCTAAGAATGCGAATAAGGTAAGAATTTTTCATGGTTTAATGAGTTTTTATCGAAGATTTCTTAAAAATTTTAGTTTTATTGTTGCACCTTTGAATAAACTTGTTAAAAATAATGTTGCTTTTAAGTGGGGTGATGTGCATGATTAAGCTTTAAAAACTTTAAAAGATAAGTTAACTAATGCACCTTTATTGTGTTTGCTTAACTTTGATAAAGCTTTTGAGATAGAATGTGATGCATCCGGGATTGACATAGGAGCTATTTTGATGCAGGATTCCAAACCAATTGCTCATTTTAGCTAAAAGTTAAGTGGGGCAATATTGAATTATCCTACTTACGACAAGGAGTTTTATGCAGTAGTGAGAACTCTTCAAACATGGCAGCAATACTTATGGCTGAGGGAATTCATTATTCATTCTGATGATGAGAGTTTGAAGTCTTGAAGACCAAAGGTAAGCTTAATAAAATACATGCTAAGTGGTTGGAGTTCATAGAAACGTTTCCTTATATAATCAAATACAAACATGTGATAAGTGTGAATTTGGTGATTTTTATAGGCATGGAGGATTTCTATTCAAGAAAGATAAATAATGTGTGCCTATTTGTTCTGTTCTTGAGTTGCTTGTTAGGGAAAGTCATGAGGGAGGTTTGATGGGCCACTTTGGTGTTCTAAAGAATTTAGATATTTTACGTGATGATTTTACGTGATGATAAGTGCATTACATGTCGGCAAGAAAAATCTAAAGTTAAACCGCATGACTTGTATATCCCTTTAGCTGTGCCTAATCAATCTTGGATTGATATATATATGGTTTTGTTTTAGGATTACCAAAGACTCAAAGTGTTAAGGATAGCATATTTTTTTATTGTTGATAGATTTAGTAAAATGACTCATTTTATTGCATGTTCTAAAACTAATGACGCAACATATATTGCTGATTTTTTCTTTAAAGAAGTGGTTCATTTGCATAGGTTTCCTAAGACAATTGTTAGTGATAGAGTTCTTAAGTTTCTAAGTCATTTTTGACTCACTTTATGGAATATATTAGGAACTATACTGTTATTTTCTATTGTTGCACATCCTCAAATGGATGGTCAAACTAAAGTAGTTAATAGGACACTCACTACTTTGTTGAGTTCTATCATTCAAAAAAAATTAAGGTAGTGAAAGAAGCGTTTGTCACATATTTAGTTAACATATAATGGGACTTTTACTCTACTTCTTCATTTTCTCCTTTTGAAAGTGTTTATGGCTTTACTCCTTTAACACCTGTGGATATTTTACCTTTGCTTACTAATGAGTATGCTAATCATGACGGTAAGAAAAGGTAGATTCTGTGAAGGATTTACATGCTAAAGTTTAGGCCAACATTGAAAGAAAGAATGAGCAATATGCTAAGCAAGCCAATAAGGGGCATTTGAAGGTTGTTTTCCAACCTAGAGATTGGGTTTGGGTGCACATGCATAAGGAGAGGTTTCCTACACAACAGAAATCAAAATTGCTACCTCGAGGAGATGGATCTTTTCAAGTCTTGGAACGGATCAATGATAATGCCTACAAGCTAGATTTTCCAAGTGACAATGGTAATAACTTTTAATGTTGGTGATTTATCTTTGTTTGATGTAGGTGATTCGAGGACAAATCCTTTCGAAGAAGAGGAGAATAATGAAGATTGAAATGCTGACCAAGTTGATGTTCGTAAATATTCTCAAGATCCTTTTACAAACTAGAAATCGAAAGAAGATAGTTATGCTTCATAATTAGATTTGATCTCTCATTCTTGATCAATATAGTTCTAACAAGTGGAGGAGACATGTTATCAGAATTTTAAGAAGTTATGAGATGGAGGGATTCATATAAGGTTCTCATCAATGTCCTACTAGATTGAAATAACATTGTGACAAATAAATATCGTTATTGGGTCAAACAAGACCAGTTGATAAGCCTATGGTTGATCAACTCTATAATAAAAGAAATTGTAAAGAAGGTATCTGATTGTGATCTAGCTTTTTAAATTTGGATTGTCTTTAAGAAATGTGGATTGTCTTTAAGTGATTATGTTCAAAGAATTCAGAATCTTGCCTCTCAATTAGCAGCTACTAGGTGTTGTGTGAATGAAGAATAACAAATCTTAACATTTTGCAACGGGTTGGATGAATGCCATGATGATGTTGTTTGCTAAATTTCAAGAAATTATGATGTTGTTGCTAAAATTCAAGAAATTATGATGTTGTTGCTGAAATTCAAGAAATTGGTGTTTTGTTGATAGCAATTCTACACAAATTACTCAGTCATGAGTCAAGAATAGAGCAACATAACATGTCTCTACAATCTCTACTATATGCAAATCTTACACCTGCTGTGCCTGATCCTATGTCCAATATTGTTCAAAAACGACCATTGAGTGAGTCTTTTAATTTTTTTAAACACAATAATAATGTATCACCTATGTATGTAGTTCACAAATGATGGAAATTTCAACAAGAACGTTACTCAGTATTGACCATCCCATTCCTTTACAACTCCCCCACAGTTTATTTAATATTCCTATGAATGCACCCAATTTTCTGCCTATTATGGCTTCTCAATCATAATCTCAACAGCCCATGATGTCTTATCAAAATTCTCAATATAGACCAAAAACTTTTAATAGCTCTAGACCTCAGTGTCAGTTATGTTGCAAGATGGGTCATTATGCAAGAATTTGCTGGAAAAGGTTCAATCAGTCCTCTGTACCAGTCACTTAGAAAAAATCAGAACAATCAACAAGCAGTCTTTCCTAATGTTTAGAAATTCACAACCACCCCATAGTTTTTCACAACTGCAATCTAATTTCTCCAGTTCTTAGAATATGAATCAAATTCCTCCGAACATTAATGTGACCAATTTTGCTCCAATTATATCTGCCCCATCATGATTACAATAATATGTAGAACAAACTTTCTCACATAATCAACCTCATTTAATGGCCATGTATGCTTCCTCTCAGAATCTCTCAGAACCCTCACGGTTTCTAGATTCAAGAGCTACTCATCATGTTACTTAAGATCCTACAAATCTTGTTATTATCCATGAGGTTTATGGTAAACATTGGTATGACTTCCTTTTCTAGTAACATGAGCAGTAATAAATTTTTGTTGAAGGATTTATTACATGTTCCCCAGATTGCAAAGAACATTCTTAGCATTTCACAATTCACACGAAACAATTGTGTTTATGTTGAATTTCATTTTGATTATTGCTATGTGAAGGACAAAATCAGCAATCAAGTTCTCCTTCAAGGGAAGGTTAAAGATGGGCTTTATGTGTTTGAGGTGGCTTTGGACAAAAATGTCAAAGAAAATGAGGTCAAGGCTTTTAACTGTGAGCTGCAATAAGACGTAGTTCTAATATCTGATGGTAACTTTTCTATTACAATTTTCAGTACTTCTGATGTTGTAAAGATTAGGGATTTTTCTAATAATAGTTGTATTGATGATGTGATATGGCATAGATAACTTGGTCATCCTTCTTTTCAGTACTGCCTGTCAAAATGGCAAGATTCACAGGCTTCCTTTTGAACACTAAGTTAATAAAAGCATTGTGCCTATTGAAGTTATTTATGCTGATGTATTGGGACTTGCCCCAGATTTGTCCTCAAATGGGTTCTACTAGTATGTGTTGTTCTTATATTAGTACCGAAGGTTCTTAGGGATCTATTTCTTAATAAATATAGTGTGAAACAAGCTTTTGTTTTGTTTAAGAAGCAAGTTGAATTGTTAATTGGCAATGGAATTAAAATCTTTCAATTAGATGGTGGGGTGAACTTAATGCTCTTAATTATTTCCTTCAATAACATGTGATCCAAAGGCAGGTGTGTTTCCTGTATAATTCTCAACAGAATGGTTTGGTGGAGGGTAAGCATAGACAGGTAATAGAAATTGAATTGACTCTACTTGCTCAAGCTTCCATGTTTTTAAAGTACTAGGTAGGACGAGGCGTTCTTTACCTCAGTCATTCTTGAGGATAAATTGCCCACACCTGTGCTACAACAAAGGAGTCCTATGGAGCTATTACTCAATGTTAAACATAATAATAGGTTTTTAAAAGTTTTTGGTCGTAGATATTTCTCATTTTCTTATATCATATAGTAATCATAAGTTTTAATTAACTTAGATTTTAATAGCATGAAAAGTAAAGATCTTAAGGAGTTATGTCTAGAAGACTAGTTCTTGGAAGCCTTTGTACCACTAGTCTTTCCTTGAAACGTTACTCTGTCTAGGATAATGATTTTTAAGGAGGTTTTTCACTACTATTCTTTCCTGGGAGCACTCTTGGTTAATACTGATTATGCTATTTAACTTATAAATTATAATAAAAATAAAAAATAAAAAAAATTCTAAAGCTATCTCCAAAATTTCAAAGTTTTTAAATCACAATCTGTGATAGAAAGAGATAGTTGTTTTTTTAGATTTAGGTACAACTATGTTTTGATGCTTTAGTTATTTGACTTGCACCTACATGTTATCTAAAACCCACAATCATGTCCCTAGTTTCAAGTAAAGAAAATTTTGAAAATCCATAGGACATTATTGAAAAGTATAGATAGACAACCTTGTCGTACCTGTAGTTTTGATTGACTAAATGATGTGGGGACATTGAGTTTACTTAAAATGAAATCCCCCAAGTTACATCTTGTTAAGATATTAAACTAAGCGTTGGATGTGAGATAACTCATCATTTTAGGTAATTTTCTTTTATTTCTTTTATTTATTTAATTTCTTTTGTTTATTTTAGTTTAATTGAATGTGAATAATTTTAGAATTGTTAAAACTAAAAATATTTATTGAGATGTTAGAAGTTTACAACGATTTATTTGTGTGGACTTTAATGATGAACATGATGGATACACCTGCATTTCTTCATCACTACTTACACATTTTTAGGAAATAGACAACTTTTCTTTTCTCTTTTCTCTTTATCTTTAATTTACAATTGTTACATTGAGAATAATGTAAGTTCTAGGTTGGAGGTGGTGAAAAGTTACAATGCTTAAATTTAAATTTTTTAACAATTTTCATTTTTATTGTGTTTGATTTTATTTTCTTTGTGTGATTTAGTAATTTTTAGAATCTTAGGATTAGTTTAAAAAAATTTCTCACAAAAATTAATCATTTCTTTAAATCAAATTTAAGTAAATAGTTAAAGTTTTTTGCACTATTAGATTAATTTTTGAAAACATATCATGGAGTATATGGTAATTAGTTAGTTAATTTTGTCATGAGTAGTATTTCTTGATAAGATGTGGAAATTATATTATATCTAAAATCGATGTTTAGGAATCAAATAGTGGAGACTACTCTTGTGAGATATAATTTGAGCCTAATTTTCTTTATTCTGAGTTAAATATATTTTTTCTACTCCAAACACATTTCTTATATCTTCAAATTTTTAGATGATCTCTATTAGGTATTAGCATTGATTGTATGAATTTTTTTCTCATCTTAAGAGAGTGTCGTATATTTTTTTAATTTTCTTAAATTAAATGATTTAAGTAGAAATTGATAATATATGTCTTTATCTCATTCATGCATGACTTCTACAAAAAAAGAAAGATATATCTCGAGTTACCTAAATAAATCAAATAGAAAAACTACAAAATTAACCACTCATCAAAATCCTACAAAAATGTTGTACATTGGTTCACTTTCTAAAAAAATATATATTGAAAAATCTCTTAAAAAAATAGAGAGATAAATAATATATAGTATAATCTACATACCATGACCCATATAGCCTACAAAGTTATGAGTAAAGGCTAATTACAAAAGAAAGTTATAGGAAGTAAATTCCTAAAAGTCATTATATTTATTTTTCCTACACTTCTAAAAGGCATATATCTTGAAATTTTTGCTTAATGAGTTTGATGATGCATGAAAATAATTTTTATATATGATATCTTTATAATTTATACATTCAATTTCTTTCATAAGATCAACATTAAAATAACACTTTGAGTCTTTCTTCTTTATACATATGCAAACATATTAGTTCATTTCTATACATAAACTCTTTCGCATATAAATTAGTATGAGTATTTGAACTCATAGGATTTAGTGTTTTTAAGAGTATTGACTTATGAGGAATAGAGTCGAAGCGAATTCAGACTCTTGACATTGAATTTGGGTGAAATTAAATTGATACATTTTTATATGAAATATGAAAATGATTTTCAACTAATTATTATAATAAATCATGACTGTTTAAGAAGATAAAAATAACTTATGCTTTAGATTTTAATTATGATCTTAAAAGAGATTAAAAAGTATGAGACATTTTTGTGTTCTTTACATTTAGTTTAATGCTTGTGGGTATCATTACTGAAAACCCTCATTAGACTTAAATTTGTCCACTAGGTTAACCTAGGGGTTTAAAGGCTTGTTCCATATACTAAATGCAACCATTTCAATCTATGGAAGCGATTTAGGATAATTTAATTTTTAGTTTTTATCACTTCTCTTGCTAAGAGCTAGCAAGAAGCTGGTTGGGGATTGTGATGAGTGTTTAAAAAGCACTAAAATTATCATGATTTAATGTACTTTAATTAATTAAAAATATTTATATTTATATTATTTTATCATATTTTTATAAAAAATTATTTTTTCGGAATCACGGCTATTTTTATTGTTTTTTAGGTATTTTTGCTTCAAAATTAATTTAAAGACTTGAAGAATAATACTGGAGGTAAATACATCACAAATATGTTGAGAAAAAATGAGGAAAAGTCAAAAAAGTGAAAAATAGAAAAATAGACAAAATTACCCAATCGTACGTCGTAAGTCCACATGCATCTATGCCCATCACGATGCAAGTCCATGCACAGCCACACCCATTCACAGTGCAATTCCACCCACAGTTGTGCATGCATCACGCTGAATTCCTATATGCGTCAGCACATAGTCATGCCACGAATCCCACCTAGTTGCCCCTGTGAGCACCCCAAACGCATGCTAGGTTGTCCAATACATGTATATCATCATTTTTTAAGATATTTTCCCACTTTTTAACCCTTTTCCACACTTATAAAAGCACATCTCCCCTATTATAAAAATCACACCTTAAGAAGCAATTTTCTCAATTCTTTCTCTCTCTAGTTTTCTTTCTCTAGAAATTTTCTTTTTTTTAGCTTTTAGTTTTAAAATTCTTCTCTTTTGAGAAAAACTAGCTATGTTTTTTGTAAATTTCTAGCTTTTGATTCAATAAATGGAAATGTAAATCTGTTTGGAGAATTTTTAGCAACAAAATTAACATCAAAGTGGTATATGGATTCTTTAAAAGTATAAATTTTAAAATGACTTCTTTATAGTTATTTTTATGTTGTATTCTTATATGTTATATTTAATTTGTCTGTGATTAAAATTAATATGGTTGGCTGTTTTTAAACATGATATAATAATAACGTTGTTATACTTGCAAAATATTAAATAGGTAAAATATTTCTATAAAATAAATTAAATTTGTTTTTATTGAAGATTTTATATTAAGGATTTTAGAGAGAAATATATTATTTTTTATTACAAACTTAAATCTTAAAATTATATTTTAAGGTTTAATTACCCAATCTGATTTGGAATAATGCTCTTTTATTTGTTGATATAATCGCCCAGTAGTTAGATTGAAGATCTATTCAAAAGTTTTTACAAGAACTATTATTTGAAAATGTATTGACAATATATTGAAAGTTAGTACTAGGATAATTAAATTCGTAGGTTTAATTTGGACACCTGAAATAATGTTTAAAATGTCAAACCCTACCAAAAGTGGCATTTAAATAGTTGATTTTCAATCTCTTAGAAAAAAAGAATTAATTTAATTAATCAAATTAATTATCGACCCCACTCATAGGTGTTAATTGATTTATTTAATTAACAAAGAATATCTAACCCCAATAAAGGTGGTATTCATATAAAAAAGAGATAATCAATAAATATCAATTTATATCTTTATTAAGCTAAATAATATGAGCAAGCATAAGAAAATTAATTATTATATCCATAAATATTCCACTGTTATAAATGATAAAAAATTACATATATGTTTATTGAATCCATATCTATGTTTATTTTTAGGTTATTAGATTAGGAAACACAAAAACCAAAATATCGTGACATGATGTTTAGGATTTAATTTTGTTTTTTAAGAGTTTGAATAATAAATTAAAAACCGCATATATTCCTTTCTTAGATTGACCTTGAGAGTATACTTATCATTTTCTATAAAATGATTCGTGCACTTACGAGAGTTTAACAAATATAAAAACAAAATATTTGCAAGATAAGTATTGCTAATTCGATGATGGTTGTGCTCCTCAGTTTTTTTCCATTTTCTAGTCCCTTTTTCATTTAAAACCTACTTCCTTTTGAATTATTTTACCTGTCTTGCCTAAAATAATTCTTTCAACTAATGATCTTGACCTCTCCCATTAAAGATTCACCTTGGGATAATCAATCCTCTGGTGATTTATTTGATTGGTCTACCTCATTTCCTTCAAATTTTTCTCATAACCCCATGTCTCAATTACTCTAATACTCATAATACTCATGATACTCATGAACCTCCCACTTTAGTTTTTGTACCTAATAATGAGACAATTGAAGTTTGTGCATCTTCTCGTCACGAACATTTGTCATTGTATAGTTCAAATTCTCAGCCAACCATTTCTATATTAGACTCTATGAACAAACATCCAATGGTCACTTAAATTAAGTATCAAGAAGCCTAAAGTTTACTATGCATCCCAATTTCCACTGCCTAAAATTGTCAAAGAAACTTTTAAGAATGAACAGTGATATAAAGCCATCAAGTGTGAATATGATGCCCTTGTGAGACATAACACATGAATATTAGTTCCTCCCCCAAATTGAAAGATTATTGATAATAAATGGATTTTCAGAGTGAAGTAATCGATGGATGATGCACTGGACCAACTAAAAGCAAGGGTAGCAGCCAAAGGTTATCTTCAAGTTGTTGGTTTTGATTTTCTAGAGACTTTTAGTCCTATTATGAAATTTGGCACTATTAGAATAGTGATCATTATAACTTTAATATTTTAGTGGACTCTATGGCAACTACATGTCAATAATACATTTATAAATGAGGTGTTTCAAGAAGAGGTGTACATGAGATGAATATAATGTTTTATAGATCATTAGAAACCAAATTATATGTGTAAGCTTCAAAAGTTCTTGTATGGACTTAAACAGGCTCCTCAAGCTTGTTTTGACAAATTTAGTTCCATTCTTGTCAAGCATGGTTCACTCATCCTAAGGCAGATGACTTACTATTCTTTATGATAATTGTTGTTTTTACAATGTAGTTTCTTGTTTATATTGATGATATCATCTTAATAAGATTTGATGGTTCTAAATTATCTAATATGATTGAGCTCTTAAATGAAGAGTTTTCACTTAAAGATATGGGACTCTTGCATTATTTCTTAGGAAGAAATTTTTTCCTAATATTTTGGGATTCATATTGTATAATACTTATTTGTATTCATTTATTATCTTGGTTTTCCATATATAGACTTAAGTATTATTGTATATAGTGATGTATAGCCTCTACCCAAAATTGAGATAGAACACAAGACTCTAGTAAAACAGTTCTAGCAATTTCCATAACATGACGATTTTTACGTTCCACCACCCCATTTTGTTCGGGAGTCCCAAGGCAAGATTGTTAGCTAAAATACCTTTTTTAGTAAAGATTTGAACAAGTTCATACACACAAAACTCTCCACCTAGATCAGACCAAACTTTTTTTATTCTCTTCCCAAATCTTTTTCTATTATAGTGAAAAATGTTTTGGCAACATTGGCTAATTGAGATTTAGCACGTAAGAAATACACCCAAGTATAACATGTAAAATGATCAATAAATAGGAAAAAATATTAATAACCAAGTCTAGATAAAATAGTTGAAGATCTTCATAAATCACAATCAATAAGATCAAAGGGTGCATCAACTTTAGTAGTACAAGAAACAAAAGCTAACTTAGCAAATTTGCTAAGAACACAAGTTTGACAACGTCTAAAAATATGATTCTTATTATTCAACCTATTCGAGAGAATCTGAGATGTGAACATATATTCTAATCTACTTTTATATGGGTGACCCAAATGACGATGCCATAAATCCTAAGGGTTTTTCTTAAGTGAAGCAGTTGAGGTGACGGTAAGAAAAAATTTAGAATTCTTTTTCGAATCAAGATCAAGGTAAAACAAATGCCTATGTTTATGTCTTTTCATGATCACTCACATCATTTGAAAGTCCTGCATATCACCACTAGGTGAAAAATTGACTGAACAATTTTGACCGGTCAATTGCCCAACAAAAATCAAATTGGCTATCAATCGAGGAGTATAAAAGGTATTAGGAAGACAAATGGATTTTGGAGAATTAGTTGACAAGCAAACAGTTCCAATTCCTTGAATTGGTAATTTTCTACCATTTGAAGTAATGACAAATTGATTTAAGGAATAAGGTTTTAGATCAACAAACACATGTTTTTGATTAGCCATGTGATCAAAGGCGATTGAATCGAGAAACCAAGGATTCAATTTATTTTATGTACCTAAAATCCCAACAATAGAAAAAACTGAAGAAAGAACACCTGGAAGTGTTGACTTCATGGAGTCTTAAACCATCTTTTGTATGGCTTGTGGTGTGAGAGAGTATGCATTTGTATTTTCTATTGTTGTATTTTTTGCCATTTGATCACAACTCATAGTAACATAGGCCGGTTGGCTTTACTTATTCTTTAAATTTTTGCACTCTAAAATGTTATGACCTAGTTTCTTACAAGAGTTTCATATATTCCACTTCCGAGAATGAGATTGCACATGCCCGAGTTCTCTGCAATAGTTACACCAAATATCTTATTTGTGTTCATTCCTTTGTTTTGATTGATATCTACCACGTGAAGTAAGAAATATAGAATCAATAGTATTCTTTTTCTTTTCCAGTTGAACTTGAGTTTTCAGACATGTTTCATCACGAACAAGTTCACCTAAAATATATTTCAAATTAAGATCATTGTGATTGATCAAAGTACCCCTTGTTGTCTCAAATTCAAGTCGAAGCTTCATAAGGAATTACATCAAATTCAAGTTCTTCCAGGTAGTTCCAAATGGAGTCTGAGTAAAGTCTGTTATAGTTTTAGGTTAAAGGGATTTGTGTCGCCCTTACTAACAGCTAAAGATTTTGGTAGAACTAGCTTATCAGTTCTCCTTTGGTTTGGTATTAGAGCTTGGCCAAGGGTTTGAATCTTACCTGGCACAATTTCAAGGATGAACCTCCTTTCCAAAGAAGAGAATGATGTGATCCATCATTTAGTACCTTGGGTTTGTGCTGGCGAGGAGGAGGATCATTCCAGATAGTTCCAAATGGAGCCCGAGCAAGGTTCGTTCTATTTCTGAGTTAAAGGGAATTATGGTACCCCTACTAACAACTTAAGCTTTTGGTAGAATTGGCTTATCAGTTCCCCTTTGGTTATACTATGAGAAACTATGAAACCGAGAAATAAAGTTATATATTTTTCTATGTGTTTTTGTATAATGGTTACAACGCCACTATATACAACAATACTTAAGTCTATATATGGTAAACCTAGCCTTATTTATCTTACCATTACACGTCCTAATATCTCTTTTGCTATTTAGATTATTAGTCAATTTGTTTCTCAACCTCGATGTCCTCATCTTTCAACACTTCATCGAATCATTCACTATCTTAAGGGCACTTATGATCGTTGTCTTCTCTTTTCTTCCAACACACCTCTTACTCTTAAAGCATATTCTGATGTTGACTATGCAGGGTGTGTTGATACTCACCGTTACACAACAAGCTGGTATGTTTTTCTAGGTGCTTCACCCATTTCAAGGAAGTGTAAGAAGCAAGAAAAGGTATCCAAATCTTCTACTGAGGCTGAGTACCAGTTTATGTCTTCTATGAGTTCTAAACTTGTCTGGCTTTGGAAACTTCTCCTTGACTTTGGTGTTACTGGTGATCATACATATATTCCTCTATTTGGTGATAATACTAGCGCCATTAGCATTGTAATCAATCTTGTTCTTCATGAGAGAACCAAACATATTGAAGTTGATTGCCATTACATTCGTGAATTGATTCAAGATAAAGTTTTATGCCTTATTCATGTCTCATCCTATGATCAAATTGCAAACTTGTTCACTAAACCTATGTCTTTTGCTCGCCATGAGTATCTTGTGAGAAAATTGATGTTTGTTGATAACTACCATCAATTTGAGGGGCATGTCAAATAGAGGAGATCTTGCCAATAATTAAGAAAGAAAATATCTCCTAATATTTTGGAATTCATATTTTATATTGTTTATTTGTATTATGTGAAACACAAAAGATCTTGTCAACAATTAAGGAAGACAATCTCTCTTAATATTTTGGAATTCATATTATATATTATTTATTTGTATTCCTTTATTAGCTAGGTTTGTCAGATATAGACTTAAGTATTGTTGTATATAGTGATGTTGCAATCTTTGTACAAAACACAGAAAAGATATACAACTTTATTTCTCTGTTCCATTGTTTTTCATTTAGTATATACCAATCCATCTCAGTATGGAAGGTGTTTTGCAATATATAGACTTGACATAAATTTTGTTGTAATAAGGCTTTTTAGTTTATGTGCAATTCTTTAGAGTGTCATTAAGGTGCAGTTAAGAAATTTCTTCGTTATCTAGCTAGTACTATTGATCATGGAAAGAAGTTTAAGCCCTCTTCACAGCTTGTAGTGCAAGGATTTTTTATGATGACTGGGTTTCTTTTCTAGACAAAAGGCATTCTACTTCTAGTTTATGGTATTCTTGGGAGAAAAAACCCACCATTTAGAATGCAAAGAAATAGCCTACAGTTGCTAAATCTAGTGCAGAGGCTGAGTATCATTGTCTTGCCTCCATTACTACAGAAATCAATTGGGTTGCCTAGGCTTTAAGTGAATTACATATACTGACTTCCAAACCTGTTATCTAGTGTGATAGTACTAGTGCTATTCTGCTAAGGGCTAATCCTATTTTGCATTCTAAAATTAAACATATAGAACTTGACTATCACTTTTTGATTGAGAAAGTGTTAGCAAACCAACTTACAATTCAGTATGTACCATCATATGATCAGAAGGCTAGCATTCTAACAAAAGAATTACCAACTGCTCAGTTTCTTTATTTGTTGGGGGATGTTACCAAATCTGAGGTGGAATTTATGTGTTTTGATGCAAGAAAGGAAGGAAGGAAGGACATTTCAGTGTAAGCTGTGCAATTGAAGTGGAGGACCACTGTAAGGTGCTACAACTAGTAGCAAATTAATCAAGAATCAGCAAGTCATTTGCTTTCATAGATTAGTTCAGCTTGCATAAGTTTGTTATGATCAAGTCTAGTTCACAGTTTGTTATAAAATATATGCCTTTAAAAAAAATGCCAAGCGTGAGTAGAACGTGTGCACATTCCAAATTGTAAATCAATTTGAGAAAATTCAATGCAAAGTATTATTCAGTTTAGTTATTCTTACTGTTCTTCTCTTTTTTTCTAAACTTTTCAATCTTAATTTCTTTGAATATTTTCAGTTTGTTTGAGTAATTCAATAATGTACACTCTAACTCCTTTTGTTCCAATGCTACGTAGTGGAGTTAGAATAATTCTAAAAACTCCCTAATGAGGATTTCTTGAATAATCTCTAAGATTTGGTTTCCATGCAAACCAACAATACCTGATATGAGAAATAAAAGCCACCAATCTGGCAATCAAGTGTGACTCGTAATTGGTATTTATAAGATTTCCCTGATATGAGAAATCAAAAAAATCAAGAATACCTCGGAATTGATCATAAAGAGAAATAAAAGTTGGTTACAAGAATTAGTGTTAACACACTATTTATTCAAACTAAAACCATAAACTAGTAAACCATATAGAGGAATACTAAACCAACCGAAAGCCTTACACAAATGCATCCTATACACCGCACACTTGCGTGTAAGAGTTTTACTCACTTAGCCATTACTTTACAAAACCAACACACATTCTACTATCCTCCCTCAAGCTAATAATTTTTCCCAAATCATTAGCTTGGGCCTCAGATACAAAAATTGAGGGGCTTGAAGTGCCTTTATTAAGCAGTTTGCAACTTGATCTATAGAGGACACATGATCAATGATCAACAAACCAGCCACCATCTGATCATAAATGAAATGATGAGCCACTTTTATGGGCTTCCTACGTGCATGAAGGCAGGATTGTGAGCCAAAGATTTGGCACCAATATTATCAATATGGAGAATTAGTGTAGAAGGAAGAGAAATAAATAGAACAGCTAGAAGAGAACGAAACCATATCAAATTAGTACATGCTAATGCCATTGCATGATACTCGCTCTTACTGCTACTACACGACACCACCTTTTTCTTAGAAGAATTCCAAGCACTAAGCTTTCATCCAAGAAGATGCAATATGCACCTATACTATGCCAATCATCATGGGAGTTGGCATTAGGGGTGTCCATGGTCCGGTCCGGTCCGGTTTTGCCTAAAAAAACGTAACCAAACCAGACCGTTCATATAGTTGAAACCGGACCGGACCGGACCATTCAGCTATCTAAAATGTTATAACCGAACGGTTTGGTCCGGTTTGGTTAACAGTTTTGAACGGTTTTTAACAATTAATAATAAATAAATATGATTCAATTTAATATGATATAATTTAATAGGATGCAATCAAATATAATGTTCATTTATAATCATACATAGATAGATATTATTGTTAAATACATAAATAAGATGTTATCAAAATCTAAAATAAAAAAAAGATTAGACATGAAGAAATGAATTCCAAATATCTCATTTGCAAAGAATTCTTAAACATATACAAACATCAAAACTCAAAATCAACAACAATACATCATTAGATAATAATATTTAAAACTTACCCATTATTAATCATCAACGATCATTGTAGTGTCTTTAATGAACTTTACAATCAAAGAAAATCAACATCTTCATTAATGTCTAGGTCATCATTGTATTCTGGTAAGACCTGTACCTCTTGAAATTCATAATGATCAAACATTAATAAAATAAACTATATATATTTAATCTATAAAGAGAACTTAATCAAAATAATTAAGCTTTAAAAGAGGGACAACATACGAACAATTTAACTGAAGTTATAAGTTATAACAGTATTAATTAGTTTCCACTTTCCACCATTTAAAAAAAATGAACTCTGTGAGAAAAAATTGTTCAAACTTCAGAGTTCACAGTTCAAAGTATTCAGACTAACAAAAAAACGACATACCATTCAGATTTTAGAATTCAGACTCCAGACTTACCATTCAGTTTAATCAGGAAAAAACTACTACCAGACTACCAATACATGAATTTGAGCTCCAAGTTTAATTAACTTTCTAGATCAAACAAATACTCATAACAATTTTATGGGAATTGGAATCAGATCCAACAGGTAAAAAATAACTCTACCTTCTAACAGAAGATCATGATGGGTATAAGAAAGGTGGAATGCATCCTGATGATTATAATTAGCTTAAATTGAAAAATGAGTTATGTACATGTACATATTCTTGATGACATAGATTTTTTATTCTCGGGGGTAGACCTGTACCTCTTGAAATTCATAATGATCAAACATTAATAAAATAAACTATATATATTTAATCTATAAAGAGAACTTAATCAAAATAATTAAGCTTTAAAAGAGGGACAACATACGAACAATTTAACTGAAGTTATAAGTTATAACAGTATTAATTGGTTTCCACTTTCCACCATTTAAAAAAAATGAACTCTGTGAGAAAAAATTGTTCAAACTTCAGAGTTCACAGTTCAAAGTATTCAGACTAACAAAAAAACGACATACCATTCAGATTTTAGAATTCAGACTCCAGACTTACCATTCAGTTTAATCAGGAAAAAACTACTACCAGACTACCAATACATGAATTTGAGCTCCAAGTTTAATTAACTTTCTAGATCAAACAAATACTCATAACAATTTTATGGGAATTGGAATCAGATCCAACAGGTAAAAAATAACTCTACCTTCTAACAGAAGATCATGATGGGTATAAGAAAGGTGGAATGCATCCTGATGATTATAATTAGCTTAAACTGAAAAATGAGTTATGTACATGTACATATTCTTGATGACATAGATTTTTTATTCTCGGGGGTAGACCTGTACCTCTTGAAATTCATAATGATCAAACATTAATAAAATAAACTATATATATTTAATCTATAAAAAGAACTTAATCAAAATAATTAAGCTTTAAAAGAGGGACAACATACGAACAATTTAACTGAAGTTATAAGTTATAACAGTATTAATTGGTTTCCACTTTCCACCATTTAAAAAAAATGAACTCTGTGAGAAAAAATTGTTCAAACTTCAGAGTTCACAGTTCAAAGTATTCAGGCTAACAAAAAAATGACATACCATTCAGATTTCAGACTTCAGATTAAGAAAAAAATGACATACCATTCAGATTTCAGACTTCAGACTTCAGACTAACAAAAAAATGACATACTATTCAGATTTCAGAGTTCAGACTAACAAAAAAACGACTTACCATTCAGATTTCAGACTAACAAAAAAATGATATACCATTCAGATTTCACAGTTCAAACTTCACACTAACAAAAAAATGACATACCATTCAGACTTTAGAGTTCAAACTTTAGACTTACCGTTCAGTTTATTCAGGAAAAAACTACTACCAGACTACCAGACCAGTACTCCAGTAGTATTAGACCACATACCTATTTCATGATTTTCGTCCATTGTTGTCATGACACGACGCGACGCGAGGAGAGGTGGTTAGTTGTTGGTGGAAGCGACGCGATGAGAGGTGGCCAGTTTCTGGTTGAAGTAATGTGTGAACAATGGCTAGTTGTTGGTGGAAGCAACGAGAGGAACGATGGTTAGCTGCTGGTGGAATCAACACGAGGAACGATGGCTAGTTACTGGTGGAAGCGACGACGGCCAAACCCAGAGCGTAGACGACGAAGTGGTGAAGAACTGAAGGCGAGCAAAGAGGAGAGAGCCGAGAGAATTTTTTTTAGGGTTAGGGTTAAGCGTTAACGAGTGACGGCTTAACCCTAAACTCGAAAACAAACTATATATATATACTAGGGTTTTATAATATTTTAAATAATAAAAATTATTTATTTAATAAAACCGGTCCGGTCCGGTCCGGCCGGTTTATAATATTTTATAACCAGACCGGACCGTTTTAAAATCGGTTTTATTTAATACGGACCGGACCGGACTGTTTCATTTACAAAACTGCTCGGTTCGGTCCGGTTTGGACCGGTTTTTCGGTTTAAACCGGTCCGGCCCAGTTTTTGGACACCCCTAGTTGGCATAATTAGCATCATAATACCCAACCAAATCAAGAAAACAAGACTTGGAAATGGTTAAAGCAAAATGCAAAGTGCCTCTAAGATATTGTAGAAGCTTCTTGAAACCAATCCAATGAATATTAATTGGGAAAGCCATAAATTGGCAAAGTCTTTTCACCCCAAAAGTTGTATCAAGTCATGTCAAGGTAAGATACTAAAGAGATCCTAACACACATTTGTAATCAAAAGGATCTTCTAGAGGTACACCATCAAAGTTACTCAAATGCTTATAAACTACCATAGGCACATTGATTGGCTTTGTATCCTTAAAGCCAATTGAGACAGCATCAACACCAGTGACAATAATGTCATCAACATAGACAAACACTATAATCAAAGAGTTCACAAAGCCATTAAAGAACAGTATGTTACCATCCTTCGAGTTATGAAACCTCATGCCAATCAAACATGTAAAAAGCTTATGGAACCAAGTTCTGGGAGCATGTTTAAGACCATAGAGAGCTTTTTTATAGTTTACAAACACGAGAGGCATTGTCAAACTCAAAACCAAGTGGTTGGCATATGTAAATATCCTCAAGAAGATCACCATTCAAGAAGGCATTACTCACATCAATCTGCCTCAAAACCTATCCTCAAGAGACTACAATAATTAATATAACTCTTATGTTTGTGAACTTGGCAACCGAACTGAAAGTCTATTGATAATCAACTGCAAAATCTAGCAGCAAAACTCTTGCTACTAATCTGGCCTTATACTTGTCCAAGGCACCATCTGAAAGAAGCTTCACACAAAAACCCCAATTGAAAATGGTAGGAAAAACATCACTAGCTAGAGCTACCAATACCTAAGTATCATTAGCAAGTAATGCATCAATTTATTTCTGCATAACCTTCTTCTATTCAAGAATTTTTAAAGCATTCTTGTAAGTCGTTGGCTTATAATGAACTAAGGAAAAGACATTAGTATTGAATATTCTAGGTTTAATAGTATCAACTTTAGCTCTGGTGAGCATGGGATGAGTATTTAAAATAGAAAACATATAAGAATGACTATCAAGTAATGGGAAAATGAATCAAAAGTTGAAGCTTGTTAGAAGGATGGGGTAAAACAAATGGCTGAGACTCAAGTAATGGAACCAAGGTATGCTTATTGCTAGAAACATGAGCAAGAACTAGATTGAGAAGAAGAAGAAGACTGAGGTGATGAGGGAAGAATGGGTAAAGACTCAAGACCATTATCTGTGTTAAGCACATGAGTCACAAGAAGAGAACTAAAAGACTAATGAGCAAACTCTTGAGACTAATTGAGAGAAAAATGAGCAAGTACTGTAATGATTAAAGGAAAAAGGGAAGAATTAGAAGTCGAACCCAAAGGAGTAGAAATATGAGAAAAAGGAAAACATTTTTCATTAAAGAAAACATATCTACTAATTATAACCATGTTAGTAGTCATAAATAACCCTTCTGATAGGAACAACAACCCAGAAAGACATATTCCAATGCTCTAGGTTCCCTTTTATGCTTGTTATATGCATAAACATAAGGAAAACATTGACAATCAAAATCCTTAAGATCATCATAGTAAGGAGGTTTTTCAAACAACAACCCATCGGAAGATAAACCAGAATGGACCTTAGAAGTAAGACAATTTAGAAAGTAAGTAGCAGTTCTCACAGTAAAAGGCTAATAGAGAATGACACGCTTGTAGTTGACAAAATAGATAAACCTCTCTTAATAATACTTCTATGATGACTCTCTACTACCTCATAATGTTCAAAAGTGTGAAGACTAATCATTCTATGTTGAATGCCATCTTTAAGAATTAAAGAAATCAAAGGTTTGAACTCTATGCCCCCAAGTTTGCAAGGCTTTGATAGATCCATTAAATTGACATTTTACCATTGTTTAGAACAATAGAAAAATTAAGGATGTTTGTGATTGGATTGAAGCATTAAGATCCAATTAAAACAAGGGAAATCATCCACTATGAAAAACAATATCTTTCACCCATAGGCACATCATGTGGAGATATCCATAAATCAAGTAATAAAAGAAGAAAAGGCTTTGGATACATGACATAAGAGTGGTTAAAAGGCAATGTCTGAGACTTGGACAATTGAAAATGTTTACAAAAATTAAATATATCAAACTAAGAATTGACATAACACATTATAAGTCCCATTGTACTTGTATTTGTGTGATGGCTTCTCGTGTGTAAAAAATGGTGTCTATTTATTTTACTTAGTATATTTGTCTTTCTTTGTGTAAGGTTGGTTATTATGAATTATTAACACAGACACACACATATAATTAGCATACACACTATGAATACCAACCCCGTGATATGTGTAAACATGCTCGCTCACTGACCTTGTCACTTGTGTTTTTGTTTCATTTTAGGTGCAGATATTTATGAAATTTACTCGATAATTTTTAAAACAAAAACAAATTGACTTTTTAGCACCTCTCCATAGATCTCGCCACCATCATCGGTACCACCCTTAGTTTAGTAGTGGAAAGGTTGGTCGTGGCTTGGGAAATTTATATAAATACCTAGCTTTTCTTCTTGCTTTGTAACCAAAAAATTAGTGAGCTCTATCAAATTTACATCTTAGTTTTCTATTTTCTGATCACTAATACCTTGAGTATTGTTTGGTATTAGTGATTTATGACTGTGTAAGCAAAATAGTGTTTGTGAGTAATGAGTACCCGAGACAGTGTTTGCGAGTAGGTTGTATGTGAACCGTGTGTTAGTTGGCAGTTACTTGGAGGCAATTTTTTATTTATGAGAACCTCATTGTGAGAGTGGGCTAAGTTCTATGCTTTGAGTTCTCATATCTCTTATTTTGTGCAATAAGAGATAGGTTGTTTAAGTTTGAGGGTGGTCCTCAAGATTGAGAGTTGTTACACTTTTGATTACCAATCTATAGTTACTAATCACACCATATTGGATGGTGTAGACTATGGAGGAAAGTCTTGTTAGTGTGTCAAACCTGGTCGTTGTGGAAGTAGCAAGCAAGAGTAGCAATAGGCAATTTAGATATACATCTCAATTGATAGAGGTATTCATGGTTTTATTTTCTATCAAAGTTGTAGCTATTTTATTGATTAGTGGATTTTTTAGTGCTTTGTGGTTGCCTTAAGGAACCTGAAGATGTTACAATATAGACTAGGGGCTCTATGTGGGTTTACCTTATTATATCTGTTGTTATGCATAATCTGTTGTTTTGATAGTATAATTTGAGTTTCTATCATGTATGTTCCAACATACTTGATTTAGACTATGATTAGAAACTTATTTGTATTATATAGTTACATGCTTTATTTCCTTTCCTTGTAGCATTCCTATAGCTCTACTTTATGATCATGCATTTTTGGTATGAGTCTCTAAGTAGTTTGTATCTCTTTACCCTAGTAATGTATCAGGTGTTGAACTCTTTATTATGGTTTGTTATGTAATTTATGATTGCATAATGTAAAAGTACAATCATTATTTACCTAATATGTTCCTACATATGCGGTCTTGAAGAGTTTGGAAATCCCTTATAAAATTTTAGTATGTATGACTGTTTCGCATGCTATGTGATGTTTCCTATGTTTATATATGCTACTAGCCTAGACAAGAACCTATATGACATACCATGACTAGTATGTTTACTGTAGTTTCTTCTTTCTTACTGTAGGTTGTTTTAACTATGTGTTGAATTGGGAATGTTGTTTTGTACTTCCCTTGTGTCAATTGCTCAATTCACATTGTGAGACCTTCTTGGCCAAATTAATATAGAGCTCATGAAAATATTCCATGGGTTGGCATCTCAAACCCTAATCTAGATCTTGGTTACCTATTTGAGTTGAAATAACAATTAACTTTCATGTAATTATTCCAATGTATGCAAATCGTCACACATACAAGCAGGCAGCACTATTGCTATCAAAAGAAAATGACAAACCATGCTTTTGGACAGTGCTTCTAACTAAAGAAAGACTAGGGTGCCTCAGTCTATGATGCCATGTTTCAAGTGAGGCAATGAAACTAGAATTATGAGGAAAAGAAGAAAAGGATGAAAGAGCCTTACAATTCAACAATCCAGACCTTTGTAAGGCATAAAGACCTTCTTACTAATTCCTTCTAGCTTTGTCTCTTTTGACATCAAATCCTTGACACAAAACCATGTGGAAAGAATTCAACAGACACATTATTATCTTGACAAAGTTTAGTGACATAAATAAGATAAAAAAAGCTTTAGGAGCATGCAACATGCCATTCAAAGTGAGATGACAATCATCTGTAACATCAAGCATGCAAAAACCAACATGATGAATGGGTATTTTAGCACCATTACATAACATTACTTCATTGGAATCATTGTAAGGAAAAGATGAATCAAACTTAGTCAGATTAGATGAATATGATGATTAACTCCAATATCTAGGAACCAAGAGCAATCACCATTTACACAACCACTATGCTAAGTAGTAAAGGTAGAACAATCATCAAAGGAAGCATCACAAAGAGTGGAAGATTCAACTTTCTTAGCAACTGATGCACAAACTTTATATTCTTAAAGCTCGCAAGTACACAAATCACTTATAATAAGTGACAAGTATACTCCCAATGTTAATCTCTCAATTAATTGTGGTGATTTTAAATAGTTGAATTATTTTCTAATATAATTAAGAAAAACAAATCCTAAACACTCTAACAATTTGTTGATTGGTGGAAAAGAACTGTAAATTCTAAATTACTTTATATCTAAAGAAAGTGAGTAAATGAAAGCAGTAAATTAAGATATAGCCAAACCTAGGATGATGGATAAATATGGGATTTTAGCAAGTATCTTCATAGACAGAATGAGTTGTGATTTAAATAAAAGCTAGATTTTTTGATTTTTTTTCCTTTTTAAATAAGCAAAGTCCTTATAATCATGCTAAGGTCCCAATAATATTCAATTAATTAATATTTACTTGGACAATATTGACATTAATTAATTGATAAACTAAAGAAACATATATGAACCAAAATACTCAATTAATTAATTTATAAACCTAAGATAGATATATCCTTTAATTATAAATCAAGATTTGACCCATCATTAATTTATAATTAGATATATTTTTCAACCATCTAATTTAATACAAATCAATAAAATTAAATTATACTTTTATTTATTATGTATAACTGATGAGCAGAACCGGCATCGCCGATTCTGCCAATACTTTGGTTTTATATTTATAAAACTCTCGCAAGTGCACGAATCATTTCGTAGAAAATGATAAGTATACTCCCAAGGTCGATCTAAGGAAAGAATACATGTGGTTTTTAATTTATTATTCAAACTTTTAAAAAAGAAATTAAATCCTAAACATCCTGTCACGATATTTTGGGGTTTTTGTGTTTCTAATCTAATGACATAAAAATAAACATAGATACAGATTCAATAAATATTTATGCAAATTTTATCATTTATAATAGTTGAGTATTTATGGATATAATAACTAAGTTAATTATGTTTGCTCATATTATTTATGTTATTAAATATATGAATTAATATTTATTGATTCTCTCTTTTTTATATGAATACCACCTTTGGTGGGGTTAGATATTCTTTGTTAACTAAACAAATCAATTATCACCTATGGGTGGGGTTGATAACTAATTTGGTTAATTAAATTAATTCCTTTTTCTAAGAGATTGAAAATGAACCATTTAAATGCCACCTTTGGTGGGGTTAGACAGTTTAAACTTTATTCAAGGTGTCCAAATTAAACCTAAGAATTTAATTATCCGAGTACTAACTTTCAAGTTTTAAAACCACTATTGAAAACATGTTGTTAATACATTTTTAGATAATAATTCTTATAAAAACTTTTGAAATAGAGCTTCATTCTAACTACCAGACGATTGTAACAACAAATAAAAGAGCACTACTCTAAATCAGACCGGATAACTAAACCTTAAAATCTAATTTTCAAATTTAAGTTTGTAATGAAAAATAATATATTTCTCTCTAACATTCTTAATATCAAATCTTGAACAAAAACAAAATCAATTTATTTTAGAGATTTTTTCCTATCTAATATTTCACAAGCATAACAACGCTATTATTATATCATGTTTACAAACATCCAACAAAGTTAAATTTAATCACAGATAAATTAAATATAACATGTAAGAATAAAGCATAAAAAATAATTGTAAAGAAAATAAAATCCTTACAGTACTTTGTTGCTATTCCCGTTGCTAGAAAACCTCCAAGCGAAATTTGCACTCCCATTTATTGAATCAAAAAGAAAATAAATTATAAAAACATAACTAATTCTTTTTGAAAAGAGAAGAACTCTAAAACTAAGAAAAGCTAAAAACTAAGAAAAAACTAGAAAAACTAAAAAAACTAAGAAATGAGAGAAAGAAAGAGAAGAGAAGATGTGTTTTTAGGTGTGTTTTGTTATGAAGAGAATAGGGGTACTTATAGGTGAGGATGGGGAGAAAAAGTGGGTGAAAAAATGATAAAAAATGATGGAAACGTGGAGTAATGAATGCTGATGTCATGCTGACATGGGGAGGCGGCACGCGTGGATTGGATGCTGATGGGCACAAGCGTACGCAGACTGGGCACGGGTGCACGCGGAATGGAGAGCTGGCACGCGCAGACTGGGCATTGTGCTGGCGCGGCGCACGCATTTCTCGACATGGTTGGGCGCACTACGCGCATTGGCCGGCGCGACTGGGCTGCTACGTGCACGATTTCCTCCTTTTTGACATTTTTGACCCATTTTGTCCAATTTTTCCATATTTTTTTACTTTTCCTCATTTATTTTTGAATATATTTGTGATGTATTGCCTCCAGTATTCCTCTTTGAGTCTTTAAGTTATGTTTTTAAGCGAAAATACCTGAAAAACAATAAAAATACCCGTGATTCCGGAAAAGATAAATTTATATAAATATATGATAAAATCATATAAATATATGTATTTTTAATCAATTAATGTGCATAAAATCATGGTAATTTTAGTGCTTTTTGAGCACTCATCAATAACCAAGCATAAATGATATGTCTAATGTTTAATTCTAAAATGTCTTCTTTAATCATAAATCAAGACTTGGCTCATTACGAATTTATGATTAAATATTTGAAGATTATGAACAATGAAAAATATATAACTTCTATTAATTTAAATCACAAAATTGTTCTTCCAATCATTGAAAGCATAAACTAAAATCTCATATTACAAATTTATCCAATCATAACTAAATTAACAAAAGTCAATTCAACTATAAAAGACATCATATCATAGAAAGAAATAAAATATATAACAATTAAAAATACCATTTTTAATTGAAGACGATTTCATATATCTAAATAAGTTATCACTGTCTTCTCCAAATCCTTGTTTCTTCTTTACAATAAGGAGGTTCTCTTTCTATATCTGCATATGGTAGAACGGCAATAGGAGCTTGATCTAAAATCTACCCAAAAAATTATATAGACAGCTAGTATGTTATGAAATTAAAAGCTAAATACCTAATAAAATAAAAAGGTTCTTTATAAGAAGAGGTTTTGAATGGAAATGGGTAACAAAAAAATAAAATTGCATGATGTAGCATGCCTTTTATCACATCATGGCACGAAGCTGACACACATTCTCACAATTCAATCCGAGCGAGTCATGTCGCATTGTGGCACACTAATTTCTTCACCGCAACACACTTTTCTTTTCTTGAGTTGTACATGTACACCTTACAAAACTGTTTGTTCTTGATATAAGGTTTACATGCCTTAATATTTTAAGTTCCTAGGGTGCAAAATAAATGTTTCAACTGTTATTCTTCATGTGTTTACAAATTTATCTATTTTTAAGCTAAAAACTCTTAAAATACAACAAAACATACCTTTGATTTAGAACAAATGGATTTTCATAAATAATGATATAAACATGCTATAATCAAATATATCTATTATAACTAAAGATAATAAAATCATGAAATATGGGTGTTTTTCAAGCACTTATCACAACCCCTAACTAGCTTCTTGTTAGCTTCTAAAGGGTAAAGTTATCTAAAAATAAATAAACTAAATTATACTAACCTAAATTATTTTCATAGATTAATAATGTTGTATTTAGCGTATACAATAAGCCTTTAAACACCTAGGTGACTCTAGTAGATGAGTTAAAGTGTTGTGAGAGCTTTCAATGATGATATCCACAAACATCCTAAAATGTAAAAATTAAAACTAAAAATAATTTAAATGAAAAAATAAAAACTAAAACTAAAATAACAAAATAAAAAATAAAATTGACAAAACTTCACATGCTTTAGTTTTTTTTTATCAGTTCATAATCAAAATCTCCAACATAAGTTAATTAAACATCCTAAAAGTTCACAGTTTATTGTTCAAACTAGTTACACATCACAAATTCATGTTGCATTACTAGAACATTTCAATATTGACTCACCCAAATCATCCAAATTTATTTTGACTCTAATCCTCACAAGATATACTCATCAATTTCACACTAATTCTATGTGTTGAATCACTCAATAAGGTCTATGTGAACATAAATTATGTAAAGAATAAAGAAAAAGGTTCGCATATGATAAAGAAGAAAAACTCAAAATTTCATTACATTGATCTCATGAAGGAAATAAAATGCTAGGATTTATGAATTTATCACATTACTAATTTCATGCTTCAATCAAAATCATTTAGCAAAAATTTCAAGTATGTGCCTCAAGATGAATGAAAATGCATTGACTATAAGGGGTATTCCTATTTTTTATAATAACCATCTCACTACTTTGAAGAACTTAGGGTCACATCATTTACTTATACTATTTTTATCTTTTTCTAATCTTTTTTTACTTGCGCTTTCTTTTTTTTTTAAGAGAATGGACCCTCTTCTGGTAAGTGGCTATTTTGGTTCTTTTTGTTGTTCTATATATATCTTCTTCTTTTTTACTAGAAGTTAAGCATGAATGAAGATAGGCATACTTTTAATTTCTTCTCAAATCATTCAATCTAAGTAATGAAAATAAATACATGATACTTTACAGATGTTTAAAACCCAAACATTCAATGTGAAACCTATAGAGATCATCTAACTATTTCAAAGCATAAGAAAAATATTTAAAGAGTAGAAGAAAAATCATCACTCAAAATAAAACTCTTTTGGATCTATAATCTCACAATGTAGTCTCTACTATTTGATTCCTAAATACCAAATTTGGGTTTATCTCGATCTCAACATCCAAGCATGAAACACAAACTATGAACAGAACTAATTCTTACAATAATCCATGAACATGTTTACGACATCCAAAAAATAATGTAAAGACTCAATCATCCACTTTAAATTAACTAAAAACACGATAATTTTGTATCAATTTTTATTTTATACTCATCTTATTGCCACCCCCAACCTAAACTAAACATTGTACTCAATGTTTTTGATTAAGTGTATGTTCAGAAAATCAATGAAAGGTCCAAATAAAAAAATAACTACTAATAAATAAAAGAACACAACTAAATCATAATAAAAGGAAAAGATATCACCTAAGATGGTGGGTTACCTCCCACCATGCACTTAGTTTAATGTATTATAAAAACGTTACTAGAGGTGAAGGCTTGTGCAGCTCAATGCATTCAATGTCCTCATTCGTATCGACTCTTTCCAGGTAAGGCTTGACATGCCCATTGACTTTGAAAGAGTTTTTAGTTTTGGATATATCAATTTTACAGCACCATGGGGGAAGACATTAACAACTTGAAATGATCTACTCCTTGTTAACTTTAACTTTCATCGAAACATTTTAAAATGAGAATTAAATAAGAGAATTTTCATTACAGGGTAAAGAGACTTACAAATTAGGCCTTTGTCATGGTAACACTTAGTGTGTTCTTTGTAGATTTTTACATTTTCATAAGCTTCATCCCTAATCTGTTCTAGCTTATCAAGTTGAAGCAAGAGTTTCTCTCTTGCTTGATCAAGGTCCATGTTTAGTTGCTTGATTGCCCAATATGCTCTATGCTCAAGCTCTACAAGAAAATGGTAGGACTTTCCAAAAATCAATTGGTAAGGACTCATACCATTGAGTGTCTTGTAAGTAAAACAATAAGCCCATAATGCATCATTTATCTTGGTTGCCCAATCCTTTCTTAAAGGTCATACTATCCATTCCAAGATACCCTTTATTTGTCATTAATTACCTCTACTTGAACGAAAGTTTATGGATGGTATGGAGAGGCCACCTTGAGTGTGATATTATACTTTTTCAGTAATCCATCAAAGAACTTATCACAAAAGTGGATCCTTCCATCACTGATTATGGCCCTAGGTGTTCCAAACCTACTAAATATTACATCATTCAAAAATTTTACAACACAACTAACATCACTAGTTTTGGTGCGTATAGCTTCAACCTACTTGGACACATAGTTAACTAGAACCAATATATATTCATATTCAAAAGAAGGGGAAAATGACTACAGTCCCCCAAGCATCCAAAAGTTCAATAACCAAATTAGTCGTCAAAGGTATCACATCACGTTTTTCTATATTACCAATCCTTTGACATTTATCATAATGTATGAAGAAATTTCAAGTATCTTAAAACAAATTTGGCCAATAAGATCAGATTGCAATACCTTCAGGGTCATTATCTTACCACCAAAATGGCCCCTAAAATAAAGTTCATGAAAAATAACCAAATGCACTGGTGCTCCTCCTTAGGCACACATCTCTGGATGACTTAATCTTGGCAAAGCTTAAAAAAATAAGGATCATCTCAAAAATAGTGCCTGTAATCATGAAAAAATCTTTTCCTTTCCTAAAAAGGAATGTTGGGCCTTAAAATACCACTAGTAAGATAATTGACAATGCCAGCATACCATGGGTTTGAGCCTATTGTAAAACATATATTCAATAGGAAAAGTTTCAATAATATCCATTTCCTTATCACTCCCAATAGTATCAAAATTATAAATTATAATAAACAAGTGATCAACTACTATATTTTTAGATCCTTTTTTACCTTTGCTTCTAAGTCAAATTCTTACAAAAGTAAAACACACTTAATCAATCTTGGCTTAGCATTTAGGTTACTCCATAAATACCTCAAAGTAGTATGATTTGAATGCACAATTACTTTAGACCCTACCAAATAAGATCTATATTTATCCAAAGTAAACACAATAGCCAAAAATTAATTTTCAATGGAAGAATAATTAAGCTAGGTGTCATGAGTTTTTTAATAGAATAATAAATTACATGTAAACGCTTATCCACTCTCTATCCCAAAACTCTATAGCAAAATCAAAATTATCACACATAATTTCAAAAGGGAATGACCAATCAGGTGGCATAATAATAGGTGTAAAAGTTAAAATTTCTTTCAAGGTATTAAAATTTTTATTTGAAGGTATTAAAAGTAATAAGTTAATCATTATCAAACACAAAGGAGACAACCTTGACTAACATATTACATAAAGGTTGACTTGTTTTAGAAAACTCATTAATAAATCTCCTATAAAAACCTATATGTCCTAAGAAACTCTTAATTTTCTTTACATTATTAGGGGGTGAATATTTAGTAATTAAATAAATTTTAACCTTATCCATATCTATATCTTTACTTGAAATAATATGTCCTAACACAATGCTTTTAACCATAAAGTTATTTTTTTACAACAAAGAGTTAGGTTGCTTTCAATGCATCTTTCTAGAACTAAAGTCAGCTTATACAAACAATCGTCAAATGGGGTTCAAAAGATAAAAAATTCATACATGAATACCTTAATAAATTTCCCCACTATATTTGAAAATATAGACATCATACATCTTTGGAATGTGGTGGAAGCATTGCATAAACCAAATAGCATCATCTTGAAGGCAAATGTCCCAAATGGATAAGGGAATGTGGTGTTTTCTTGATATTATGGTGCAATTGGTACCTAGTAATATCCTGAAACATTTAGAAAATAATAAAAGTCATGCCCAACTAATCTTTCTAACATTTGATTAATAAAAGGAAAGAAAAAGTGATCTTTCTTAATGTACAAATTCATCTTTCAAAAGTCGATACATATCCTCTATCTTGTGATGGTTCTAGTAAGAATTAAGTCATTCTTGTCATTTCTTACCATAGTAATGCCTGATTTCTTGGGTACCATATGTATTGAACTAACCTACTTGCTATCAGAAACAAGATAAATAACTCCTACCTCTAAGAGTTTTCAAGTATTAGTTTTCACTACATCTGCATGATTGGAGTCTTCTCTGGGCTTTTCTCACAAGTTTCGTATTGACCTCTAAATTAATCTTATGCATACCCATAGCCAGACTACTACTTTTAATGTCTCTAATAATCTAACCTATAGCATATTTCTTAAGCAGCCTCATTAGAATAAATAATAAATAGGTAGGTCTCCCATTCTCCCAAAAAGATGTATTTAAGGTGCTTAGGTAACACTTTTAGTGCCAACTAGGTGGATTGTTTTCTTCCCCAAATGGGGTTCTAGGTAAATCTAAAGGTGTACTAGGCTATTCTATTGGTTTACCACTATCTAAAAATTCATGGTACCCCTTAGTCTCCTAATCTAAGTCTTCTTTTATCCTATCAACAATTAAACCATATTGAATTTTATCCTTAATGTCATCTTACAAAAAGGTTTATGAGCAAGCGTATCTATATAATCAATATATGAATAATCATCATCAATAGAAATAGATGGAATAGGAGAGGAATCAAAAACTTTAAAATGAATAGTCTTTCCCAAGATTGTCATAATTAATCTCCCACTATGGACATCAATAATAATCTTGGTTGTAGCCTTGAATGGCTTACCAAGAAGAATAGTGTGGTCCTTATCTCTTGATGAGTTTTCCTATATATCTATTACCACAAAATTAACATATATTATTTGTTTATCTATCTATACAAGTAAATCCTCAACCAAGCCCTTAGGATATTTAACAGACCTATCAACTAATTGAAGGGACATGGTTATGGGCTTCAACTCCCCCAAATTTTGTTTCAAGTATATTGAGTAAGGCATAATATTAATCATTGCACCTAAATCTAGGAAAGCCTTAATCACCTTTGTATCCTCCATAGTGATATTAATATTAAAACTACCATGATCCTTCCATTTAGGTGGAAGATTTTGTTGAAGTACTACACTAGAAACTTCTCATACAATATCTCTTTCATTAAATTTATACTTTCTCCTCTTAGTGTTCAATTCTTTAAAAACAATTTGTATAGGAAGGCACATTCCTAATGACATCTAAGAGAGGTAAATTAATGTTAACCTTAGAAAGCATATCAAATAAATCAAAGAATTGCTTATCATGTTTAACGTTCTTAAGATGATATATGAATGGTATAGGTGGTCAGTATGGTTCTAGTTCCTTGAGTAATGTTGGTAGGTCAGATGAATTTCCTTGAATCCCTTCAAAAAGGTTTGGAATTGCATCATTTATCTTCACACCATCCTTGCATGTTACTAGCACTTCATCTATATTTTCTGCATTATTGACTAATCATTAGAAATTTCACAAAATTCTTTATTTAAAACCTTACCACTTTGAAAAATTGTAAGAGCCCAGGGTGTTGATATTGATTGGGAAGCATCCCTTTTTCTTATCTTTGCATTTGCACAGCTATCTACCTAAATTGTACCTCCACTCTATTCCTAAATGCCTATACAGAGTCCAACCTTTGATTATTTTTCATGTTGTTATCTCGACTTACTTGAATGAAAGAATTTAAGTTGTCCTCCAATGTTGGCTTATTATGTGGATATAGTGGCATATTTTGGTGTAGTTTTGGCCCTTACATTTGATTTTAGGCATATGATGGGTTAGAGTTTGCTTTGTATGAGAAATTAGTGTGATTTCTCCACCTATGATTATAGGCATTAGTGTAAGGATCATTCCTGGGTCTAGGTTAGTACCCTTGCATAAGCTAAATGTCCTAACTGATACTTGTAAAAGAATAACCTACAAAAGGGCAAACATTAGTGCCATGCCATAAATACCATAGACTCTGCATACCTATTGACTTGGTGTGTCCTTAGTAGTGATGATTTGAGCTTGTTTCATCAATTTCACAAGTTGCATGGCCATCTCATTCTCAAAGCCAATCTCATTAACTTTAGCTCTTCTCACTATATACTCTTTTGGGAATTAATACCCAACATCTCATGGAAATCATAAGTCTCTAAGGCTACTGTTTTTCCAATAGTTCCACCTGTAGCATTGTCAACTGTGAATTGAAACTGTTGTGTTAATCCCCTATAGAGAAATTTATTTTGTAGCTATAATAGGAAACTATGGTGTGGGTATTAGTGAGAAGTACTTTGAACCTATCCCAAACTTCATGAATAGTTCTCCTTCCCTTTGAGAGAATGTAGAAATTTTTATTCTCAAATCAAAAAATTTTTGGTAGGAATAGTATCTTTCCTTGAATTTATTGTAGGCTCTCTCCCAAGTTATCAGGGAACCTAGAGGAAGAGTTATTAGTCAAACTATAGCCTTATCTTTGAGTGTGTATGAAAAACATCTCATTTTTAGTTAGTCCTCAATAAGCCTGTGCAAAGGAAATGTTTGCACAGTTGAGTAAAAATGTCTAATGAATATCAAAAGATCTTCATTATGAATCCCATAGAAGGATGATAGTATGGAAAAATGAATATTTTTCAACTCATAATCCTAACCGCGTCCCTCAACCATATAGAGAAAATAGCAGTACCACTAATTGGCATTGCATACTCCTTCACTAATATCCCCCTTGCTAAAGTGAATGCTCAACAAAATAAATAAAAATAAAATTAGCAACTAAAAACAAATAATTAAAGAAAAAATATAAAATAATCAAAATTAACAAAATAGATCACAAAAATTCATAAAATCATTGAAATAAAAAGAAAATCACAAAACAAAAAAAATCATGAAAAATAACTTAAAAGAAAATAAATAAACAATTTAAAATGCCCATTCTCCAACAACTGTGCCAAAAACTTATTGCAAAATTTTTATATTTATAAAGCTTGCAAATGCATAAATCACTTATAATAAGCGACAAGTATACTCCCAAGATCGATCTATCAAAGAATAGCAATGATTTTAAAAAGTTAAATAATTTCTAATATAGTTAAGAAAACAAATCATAAACACAATCAATTTGTTGGTTGGTGGGAAAGAATTGTAAATTCTAAATTACTTTATATCTAAAAAAAGCAAGTAAATTAAACTAAACCTAGGATGATGGATGAATATAGGATTTTAATGAGTATAACTCTTCATAAACAAAATAAATTAATTGATTTAAATATAAGCTAGATTTATTGATTTTTACTTTTTAAATAACCATATCCCTATAATCATGGTAGGTTATGAATGATATTAAATTAATTCATACTTCCTTGGATGAGGTTAAAATTGATTAATTGTGAAACTAAAGAAATATATATAAATCAAAATCCTCAGTCAACTAATAACTTCTTTGATCAGGCTTCAAAATTAATTAATTGATTAATCCAAGGTAGATATATTCTTTAATTATAAGTCAAGATTTGACCATTTTTAATTTATAATTAAATATATTTTTCAAGTATCTAATTTTATACAAATCAATAAAATTAAATTAGGCTCTTATTCATCATGCAAAACTAAAAACAAATGACATGTATAATGCTTGATTTTAAAAAATATATTAATCATAAATCAAGACTTGACTCATCATGAATTCGTGATTAAAGATCTAAAGATTATAAACAAGAAATAGATCTAAAACTTTTATTTATTTAAATAAAAAACTTGTTCTTCCAATCAATGAAAGTAGAAACTAAAATCTTATATTACAGATTTACTTAATCATAGCTAAATTAACAAAAGCCAATTCAACTATGAAAGATATCAGATTATATAAAAAAAATAACATATTTACATAAAAATGATATAAACATGTTATAATCAAATCTATTTATTACCATTAAGCATAATAAAATCATGAAATATGAGTGATTTTCATGCACTTAATAGCAACCCCTATTGAGGGCTGAGACCATTTGCCAATAAGAAGATCTCTTAGCAAGAAACATATTTTAGCCACATGTCTTACTTTTCACACACTCGATATACAAGCCTCCAAAATTAAGACTTCTAAAAATTACTTTTGGCAAACTCGGCACTAGTAACACTTGAACTCTTGGAAAGGAATGAGGATTCTTGATCTTATCGAAATGTTATACATTCCATCCCAAATTAACAGTTAAATAACATAGAAATATCCTAAATCATTTCCCTTGCTATTCCTATTATTGTCAACCAAACATCACTTTAGTGTAATGTGGAGTGATTGTGAGGGTGTGATCACTCAACTAAATAATCTTTTTAGAAGTAGGAGGTATAAAAGAATGAATAAGAATGAACATGAAATAATCTTAAACTTTCATTAAATAAAAATTAATGGGTGTTGTACAGTGGTATTAGCATTGAATGTATAAATTTTCTCATCTTAATATAGTGTTGTATATTTATTTTTCATTTACTTAGAGTAAATTATTCAAGTAGAAATTGATAGTATATGCTTTTTCTCATTCATGCATGACTTCCACCAAAAAGAAACATATCTGGGGTTACCAAAATAAACAAAAAAGCCACAAATTTAACCACTCACCAATTTCCTACAAAAATGTACAATCTGTACATGAGTCCACTCTCTAAAAAATATGTTGAAAAATCTCTTAAAAATAGAGAGATAAAAAATATATAATATAATCTACATACTATGACTCATTTAGCCTACAAAGTTGTGAGAGAAAAGGCTAATTATAAAATAAAGTTATAAGAAATAATTCCCCTAGAACTCATTGCATTTAATTTTCATACACTTATAAAAGGCATATATTTTGAATTTTTTTGCTTAATGGGTTTGATTTATGCATGAAAATAATATATATGATATCTTTATAATTTATACATTCAATTCCTCTCGTGAGATCGAAGTTATGCACTATTTTTAGCCTTTTTTTCTTTTATAAGTATGCAAACTTATTAGTTCATTTCTAACATAAACTATATTCGCATACACCTTAGTATGAGTGCTTGAACCCATAGGATTCAATGTTTTGAGAGTATTGACATGTAAGGATAGAGTCGAAGCGAATTCTAATTTCTGACACTGAAATTGGGTAAATTTAAATTGAAACATTTTTTAAATGAAGTATGAAAATGATTTTCAACAAATTATTATTATAAACTATGATTGTTTAAAAAGTTGAAAATATATGCTTTAGGTTTAAATTATGATCTTAAAAGAGATTAAAATGCATGAGACATCTTTACGTTTTGTTTTGTTTTCTTGTTTTATTTTATTTTATTTTAAAGTTAATTTTTTGATTTTATTTAGTTGTTATTTTGTTATAATTTTAGTTTTTGATTTTTTAATTTTTTTATTTCCTTTTTAATTTTTACATTTAATTCAATATATATGGGTATCATTACTAAAACCCTCACGAGACTCAAACTCTTCCACTATGACAACTTAGGGGTTTAAAAGCTTGTTACATACGTTAAATGCAACTATGTCAATCCATGAAAGTGATTTAGCATAGTTTAATTTTTAGTTTTTATCGCTTCTCTTGCTAAGCAACTAACAAGAAGATGGTTGGGGGTTGTAATGAGTGCTTAAAAAGTACTAAAATTACCATGATTAAATATATTTATATTTGTACGATTTTATCATATTTTTATATAAATTTGTCTTATTGGAATCACAGGTATTTTTATTGTTTTTTATGTATTTTTGTTCAAAAATAATTTAAAGACTCGAAGAAAAATATTGGAGGCAAATACATCAAAAATATGTAGAGAAAAAAATGAGGAAAAGTCAACAAAAAATAGAATATTTAGGATTTAATTTCGTTTTTAAAAGTTTGAATAATAAATTAAAAACCACATATATTCTTTCCTTAGATCCACCTTAGGAGTATACTTGTCATTTTCTATAAAATGATTCATGTACTTACGAGAGTTTTACAAATATAAAACCAAAGTATCTGTAAGATCGGTATTACTTACTCGATGTTGGTTTTGTCTCATAAAAAGATGCTTGGTGTGCGAAAGAATGACAGTGTTATGGGTAAGAAAAAGAGGATAGTGCATGTCGACATGTTTACTAGGGTGAATAAGGTTATTTTGTAATGAAATGACAAAAAAGATATAAGGGAAGCCATAAAATAAAAATTGTTTCCATAAAGACAAAATTTTCCTCTTATTCCTCCCTAATAAAGGCACCAAAAACTTGATAATGCTAAGATAATCCCTAACAGTGGCACCAAAAACTTGGTACACAAAAACTTGCATATTTAAGGTGACAAGTGCACAAATCATTTATAATAAGTAATAAGTATACTCTCAATGTTGGTCTAAAGAGAAATTACATTATTTTAAATAACTCAACAAACTTCTTAAAAACAAACATGAAAAGTAAACCTAATACTCTATCATGATATTTTATTTTTAAAAAAGATTAAACTAATAACATAAATAATAAAAGATAGGAATATGATTGATTCAAACAATTCTAAATAAATAAGAAATTAACAATCAATGAAAAATTTATGGAAATAATTAGCTGGTTAACAATGCTTACAAAATTTTCCTTTTTTGTATGAAAATATCCTTTGACGAGGATCACATTCTTTGTTACTAAAATCAGTTAATATCCTTATGCTATGATCACCAATTTGTTAGATTAAATTAAGTTTTATTTATAAGAAAATAACAAACCATCTAAATCACCGCTTTAGACGGAGCACATAATTTAAACCCTTATTCATAATGTCAAAATTAGATCATAAAAGCTAACTTTTATATTTTAAATCTATTTGAAAAAATAAATCCTTAATATATTAATCAATAATAAACTTTGTAAAAATCTCGAATAGAAAAATAATCTCAATTTATTTTATAAAATATTCTTCTAAATTAATCTTCACAAACATAACAAAAAACTAATTTTTCGTAGTAATAATCAACCATACATGCTTAGATTTAATAAATAATTAGTAAATTAAAATAGCATTTACAAAAATAGACAAAGTTTAAATCTGTATATAAAATTAAATGAATACAAATAAGATCTATAATGCTAATTAATGATAAATGGGCATGTCTTGCTCTGTAACTTTGATCTTGATCCCCAATGTATTCTTTGATATACAAATATTTTATGCATTTTCTATGATATGGAATACCTTCAATATGGCTATATACCTAAACCTAAAACATATGTTTTATTTATAGTTGATGTTGGCATTAGAGGGCTTCAGATGGATTAATGAAACACACGTCATGGCCTACTATTTTTCATGTCGTAGCCCAACATTCATATTTCTTTGCCAATTATTACCCCAAACATGTCACACCAAGGCCCAACATTTCTTTGTTGCGGTACAAAACAAACTTTGTGCCCAATCAATTCATGTAGTGAGGACTATTGATGAGTGCTCAAAAAGCACTAAAATTACCATGAATTTATGCACATTAATTGATTAAAAATATATATATATTTATATGTTTTATCATATATTTATATAAATTTATCTTTTTCGGAATCATGGGTATTTTTATTGTTTTTCAGGTAGTTCTGCTTAAAAACGTAACTTAAAGACTCAAAGAGGAATACTAGAAGTAATACATCATAAATATATTAATAAATAAATGAGGCAAGGTCAACAAATATGGAAAATTTAGACAAAATGCGTCAAAAAGGTCAAAAAGGAGGAAAACGTACATGGAGCCACCCAAACCGCGCGGGCAGCTCCTCACTCCCCCACGCGCCCGTGCCCAGTCCCGCGCGCGCCTTGCACCTATCCCGAGTGCGCCTGTGCCCAGCCTGCTCCCATCTACGCCCATCAACATCCAGTCTGTGCGCACCGCTGCCCATCTACGCCCATTCCGCGCGCACAGCTGCCCCCCACGTCATGATGATGTCATCAATTATGTCAGTAATCACCACTCCGCGTTTCCACCATTTTTAACATTTTTCACTTCTAAACACACCTCAAAACACATCTTCTCTTCTCTTTCTTTCTCTCATATCTTAGTTTTCTTAGTTTTTAGCTTTTCTTTGTTAGTTTTTCTTAGTTTTTAAGTTCTTCTCTTTTTGAGAAGAACTAGTTATGTTTTTGTAATTTATTTGCTTTTTGATTCAATAAATGGGAGTGCGAATTCCGTTTGGAGGTTTTCCAGCAACGAGAATAGCATCAAAGTACTGTAAGGATTTCATTTTCTTTATAGTTATTTTTTATGCTTTATTCTTACATGTTATATTTACTTTGTCTGTGATTAAATTTAACTTTGCTGGCTGTTTGTAAACATGATGTAATAATAACGTTGTTATGCTTGACAAATATTAAATAGGTAAAAATCTCTAAAGTGAATTGATTTTGTTTTTATTCAATATTTTATATTAAGAATGTTAGAGAGAAATATATTATTTTTCATTACAAACTTAAATCTGAAAATTAGATTTTAAGGTTTAGTATACGGTCTAATTTAGAGTAGTGCTCTTTTATTTATTGGTACAATCGCCCGGTAGTTAGAGTGAAGCTCTATTTCAAAAGTTTTTATAAGAATTATTATCTAAAAATGTATTAACAACATGTTTTCAGTAGTGGTTTTAAAACTTGAAAGTTAGTACTCGGATAATTAAATTCTTAGGTTTAATTTGGACAACTTGAATAAAGTTTAAACTGTCTAACCCCACCAAAGGTGGCATTTAAATGGTTTATTTTCAATCTCTTAGAAAAAGAAATTAATTTAATTAACCAAATTAGTTATCAACCCCAACTCATAGGTGTTAATTGATTTGTTTAGTTAACAAAGAATATCTAACCCCACCAAAGGTGATATTCATATAAAAAAGAGAGAATCAATAAATATCAATTCATATCTTTAATAACCTAAATAATATGAGCAAGCATAATTAACTTAATTATTATATCTATAAATACTCCACCATTATAAATGATAAAATTTGCATAAATGTTTATTGAATCTATGTTTATTTTTATGTAAGTAGATTAAAAACACAAAACCCAAAAATATCGTGACAGGATGTTTAGGATTTAATTTTGTTTTTAAAAGTTTGAATAATAAATTAAAAACTACATACATTCCTTCCTTAGATTGACATTGGGAATATACTTATCACTTTTTATGAAATAATTCGTGCACTTTCGAGAATTTTATAAATACATAAAACCAAATGAACGGCAGGATCGGCTATGTCGGTTCTGCCCGATCAAGTTTTTGGCACCGATACCGGGAAAAGAATAGCGTTTTTAAATTATTTATCAAAATTTTAAAAACTTTTTGTGTTGTAAATAATTGTGATTTTTTATTATTTAAAAAAAATTTGTTATTTGTGAATAGTAAAAAAACAAATAAAAATTAAAAAAAAAATTCTCAAAAAAAACAAAAAAATAAATAAACTTATCATTCATGAATAGTAAAAAACATTTCAAATTTTAATTTCATAATAAATAAATAAATAATTTTAAATTTCATAAAAAAATTATAGCATGAATAATAAAATAATTTTGAAATTTGAAAATTGAAGTAAAAAAAAACGTAAATAAATTTTAAATTAAATAAATAATTAATTAATTCAAAAAATTCAAAAAATTCAAAAAATTCAAAAAATTCAAAAAATTCAAAAAATTCAAAAAATTCAAAAAAAAATCAAAAACAAAATTCAAAAAAAAATCAAAAAATTTATTTTCAATTTTTTTTTCTTTTATCTTTTTCCATTATTTTTTTTCCTTTTTATTTTGTTTTCTTTTACCTTTTTCAATTTATTTTATTTTTGGTTTAATTTTTTTAAAAAAACATTTTAACTATTTTTTTATCTTAATTTTTGTTTAACTTAATTAATTTAGGTTTTTACTAAATTTTTGTCTAAGTTAATTAACTTAGGTTTTTAGTAACTTAATTTACTAACTTATATTAATTTAATTTACTAACTTAATTAACTTAGATTTTTATTAACTTAATTAACCTACCTTTTTATTAACTTAATTAACCTATCTTTTTATTAACTTAATTAACTTAATTTTAATAGCATGAAAAGTAAAGATCTAAGGGAGTTCTGTGTAGGAGACGTTGCTCTGTCTAGGAGGATGGTTTTTAAGGAGCCTTTACCTCACCATTATTTCCTGGGAACACTCTTGGTTAATACTGATTATGTTATTTTAACTTAGATATTATACTTCAAAAAAAAAACAAAAAAATCTGAAACTATCTCCAAAATTTTAAAATTTTAATTACAATCTAAGGAGTTAGTTGTTTTGTTTGATCTAGGTACAATTGTGTTTTGATGCCTTTAATTATTTGATTTGTACCTAGATGTGGATGATCTAAAACTCATAAGCATGTCTCTAGTTTTAAGTACAAAAAAATTTGAAAATATATAGGACATGACTGAAAAAGTGTAGGTAGACAATCTTGTCTTACTTGTAGGTTTGATTGACTCATTGATGAGGGGACATTGAGTTTACTTAAAATGAAATCCCCAAGTTACGTCTTGCTAAGACGTTAAACTAAGTGCTGGATGGGAGGCAACCCATCATTTTAGGTAATTTCCTATTATTTGTTTTATTCACTTCATTTCTATGTTTATTTTAGTTTAATTACATTTGAATAATTTTAAAAATTGTTAAAACTCAAAAAAAATTGTTGAGAAGTTAGAAGCTCACAGTGATTTGTCTGTGTGTACTTTAATGAACATGATGGATGCACTTGTATTTCTCCATCACTACTTGCAACATTCTCAAGAAATAAGTAATATTTCCTCTCATTTCTCTTTATCTTTAATTTACAGTTGTTACATTGAGGACAATGTAAGTTCTAGGTTAGGAGTGATGAAAAGTTACCATGCTTAATTTAAAAAAAATTTAACAATTTTTTAAAAAAATAATAATTTTTTTCTTTTTTATGTTCACATTTTCATTTTTATTGTGTTTGGTTTTATTTTCTTTGTATGATTTAGTAATTTTTGGAATTTAAAAAACAATTCTCACAAAAATTTATCATTTCTTTAAATCAAATTTAAGTAAATAGTTAAGTCTTTTGTACTGTTAGATTAGTTTTTGAAAACATATCATGAAATATTTTGTAATTGTTTTTGATAATTAGTTAGTTTTTGTCATAACTAGTATTTCTTGATAAGATGTAGAAATTATATTAAACCCAAAATTGGTGTTTATGAATTTGTTTTAGTGGAAATTACTTTTGTGAGATATAATTTGAGCCTAATTTCCCTTATTTACAGTGAAATATATATTTTTTCTACTCCAAACACATTTCTTATTTCTTCAAATTTTTAGATGATCTCTATAGGCATTAGCATTCAATGTGTGAATTTTTCCTCATCTTAATAGAGTGTCGTATATTTTTTATTATTATTTTTGCTTAGATTAAATGATTTGAGTAGAAATTGATATTATATGCTTTTATCTCATTCATGCTTTTTGATTCAATACATGTTATATTTAATTTGTCTGTGATTAAATTTAACTTTGTTGGCTGTTTGTAAACATGATGTAATAATAACGTTGTTATGCTTGCGAAATATTAAATAGGTGAAAATCTCTAAAATGAATTGATTTTGTTTTTATTCAAGATTTTATATTAAGAATATTAGAGAGAAATATATTATTTTTCATTACAAACTTAAATCTGAAAATTAGATTTTAAGGTTTAGTTATCCGGTCTAATTTAGAGTAGTGCTCTTTTATTTATTGGTATAATCGCCCGGTAGTTAGAGTGAAGCTCTATTTCAAAAGTTTTTATAAGAATTATTATGTGAAAATGTATTGACAACATGTTTTCAGTAGTACTCGGATAACTAAATTCTTAGGTTTAATTTGGACACCTTGAATAAAGTTTAAACTGTGTAACCCCACCAAAGGTGGCATTTAAATGGTTCATTTTCAATCTCTTAGAAAAATGAATTAATTTAATTAACCAAATTAGTTATCAACCCCACCCATAGGTGTTAATTGATTTGTTTAGTTAACAAAGAATATCTAACCCAACCATAGGTGGTATTCATATAAAAAAGAGAGAATCAATAAATATCAATTCATATCTTTAATAACCTAAATAATATAAGCAAGCATAATTAACTTAGTTATTATATCCATAAATACTCCACTATTATAAATGATAAAATTTGCATAAATATTTTATTGAATCTGTATTTATGTTTATTTTTTATGTTAGTAGATTAAAAACACAAAACCCAAAATATCGTGACAAGATGTTTAGGATTTAATTTCGTTTTTAAAAGTTTGAATAATAAATTAAAAACCACATACATTCCTTCCTTAGATCGACCTTGGGAGTATACTTATCATTTTCGACGAAATGATTCGTGTACTTGCGAGAGTTTTATAAATACATAAAACTAAATGAACGGCAGGATCGACGATGTTGGTTCTGCTCGATCAACTACACCATGGAACACGATAACCCTCACCGCGACATGTAATGCTTTATTTGAATTCTTATTTTGCACACTTCATATAGTGTTTGGTTTTACATGTGATGCTTATTTTCGCAAGTGTACAAATCGTTCAAGTAATAAAGTGTACAAAAGTACGGATATCGAACCCACAAGGAATGGCGTTACTAAGTACCAAAATTGACTAACCCTAATTTTATTTGAAAACTGAATTGTTGAAATTGTTTAAAAAGAAAATTAACATAAAACTAAACACAAATAAAAAAATTAAATGTTGTTCACTAATGATTAAAAACGCTAAGGCATTTGATTTCGCTAAATCAATTCAATCCGATTTCAAGTCATGTTATATGAGAATCAAAGCTAAAAGTGATGGTTGAAAAACCCAAACTTATTTAATACTCTTTCTCAAGTTATATTAGAATTACTTATCTATGAAAACCAACTATATTTCTATGAAGATTTAATCACAAATAAGCACATTACGATTTATGGAATTTCTGGAATAACCACATACATCATGTATTAGGTGTCAAACTCGCATTCAACATACGGTATTTATCACAAGAAGCATTCATTACACATCTACTCTCGGTCTCAATATAATGCAACAAATCATCTAAATCTTGATCAGAAATTTAAAAGCATTAAGCATGGAAATAAATACTCGACTTGAAAACAATGAATTCATATAACAATAACAAAAGAAATCAGATTTCTTTTATTTAACTACATCATAGCCTTAGCAAAAACGAATTAGTTCATAACGGAAATAAGAACAACCATTATTTCAATTGAATCCATTAATAATAAAACTGAATAAATTGCAGAATATAAAAACTAAGGAGAAGAGATGAAAAACTCTAGAAGATGAAGACTTTGTAGCATCAATGGTGAAGATCCTTCAAGTTCCTCCAAAATTTCTTTCTCTCCTCCAAAAATGTCTTTGAATTCCCCTCTCTATCGTCCCCCTCTTTCTCCATCATAATTTATATATAGATCTAGGGTTTAGGGGGCAATTTTGGAACAAAACAACATAAAAATGTGTTTTCGAACGAAACTCGCCGGCGGCGAAGTTATTCTCGCCGCGGTGAGATTTCTGGAAAACTTACGATTTCGGTTCCGCTAAATCTCGCCGGCGGCGAGATTATTGTGGCCGGTGGTGAGATTGATTTGGCCGGCGGCGAGATGGACTTGGCCGGTGGCGAGATTTATTTGGCCGGCGGCGAGATTGCTTTGCCAAAATCCGTGCTCCCTGCATGATTTTCAACATTTTCTCCGTAAGGTTTTCGCCGGCGGCGAAATTCCAAATTTTGAAATTTTGTTTTCTTTTTATTTGCACTCAATCCCGGTCATTGAAATTTGTCCCAAACTTCTCAGAAATTATGATTTTACCTGAAATTGCATTTTAAACACGAAATACCTGTGAAATGACATTTGTGGATTAAATAATCAAATAAAACGCAATTTTCACACAAATATCAACCTTTAAATCATAACAAAAATGCAATAATTTGACTCTTATCAACAACCCCCAACCAGCTTCTTGCTAGTCTCTAGCAAGAAAAGCGATCTATGAATAATTTCAAAGGAGACATTAAAAGAAAAATTCAAAGGAAATTTATTCTATTTACAACATTACATTAAGCGTATGCAATAAGCCTTTAAACCCTTAGGTGGCCCTAGTGGGACGAGTTGTAGTCTCGTGAGGGCTTCCAGTGATGATACCCACAAACATCTTACCTATAACTATCCTAACTTAAAACAATAAAATCACATAACAAATAACTTGCACAAATGTCTCAAAAATTGTAAATAACACCCAACATATAGAATAATTAAATGTCACCTAAGGTTTAAGAAATCTCAAATGCCAATTTCACTTTTGTTATTGACTCTTAAACATCCATCAAACCACAAACCAATAGCCATAATGCCCAGATAATATTATGCACAACATCCACAAACAAAAAGGTGAAATCTCAAACTCTATAGGCTCACGTTTCAAACCTCTCTCCACTATTGAAGAAAAATACACCACTTTGGATCAATAGGACTTTATGAGGCTTGTAATGTTAGGCTTAGGTATTTGGTTAAGAAAGAACGGGAAGTGTCAAAATACAAATAAGGGCACTTATTAGATTAAACACAACCAATTAAGTAAAAGAGTAACACCATTTAACCCAAATTGTTTCTTCCGATCATAACCCATTTTTTCACAGATAAACAAAGTTCTTCCTCAATCTTTCACCTCAATGCATCCATCACTAACACTCTTTTATTTACTAGAATGTGAAGGCTTTCTTCTTCTTCTTCTTCTTTTTTTTTTTTTTACTCAATTGCTCTTGAAAAGCCAACAACTTTCTTCCAATATATGTGGATTTTTTTTTCTTTTTTTTTTTACTCAATTGCTCTTGAAAAGCCAACCACTTTCTTCCAATATAGATTTTTTTTCCATCCTTACTCCAATCATTCTTGAAAATACATAACCCCCAACCAATTTCTTCCAATATATGTGGAAGATTTCTCCAATTGCTCTTGAAAATTTTGTGTTCAAAATTAAGTGCTCTTAACAAATAAGGTAGGAATTGTATATATATATTTTTTGGCTCAATAAAAGGTAGGTTATAGAAGGCAAAAATAAAGAAAATTAAGGCTAACAATATATTTAAATAGGCTCAAAGAGGTAACTAGTGATATAAGGATAACAAGGTAGGCCTAAAATGGCACAATCGATCCAAAAATGGCCTACATCATATCCTAAATAGTGCAATTCCAAATTATTTCGCCTCAAGAGGTTTTCAAATGAGTTCTAGAGTTTGTTGAGATCACAAAAATGTCCATGAAAAATTCGCACATAAGACTTCTCTAAGCATTTAGACTAATCAACCAAATCACACCACATAACAAAAGAGTCGCCAACTAGGTAAAACCAACATTTGAAATTCTCTTTAAACCGAAGCAAAATTTAATGTCTTCTAACAGCTACTTGTTATCACAATCACATTATTATCATCAACGTGCAAATTAAAATAAACAATCAAAATCAAAATAAGACAATAAAGAAATAAAAAAAATTAAATCAAAATGCAGAAAAATAAATGGAAAATCAAAATTAAACACAACTAAACACACAAATAAAACTACTAAAAATGAAGGGGAGAAAAGATTTACCATTTACCGCACCCCCAACCAAAACCTTACATTGTCCTCAATGTAAGAAAGGAAAGAGAGATCTCCTTTCCGTCGGTGGTGAAACTGCCCTTGCCGGTAGTGAACGTAAGATTTTTTTTTCTTAGATGGGATTGCATTGGCTTTAGCTCAATCTTGTTGGCTCCATTCTTTACCACTAAGGTTGGAGTTTCATTTGTTCCCAACTCCTTAAATTTTTCATCACTGCACAAATATTCATTAGGTGCTGCCAGTAATTCGAAACATTGTCTCATCCCCTTACTTTCCTCCTCAATTGTTGCAGATTTCACAAGGCAAGCTTCTAGTGGTAGCAATGGAGTTCTCTCCTCAAAATTTTCCAAGATTAACCCGTCAAGAGTGTTAATTTGAAAACAAGAATGTACATCACTTGAAAATTTTATTTCTTCAAAAACATCAAAAGTTACTTGTTCATCTTGCACCCGTAGAATGAGCTTTCCTTGCTGAACATCAATCAATGTTCTTCTAGTTGCAAGGAACGGTCTCCCCAATATCAATGGTATCTCTCTATCTTCCTCCATGTCAAGCACCACGAAATCTACAGGGAAAATAAATTTGTCGACTTTAATTAAAACATCCTCAATTACCCCTAGAGGATATTTCACCGATCGATCCACTAATTGTAAAGAGATTGAAGTGGGCTTCACTTCTCCCAGGCCTAGTTTCCTGAAAACAGAAAGTGGCATCAAATTAATGCTTGCTCCTAAATCACATAGGACTTTATCAAAATTGCAACTCCCTATAGTACAAGGTATAGTAAAACTCCCTAGGTCTTTCAATTTCTGTGGCAGTTTTCTTTGAAGAACTGCACTACACTCCTCATTTAGCATGACAGTTTCATAATCTCCCAGCTTCCTCTTCTTTGATAGAATTTCCTTCATGAATTTTGCATACTTTGGCATTTGTTCCAACATCTCTGCAAAAGGAATGTTAATATGCAATTTCTTAAAAATATCCAAAAATTTATCAAATTGATTATCAAGCTTTTTCTTATTCAATCTTTGAGGATATGGGATAGGGGGCTCATATTTCGCATATGGGGAATGTTGAATATCTTGGGATCTTGATGGATTTTCTTTAGATTCTTCCATCTTTTTCTCCGATTTCCTCTGCCTTTCAAGTTCTTTACCATTTCTCAATGTGATAGCCTTTGCATGTTCTGTGGGATTTATTGTGTCACTAGGTAGTGAACCTTGAGACCTTTCTGCAATCTGCTTTGAAAGCTGCCCCAGTTGGTTTTGGATGTCCCTGTTGATTGCCTCTTGATTTTTGAAATTTGCTCTCATCTCATCAATGAACTTTCCCAAAATTTCTTCCAAATTTGTTTGTTTCTTCTCTTGGGGTTGGTAGGACGATGATGATGATTTGAATCCCCCTTGGTTATTTCCCCATGAAAAATTTCGATGATTCCTCCAACCTGGATTGTAGGTGTTCGAATATGGGTTATGTTGAGGCTTTTGGAAATTTGAAACATAATTTGCTTGCTCAGCAGTTGGTGAAGCAAATGGATTTCCAACTTGGCACTCGATACTAGCATGATTTCCACCACATAAATCACATTGTGCAGTTGGTTTGGATTCTAACTTGGATGACAAAGAATCCATTTTTCTTGAAAGAGCAGTAACTTGAGCCGACAAAGCATTCACTGAATCAATTTCATGCACTATTGCTGGTCTTTTTGCAATTACCCGCTCTGAATGCCACTGATTGTTGTTTTCTGCCATAACCTCTAACAACTCATAAGCATCCTCTGGTGTTTTTCCCATTAAAGATCCTCCACCAAAGATCAATCATTGCCCGATAGTTTGAAACCAACCCATTATAAAATGTAGAGACTTGTAGCCAAATTGGGATACCATGATGTGGGCATTTCCTCAACATTTCTTTGAATCTTTCCCAAGCTTCATACAATGATTCTTGGTCATATTGTGTAAAAGATGTGATTTCATTCCTCAATTTTGCCGTCTTAGCAGGAGGAAAGAACTTGGACAAGAATTTCTGAACCAATTCATTCCATGTCGTAATTGATCCCGGTGGTAATGAGTTTAGCCACTCCTTGGCTTTATCCCGAAGTGAAAAAGGAAAAACCCTCAATCTTACAGCATCTTCGGACACACCATTTATCTTATAAATATCACACACCTCCAGAAAGTAAGCAATATGTGCATTTGGATCATCCTTTGACATTCCCCCAAACTGATTTGATTGAACCATTTGGATAAAGGATGGTTTTATCTCAAAGTTATTGGCTTGAATAGTTGGCCTCCTTATACCCGAAATAGTTCCAGCAACATTAGGCACAACATAATCCCTCAAAGCTCTACGATTTCCACCTCCCTCAACAAATGGTGGATCCATGGCTATTTGTCTATTAGGAGCTGAAGTTGAACGTCTTCTCTCTCGGTTTAGACGCCTATATGTTCTATCAATCTCCGGATCAAATGGAAGAAGGTTAAGGCTTCTTGTACGTCTCATACAAAAATCCTACAACCAGAAAATCAACTAACACAAAACAACACAAAGTTACTTTTTTTTTGATAAATAAAATAAAACAGCAAAATAAACAAAATTAAAAATGAAAGAAAGATAAAGCAAATTAACTTCAAATTAAAACTAAGATTAGGTAGTATCGATATTAATAAAATCAAACCATTCCCCAGCAACGGCGCCAAAAACTTGATGCTTATTTTCGCAAGTGTACGAATCGTTCAAGTAATAAAGTGTACAAAAGTACGGATATCGAACCCACAAGGAATGGCGTTACTAAGTACCGAAATTGACTAACCCTAATTTTATTTGAAAACTGAATTGTTGAAATTGTTTAAAAAGAAAATTAACATAAAACTAAACGCAAATAAAAAAATTAAATGTTGTTCACTAATGATTAAAAATGCTAAGGAATTTGATTTCGCTAAATCAATTCAATCCGATTTCAAGTCATGTTATATGAGAATCAAAGCTAAAAGTGATGGTTGAAAAACCCAAACTTATCTAATACTCTTTCTCAAGTTATATTAGAATTACTTATCTATGAAAACCAAATATATTTCTATGAAGATTTAATCACAAATAAGCACATTACGATTTATGGAATTTCTGGAATAACCACATACATCATGCATTAGGTGTCAAACTCGCATTCAACATACGGTATTTATCACAAGAAGCATTCATTACACATCTCCTCTCGGTCTCAATATATTGCAACAAATCATCTAAATCTTGATCAGAAATTTAAAAGCATTAAGCATGGAAATAAATACTCGACTTGAAAACAATGAATTCATATAACAATAACAAAAGAAATCAGATTTCCTTTATTTAACTACATCATAGCCTTAGCAAAAACGAATTAGTTCATAACGGAAATAAGAACAACCATTATTTCAATTGAATCCATTAATAATAAAACTGAATAAATTGCAGAATATAAAAACTAAGGAAAAGAGATGAAAAACTCTAGAAGATGAAGATTTTGTAGCATCAATGGTGAAGATCCTTCAAGTTCCTCCAAAATTTCTTTCTCTCCTCCAAAAATGTCTTTGAATTCCCCTCTCTATCGTCCCCCTCTTTCTCCATCATAATTTATATATAGATCTAGGGTTTAGGGGGCAATTTTGGAACAAAACAACATAAAAATGTGTTTTCGAACGAAACTCGTCGGCGGCGAAGTTATTCTCGCCGCGGCGAGATTTCTGGAAAACTTACGATTTCGTTTCCGCTAAATCTCGCCGGCGGTGAGATTATTGTGGCTGGCGGTGAGATTGATTTGGCCGGCGGCGAGATGGACTTGGCCGGCAGCGAGATTTATTTGGCCGGCGGCGAGATTGCTTTGCCAAAATCCGTGCTCCCTGCATGATTTTCAACATTTTCTCCGTAAGGTTTTCGCCGGCAGCGAGAATATTCTCGCCGGCGGCGAAATTCCAAATTTTGAAATTTTGTTTTCTTTTTATTTGCACTCAATCCCGGTCATTGAAATTTGTCCCAAACTTCTCCGAAATTATGATTTTACCTGAAATTGTACTTTAAACACGAAATACCCGTGAAATGACATTTGTGGATTAAATAATCAAATAAAACGCAATTTTCACACAAATATAAACCTTTAAATCATAACAAAAATGCAATAATTTGACTCTTATCAACATGTAAGGCTTACATGCAGTGTTCCTTTAATTTTCTAAGAAGTAAATAAGTGCTTCAGGTGTGATTCTTCTTGTATTAATCAATTTATATTTTTGAAGCTAAAAATACCTTAAATACAACAGAAAATACATGTGACTTTGAACATATAGATTTACTTAAATAATGATAAAATCATGCATATTTAAATCTATTTATTAATTTCAATGTAATAAAATCATGAAATATTAGTGTTTTTCAAGCACTCATCACAACTCCTAACCAGCTTCTTACTTACCTCTAGCAAGGGAATCGATAAAAAACTATAAATAAAAATAAATTAAATTAAATTAAACTAACATAAATCATTTTCGTAGATTAAAAATTTGCATTTAGTGTATACAACAAGCCTTTAAATCCTTAGGTTACCCTAGTGGACAAATATAAATCTCGTGAGTACTTTCAATAATGATACCCACAAACATCCTAAATACAAATATTAAAACTAAAAAGAAATAATATAAATAAAAACAAATAGCAAATGAAGCAAAACTAAAAATAACAAAGTAAAAACAAAACTTCTTATGCTTTAGTTTCTTTTCGGTTTATGCTAAAATCTTAAGCATTAATTAAATTAATATAGTAAAAGTTGACAATTTATTGTTCAAATCAATTACAAATCACAAATTCATATTCTGTTACAAAAATAATCAACTTTGACTCACCCAATCTTAGTGTTAGGAATCTAAAATTGCTTTAACTCTAATTCTCACAAGTAATACTCTCAATATCACACTAATTATATGGATTCAAGCACTCAATAAAGATGTATACGAATAGAAATTATGTAAAGAAACAAACTAATAGGTTCACATATGATTAAAGAAGAAAGGCTCAAAAAGTACATAACATTGATTTCATTATTTATGAAGAAATCACATTTCCATTCTCATGCATCAATTAAAATCATGAAACAAAAATGTCAACTATATGCCTTAGAATGAATGAAAATGCAATAACTTCAAGGAGATTTATTTCCTATTTTTCTTATATAATAACATCTCACTATTTGAAGAATTTTAGAGTCATAGTATTTAGTTATACTATTTATTTTTCTCTTTATTTTTTATATGTATTTTTTTCTTTTTTTAAAGAGTTGACCCATGTACATTGGTGTACTTGGTAAGTGGCTAATTTTGGTTTTTTTCTGTTGGCTTTAGGAAACCTCAATGTATCAAATGTAAATTAAAGATAAAGATAAAGAAAAGAAAAGTTTCCCATTTTCTTCATCTCAATATGATCTAGTAATTATATGGTAAGTCATGTACATCCATCATCTCAAACAATTTTATCGCACAAATAGAATGATGTGTACTTCTTATAAATCACATCTTAACAAATAGTTATAAATTTAATAGCTCTGAATAAAATAAATAAGGGTTTACATTAATAGGAAATAAAATAAAATAAAACAAAAAATTACAATAAATGTAAAATAACACAATAAAATAACATAAAAAAACAACTAAACTAAAAGTTTATAAAAACAAAGATACACTAAAAATGAAATACATGAAAATAAAAACAAAAAAATAATAGTAATTCAGAGCTAAGCTGGAGCCCAATCCTACTCAATCCTCCATGTTGTCTAGTCCTTGGTCATCACCATATGGATGCTCGGATGGTGTAAAAACAAAATTATATCCTTGATTATCAGGTTTACTTAAATGACCCATATCAACTCCAAGATGAGAGAGTGTTGACCATTGTATATTTTGGATATTATGGTTGTATTCATCATGAATTCAATGTCGCCCACTTGCGTACTCAACATATTAGATAGTGTAGTCTTGGACATATTTGACTAATTCACTACTTTTTTTAAATGATGAATTTCATCTTTTATGGACATTTTTTAAGAATAAGCTACCCTTTTGTCCCCTTTGGATGCCTTTCATAACCGAGGTGAGTTCACTCATGTATACTGGAGTCAATAATTCACCCAATTGTAATAACACCTCACCGTTTGGATAGTTCAACCCTCCGTTATCACACAAAGTAGTAATAAGTTGGGGAAAGAAATAACTCAAATGGAAACTATTTATAGATAATCTTATCTGTTGGTGAATTATGGCTCCAACATCCATAGTCATTATGGATGCTATAGCAAAGAGTAATATAGCCCATTTTTTTTCACAGAGCTATAATGTACAGTGGGCATGAGTCTAAAGGAGACGAAATATTGCCAAATGTGAGAAACCTTACTTAAATGTTTGACTTTAGAACCCTAAGGTTTCCCATTGGTATATTCCCATTCAACCCCCTCTATCGCTAGGCTTTTTATTACCTTAGCATAGTCCACATTATCAAATACATTTCACACTCACCTTGACCCATATCCATCAAACCATAATAATATTTTATATCTGATGGGACAAATGGTACTAGGAGACCCTATATCTTTACCCTATTATTGACATCATGGGGAACTTGATGACTCTATGAAAATAAAGTCACCAGTTCCTTTTTTTTACCTAATATTTTCTTGGTTTATTCAATAATTAGTATTTTTTGGGTTAAAAATATTACAATATGAACTTTCTAGTGAAAAGGGGTGAAAATATAATTTTTAAAATTTTGGAGGACTTTCCTAAACTTTTTATAGATTTTTTATGAATTTTTAACGCAGGACCAACTAGAAGCTATCACATTAATGCCACGTAAGCAAGGGAGTTAACAGAGTAAGCCATGTGGATGCCAAATATTAGAGAAGGTGAATCACGCAAATCCACATATAGAGCGATGTAGCACTTAGGTATGGAATGATGTATCGTCATGCTACTCATCCACTCCTTCCAACTATGATCCACACCATCTGCAACCTCGAATCACAAATCATCTTGTGTTATTGACTCAACAAGCATTGACTGATACCAGTCTCTCGTTCCATATACCGTGCTATAATTTGGTAGTAAATGCTACATGCCACATGTCACTCTTCTATTCGCCAACGCTATTAAATTTTCTTGTTTTAGTCTTATCCCTTGATGTGTGATAGTCCAGATTACAACTGCACTATATTTAATCCCATAAACCCTAATGAACCGTAATTAACATAATTTTCATCAATTTTTGAAGCAAAGAGGAGAGAAAAATATAGAAAAATTCAAAAAGAGATGCAATTTTGGTAAAGATTCAAGAGGAGATTGGTACTTCAATTCAAGAGATTGATTGTATTTCTTCTTCTATTCCTTTCTTTATTAATTTTTATGTCTTTATTTATGAAAAATTTAAGCTTGATGAACAAAATTATTTCTAGTTAATTAATTAATCTAGGGGTCTTATGATCCCAATTTTTACCATGTGATGATCTAATATTTTACCCCAAATATGATTTCAATTTAATTATATTATTTAATCTTATTTTTATGTTATTAATTGTTTGACCGACAATTGATCTATAGAGGCAATTCAATAGATTTGAGAGAATTATTTATTTATTTGTCTTGATTAAATAACATGTATAGTTTCTAAGTCGAGATGTATGATTCTTATGTATGTCATCCATAATTGATGAACTTAATGAGTAATATGTAATTTAATTAGCATGAGAGTGTGATTAGGTTAATTTCTATATGGTATGTAGTTTACTTAAGAGAGGAATACATGTTATATTAGATTGAATCGATCATGTAATTGATTGATAATTATATTAGGGTGATTTTAATATTTCACATGTTTAAAAAATTAAGAGATTAATTATTCCTAGATATTTTCTCATATATCTTCTTAGTTTCCAAATCTAATTTAATTAATAATTGTTATTTATTTTTATTTCTTTTAATTTTGCTTCATAAAAACAAAAAAAAAACAAAAAAAAATTGATTTTTTTTTATTTTTTTGTTTTAAAAATTAATTTCTATTAACATAATCTCCTTAGGAATAATCTTTTCTTGAATCCATATTATGCAAGGAGACATTTTTTTTTCTAATTCGAATTGAAGGGTGATATAAAATCGGTCCATTTCCAGGATCATATCCATAGTTGGCGCATTCATCATAGTTAGAAGAAAAAGCTCTGTATCAAGGTCACGGTTGATATCGTCACTATCATCAATATCGTTACTATCATCAATATCATCACTATCATCAATAAGAAAACAAAGGAACATAGGAGTTTGTCGCTAGGTATTTCACCAAATAGGATCATCTAGTTCCTATACAACCTATCACTAAAATACCTCTAGAGAGGGATAGGGCTAAGCAGAGTGAAAAGGGTTTTCCATGAGATGGGAAATGAAAACTATTAGCTCCGTAGGGGGTTTGTGAATAAGTGATTATCTGAAAATGCAAAATGAATATCCGCCTTTCTACTAAATAGGATGTATTGAACTCATAATTTATTAGATGCTTTTTATGAATGTCAACTAAGTATCGTAAGGAAATTGCTCCTGGTTGTTCAATCATTTGATAACCAGTCATTTTTTGATAAATGATCACTGTGAGTTAAACTCAATAGAATTTGATCAATGCCTTTTTCTATCGTTAAGGTGAAGAACTGAACCAAGAATTCTCTTTCTTTATCATTAATTGAATCACTGTTCGAGACCTAGGATTCTCTTTTATCATCAATCCAATCACCGTTCATGTTTTTTGTTTTTCTTATCAATGAATAGATCTCTTTACTTATATGACTTAGATGTCTCATATTTCTCAAAAAAGAGATTCGATTGATGGGATTGGGTATGATACTTATGAAATTAACGATATCAATGAGATTGATATTCAAATCTTTCTTCTTAGAATGTATTGATTTGACCCCATAAGTGGGATCACCACCCTACAACATGTTACCACCATAAGCAAAACCCCGTATTTCTTCTAAAGAATCTCCTAATTGTTCTAGAGCAACTAGAAAGATATTATTTAACCAAAAAGAATTCAGTTTAGACGTAGGATACCTATCTAGAAGTTTTTGAAACTCAATCATGTATGATGGAATCATCAAAGATTTGACCCTTTCAAACTCTATTTGTAACTCACTATAGGCTCGAGAAACAAAGAGAAGATGTGTACGAATGAGATATCCAGCAAGAAGAAGAAATAAAATGATTGAATAGAGGAACTCCCAAAAATTTGGTTATCTCACATGTGTCGATATCCATGGTGACTCAATATTTTGATGAATCATTTCTTCGGACATAAGAAGATTATGGAAACACTTACTCGAAATCTCACTTATCAGATTCCATTGTGTCTTCCACAATTTTTTCTGAAGAATTCTCCATGATATATTTGATTCATGCATAATATCATGAAAAATAGATACCCATTTTAGCTGCTACTTAGTATAGACAATAGATCTGAAAAAGTATCTAAAAATAGCCAATTTAGATATTTGTATCCTATCAAATTAAAGAACCATGGCATATATGTTTGGAAGATATTCCATTTTGAGAGATTTGAAAAAGCACTATCTCGTTGAAAGGTTCTATACATCTGCCATTTCTCAAGGCATTTCTTTAGACAAAGATCCCATTTTTTCCTCTTTTTGGATGGTAAATATTTCTCAAAACATAGAGTGTGAATCAAACCTATGTTTGAAATGAAATTGAGATACTTATGCAAGTTCTTCCCTTCTGAATCAAACAGATTCATATCTGAAAGAGGTTGACAATAAGTTCTTTCAAAATTGACTATTTTTCCCTCTGTTAGAAGTGTTACAGAAATGTTTATGATCGAGTAAATAGCTCTACGAACGAATGGACCAGATCGAATTGGAAAATCCAAAGATTTGTATAAGTTATACCTTTCGTCACCATTTTGTGAAAAATAGTTATGTATAAATATGTTAGACATCTGTAACTCGATTGGTGAAATAGTATCACTCCCCCCAAAAACATATCTTTTTTTATCGCCATGCAAAGAAAATATTTTGTTGTGAATGAACAAAATATTGAGGAATTTTCCATACGTAAAATCATAATTCTTAATACAGGCCTTTTTTCTTCTATGTCTAATGAAATATCTTCTAAATAAGTTTGTTGCTTTGTATCTAACTCACACTTTTTCACTTTTTATATTATTGCATAAAAGTTGGGTTTGATACTATCAAAAAAAATTATTTTTGACATGTATTGTTTTACCATCTAGTATTATTAAACTTATTTTAGCTAAATATTGAGTAAAGGGTTGGTAAAGATTTAGGGAGTTATTTCCTATTAATAAATCAACTCCTGTTTCTTGTTGATATATGGTAGGAATATAAAATTTCTCTCTTCGTATCATTATATATGATCTTTTAAGACTTTATTAAGATTTATTATACTATTGTTAGTAATTTTACAATTAAATATTTTGGTGCTTGTTTCTAGAGTTTTTTTAGGAATACATATTTATTAACTACACATGTACTAGCTCTTGTATCCATATATGCATGTAAATGGTAACTTTTGTAACATTTAAATTTCAATCCTACCTTAATAGAAGTTGTTTGGATTTGTAATACTCTACAAATCATTCATCTTTTGATGAAGAATATTCATATTCTAGGTCAGTTATTTCTTCCTCAATTTCTTCTAATAGATAAATACTACAAGTATCATCTATATTTGATTCCTCTATTGGCTCTAATTTCATCTTAAAAGCTTCTTCTAAGATTTTTTATTTCTATGAAAATTCCTTTTTAAATTATTTTTTATGTTGAAGCATATTAGGGCATTCATTAGCGTAATGTTATTTCTCATTATAGATCTAACATCTGTATTTATTTTTTTCTTGATGGGCAATAATTATTTTTTGGTAGTTTATATTTTTTTCTCCTATATATCTTTTTCTATAAACTTCTGTTTTGCTTATATTTTTGAAGGTCATACTTTCTAAATTTACATCTTTTGAATATTTTCTATTTTTTCTATTTTTACTTGTAAGATTTTATTTACATTTATATTTTTTTAGCATCCTAAAATCTCTTGCATTATAATAAAATTTATCATTTTCTCTTATTTGTTTATATTCTTGTTTTTCTAGACATTTAATAATTATCTAATATTTAAGAGTTCTTATTCTTCCTCATAAGGTATCTAGTATAGTTTATCTATTTCTTTTATTCCATCATTCTGTTATAATTTTATATAATATTTTAGGTAATTTCTAAAAACATATTTCTTTATAAGTTTTTTGCATAGAGAGTGGTAACTTATAATAATACATTTCATATTCATAAATAAAGGAATCTATATAACACATCACATATTTTCGTATTTGTTAAATTCCATTTAGCTTCCTTAATTTCATTTCATTTTGTGAGCTATTAAGACTCTATAGTTTAAAGTGTTTGATTGTATGATTTGAGAAGTTTGTATGATTACACTCGTACCACTAGATCATTGATCTAAAACTTTTTTTCTATCTCTTATGCAATCTAAATCTAAATAATTAGATCTATAATTTTCATAAAGTTAAATTCTGGTAGAATATCACCTCTAGTTTTCCAATGTAATCATTCTTCCATTTTAGGGGTTATTTTTTTCTATAAGAAAGATCGAATTCTTCTAGTCTTTTCCTATTTTTTTCTTCCTTATGTTGATCAAATGTTTATTCTTAACGAGGGGTTGGTAATGAAATAGATCTCATGTGGTTTTTTGGGTTCTATTTTCTAATTTAGAATCAGTTTCATTGACTATTATCATATCATCTTACTATTTGTTTGTACAAATTTTTTCTTCATAATGTTTTCCTAGTTCTTCATCTGTTAGGACTAACGAATTAACTAATTTTTCTATGTCCCTATTTTTAGGATTTATAAATTATTCTTCTAAGTATTTTCTATATTCCATTAAACTAGAATTATAACCTCTTCTTTATGTTTGAGTTTTTTCTTATTCTTTCTCTTCTCATTCTTAAGTAACAGTGCACTTATTCTTTTAGGTGATTATTTTTGTAATCATAAAAATAGATTAAACTTGTAACCTATGATTTCAATGTCTCTAAGTATGTTATATTTATATCTCTTCTTAATTTTGTAAATTTTTTATGTATGTCTTGTAATTTCTTATTATAACTATATTTTTTACTTCTTTTAGAAGTTCTTTTTGTATTTCATTTATGTCTCGTAAGGACTTGATGTTTAATTCTTGTACTATATACAGTTCTTCTGATAAAAGAAATAAAGCTTTCATTATTGTTATTTAGATTTTTTGTATGTCTATTAGGCTTCCATCTTGTATAGTTTTTTTTAACATTATTGGGATAACAATAATATCATTTTTTTTATTATTACATCATGGAGTAGTGTTTTTATTATTTTAACTTCTTACTTTTATATTTGTAATCTCTCTTTTTTTGTTAGAGGTTTCTCATTCAGGATCTATAAATATAAACCTTGATAAATTACTTTTTCTTCCTAGTATTAAAGGTTTTTCTTTAACATTTAAGCTCTATTCTTATGGTATTTTAAAGTTATTTAATAATCTGGTTTTATTATTTGCACAATTTCTTGAAATTTTTTATCTATTTCTATAAATTATTTTATCCATATATTGAACTATTATAAATGTTTGTTAATGAATATCTTATTATGTAGTATACTGAAAATCGATGATTTTCTTCTTTCATTAAATCTTATCTTTCAAATTCATAAGTTAAACTTAATATTTTATTTAAGTTCTTATCATTAATATTAATGACAAACTTAGGATATATTGTGAATTTTAATTTCTAATATCATAGATTTTCATGTATCATTCTTAACAAAGCATATTTTTTATTTTTTATTCTATTATCTAGCATTACTAGTTTTATTGATTTAATAATTCCTTCTCTAAAAAGTATTTTCATTATTAATATTTAGATTCCTCTTAAATTGATGTATACAATTTTTCCTTTATCATTCTGAGTGAGTTTTGATAGTTTATTAATGATGATTTCATTATTAATTAATAGTATATTGTATATTTCTTTTGGGTTTGTAATATTAATATTAATTTCTTAATTACTTATTCCATAATAAATAATATGTTTTCTTGAAAATATTTTCTTATTCTTGAAAATGATGAATTTTTAAATCAATCTCATTCTTTAAAATTTAATCTTACTTTTTGTATTTCTTTAAAAAAATTTACTAATTATCATTTCTTGTGAAAAATATCCAAAAATGTTTTGTATTTCTATTTATATTATTTCTTGATTTTCTATTATTTGTGTCATTTTAAGGATAATGTATAAAAAAAAAATTAATTGTAAGATTTACAAATTCTTACCTTTTATTTTGTAGGATTTATAAATTGTTGCTTTTTATTTTATAAAAATTTTAAAAGATAATGTATTTAATTTTAGATGGTGGATGTAAGTAGTAATTTTTTATTTATTTTAATGAAAGAGAAGGGAATTGTTTCAGGTAATTTTCTTGGAAAAAAACAGTCAAACTTTTTATGTCAACCAAGTTGATACAATGGAAAGTTAAAACATTCCACCCAAGTTAAATATCGGGTTTACTTAGATATTATAGCTATTTGAAAATATATAAACTAGTAAAAAAAATTATTAAATAATATATTATTTAATAAAAATATTTATTATTAATATTTTTAAAAAATATGAAATAAAATATACATAAAAATTGATAATTATAAAATAATAAGTTTATTTTTTTAAAAAAAATATTTATTAATATTCTATGTTAATTAAACTTGATAAAATTTATCTTTTTATTATTATTTTAAAATAAATTATACTTATTTAAAAATAATAAAATTTATAATAATTATAAGTTAATTAAAAAAGATGAAGAACTTAAAGAATAATTTTACGCTAGATTTTATTAAAATTTTAATAACCGTTATATTTATGATATGTAAATAATGATTGATTATTGTATAAAGTATTTTTTCTGATTAAAATTATGATAATATCCAGATTAATTCCTCAAACCAGCTCTTTCTTAGTAAGCCCAGTTTTACCTGTTTTGGGCTTTGGCACAAACAAGAGGGCTCAACAAATGTTGAAATTTGACAAAACCAAATGCTAGTTGCTGAAAGGGGTCACAGATCACTATATATGTTGTCATCACCCAATCTCAACAGTTCATACTGAAACAATCCATATGTATGATCTGGTAATTAACACGAACATATCACAAACGTATCCGGAAAGTCTTGTAGACATATCTTAAACGCAATGTGTTGCCTTTTATTATTATTATTATTATTATTATTATTGTGTCTTTTTTTTCTTTTCTTCTTTATTTATTTATTTTGGCTCAATATATATCATATAATTTTCTTTGCTGGGAGGATTTCTTTATGGTACAAATTTTCTTTATGGTACAAATTACTACAAGTCTACAAATGCCTTAAATTTTTTGTTTTTGTTACATATTCATTTTTTACTTATTTGATATATACCATTTTAGATTCACGCATTATTTACTTTCATATATATTAATACATAAAATAAAATTTTTAAAATTATAACAATTTAATAATATTGAACGGGATTAACTTAGATATTTTTTTTAAAAACAAATTTATACGTTGGATATAAAAAATTTTATTTTTATAATTACTAATTTTAAATAGTATTATAAACATTATTGTTTATATTCATTTCATTAAGAAAATCTCTTTCTTCCTTACCTTTGAATAATTTTCACATATCCATAAATATTGAAGTAAAGAAATTAACAACAAATTTAATAAAAAAAATTAACTTTTTTTACCTTAGTCAAAATTTTTGAGTAAAATGAAAAGTCAAAAATATCCTAAATGTAAAAACAAAAACAAAAACAAAAAAATGAAGAAGTAAAAAATCAATAAAAAAAATAATATAATAAATTTTTGTGGTTTACCAAATTGATTAGTCCACGCCTAAAATCATAAATAAATTCATTAATATAAGTTGAATACAACGTATTTTTTTCAATACCAAATATAATCTATGTTTTCAAATAATATTAAAATCTTAAAATAACATTGAAACACAAAAGTTTATTACACTCAAAAACTCACTAAGTAAAGAATCAAAAAATATCCATAATATATATATTATTAGTAATAAAAATATATTACCAATAATATATAGGAGGTTGTTATATATAAGAGGTAAATGAAATTGAATACTCATGAATATCAACTATAATATGTAATTAAATAATTTATAACACTCCCTTGGCTCTAATACCATAATTTCAAATGTTTATTTATTAATTATGTGATCTTATTCTTTAATATTATTTCTATGATCAATACCCCATATCCTTGGTACACTTATAGTATTAAAGTCAATGAAATCTTCTAAGTTGTTTAATTATATGTTATAGTTGATATTCATGAGTATTGTTGGATGATAGTATATATGATTTTAAGATTTGCTTATAAACTAGTATGTAAGGTCGTGGTAGAAATACATGGATTCGAACTAAGGGTGATAAGTCCTTTTTAGGCAACGTACAATCATGAGGGCAATAAAACCTTATACCTACCGGCGGTAATAGTGGATGACATAATATAATATAAGTTGAAGAAAGTCATAAATAATATATGAAAAGATAGAACAAGAAAATTAATATTAACCATTCCATGTATAACAACTTAGCATGTCTTCATGACTTAGTCTCATAGTACAATAATCTTGATTATTGATCAGAGAAAGTACTATTAAAGTTTAAGATTCTTTATTAACATCCAAAGATATTATATTGATGATTAGTTTATCATAAGTTTACAAGTTTATTTTATTTTACTTTTAATTTATTTTAATTATGTCTAATTTTGATTCTCTTGTATTATCAAAATTATCATCTTCTTCAAGTTCGAAGAACAAAATTATTACCAGTAGTGATGAACTCACTATTGAATTTTTTTCAAAATCAATTGATCATTGGAAGATCTCAAAGATCAATAGAGATCAAATTTACAAAACAAAGATGATGAATCTTTTTAAAACTGATTACATCATTAAAATCGAAGAAATAAACATCCAATTTTTTCACCTTTTGAAACCATTGCATTGTTTTCAAAAGAATCATTACAAAAACATAATGATAAAAAATTCAATTATGTTCATATAGGATTAGTCCAAGTTGGATTAATACCCTTGACCAGATATGGTCTAAACACATCAGTTCTAGCGGTTCTAAGAGACACTAGACTTATCAATTTCAAGGATTCTCTATTAGGAACAGTTGAGACTAGCCTATGCTTAGGTCCTATAGCCTTTAATTATTTCCCAAACTTTACAGTCTCCTTAGGTGATCAAAACATATTAAAGTCACTTACATCACATATCTAAACCCATAACCCTAGGGTATTATCAGGATCCATTCCAATAGCTTTAATCTATAGTGTACATTATAAAGCTATGATGTCTGCATGGGATACTCGACACAATCCTCATTCCAAAAAAGGAGAAACAATTCTCCTATAGATGGATCTTACAAGATCCAACATAACTATTCCAAAACCTATTGCCTGGAGTCAAGTATCATTACTCGATAGATGGCTTCTCGAAGGTATGACTCAACCTGAGTCTAAACCTCATCAACCCCAAGAACCTGTTCAAAACATGAAAGTTAGGGAAATTATAGAATATAAGGATGGTAGTATCGAACTCAATTTTGATAGGACCAATAATTAGAGATACTCTTATGTCACCTCAATAGATACCTCAAATTCAATACCTTTATATACACCACTCGAAACCAAACCTAGGTTCTCTACCTTAGACATCCCTAGGGAAAAATTCAAAGCTGTAGATCTAGTACACTTGTACCCAGACCACTCTACACTGTTGACAAAACTTCTAATATTAGCAATTCACCTTAATTGTCTCTCATTATTCCTTCAACACCTACGCATTCACAGGCTCCAAGTGTAGCCAATGAATTGAATATATTAGCTACGGAATATAAAATCTTAGACATAGAAACCCTACGTCTAAACATAAATATTCCTCAAAACAAACATATCAAAAAATGGTTTCTTAAAACATACTTTGAAAGTGCTAGGGCAAGTAGTTTTAGAAAACACACTAGATATGTCCAAGAAAACCAACAAAAAATATTATTTTTTGAATGGCTAGAAATTTATTGGGGAACCAAAGGAAAATAATTCCCTTTCGAAACCTATGCCAACCCAAAACCTATTGAACTAGTTAAATCAATTGACATGGTCAACACTAAAAGAAAACACCTATTTGGAAAACTCCAGATGGTATTATTAAAGCTAAACATCCTCCATTAAGGCCAATTAGCTTCCCATATTAAGATATTATGGTAAAAGCCTTTCCTCTTAAGAACTCTCAAGAGAACCAGACAATTAACCTCAAAAACATAGTTACCCAAAACAACTTTACTAATATCAGCCTAAGTACCTTAGGTAAATAACTCACTATGATAGAAAAAAGTCAAAATTCTGACCTTCCCTCTACCTCCTACAAAACGGTAAAAAGTAAAGTTCAAAGCCACATCTTTAAAATTTTCCTGGGCTATTTTGGAGACCTAGAGATAGATATCCGTAGAAAGTAAAGTTAAATACCCCAGATCCTACAAAGCTAAAGTATTCATACCATAATAATATGTTTTCTTATGGTATTGAAAGGTATACAAAGATAAACTATAATACACGTTCTTATAGTTGTCATAGAAATGTTTTTGTAATATTTTGAAAATGTCTTATGAGTTTTCTTATAAGGCTTTGATACCATAAGTGCACCAAGGATCTGGGGTATTTATCATAGATATAATACTAAAGAATAAGATTACATGATTAATAAACAAGCATATTATATTAATAGATTAGGCGACTAGCCGGCCATAAGTTTACAAACAGAAATATAAACTAAAGAAAATAAATAAAACTTACTTAATATACAATATTATAGGTAATAAGGTTACAAATGAAAACAAATCTCAAGGAGGTTATGGATAATATAAGTGATATGTAAATGATGGGGTATAGAAGCGATATCTCTGAACTGAAATGAGTTTTCCTTTTATAACCAAAATAATACTGTGGCCAACTATTGGTACTGCTCAATGAATAGTAATTTGTCAACCACTTGATACTATTGGAGATGCTTTAATGTCCTATGAAAAAATTTTATTGTGACATTTTAAACAACTTTATACTATTTAATGAACAGTACTATGTCGACACCATTTATTGTTTTGTCATCTTCTTCCAAAACAAAAGTGACTTTTGTTGGGCTGAAGAATTTGATGTCAATTGAATGGGCCTTATAACGATCCGTTGTATGGGCTTGATAGCCCGTTAAATGGGTCGTATACATAAATTGGGCTTTTAACCCTTAATGATAAAATGGACACGTAGGCCCAATTATACCGAAGGGTTTGCATACTCGAAAATAAAATGGACTTGTAAGTTGTAAGTCCAATAATAATAGGTTTTTAGACCCAAATTCCTGATGGGTTGAATAAACTATTCCTTGCCTAGAAAGAATCAAACTTCTTCTTTAGTGGGTCGTGGAAATCCTTCTAATGATGATCAAGGTGAAACTATCTCATTTGGTGATTGAGTTTCAAATCTTCTTCTTTTTTAATACCAGAGGTTTGGGCAAGAGATTCACTTGATAGTTGTTTGATGATTTCGAAGAGTTCTTCTTGGGTTTTTGCTTGTGATATTAAGGAGCTGGTATGCGTCTTTTGTGCCATGAGAAGGGAAGAGGCTTAGAGCTCTTTAACCTTTGGCTCTCTATGACCATATTTGGTTATCCATTGTTTAACGACTGGTTTTAGGATGGTTTTAGGGATCATAAATTATGACCACCATTTAACCTAAAATGAACGTGTGATAGTCACTATCTTTGAGGTACCAAGTTTTAAGACCCATTGACATATCCAGGGAAGATAGAATTTTGTTGAAAATATACACATATGAGGGAATCTGGATTCCTATGGTGTATGTTGATAATGTTTTGAAAATGAGTCATAGCTTTCCCTTACATGGGAAATGATAATGGTTGGAACATTTCCAAATAATTTTCACCAATTTGAAAACCAAGAAGGAAATCTTGATGGGTTAATAGATTTGTTTACAAAGAAGAATAACCAAGAATGTTGATTATCCTTGTTTTGAATAAGGAATGTGTTGAACCATGCCTGGTAATAATCCCAATAATTATAGGTTTTACAATGTGGTAAGAAAAAGGTAATGTTGTCAAGAAAGGACACTAGTTTTGAAAGGTCATTTCCCCAATCTGCTGGAGATATGATTTTATGGAGTTTGGTAGTTGAATATTGCACATATGATGATTTAGGATAGAGGAGATGTTTAAATTCCACACTACTTGTAATTTCCAAAACACTTTGATAGTATTGTGGAGCTTCTGAATGAGCTAAAGGTTTGTAGAAGAATCATTTTCCAAATAATTTTTGAACTGCTAAATAAGGATTTTTGTCATTAAATCCTTATTTAATAATAGTTACAATCTGAGTTTGTGTTTTTAAAAAATACTCAAATGTTGGTTTTGAAATTGGTTTGGAAATGACTTCCCTTTTTCCCTATTGGGGAATGAAATCGGTAGAGGTTGTTACCCTCCTTTTTGGAATAGAAATTGATCCAGTTGATGGTTTTAAAATCATTTTTGATTTAGAAGACGTTGTCTCCCTTAATACCTGTTTTTTACCTTTGGAGGCTGGGGCTTCTTTCTCGGATGGTGATGATGTGGCACCTAAGCCTGAGATGTTGTTATATGTATCCTGCAAAAGTTCTGGGGTTTCTTTAAGGCTAAGCATCCAGTTTTGGATTCTTTGATATAGAACTTCATCTATGGGTGATAGTTCTAGTGATAATGGTTCTTCCAAGGTTTGCTGGGAGGATGATATGGTTTCTGTCGGTTTTTCCTAGGTCACTTAGGACCAGGTGATAATGGGTTTTGAGGAAGAAAGGGTTTTGATGGAAGGATTAGGAGAAGGTTCCTTCTTCTCCTGAAAACCTAAGTCTCCACTGCGTCCAAAACTAACCAACAATCAAAACTAGAGTCTTAGTATTCTTAACAATCAAGAACCTATTACCTCTGATGAGAATTCTATTCAAGAATTACTTCCTGAACCAACACCTCAACTAAAAAAAATAGCTTGGTAAGAACCTAGTCTAGTTAGGTACCCGCATGAGATAAGTAGCCAACCTAGTCAGGTTATCCAAGAAAAATATAACATGTCTTTTATCTATGTATGGAGCATAGATAGTATGACCGAACATGAAATATTAAATGTCTTACAGTAAATAAAAATGACGTCAAATGCATATAAGGTGTCAATGGGTCTTAAAACCTGTTATATCAGAGATAGTAACCATCTCCCATTCATTTCAAGTTAAATGGTGGTTGTCATTTACTAGCCCTAAAACCATCCTAAAACTAGCCGTTAAACAATGGCTAACCAAATATGGTCATAGAGAACCAAAGGTTAAAGAGCTCCAAGCCTCTTCCCTTCCCATGGCACAAAAGGCACATACCAGCTCCTTAATATCACAAGCAAAAACCCAAGAAGAACTCTGGGAAATCATCAAATAGCTATCAAGTGAATCTCCTGGCCAAACCTTTGGCGTCAAAAAAGAAGATTTAGATGAAAATCAATCACCATATGAGACATTTTCACCGTCATCATCATCAGAAGGATCTCCACGATCGACTGAAAAAGAAGTTCGATTCTTTCTGGGCAAGGAATATCTTATTCAACCCATTAGGAATTTGGGTCTAAAAACCTATTATTATTGGACCTGCGACTTACAAGTCCATTTTATTTTTGAGTCTGTGAACCCCTAGGTATAATTGGGCTGCATGTCCATTTCATTATTAAGGGTTAAAAGCCTAATTTATGTATACGACCCATTCAACGACCTATCAAACCTATACAACGGCTTATTACAAGACCCGTTCAACGACCATCAAATTCTTCAACCCAACAAAAGTTATTATTGTTTTGGTAATGGTTGGACTTTTATCTCCAGTTTTAAGGTTGTCAAGTAATTTGAACTTAAGGTCATATTCTTTATGTTTTTACCTAAGTTGGTGGAAGTCTAACTTAATGGTTTTGATTTCAGTCTTCAAGTCTAAGTGAGGTTGTAATAACCTATACTAGTAGATGAAAATCCATAAAGTTGTAATAACCTATACTAATAGATGAAAATCCATAAAGTTTATGGATATTGTTCAACTTTTGAAGTTTCTCAAATTATATATATATATGGGTGATTGTTAACGGTAAACAATCTTAAAATCATTTATTAATAGATCATAATATACATTTTAATACAATATATTTTCATTTTTATAAAAATATCAAAAATTATCAATAATCCATTGTTAATATGACTTTTATTCTTAAACTTTCAAAAAAACCATTTTTTTCTCTTTATTATAGCTCTTAGCCACTTTCCAAACAAAATATAATTAGCTTTTTTTTTAATTCAAACTTTTATGAAATTTAGCTCGCGAATTGTAGCGCAGCCATTTAAATTTATCTTAACGGCTGGAGGTTAAACTTTGTGAGTTATATCACCATACAAATTTTAGAGTTTTATGTTAATGTTTCATTATATTTATTAAAAGCAATTATCTAAAATAAATAGATGGTAAAATACAATAAAAGTTATAGTATTAAATTTAGGTCAGGGTACATTTAAGCCAATAAAATTAAGATTTTTGAAACTTTAAACCCTAGACTGATACACTTAAGTCCCAACTTTTTTAAATAATAGATATTTTAATCCCTAAACTATAAAATTTTAGTAAATTTAAGAGCTTAAGGTGTTCATTTTTTATAACATAACTTATTAAATTTTTAAAATATAGAAATTAAAATGTACAAGTTGAAATTTTTTGGAACTAAAATGTCTTAAAAACATAAATTTATAGACGAAATAAATTTTTTTTCTCGATGTTATATATAAACATTTTAATTAGTTAATTAATTAGAATTAGAAGTTAATTTTAAAAAATATTCTTAGAATCAAACATGTTAAAGATATATTCATATTAAAAATAAAACTAAAAGAAATATAATAAAGTAAAAAATAATAATAATACTAACGAATTTGTAGGTGAATGACATGTATCCTATAGAAAATCTAAGGTTCGAAAAGTAATAGGTGTGTGAGTAGTGTATTATTTCAAAAAATAATCTTTATCAACAATCTAAAATTAACAAGTCAATAAAAAATTAAGGAATTAAAGGGAAAAAAATATTAACATTTCTTAATTGAATGACTTCAAATAAATTAAAAATTATTATGAAAATTGAAAGGAAAATATCATGAAATTTTGTGATAAGAGAAATTAAAAATAAGTAAAGTTTTATTTACCAAAAATTAAATATTTGAACTATTTTTAGGTTATACTGTGAGTCAAAACTTATAAAATATTATAACATTATATATATTTATTAATAAAATATATATATTTAAGACTAAAAAATGATAAAATAGAGAGTTCGGATCCTAAATAACATGTAAAATATATACATAAAATTGAATTAATCTCAAAATAAAATGTCAATTGTACATAATATGTACATATAATATATACAAATGGTGTACATAAATTAATTATGTATTTTGTATGTACAAGTTAACATGTTATTTTAAGATCATGTAATTTAATTATGTATAAATTAACATGTTATTAAGGGATTTTAAATCTAAAAAAATATTATATATCACATGTTGTATGCCACTTAAATTTAGTTGAATCAATCCCTATTTATTGTTTTTTTCTTCCGTTATTATGAAATTGAATAGATATAATGAACATTCTATGAGTAAGAATAACATATTTTATTGGAGAGTTTTTCGAGATATATTTGTAATTTATTTTATATCTTTTTATGAATAATTTATTTTAAGTGATTTATTTTATTTGGTGTCAATTTTTTCTATTTTATTTTGAGTTGTATATATAATTAATAATTAACATAAATGTGTACAATAGTAGTTAAACAAGGGAATAAAATGGCAAGAAAAATGGCTTAAATTGTAAGTGTTTAAAATTTATATGTGATACATTCAACAATACACAGATAAAAAGGTGAATAAGTTATACTAATTTTTTTGTAAATATTTCAAACGAAGCTACAGTACTATGTTGATAAAGAAAGATCCCTCACTGACCACAAAAAATATCCAAGTGATGCGTAAATATATGGTTAGAAATTGGATCCTACCATATGAATTATAAACTAATGTTACTTAAAAAACTCCTATGAAGTTTACTACGGCCGTTCTTATAATGCTTTTTTTTTTCTAATGGTCAAAAGTATAATACTATAATATGGAAAAGAAATTTTATAATATTTTATTTTGTCTTAAAAAATGAAAAATATAAAAAAATAAAGTTAGATCACTGAAAATATTTTTTTATCAAATAATATTTTTATGTAATTTAAATCTGTAATTTGAAGCAAGAAGAAGAATGACCATTAATAATTAATGATATTAATTTTCATATTATTGAATTAATCTCATCTTATGTTAAATATATGATTTTATATTATTTTATTGATTTTAGAAATAAGTAATTAATTTTAAATTTTAAATTATGATAACATATATCATTAATTGTAATTATTATATAATGAAGATGATTTATTAAACTTATTAGTTATTATCATTAGTATCTACTATTTAGAACCGACCCAAATAACTTATAATATTTAAAATAGTAAATTATTATCAGAGAAAGATTTAGCTTTTCATGAAAATTATAATATTTTTGAAAGATTTGACTAATTGTTAGAAAACTTGAATAAAAATTTCAATTTTTAGTTTTAATTTTCTTTTTAATTTTTTGTTATTTTTTATTTTAATTTTTTTCATTTTTCTGAAAAATTAATTTCTTTCGTTTATCTGCTAAAGTTTTTTATTAGCTTCCATTTCTTTACTCAAGTTTTAACTTTTTGTTTCTCTCCATCAATTTCTCAACATCTGTTTTTATATAATTCTTCTATAAATAGAAAAGAAAACTAAAAAAACACAGAAGAAAAATGAGAACGAAAATAAGAAGAAAATAGAGAAGTGTTGAGATTTGTCATATTTTTAATTATGTTCTTGAAATTTATAAAATATCAAAAATATTCTTATATCTTAATGATGTTAAGTTTTTATCTATTACTATTTAGATTACTATTCTTAGGTTTTGATATCAATTTCTATGGATCAATATAATTTTTAATCGGGTGTTAATATTAACCAAATTGAAAGTCTTTGTCTATTTATTGAAGTTAATAATTTGTTTAAAAATTTTACTATTTTGCTATATAAGTCTAATTTTCTTCTATATTCATTACAATTGCATAGTATATTATGTTCTTCATTATGTTGGTTGCTTAATTCTAATCCTAAATCTATTAATTGTCTTTTAAAATTAAAAATTACTCTTTCATTTGTTAAGTCTAATAATTCTAACTTATGTACTAATGATTCAATGTTCATAGAGTATTATTTTGATAAATCATATGTGTTGAATGTATATTATTTTGTCATATTCTTAGTATGCAATAAGATTTTTCTTGTGTACATACACTGTATTTATAATCTTCAAAGAAGTAATATCCAAACATTAAGTTGTTGAATTCTTCTTCCTCTATTCTCACATATTTTAGACTTAAATAATCTTTTAATGTTCTTGAAATAGGATGATCTATGATGCTTGTAATAACTTTAATATAATATATATAAATATCTAATAAGGTATTAAATCTTTTAAAATTTTCAAGACAAGTTTGATAATCTTTATTTTTAAAATATTCATTTAAATGGTAAAGATAACCTTTATCAAATGTTTTTAATAGAATAAGATTTTTATCTTTGATTTTCATAGGGATTATTAGTTGTTTATTTCTAAAAATAATTTCCATTTTCCTATTTTAGCAATATTATGTCTTGTTGTAAGCAAATATTTAAACATTCAAGATTCTTAATTAGCTTAAATTTATAATTATTATACTTGAATTTGATGGGTCTACCACGATCTTCCTTTTTGTTCGTCTTCTTTTGTTACACCTATTACGCCTCAGCTTTGCTCACACCTCCACGCCTTCCTGGCAATGGTGAGCCTTCTACATCTGTACATAAATGGTGTCCAATAGTTGACTTACTAAAGAAGAGTAATTAAACTTCATTTTATTCATAATATAATAATTATTACAACTTAAAGCCAACTAAGAACCTTGAAAAAGGTGTTTAGCTACTCATAATTATTAGGTATAACATTATTGGTTTTGGGATTTCTAGATAGAGAGGTTTTTCTATATTAGAGTGCTTCATAGTAGAGAGCTCTGGATTTTTGTGTATTCGAGTGCGTGTCCTTTGAAATGATAATAAAGATTCCTTTTATAGAACAAGGAATATATGTTTACAAGACTAAAATTATTATTTTACCCTTGTTCTAATAATTCATCTGCTTTTCTACTTTAAAGGATAGCCATTACTTTTTTCCTTGACACATGCTACCGACTAAGATGTAGGGTCTACATATTTATTTCTTTTGTAGTCTTTTGTCGACAACTTCTTTTCTTATTTTTCTTTGTCATTTTTTGCTGACAGTTCCTTTTATGACATTGATGATGACGTATCTTCATCTTCTTGGTCTTTGATGTAGAGAATGGATCTGTGGTCTTTGGTGGCTTTTCTGGCATAGAAGCAAAATACCTTCCTTGTTTCTTGACCAATTTCTAGGTTGTTGCAATTAAAATTGGTTTCATATTTGGTGATTTTTTCACCATCTTCCTCTTACAGAGCCATGCTACTATAGGAAATGATGATGATTTTACTAGTTGAATAATTTACTTTAATCTCAGTGCAATTGTCAATCTTTCTAAGTTCATAATAAATTTGGCTTAGCATTTAACCTCTTAATACACAAAGTTCTTCTATGTTGAATTCATTTTTTAGAAGTGCCCTTGGTTTGGGAACGATCTCTGTTTGTGTTAGAAATCCCTATCTTGATGAAATGGTAGGGACTAATACTTCCTTCCTCATTCCAATCCATTAATGAACTGAAAAATCTAAGATAAACAGGTTTATCACCTGCTTTAATTTTTCTTCTGAAATTCTTGATTGCTCTTTAAAATTTTCTGGGAAATAATTTAACTCACTTAAATTAATTCCTGGATATATATTTTCTATTAGTCTTGCATGAAATTCTTTATACACAAATATTGGATCAGCTCCTTCCAATATATTGAATTTGCTTCCTGCAAGAAATTCCTTGTCTATAGTATAGAATTTCATATCTTCAATATGTTCTTGGGTAGATTTACTGGCCAAATTATAGAGACTCAACCATTGTAGTTTATTGAGGTTTTTGCATTGGTCCTTTTCATCTTCAATGATTGGAGTAGTTCTAGGAGATGTTTCCCTAAATAGTATTGAATGTTTTACTATTCTTGATGTCTCTGGTGGAGATGTTTCTCTAAATAGCACTGGAGGCCTTGCTATCTTTCCAAGATTTGTCAATCTGCTTGGAGCTGTTGGTTGTTGTTGTAATGTTGTAGAATAATTTCTTACTGTCTCCTCTAAATTTATTAGTTTTGGTGTTTGGTAGTTGGCATAACTACCTTCAGCTTCTATTCTGTTGGTGAAGGCTCTATGATTTACTCCACTGATTCCAAGAATAGATTTGCTAACTTCTGGCCAGCTGTTATAAATTCTTGGTTTTGGACCATTATAGACCACATAAACTTTTTCTGTTCTTCTTTTTTCTGCTTCATCTACCCAATTGAGCTTTGTGGTTTTAGAAGTTTTTTGTGAACTGTTAGGTTCTTCATTTTTTAATGAAGATTTCTCATTTGAGCTTCTGGTCTCTAGAGGTTGTTTTGAACAATTAAGTTCTTCTTGTTTCTTTCCTGTCTTCATAAGAGATTTCTCGAGATATAACAACTCGAGTTATTCCTATATGATTTTTATCTCTTTTTCTTTTATCTTGATCTTGATATCAAGATGTTTCATTCCTGAAAGCATAAAAATAGTTAAATGTGTTAATTCTCTAGTAAGAGCATCAACTAAGCTATTTTTATGTCCTGAAAGATGTTTAACATCAAAATTGTAATGGTTAAACCATTGTTGCCATCTAACTAGTCTTCCTTGTTTGTAATCACCTGTAATATTAGTTCTTAAAAAATAACCAAAATTCTTGTTATTTGTTCTAACAATGAATCTGGAACTTATGACATATATTGCAAATTTCTTAATAGCCTTTTAACAGCTAAATATTCTTTTTCATTACTATGATAATTTAATTCTTAACCTTAGAAAGATCCTGATGTATATCTACAAAAATATTCATCTTTGTCACCTACTCTTTCTTTAAGAACTGCTCCCCAATATTCTTGTGAAGCATCTGTTTCAATTATCATCTTATCATATGGTATTGGATGGTATAAAGTGGGTAAATTTTTTACCTTTGCTTTTACTCTATCCATATATAGAGTATCTTCTTCTATCCATTTTAAAATATGATCTTTTATTAATTTTGCTTGTAATGGTTTTCTCATTTCTACAAGTTTCTTGATATAGATTTCTGCATATGTTAAACATCCTAAAAATCTTTGTAATTGGTTTTTATCTCTTAATTCACTAGGAAAACCTTGAATATTATTTAATATATGAGGTTGTAGATTATGTTTTCCATCTTCAATTTCCAACCCTAAGTATTTAATTTTTTGTTGAGCAAGTACTGCTTTCTTTTCAGAGAGTACAATGTCTTATTTTCTACATTCTTGTAGAATGTTGGTAATATTCAAATAATGTTTATTTAATATATTACTGAAAACCAAAATATCATCTATATAAACACAACAAATATCTTGTAATTTCTTGAAAATGTTATCCATATATCTTTGAAAAATACCTGGAGCTTGTTTTAGTCCAAATGGTATAACTGTCCATTGGAATTGTCCTTGGAGGCAACTAAATACTATTAATTTTTAGGATTCTTCGTCCAGTCTTATTTGCCAAAATCCATTTTTGCAATCAAAACTCGAGAAGTATTTCTTTCCTTTTATTAATGATAGTAGTTCTTCCTTTTTTGGAATGAAGTATCCATCATCAATAGTTTCTTTATTCAGTGCTTTAAAGTTTATTACCACTCTCTTTTTTTCCTCTTCTTTTCTTAGCTTTTTTTTTCAACTAAGAATGTTGGACTAGAGTGAGGTGAATTACTTGGTATTATGACTTTTAATTCCAAAAGTTCTTCAATTTGTTTTCCAAATTCAATCCTATCTTCTGGAGTGTAAATCATTAGTTTTACTCTTATGATCTTGTTAGGATCTCTTAATTTTATATTGACTATTGCTTTAGATTTATTTATTTTTGGATACAAAGGATTTTCTGAACTAACTATTTTTTAATAGTCTTCTAATGCCTGTTAAGGCTTTGTCTTCCTGTATCTCATTGAGAAAAGAGTTTTGTTTTTCTTCTATATCTAATGAAATATTTTCTAAATAAGGTTTTTTTGTCTTCTATCTCACCACGTTTTTGCTTTTTATATTATTGCATAAAAGTTGGGTTTGAGACAGTTAAAACTTTTCTTACTTTAGAAACATATATGGTATCTCCTTCTAAGGTTATGAGACTTATTTTGTCAGAATGTTGTGTGAAAGTTTGATATAAGTTTAGGAAATTATTTCCTATTAACAAATCTACTCATGTTTCTTGTTGATATATAGTAGGAATGTGAAGTTTTCTTCTCCTATCATTATGTCAGTATCTTTTAATACCTGATTGAATTTTATTATAGTATTATTAGCAATTCTTACAATTAAATCTTTTGGTGCTTATTTTCAGTTGTCTTTTGAAAATACATATCTACTGGCTACACACATACTAGCTCATGTATCTATATATGCATGTAAATGATAAGTGTTATAACCTTTAAATTTTAGTCCTATTTAATGTAAATACTATTTGGATTTGTAATACTATACAAATCATTCATCTTCTGATGAAGAATACTCATTATCTGAGTGTTCATATTCTAAGTCAGTTATTTTTTCCTCAATTTCTTCCAATAGATAGATACTGTAAGTATCATCTATATCGGATTCCACGATCGGTTCTAATTTCATTTTGAAAGCTTCTTCTAAGATTTTTGATTTTTGTGAAAATTCTTTTTTATGTCGAAGTCTGTTTGGACATTCATTAGCATAATGTCCTTCTTCATTACAGATCCAACATCTGCATTTTTTCTTTCCTAAAGGGCAATAATTCCTTTTTTCAGAAGGTTTATAATTTTTTCTTCTAAAATATCTTTTCTTATAGTTTTCTTTATTAAATCTATTTTTATATTTGTGGATATTTTGTTTTCTGAATTTATATTTTTTAAATCTTTTATATTTTTTATATTTATATTTTTGTTTATAAGATTTTATATTACATTCATATTTCCCTGGTATTCTAAAGTCTTTTGTATCACAACAGATTTTATCATTTCCTCTTATTTGTTTATAATCTTTTCTTTCTTGGTATTTAATAATGATCTAATCTTTAAGACTTCTTATTCTTCCTTCTAGAGTATTTGGTATAATTTCTCTATTCCTTTGTTCCCAATTTTCTGTTAAGGTTTTATATAGTGTTTCAGGTAATTTTTGAAAAAACATTTTTTTATAAGTTGTTTGTATAGAGTGTGGTAACTTATGGTAATACATTTCATATTCACAAATAAAAAAAATCTATGTAACACATGTTACAAATTTCCATATTTGTTAGATGCCATTTAGCTTCATTGATTTCATTTTCACTGGATTCAGTAATAGTCCTTCTTTTATCTTCTCCAATAAATTCTTTGTATATTTCATTTATTACTGTATCCAAGTATTCTCTTTCTATGGAAGCATTTCCTTGCATCAATAAATGTTGTTGATCTGTTAAGTTTGAAAACCAAACTTTTACATTTCCTGTCATTTTATGTGTTATAAGCACTCTACAAGTTGAAGGATTTGTTTGGATAGTTTGAGAAGTTTTTATGAATACATTCATTCCACTAGACTATTCATCTAAGGCTTTTTTCCTATCTTTTATACAATCTAAATCTAGAAGTTCAGATTTATAATTATCATGGAGTTTGAACTCTGGTGGAATACTGTCTCTAGTTCCCCAATGCAATCCTTCCTTCATTTTAGGTGGTTGTCTTCTTCTATACGTAGTATCAGGTTGTTTTGATATTTTCATATTTCTTTCTCCCTTATGTGGGTCAGATGTTCCTTCTTGGTAAGGGACTCGTAATGAAATTGGTTTCATATGACCTTTTGAGGTCATGTTTTATGGTTCAGAATCAGTTTCACTGATTATTATCATATCATCCGCTTCTTTGTTAGTACAAAGTTTTTCCATTATAATGTTCTTCTATTTCTCATTGGTTAATGTTAATAACCTGACTAATGTTTCTATATCTCTATTTTCAGGATCCATGAATTTTCTTTCTAATTCTTTTCTATATTCCATTAAATTGAAATTATCTCTTTATTTTTAGATTGTTCCTCATTTTTCCTTTTCTCATTTTTAGGAATCAAAGAATCTGATCTCTTGGTGGTTCTTCTTTTAATCCTTCTAATGGATCATATTTATAACATATTATTTCATTATTCCTATATATGTTGTATACATCTTTTCTTAGTTCTAAAAATTCTTTGTGCATATCTTATTGTAGTTTATTATAACCACATTCCTTTATTTCCTTTAGTAATTCTCTTTGTATAACTATTATTTCTTGTAAATATTTTGTGTTTGATTCTTGGACTAAATCTATTTCCTCTGTCAATAATTGTATAGTTTCAAATAATGTTGTTTGATTTTTTACTACACCTACTAGGCTTCCATTTATTTCTAAATTCATATTTTTTAGTTTATCTCTAAACATGATTTTTTCCTAATATACAATCAGGAACTAATGCCTTCATTATTTTAACTTCATTTTCTAATTTTTTTTAACTTCTTCTTGGTTAGAAGTTTCTCCTTCATGGTCTATAAAAGTAAATCTTGGTATGCTATTAGTTTTAACAACATTACTATTTTTTCTTGTTATTAAGGATTTTTCTTTAATATCTAATTTTCATTCTTATGGTATTCAAAGTTTGTTAGTATTTTTAGTTTTATTATTTGTCCAAGTTCCTTAAAAGTTTTATCTATTTCTATAAATTTATTTTTTCCATATATTGAACTATTATGACTATTTTTTAAAGAATATGTCACTTGATAATGTATTGAAAATGGATGATTTCCTTCTTTCATTAAATCTCTTCTTTCAAATTCATAAGCTAGACTTAATACTTGATTTAAATTTTTATTATGTATATTTGTAGCAAATCTAGGATATGCTGTAAATTTTAGCTTTTGGTATCCTAAATTATCATAGATCATTCCTAATAAGACATCATGCCTATTTATTAGTCTGTTATCTAATAATGCTATTTTTATCAGTGTATTTATTCCTTCTCTAAAATGAGCTTTTATTAATATTTGAATTCCTACTAAATGGATGTATCCAATTTTTTCTTTATCTTTATGAAGAATTTTTGATAACTTGTTTAATATAGTTTCTTTACCAATTAATGATATATTAAATCTCCATTTTGCATATGTAATCTTAATACTCATTTTTTTATTACTTATGTCATAATATATTATATTTTTTCTAGGGAATAATTTTCTTAATAAAAATGATGGGTCTTTAAATTCATCTCCTTCTTGAAGATTTAACTTTACTTTTTGAATTTCTTCAAATTTCTTTTTATTTATTACCATTTTTTGTGAAAAACATTTTGAAATGTCTTCTCTTTCTTGGGGGTATTTTTGATAACTGTTAGATTTAACATCTATTATGTTTTCAGTGATATTTTTAAATTTTTTGAAACCTGGGAGTATTTCTGAAGATTTCTTAAACCTTAGGAGTATTTTTGAAGATTTCTTAAACTTTGGGGGTATTTCTGATTTTTTTCTGCATCAACCAGTTTGACCCTTCTTTTATTTATTACTTAATTTTTCTTTTAATGCATGTTTGTTTGGGATGAAAATAATGTAGAATGTAATTAATTTTATCTATTTTTATATTTAGTTATGTTTTCGACGTAGAATAGAATGAAAATAATGATTAAAAGACATGTGAAACTCTTTTCACCTCTTTAGCTCGAGAAAAATCAATCCTTCTCGTTCTATTTTTATTAAAAATATATTTTTTTCAACTTTGTTCTCTTACACAACACTTTGAGAATCTCAATCAGATCATGTCTTCACTTTATTTTCGTTAGTTACGAAATATTATTGGATCATTAATCTAACGTTAAATTTATATGTAAATAATTATATGTTAGGTCCTTAATAACCGATATGCGAGTATATCGCTTCTGGGTGACATTATTTTTATGGTGCCATTGATGCCAGATCTTACTTGGATCGAACATACGACCACCACGACTCATGTTTCCAAAAGTTCTCTGATCACCTTTGTGAGCACCACCACCAGAAACGAGAAAGATGCGAGAATTCGTGCATCCAATACCCTAATTAATTAAGCCCTTCCACTAGTTGGGCTTCTCATTATTAACCTTAACACTTAGAGCTATATTTTCTTCATGGCCAGAACTATAGACCCAAATAATGGCCCAAATTCAAACCCATTAGCTAGAGAAGGAAAACTTGAGTCATGGATCGGTCTTGGAGGCCCAGGCGATGGCCCATTACAACGCGGCTTTATCTTGGTGTATGTCATCGCCACTTCTTCTGTTAACTCAGGAATTAAGTGGTTCTCTATAGATTGGGATTCCCTCGTAGCGTACTCAGAGCAAGCACCAGAGGTGAAGGATCCAATGGTTGGAACTTCAAATTTTTTGAAGATCTCAAATGACCCACTCATCAGAACATCAAGAGAAAGAGTTGGTGGTAGTGGTGGGAGCCTTGGGTTCTCTAAAGGGTCTTTTTAGTCAGTTAGACCAAACCTCAATCACGCCGCCTTAGTGAACTCACTCCAAATGAGTGGTTTATGAAACTTTGCAAGTCATTTATGCTATTGTAGGGCGATTCCTTATAGATGAAAGGAAGTCAGTTGTATATGTTGATATGGTGTGATGTTCATGCATTCGAAGTACCGTTTGGCCTTATAAATCCAGCCAATTAGGTTATCTCTATAAAATTTGGGGAAAGACAACCTAAGGTGCTGGTGAGGATAATCACTATTAAGGCGAGAAATTTGTGGGTGCAAAGGTTCATTCCTTGCAATTGGATGGGGTTTCGGTGAGTTGTGGGTGGTGCAAAGAGCTCACAACTCTATCAGTATCGCTTGTAAGACTACGTCCAATTGCTCAAAGATAGACTCAGGTTGTGTTAGGGTATCAGATACCTCGTTAAGGTACTCTAGGTTGGGTTGGATCCGATTGTCCATGACTGGAACCGATTCTAATACCATTGTTATAGTTAATTTCAAAGAGATAAAGGAACAAGGAAATCACAGAAGGAATAAGAGCTAGTTTGTATAATCTTCTCATATATTATTCCCTTGTCTCTCTGGCTTTATATAGCCTTACATGAACAGAATTACAAGGTAATGATTCTAACTAATTCTGATATTCTTAATCTATATAAAGATAAAATGTTAAATGAATAGAATGATGAATATGAGAGTTTAATAATCAAATATTAATTAATTATCTTCACTTTAATTATCACCTTGCTATCACTTTTTTGATTCTTTTCTTTTTCTTTTCAATTTCAACAGGTTACAGTAGTTTTCAAAAGATCGACAAATTGATAGTTTTCATAATGTGATAGATGTTCAATGATACTTTCCAAATTAGAAATTTACTTTGATCATTTTTGTGTTTCACGCTCAAGCAATCCAAAATTTATAATATACGTCCAAATAACTTGTAAATGAGCCCATTAAGTGGCTCTTTAAATAATAGGCTCAATTAGAATGTGGCCATTTGGTGATGGTCTTTGATTTTCATCAATAATGGTTGAATATTATGTAGAGACTATAGAAAATACTAATAAAATTTGTGAGGTTTTGCTTCTTCTATGGGTTTTTCATAAACATGTAAGTCTATCAAGAATTTAACCTATTGGCACTCAAATCCATCCCATAGTATATGTTTTGATTTTATGAGCATTGTCCCCAATTTGTTGTTAGGTTTAAAGGCTATGACCTTCGAGGTTTGTCATCTCTTGGTATAATTGAACTTTTTCTAGCTTATCAAGGTTTGAAAAACTTTTTGTCCTCATATCCTAAAATCTATATTTTAACTTCCTAGGCGATGATTTACTCAATTTTTTTTGGTTCTAAGGTTACGACTTTTAGAGGTTCACATTACTCAATTTTATGTGAGTTTTTAGGCTAGTTTTTCTAGGCTTGCATCGAGGATCCCATTTTCATTGAAATACAAATAGTGTATCGAAAACATCAAAATGCATCATCTGTTATTAATGCACCTACATCATATAACTTTTTTCTCAATTTTAGGGGCATTTAGCTTGATAAAATAAATGGGATTGGTAGTCTTGGGATACTTTAGTTAATACATTAGTATTCTTTATGTATCATATTATTAAAATGTTCATTTTAATACACTAATTCAAGTGTTGTTATCACTTTTATTTATTTTGAATAATATTTACTCATTTTCGATCAAAGTTAAACACATACATCTTACATAGTAGATTGGGCAAGATGGTTTTTGGAAATTTAAGAATAAGAAAAGGATAATAGCAAAAACAATTACGATAATATTTCTTGGCAAATAAAAATTAATAGAATGATTATTTATTTTGTAATATGTGAAAGTTTTAATACATAAAGTAGTATCTATTTATAATTAGTAAAATAAAAATGTATGAAATAAATTTTTTAATCTTATAATTAGTTAAAATTTTAAATTGCGATAATATTATAACACTAGAATTATAATAAATATGTAATTTTAACATTTTTATTCTAAATTTTTATGCCATTTTTTCAAATTTTTTAACCTTAAATTATTAATGATAATAGTAATGTATTGACATATAAAAACAATAAATTATAATTATTCAAACTATTTGTCGTAAAATTAACTATTTTCATCCCAATCATGTGTCATCCAAAGAAATTTTTTTTAAGTCAAATTGATCAATATATATTTGATAACTGTATTTTATATAGTTATTTTCACCTATTTTATTAATTATAATTGCTATGTTCTTTCTATTTTTTAGTTAATTTTAGTTTAATAAGTTAGGATTTATTGTTTTTTAAATATTTTAAGAAAATTAAATAAATTGTATCGAAAACGTTCTTAAATGACAAAATTGTATCCAAAAATATAATTTCAAATAAAAGAGTGATTAATTGCAATTTATAAAAGTTGAAAATATAATTTAAATTAAAATCGGGCTTAATTTCAATTATTAAAAGTTTAAAATTTAATTTAAATTACAAAAAGGGTTATATTGCAATTAAACAAAGTTTAAAATGTAATTTGAAATATATTTGTGGGTGTAAGTATAATTAATAAAAGTTAGTTTTCTTCGTAGGAGAGAAATTCCATGCTGCGTTATCCACGCTTCATCGTGGACCGTCAGATCAACGCATCAACGGTTCGGATGCGCGCGTGCACTTCAACCCGACCAAGGAGAGTGGTTGCCGGGAATTCCTTTATCGCGTGGCTCGGCGCCCGAGTGGGGCCCACCTGCCGCGCAGGCCGGCGTGCAGCGTGGGACCCACCCGTCTGACGCCGTGCAGACCTGTCCCCCACCTTCGCGCGCGCCTTTTCCAGTGCGGTTGATCCACGTGCGCCCGGTTATTCCACGAACCATAATCTGCCACGTGTCCCACTTAATATTTCAGCAAATCATCTTCCGACACGTGGCATGTTACAATGAACGCGACCGCGCTGAATCAACCCCCAGTTCTAGCCGTTGCTGCACTTTCTCGGAGCCCCAATCCTATGCTTCTGTTTCTGCGTGCGCCCATTCCCTTCAACGAATGAGATGCTGCCACGTGTCCCACTATTTGTTTCGGCGAATCAGATCGCGACACGTGGCAGCGTGGAAGGAAAATAAAAACAGAAACGCGCAGCATCTCCACTCACATTTTCGATACATTTTTGTCCCCCACTCGTAATTTTAAATTATTTTCTCCATCATTATTTGTCTCCCCGCGTGTATAAAAAAATATATTTTTAAATGTATTTTTTTAAAAATTTTGTGTTATAAATAGGAGATAAGATGATAGAGTTAAGAAGTTTTTTTTAGTTAGGAGTATTTTTAGTTTTAGTTTTCGAAAGTTTTTTTAGAGTGTTGAAGATTTTTTGAGTTCCTAATTTTAGTATTGTTTGTGTGTTGGCTGCGAAACACGCAGAAGTCATTTTTGGCTTTTGTTGTGTTCTGCGTGTGCCAAATATTTGTTCTAAGTGTTGTTTTAATTTTCCTTCTTCTTCATCTTATTTTTCTGTATGTGTTGTAATTTTTATTTTAATTTATGAAGTAATTTAATTTTTCTAGGGTTGCATTTGATCTAAATTTATGAAGCTTGATTTTAATTATTTTTGATAGGTTTATAAGACGTTCGATTTGTTCGTTCTATTTTGTGCTTAATGCTTTTTGATTATTTACGAATCTTATCAAAACGATCTGTGGTACATAAATAAACTTGGAAGAGGCATTTGTGTGTATATTGCTCGTAAATAGAATGACATGTATGATGAAGGATAGGAATATACACTAATTGTATGTGTGACCATTTGAAAACTTAGAACTTAATGAATCTTATTAAATTTAATTCTCATAGAGATATAGTGAATTAATTTAACGAGGTGTGTTTATACGGAGCTCGGAAGAGATGTATGAATAAAAATAGAAGTTTTCGGTTGACAAATTAAATGTACTAAAAAATATAAATCAAAAGAAAATAACATGATTTGAGTGGATTAGTTTGGTGAAAAATTGCAATCCAAAATTTCTTTTATTTTCTTATTGCTTTTTGTTCTTAATCAACGATTATTTTGGATAAAATTAGAGAGATACAATTTTAGTACTCAACAAATTATAGTAACAAATCTTCGTAGGAACAATCTTTACTTACAAATCTTATTACTTGTGACCGTGTATACTTGTACGTTTTTATGTACTCTTTTAGAGACAACAATATTTCAATCAAACTTAATCCAATCCATTATATATTGTTTAGTGTGGATTTGATTTATCAAGTTAGATTAGAAACTTATTTTTGTTAATTAAATATGTTTAATTTTTAAATAATAGAAAATTATTAATGTAATATTTTTTTATTCATTATTTAAAAAAGTCATTGTTTTAAGAGAAAAAAATGAGATTAAAAAAAGAGCAATATTTAAAGGTGTTTTTAAAAAGTACGAATTTTTTAATTTTTTTTAAATAATACATGATATATATATATATATATATATATATATATATATATATATATATATATATATATATATATATAAATAGATATTATGCAATTTATTAAACAAATACCATAAAATGTCAATTATTATATAATTTCAAACTGGTGAGGTTTAGACATGAATAATCTCTATATAAAATTATATTTTTAAATAATTTTTAAAATTATGTATCATAGTAAGATTGAGTTTTACAATTACAATTTCTAATGTATTGGTTTATTGTCTAAATTTATTATATTATAATATCCAAAGCAATTCAATCCTTGTAATCCTTTCCCAAGTTTTATTCTTACTTAATCAAACAGATTTCACAACGTGAATTAAGCAGATCACATAATAAAAATAAAAATAACATAATTAAAGATACCAAAAAACCAAACAAACATAAAAGAAAAACCTAAAAAAATAAGTAACAACATTTGAACAAATCAAAATGTGAGAAATAAATATTTACGTGCGTGTCGTGTTACACATGAAATCATGCCACGAAGCGGTCTAGAAACTGAAAAAACTAAATTATTTTTAATAGCTTTATACTACGATGTGCTTTAAATCATGCCTTGGCTCGCCTTCAATTTCTAAAACTGAATTTTCTCATATTTCTACCTGTATTTTATAAGTCCATTTTGATATAGTAATATTTTGAATTTGAAAATTTTTATTTCCACAATTAATATGCCCCATTAAGTTAGCTTTTCAATTAAATTTGAATAATCTCCATTAAATATTGGATGTCAAAGATATCACTATAAATGTGACAACTACTCACTAATACTTTCCAAATTAGAAATTTTACTTTGATCATTTTTGTGTTTCACGCTTAAGCAGTCCAAAATTTGTAACATACGTCCAAATAACTTGTAAATGAACCCATTAAGTGACTCTCTAAATAATAGACCCAATTAGAATGTGGTCATTTAGTGATGGTCTTTGATTTTCATCAATAATGGTTGAATATTACGTGAAGACTATAGAAAATACTAATAAAATTTGTGAGGTTTTGCTTCTTTTATTGGTTTTTCATTAAATGTGTAAACTTATCAAGACATTAACTTATTGGCGCTCAAATCCATCGCATAGTATGTGTTAAAGCTTTATGAGCATTGTCCCCAATTTGTTGTTAGGTTTACCTTCGAGGTTTGTCATCTCTTGGTTATTAATTGAACTTTTTCTAGTTTATCAAGGTTTGAAAAACTTTCAATGCTCATATCCTAAAATCTATAATTTAACTTCCTAATCGATGATTTACTCAATTTTTTGTTGGTTCTAAGGTTACGACCTTTAGAGGTTCACATTACTCAATTTTATGTGGGTTTTTTAGGCTAGTTTTTCTAGGCTTGCATCGAGGATCCCATTTTCATTAAAATACAAATAGTGTATCGAAAATATCAAAATGCATCATCTGTTAGTAATGCACCATCATATAATTTTTTTTCTCAATTTTAGCGGCATTTAGCTTGATGAAATAAATGGGATTGGTAGTCTTGGGATACTTTAGTTAATACATTAGTATTCTTTATGTATCATATTTTTAATACACTAATTCAAGTGTTGTTATCACTTTTATTTATTTTGAATAATATTTACTCATTTTCGATCAAAGTTAAACACATACATCTTACATAGTAGATTGGACAAGATGATTTTTGGAAATTTAAGAATAAGAAAAGGATAATAGCAAAAACAATTACGATAATATTTCTTAACAAATAAAAATCAAGGGCATGATTATTTATTTTGTAATATGTGAAAGTTTTAATGCATGAAGTAATATCTATTTATAATTAGCATAATACCGATGTATGAATTAAATTTTTAACCTTATAATTAATTAAAATTTAGTGTTATTATTATTGAATAAATTTATCATTAATGAAAACATTATAACAATAAATTTTAAATTGTGATAATATTATAACACTAGAATTATAATAAATATTTTATTCTAAATTTTTATTTCATTTTTTCAAATTTTTTAACCTTAAATTATTAATAATAATAGTAATGTATTAACATATAAAAAAATAAACAATAAATTTTAACAATTCTAGCTATTGTTGTAAATTTAACTATTATAACAGTAAAGTTATTGTTGTAAATTTTAACTATTTCGTCAAAGTTTTATCTCAATCATGTATCATCAAATGAAATTTTTTTAAAGTCAAATTCGGTCTGTATATATTTCAATCATACCTGATCTATTCTTTTATTATATTTGTCATACAAAATTATTAATAAAATATTTCTTTATTCATTATTTAAAAGATTCATTATTTTAAGAAAAAAATGAGATTAAAATAAAAGAAAGAGCAATATTTAAAAGTATTATTAAAAAACATTTTAAAAAATATGAACTTTTTTAAATAATACATTATATATATAAAAATAAATATTATGCAATTTATTAAACAAATACCATAAAATGTCAATTATTATATAATTGCAAACTGGTGAGATTTAGACATGAATAATCTCTATATAAAATTATATTTTTAAAATTATGTATTACAGTAAGGTTGAGTTTTACAATTGCAATTTCTAATTTGTTGGTTTATTATCTAATGGAAATAAAATTTAACATAAACAAAATGTTTCGATACATTAATAAGTTCGAAACAAATTATGAGCTTTTTTGAAATATTTTCAAATCAAGTGACCAAAAAAAAATTGTTTTTTTTCAAATCAAAGTAAGCATTGGATCCGAGAACAGAAGACCGTTCCTCGTTAATGATGCCCACTCTTCTTTTCTTTCCTTCTCTAGATTTTTGATTAATTTCCCTCCATAGCTAACCTTTTAATTTATTCTTTTATTTAAGTATTTAAACTTTTTGTTTCAATTTTGAGTGTTTTGCAATTTGCATAGTACACGGACATACTCTTTCACTCTATGAGTATTGACTATTGAGTAGTCGCAGAAACAGACAATCAGACAAGGATATCTCTGCAATGGTTTTTCCTCTTATAGATTAACGACAAGAGGACTCTAACAATCATAGCCCACTTCGTTCACATTGAGAGGTCGAGAGAGCTTAAGCCTTAAGCTTTGGTCAGGGTTGCTGGTAAGGTGAAAGTGACAATGGGGTTACAGAAATCACCAGCTCATCCTAAATCCGAATCATCTCCCAAACCACCGTCTCCGTCGCCGATCCCTGGTAGGCCCACTCAGTCTAAGAGCATGTTCTTACGCTCGTTTGGGGTCTATTTTCCTCGTTCTTCTGCTCAGGTTCAGCCACGAGCACATGACGTCACCGAGCTTCTCCGTCTTGTCGAAGACCTTCGCGACAGGGAGTCTCGCTTGAAAACAGAGCTTCTCGAGTACAAGCTCTTGAAAGAGTCAGTATCTATTCTTCCTACTCTCGAAAACGAGATCATTACGAAAAACGCAGAAATCGAATGTGCTTCGAAGAGAATCCAGAGTTTGGAGATCGAGAATGATAGATTACTGACAGAGTTTGAAGATATGAAGACGAAGTTTGAAGATGAGAGGAGAAAGAGCGAGAATAAAGTGAAGGAAATAGAGGTTGAGATTGCAGAGTTAAAGAAAACAGTGTCTGATCGTTGCAGATCCGATTTTGGAAATGAAAACGACGAGCTTTCGTCATTACAGAGGTTCCAGGCTTTAATGGAGGTCTCTGGGAGGCATGGTCTCATCAAGAACTTGAAAAAAGGAGTTAAGTGTGCGGATGTTTTAACAAACCAGGAGAGTCAGAAGCTTGAAAGATCAGAATCCAAGAGGGAAGAAGCGGAGAGTGAAAGACAAAGATATTCAAGGTGTTACTCGGAGGAACTCGCTGAGTCTTCCCATTCGGTTCTCTTTACTGTTAGGTCTCGCATTCCTAGGGTTCCGAAACCTCCTCCCAGACCATCCTTTTGTTCCTCCTCATCTTCAGTACAGTCTTCCTCCTTATCGTCAACTTCGTCCAGCAGCAGTGATTGTACGTCTCATAAAGTAACACCCGGCGATCAAGCCATTCCATTACCGCCACCACCTCCGGCGTCGACGTCGTCTAGTCCAGTTGTACAAACGCTACCTCCGCCTTCGGCAATGTCAAAAGTGGCTCCACCACCACCACCACCTCCTCTTCCGAAGGGACTAAAGCTAATGCAGGCGAAAGTCCGGCGCGAACCGGAGGTTGTTGAGTTTTATCATTCTCTGATGCGCAGAGACTCCCGCCGAGAATCTGGAGTCCACGACACACCGAACACCGCCAATGCCCGTGACATGATCGGGGAGATTGAGAACCGATCCACTCATTTGCTCGCTGTAAGTCTCAGTAATCGGTTTTGAATTTGTTTCAGTATATTTACGATATTGCAGTGTGTCAGTGAATTTGACTCCTGATGAATCCCGATACTTTTGGAAATTTGTATTTTCTTTTTTTCTCACAACTTGCTAGATACCTAGTGGGACAGTATCTAAATTTGATTTTTTTTTCCATTGTAATTAGAAGAATATGTTTCAAAATAAGTTAAGTTTATTTCAAAACAACCCGGGAAAGACTGTTCTTGCATGTCTTTAATTTACTGTATTAGCAAAAGGAAAAAAAGAAGCTGGTAATATCAGTTTATGATCTAAATATTGTAAATTGTATTATTATTTGAATTTAATTTGATCTGAATTTGACTGTGGTATGGCTTACAGATTAAAACGGACGTAGAAACACAAGGGGATTTCATAAGGTTTCTGATAAAAGAAGTTGAGAATGCGGCATTTACAGATATTGAAGATGTTGTGCCTTTTGTCAAATGGCTTGATGATGAGCTCTCCTACTTGGTATTGTTAATTTTATTTTTTACTTCTGAAATAATTGTTTAAAAATATACTGATAATGATATTAGCTTATAAGAGTAAATAAATTATCTATTTTGTTCATATAATTAATTGTATTGTATAATAGATAAAATTATATTAACGAAGAAAGACGGTTTCAATTAAAGTTTTAAGTCCCCAACATTCTTAGAAATTCAGTGTAATAAAAGCAAAAGAATGTTAAGGATAAAAAATGTGCACTCACTAAAAGGATACAAAAATTATATTAAAGAAGAAAGATAGTTTCAATAAAAGTTTTTAATTCCCCAACATTGTTAGAAATTCAGTATTAAAGGATACAAAAATATATTATTTAAAAATATAAATGAATTTTTTAAAATTTAAAATAATTATGATATAGTAAATGTTAAGTATCCTTGTCCCACATCGACTAGGAACAAAGCATCAAAACTGCTTATAAACTTGGACAACCCTTAACTTAATGAGATCTTATTGGGTTAAGTTAGGCGCAGTTTCTAACGTAGTATCGGTAGGGCATCTTTGTCGCGTCGTAGGAACAAAGCGTGTATAAACTTTATAAAGCAACCCTTAACTTAATGAGATCTTATTGGGTTAAGTTAGGCCTGAGTTTCTAACAGTAAAATATAAAGTTTATAGATGGAAAAGTGTGCACAAAATTAAACAATATTAACATTTTTTAAAAGGATAATGATATATAGCACTTTAAATAGATTAATGACTATAATACTACTTAGAGTTAAATAGTTGTTCTTAGAATTATGTTATATTTAATGTTTGATATATACTTAAGCTTTAGTCAATTACAATATTGCATGTCATTAATAGTGAGTTACTACTCAAATGAGGAGTGGTACCACTAAGAGAATGATTATTATTACATATGATAGAATATAAAGAATAGTGAGTGTAAAAGTGAGCAAAATTAAGTGATATTAACCTTTCTTTAATGTTACTTTTTAAATAGGTGGACGAAAGAGCGGTGTTGAAGCACTTCGATTGGCCGGAGCAAAAGGCAGACGCATTACGTGAGGCTGCATTTGGTTATTGTGATATGAAGAAGCTTGAGTCCGAGGCTTCATCTTTCAGGGACGATTTTCGGCAGCAATGTGGTCTGGCTCTTAAGAAAATGCAGGCTTTGTTTGAAAAGTATGAGCACAACTGTAGATAAAATACAAGTACTGTTTGTCATTACTATCTGTTCTAATCACTGTATGAAACAGATTGGAGCATGGTGTTTACAATCTTTCTAGGACGAGAGAATCCTCAACTAAACGATACAAAGACCTCCGTATTCCAACGGACTGGATGCTCGATTCTGGATTTGTGAGCCAGGTAGTCTCTTCTTTTCTTGAGGTGGCCCATAGAAAAAATTCGTGGAATATGCATTAGGGTATAAAAGTTAATTTCATTTAGATATAATTTTGCAGGCACTTTTCAATTTTCCGTACATCTAGAATATGTCATATAATTTCATAATTTAGAAAAGTCTACATATATTTTATTTCCATGATGTTTAAGATCAGTAACAAAACTCTCTCAAAGTTTTACTTATTGCAAAGATTCCTTTAACTTTTAGTTTCATTATATTTATGTCCTTTTAGTCATTCTGGTTAATAAAGTTAGTTTTTTAATACCACGTTTAACTGTTTAGTTTTTAATGAAAATGACTAAATGATATAAATGTTATACGGAAATAGACGTTGATGGCATTTTACAACAAATTAAACTTTTTGACATTTTTATACTGGTTCAAAAATTAGGAAAATAAAACATATTAAAACATTTAAAAAAACTGCAAAGCTATTCGTTTTTAAATTGAGTGTGGTTTTATACATCACACTAAAAATATCGAGAGCCAAATGCAGGATCACAAATGGACTAAGTTTTATCTTAATAGTGATATAAAGTATTTTGCGAAATATGCATAAAGTAATTAGCTAGTCTTTATTTGAGAAATTAAAGGATTTTTTTTAGATAAATAATACTTTATTTATTCAAATTGTGATTTGAAATGGAAGAATGAGTTTTAACGTTATATTAAAAGACGAATCACAATTAATGATTTATTTATTAATTTTTAGGAAAAGTATAATCTTAACGCATTTTCTCTACCTCACATCATTCCTCTCTTTTATGTTAATTGATTTATCACCACGTCGCCTCCATATTACGTTGAATCTCTTCCTGCATTTTGTTTCAAAAACTCTATTTACTACTTGTTTTTAGTGACACAATTGATATATTAATTATTTACTATTTAAGAAAAAGTAAGTTCAGGTAATATCACATCAATTGGAACGCTATAACAAATTATTATAAATAGAAATGGGAATTTTGTTTTGTTGGGGAATCTAGATTTTCACGGTTACTTTTATAGAGTTGCAGAGTAGGATAGTAAGGTCAAATTGTGTTTATTTTACTCATTCCATTAAAATATGAAATTTTTTATTTATAATAACTTATTATAACGATACATTATGTGGTATATAATGACAGTTAAGAAAAAAATAAATTCAATTATTTTAATTAATAGATAATTATTACATTATTAATTGTTTTATAATAATTTATTGTGAATAAAATTACTGTTAAAGTATATGCTATTGTGTTATTTAGTGGTCAGATAATGACAAAAGGAACGGCTTGATATCTTTTTGTCGTTTCCATGGCGCACGCCTCTATAAGGAGACATGTGAACTCGCAGATTTCCAAAATGTATCTGCTCTTCTCCTTCGTGTTTCGCTTGTATGAGAAAAAAGATGAATCTGAAAACATATAAATTCTTATTAATTTTTGTACTCATATTTTAACATGTTAATATTATTTAAAAGTTTAATTATTTTTTAATTTTTAAAATAATTTTGATATATGTTAATATAAATATTATAGGCGTAAATTGATATTTAGTATTTTAAATAATAACACATAAATACTGAGTGTATAAATTTATATATATATTTGTACTTGTATCATTTATGATATATCAAATATCAAATTAACTTTAAAAATTATAAAGTTATTTGTTTTTCAATAAAAATTTTCCACTTATCACACTTTAATTGATACGAAAATATAAAAATTTGACATTTCTCAGTAATACTATTATATTCTCTTCATTGACTTTAAGCATTTTCACACAACTTGTTTGAGTAATGTTATATGCCACTACTATTTTATATTTGATTATTTAATTTATTTGTTCTCATAGTTTTAATAGTTTAGATGGAATATTGGTACATAACATAACTCTAAGTTTATGCACACCCAAGCATTACTCTTTTCCTTTTTATTGGTTTTTTTATTCATCTTTGTAAGTGGTTTGTTTTAGGTAAAAAGACACTTATATTACTTTTATACATGGTTAATAAAGAACTTCAATTATTTCTTTTAATGGAGCACTTTAATCAGGTTTAAGGTTTGGTGTTTGATCTCATTTTGCCTTTTAAATTGTGTAACATGATTCTTTTTTCTTAAATTCTTTGGTGGTGAATATTAGAACTTTGGTTCTCTACCTTGAAATCAATGTGTATGGTATTGAAGAATTCCACGGATTTACATAGACTAAATAAAAGAGTTCCACGGCCCCCTTTGTGTACGAACTCTGTCAAGTTTTTTTTTTGTTAAATTAATATTAATCACTAAAGAACAGACAAGAAAAAGGTGAGAATGGAAGTATCATACACTACTCAATCAAAAATGAACTTTAAATGCTCCATTCAAAGCCTTTTAATTAATTTTATCTACTTATTTCTAAATCATGTTTTGTTGTTGACATCAACGTCCAAGCTGCAATTAAAGTTATATATATATATTTGTTAGCATAATTAATGTGGCGAGAGGCATTGATGAAATGCACAGATCAAGCTGGCGTCAGTGAAATTGGCAATGAAGTACATAAAGAGAGTATCTGCAGAGCTTGGAGTGGTTGGTGGTGGCCCTGAAGAAGAGGAGCTCATATTGCAAGGTGTTAGATTTGCATTCCGAGTACATCAGGTATAAATTACTTCATTGCAACGTGTGTATATAAAATTTGAAATTATAAAACTCCTGAAATCAAGTGAAAAGTTCAGATAAAAGTAAATATTTACAGTTAGGTAAGTTTATTCAAGTAAAATAATAAAAAATATTGCTTTTAAAATTTAAAACCATACAAATAGCATTTTTTTTCCCGGTTTATACATTTTTATTATTAAAAAAATTCTATTATATTATTTCACCTTTAATGTCGTTAAATTGGACTTCATTTAATTTAAACTACGGTTATTTAAATTCGTTCAATATTAAATACTTTTTGATTATATTTTATTCAATATTTTTGAGGTGATATTTTTGTTATAAAATTTAGAGGTATTATTTTTATAATTTTTCTTTATTCAATGGTTCAAGATAGTTTGTTTAAACAATTTGTATGGGATGATCGCTTATGTATATGTGTATGTATATATGTATACATTCTATACTATATATATTTGTCAATGAATTGTTTTTAAATTTTGTCCAATTTTTAATTTAATTATACATATTGTCATTATTCTTGAAGATAAATATAAAAAAATCATATAATGTATTTTATCTTGTGTAAATACTTTAATGCATATCATGTATTTTACCTAGATGTATCTTAATTAATGCATTGGTATCTTTATGTTTCATGTTATTTAAAAAGCTTGTTTTAGTATCCCAATTATATTGATGTATCTTTTAGTCATATTGAATACAGTTTTCTTTTTGGTCAATTTTGATCATGTGTCCTAAGTTGCAAATTAAAAGGGTATTCAAAATTGTTAAAAGGGGTATTGAAATAAAACCATTTAATAATATGGGACATTAGGGTATCAATGTATTTACTTGGATATCTTTAAATTAATGAACTTTTAAAAGAGATACTAATATTTGAATTGAGGCATTTTAATAACATGAGATATAAAGGGATATCTATAAGATATCGAATCTTTTTTAACGTGATAGTTTTTATTTTTTATTTTTTTTTACATAGGTATGTGTGATAGATAAACTTATGTTATGTTTTAAAAAAAATTGTTTGAAGGTTAAAATTTCAATTAAGTAATAAATAAATTGTAAAAACAAAAATGATAATAGTCATTGCTTATTTTTTTATGAATTTTTAAAGTATCTTTATATGTTAAAGTGTAGATAGATTTTTATTATAATGTATTTTATAATCTTAATATACTTTTAATATTTATTAATAGTAAATATAAAACTTAAGTGCTCTTAAATATTGAAATATTTTTTTTTTGTTAGAAAAGTTACAAATATGTTATAGAATTAAATAAAGATAAAAAAAATAATAATCCACGTATGTAATTGAGTTTTACTAGTTCTCTTATAAATCCTCTCTTTTTTGAATGCAGTTTGCTGGGGGATTTGATGTGGAAACAATGAGGGCATTCCAAGAGTTAAGACTATGTCATGTACAATCCCAAAGCAACAGCAAAAATTAGTATGCAGATCTATACAATGCTAATCTGTAGCAAACTCAGCTTCAGATGACATATTACACTAAGTTTTTTTGTTTTTTGTAAAGATGAGAGAAAATTTCTATTTTTTGTGAATATAATGAATGGCAGCGGCCATTGTGTATCATTCAGATTATTATTATTTTTAATTTTTAATTTATAGGACTCCACTCTTGAATGCTAAGATTGTTAATGTTTGACATGATAGGAATAAACAATTTAGACATGATATGAATAAACAATCTAGTCAAAGTTAATTTAATTTTTTTTTGTCCTTAGGTGTCTTATTAGTTCTTATAAACAGTAAATAGATAATAAGAAAAAATAGGATGGAAATTTTTTTGGTGTTAAATAACAGTGAATATAATATAATTAATGTTAAAACTCTAAGATATTTGTTAATTTCATTAATGCATTAGAGCACAAATCTTAATTTAAGAACATACCTGATGCATTAATCGATAACTTTTTAACTTGATTGAATCTAACACAAATAAAGTCAAATAATTAGATAAAAGAACATCGACAAGGTTAGGACTTTCCTTTATTAATTTTTGCAATAAACAACTATAATGGTAAGCCTCACGATAGTTTCTTTATGTTTGAGTGCAAGGAGACGTATCTGTATATTCATAGTGAGACATTATAGCTTCACGCATCACAAAACCATAAAACCATAATTCTACTGGATTACACAGATCTATCATACATGTAATTAACTGAAGCCCATAAGAAAGTGTTCGAAGCACATTCAAATAAATGAGCCTCTAGACATATTTGTTAATTTACAGTTAAACCCGTTTTTTAAACCACTAAACTTGGGTAAATTGATTGATAGTTTGAGTTTATAAACAATTTAAGAAAATGACTACCTACCAGGTTGAAACACAAATGTAGGCACAAAACATGATCTAAGCACCTCAATCATAATACAGTACAACACAACTATTAATATAAAACCATGGATGTCATTATGTTACTAACAGCACAAATTTATACTATGATCACAGCATTAGTGCTTGTGTTGAGTGTGAGGTATAGTACAATTATGCTATTTATTTAACCAACAATGCTAAGTGTTTTTTTTAGACTAAATATCATAAGAGTAATTGAATTGACTAAATGTATTTACAAGATACATTACACTGAAGATTAATACATGTATAAATATAAAAAAAAGGAATCTGCTTTTCCTAAAAGTGCTTTTAAGAAAAGTATATTAGTTGCATACAACTAATATACCATTTAATGATTTATTAACACTCCCCCTCAAGTTGGCGCGTAGATATCAATCATGCCCAACTTGCTTAGTGAGCCATATAATGACTTCTTGGAGACTCCTTTGGTAAGCATATCTGCAAGTTGCTCTTCTGTGGGAACAAAAGGAAAACTAATAAGTTTGGCATCTAACTTCTCTTTTATAAAGTGACGATCAACCTCTACATGCTTAGTGCGATCATGTTGTACTGGATTTTGTGATATATCAATGGCTGCCCGATTGTCACAATACATTTGCATAGTATTTTTGAGTTCGAAACCCAAATCTAATAACAAAGTTCTTATCCACAGCAATTCACAAACCCCATGAGCCATACCTCTATATTCTGCCTCAGCACTAGATCGTGCCACCACTTTCTGCTTCTTACTTTTCCATGTAACCAAATTTCCTCCCACAAAGGTGAAATAACCCGATGTTGACTTTCTATCTGTAATACTTCCTGCCCAATCTGCATCTGTGAATCCACAGACTTCAAGAGGATTGTTGTGTTTAGAGAACATTACTCCCCTTCCTGGAGCCGATTTCAAATACCTTAAAATTCTCAAAACAACATTCATATGGTTCTCACTTGGATTGTGCATGAACTGACTCACCACACTTACTGCATATGCAACATCTGGTCTAGTATGAGCTAAGTAAATCAAACGTCCAACCAATCTCTGATAGCGGGCTCGATCAGTTGGTATCTGATCTGGATACTCTGCTAAACAATGGTTTTGCTCAATAGGAGTGTCAATAGGTTTGCAATCCAACATACTGTCTCGTTAGCAGATCAATAATGTACTTCCTTTGACACAGATATATTCCTTCTCTTCCCCTGGCTACCTTAATTCCTAAGAAGTACTTTAGTTCACCTAAGTCCTTCATTTCGAATTCAGAGGCTAGTTGTCTTTGTAATTTATCCATCTCAATAGTATCATCACCAGTGATTACCATATCATCAACATAAATGATTAGAACATTACCTCCCTCGTTGATGTTTGAGAAACAGTGTGGTCCGAATTACTGCGTACGTAACCAACCTTTTGCATGAGCTGTGAAAACCTTCCAAACCGGGCTCGAGGGGATTGCTTGAGGCCATACAAAGATTTCCTCAATTTGCATACAAAATTACCGGGAGAATCAACTACATACCCAGGTGGAAGACTCATGTACACCTCTCGGCTAATTCTCCATGAAGAAACGCATTCTTGACATCAAACTGCCGAAGTGGCCAGTTTAGGTTAGCAGCAAGTGAGAGCAGAACCCGAATCGTGTTCATTTTGGCAACAGGAGCAAAAGTCTCATCGTAGTCTACACCATACGTTTGAGTAAACCCTTTTGCTACAAGACGAGCTTTATACCGATTTACGGATCCATCACCATTATGTTTTATAGTAAACACCCATCGACAACCAACTGCCTTTTTTCCTTGTGGTGGTGACACAAGTTGCCAAGTATCGTTCTTCTTTAATGCATCCATCTCTTCATCCATTGCCTTCCTCCATATTGGATCTCCCAACGCATCCTGCACTTTGTTAGGTACTGATACACCAGATATTTGATTCACAAATGATTTATATGACTTAGATAATCTTTTAGTGGACATGAAATTGGCTACTGGGTATTTTGATTTTGCATGAATATTTGGTTCATACCTTTTGGCTGGTTGACCTCGAGTAGACCTATTTGGTAACACATACTGTCCAACATTAGACTCGATGTTATTAGTATCAGTAGGTGTACATACCTCAGATGAGTGACCTTCAGTACCAGGGAGTTGTTGATCAAGGGTAGGAGTAATGCCTGAGGTCTGATTACGTGTTCAATGTCATTTGCTGTAAGTGAATTTGGTGCTTGAATACTTGAAGCATCTGTTTCTACAATGACTGGATTCAATGAATTAGAAGTCTCATCTGGTCTCATTGAAACATCAGTTGGTGACTCACCTAATGCCTCCCCCTCACCATGATCTGACTCTTGAAATATGTATTCTCCCTCTGACGAGCAGTATCAGGTGAGGAAAAATAACTCATGTCCTCAAAGAAGGTAACATCCATAGTAACATAATACTTTCTGGTTGGTGGATGAAAGCACTTGTACCCTTTTTGATAACTTCCATAACCAACAAACACACATTTAATTGCCCGAGCATCTAATTTAGAACGTTGATTTTTAGGAACATGCACAAAAACAACACAACCAAATACTCGAGTAGGAAGATTATGAAAGGATGATAAGGATACGTAAGATGCGAGAATCTGGAATGGGATTTTTCCGTTAAGGACACTAGACGGGAGACGATTGATGAGATGGGCAGAAGCCTGTACAGCATCACCCCAAAGATATTTTGGCATATAAGCACTAAATAAGAGTGCACGAGCCATATCAAGTAAATGACGATTTTTTCTTTCAGACACTCCATTTTGTTCCGGTGTTTGCGGACAAGTAGTTTGGTGAATAATCCCATGTGTTTTGAATTTTTTTTGAAAAACATGATTAACATATTCCCCCCCATTGTCAGAACGGAGGATCCGAATGATGCCATTATATTGTCTTTGAACAAAGGTATGAAAATTTTGAAAAACAGAAAAAACTTCATCTTTTGTTCTAAGAAGAGAAATCCACGATAACCTTGTACAGTCATCGATAAATGAAACAAAATATCTCATACCCGATATAGTGGGTTCTTTAGATGGTCCCCAAACATCAGAATGAATTAATTCAAAAGGAATAGTACTTTTATTAGAAATACTAGGAGAATAAGTAACACGATGGCTCTTGGCCAAAACACAAGTCTCACAATGCAACACAGTCTCACTAACACCAATAAATAAAGTAGGCATGGTTTTTTTCATAAGACTAAAAGACGGATGCCCTAAGCGGCGATGCCACAACCAAATTTCACTTAGCTTATCAGAACTAGAAGTCAATGCAGTGCTTGCCCGTGCTCCTGGTTTCTCCCCTCCGTAGTTCTGATCCAAGTGGAACAATCTGCCCCTCAGATACCCTCGACCAATTATTTCCCTGGTAAGAAGATCCTGAAAAATCACATACATAGGATAAAAGGTTACAAAGCATTTAGACTCAATATTCAACTGTGGGATAGATATTAAGTGATGAGATAAGTCAGGTACATATAAAACATTATGGAGCTGTAAAGATGGAGTGATATGAACTGACCCCTGTCCTAAGACAGGAAAGGCCTCACCATTAGCATTTGTAACATAAGACACTGGTGGGGGAGATAACTTATTAAAATAAGATTTATCATAAGTCATATGATCAGATGCACCAGAATCAATAATCCAAGTATTAGACCCAACAGAGTGAGAAACATTTAAGGTCATACCAATCTTACCACGACTAGCTATTGAAGCTGTAGGGATACCTCCACATTCCAAAGGATGATTCTGTCCATAGTAGTCTGGTTCTTGGACAATTTGCATTGCAGCTGCTTTTGCTTTAGAACGAGGCACCTGTTGTCGTTTTGGTTTCAAGTGTGGATATAGTTTCCAACAAGTCTCACGGAGATGCCCCTGTTCATTGCAATAAGAGCAGGGAGAACGAGGGCGATTGGTAAAACCTGGTGGAGGGCCCTGCTGATGAAATGAAATTGAATTTTGCTGCTGGAGGAAAGGTGCCTTTGATTTAGCTTGAATGGCTAGGCTTGATACTTCAACATGTGCCTGATGAAGACTCTCTTGCTGAGATTCGTCTTTACGGATGTATGTAAAGGCGGTAGTCAAGCTCGGAGGATCTGACATTCGAAGCAATTCGCCTTTAGCACTATTATGTTTTATATCAAGGCCTCTTAAGAAAGCATGCACTCGTTCAAGCTCCTTCTCCTTCTGGTACCACAGAAGATCTTCTGGATTTTTAATTTTGCATGGGCATTTACGGTCAATTTCGGCCATACATTTTTGACTTGGTAAAAAAAGGAGAATCTTGGTTGCCCGTTTCTTTGCGTACGCCGTGACTTTGCACATGAGTTCATGAACTTGAATAAAGTCAGACTCATTTGTATAAAGATCGCTTAAGGTATTCCATATACCCTCAGCAGTTTCACATTCCTCCACCATTTGTAATATATCATCAGTGATTGCTCTAAATAGGATTGACATGACAAAGCCATCATCATCTTCCCACCGAGTATAGGCTTCTACATCATCTTGACTAGGAGCCCTGATTGATCCAGATACATGTCCCATCTTATGCATTCCACGAAGATAGACAGACATAACTTTTTTCCATGTTCGAAAATTTGTACCATTAAGTTTAGTACCCCCGAAAGAACCAATTTCTGAACTCTTAACAGAAACTTCAAAATTTGGAACTTCATGAATTCTGGAAACTTGATGTTGTCTTGAATCTTCCATTGAAATAATAATAAAAAGTATATTGTGCAGCGGAATAAAAATTTTGGTTTTTTTTTTTGGCGGGTTGGGCTGATAAATGGGCTGTTTGAATGTTTGGGCTGATGGGCTTGAATTAAGGCAGATGGGCTTGGAGCAGATGGGCTTGGAGCGGGCTGATAATAATTAGGGTTTTAAAACTCTGAAACTTTAAGAAACATAAGAAACAATTTTAAGAAACTGCACACCAGGTTTCGTCTGATTTATAGAAATTTGAATAAGCAGTGAGCAATGGGTTGAAGGCGCAGGGTCGCAAGCCGATTGAGATCGAACTGTATGGGCACGGGGCCGAAATTGCGCTAGATGCGCTGAACGGCGCTGGTCTGTAAATTTGAAACAGCGCTTAGTACGCTGGGCGGCCAATCGCATTATCGCGGGGTTGAAGCGCAGGTCGCGAGGTTGAACGCATTGGTCGCGAGGTTAAAACAGCGTAGGGTCGCAGGTTGAAACAGCGTAGAGTTCTGTGATGAATGACACAGGTTGAACAATGGCTATCGGGATGGCCAGTGGACGACATCTGGCAATCAGCTGTGAAGCTAAACAAAGGCGAGAATACGGCGGCGCTTGGCGCTTCTATTCAGAAACCGGTAAATTTTTTTTTTCTTTCCTGCTCTGATACCAAATTGAATTGACTAAATGTATTTACAAGGTACATTACACTGAAGATTAATACATGTATAAATATAGAAAAAAGGAATATGCTTTTCTTAAAAGTGCTTTTAAGAAAAGTATATTAGTTGCATACAACTAATATACAGCTTATAAAGTATATTAGTTGCATACAACTAATATACCATTTAATGATTTATTAACAAGAGTGACATTTGTTCTTTCTTATAGTATATCATATCTCTTTAATTGAGATATTGAGATACATTATATATGCTGTGATATGTTAATCAAAAATCAGATATAATTTATTTTTATTTGATTTTTTACACATTATTATAAATGTTCTTAATTTTTATTGACCAATGGTGATTGGATTTTGATTAGATATTTTTCAATTTGATTAATTAAATTAGACGGTTGTCTAATTGATCAGATTTTAGTTAGCTTCCATCCTGATTGGCTAAAATCGAGTTAGATACATGTCTAACTAAATTGAATAATTGTCCAATTGGATAAATTTTGATGACCCACAACCCCTTTGTTCATAGTTGAATTAAACACATATCTAACTTATTATAACTCAATAGGACAAGTGTCCAAATAGCTAAATTTTGATAGGTTGATGACCTTACTAGCCAAAGTCAAATTGAATATATGAACTTATCGTTACTCAACTAGACATGGATCAAATTTCCAACTAGACCAATTTCTACTCGTCAAATTTCAACCAATATGCTAGAGATGAATTGAACACATCACTCCTTAAAACTCAAATGGAGATATAAAATTTTACTCTGGCTTGATTTCACCTTGCATTGCCCTCACTTATTGTTGGGCAACTTCATAAATGTTTTTATATGGATTAAGTAATATTTTTCCATATAAGTATATCCTCGATCACTTGACAAGCTCTTTCATCTCATGTGCAAAAAATAAACAAGATACTTCAACGAGAGAGAGGAGAAAGTTACAAAAAATATTTTCTTTGTTCTTCAAGATAAAATAAAATGAATGCTAATTTGGGTATAAAAAAAGAAATCCAAAATCCAAATTGTATCTAACCATCAATCAGTTAATGATCAACATAATACAATCTCCAAGTATACGGGTCATGTAAGTAATATAAAGTACGTAAGTACGGGTATCGATCTCATAAGGAATTGTGAAACTTATAATCGAGTACATTACAAAGACATATGAGAAAATGATTTAAGAATCTTTAATCCCCCCAATTTCCTAACATGTGAATCACCAAAATTTTCTCTAATATAATCATCAATTAATTATATGATCAATTGATTCTAACCTAGCATCCTTCATCTCTCAAGTACATTACACATCATATAATGATTAACCTAATTATTGCATTTTTGTTATGATTTAAATGTTGATATTTGTGTGAAAATTGCGTTTATTTGATTATTTAATCCACAAATGTCATTTCACGGGTATTTCGTGTTTAAAGTGCAATTTCAGGTAAAATCATAATTTTGGAGAAGTTTGGGACAAATTTCAAGGACCGGGATTGAGTACAAATAAAAAGAAAACAAAATTTCAAAAATTTAGAATTTCACCATTGGCGAGAATATTCTCGCCGCCGGCGAAAACCCTTGTGAGAAAACGTTGAAAATCATGCAGGAGCACGGATTTTGGCACAGCAATCTCGCCGCCGGCCAAGTAAATCTCGCCGCCGGCCAAATCAATATCGCCGCCGGCCAAATAAATCTCGCCGTCGGCCAAGTTAATCTCGCCGCCGGCCAAGTTAATCTCGCTGCCGGCCACAATAATCTAGCCGCCGGCGAGAACAATTTCGCCGCCGGCGAGTTTCGTGCGAAAACAGATTTTTTGGTTGTTTTGTTCCAAAATTGCCCCCCAAGCCCTAGATCTATATATATAACATGATGGAAAAAGAGGAGGACGGAAAAGAGGGGAATTCAAAGACATTTTTGGAGGAGAGAAAGAAATTTTGGAGAAACTTGAAGGATCTTCACCATTGATGCTACCAAGTCTTCATCTTCTAGAGTTTTTCATCTCTTCTCCTTAGTTTTTATATTCTGCAATTTATTCAGTTTTGTTATTCATGAATTCAATTGAAATAATGGTTGTTCTTATTTCCGTTATGAACTAATTCATTTTTGCTAAGGCTATGATGTAGTTAAATCAAGGAAATTTGATTTCTTTTGTTATGGTTATATGAATTCATTATTTTCAAGTCGAGTATTTATTTCCATGCTTAATGCTTTTAAATTTCTGATCAAGATTTAGATGATTTGTTGCATTATATTGAGACCGAGAGGAGATGTGTAATGAATGCTTCTTGTGATAAATACCGTATGTTGAATGCGAGTTTGACACCTAATGCATGATGTATGTGGTTATTCCAGAAATTCCATAAATCGTAATGTGCTTATTTGTGATTAAATCTTCATAGAAATATAGTTGGTTTCCATAGATAAGTAATTCTAATATAACTTGAGAAAGAGTATTAGATAAGTTTGTGTTTTTCAACCATCACTTTTAGCTTTGATTTTCATATAACATGACTTGAAATCGGATTGAATTGATTTAGCGAAATCAAATGCCTTAGCGTTTTTAATCATTAGTGAACAACATTTAATTTTGTTATTTGCATTTAGTTTTATGTTAATTTGCTTTTAAAACAATTCCAACAATTCGGTTTTCAAATAAAATTAGGGTTAGTAAATTTCTGTACTTAGTAACGCCATTCCTTGTGGGTTTGACATCCGTACTTTTGTACACTTTATTACTTGAACGATTCGTACACTTGCGAAAATAAGCATCAAGTTTTTGGCGCCGTTGCCGGGGAATGGTTTGATTTTATTAATATCGATACTACCTAATCTTAGTTTTAATTTGAAGTTAATTTGCTTTATCTTTCTTTCATTTTTAATTTTGTTTATTTTGCTATTTTATTTTATAAATATATAAAAAAAGGGTAACTTTGTGTTGTTTTTGTTAGTTGATTTTCTGGTTGTAGGATTTTTGTATGAGACGTACAAGAAGCCTTAACCTTCTTCCATTTTATCCGGAGATTGATAGAACATATAGGCGTCTAAACCGAGAGAGAAGACATTCAACCTCAGTTCCTAATAGACAATCAACCATGGATCCACCATTTGGTGAGGGAGGTGGAAATCGTAGAGCTTTGAGGGATTATGCTGCGCCTAATGTTGCTGGAACTATTTCGGGTATAAGGAGGCCAACTATTCAAGCCAATAACTTTGAGATAAAACCATCCTTTATCCAAATGGTTCAATCAAATCAGTTTGGGGGAATGTCAAAGGATGATCCAAATGCACATATTGCTTACTTTCTGGAGGTGTGTGATCTTTACAAGATAAATGGTGTGTCTGAAGATGCTGTAAGATTGAGGGTTTTTCCTTTTTCACTTTGGGATAAAGCCAAGGAGTGGCTAAACTCATTACCACTGGAATCAATTACGACATGGAATGAATTGGTTCAGAAATTCTTGTCCAAGTTCTTTCCTCCTACTAAGATGGAAAAATTGAGGAATGAAATCACATCTTTTACACAATATGACCAAGAATCATTGTATGAAGCTTGGGAAAGATTCAAAGAAATGTTGAGGAAATGCCCACATCATGGTATACCAATTTGGCTACAAGTCTCTACATTTTATAATGGGTTGGTTTCAAACTATCGTGCAATGATTGATGCTGCAGCTGGAGGATCTTTAATGGGAAAAACACCGGAGGATGCTCATGAGTTGTTAGAGGTTATGGCAGAAAACAATAATCAGTGGCATTCAGAGCGGGTAATTGCAAAAAGACCAGCAGTAGTGCATGAAATTGATTCAGTGAATGCTTTGTCGGCTCAAGTTGCTGTTCTTTCAAGAAAGATGGATTCTTTGTCATCCAAATTCGAATCCAAACCAACTGCACAATGTGATTTATGTAGTGGAAATCATGCTAGCATCGAGTGCCAAGTTGGAAATCCATTTGCTTCATCAAATGCTGAGCAAGCAAATTATGTTTCAAATTTCCAAAAACCTCAACATAACCCATACTCGAACACCTACAATCCAGGTTGGAGAAATCATCCAAATTTGTCATGGGGAAATAACCAAGGGGGATTTAAACCGTCATCATCTTCCTACCAACCCAGGAGAAAAAACAAACAAATTTGGAAGAAATTTTGGGAAAGTTCATTGAGGAGACAAGAGCAAATTTCAGAAATCAAGAGGCAATCAACAGGGACATCCAAAACCAACTGGGCCAGCTTTCAAAGCGGTGCGAGAAAGGTCTCAAGGATCACTACCTAGTGACACAATAAATCCCACAGAGCATGCAAAGGCTATCACATTGAGAAGTGGTAAAGAACTTGAATGGCAGAGGAAATCGGAGAAAAAGATGGAAGAATCTAAAGAAAATCCATCAAGATCCCAAGACATTCAACCTTCCTCATATGGGAAATATGAGCCTCCTATCCCATATCCTCAAAGATTGAATAAGAAAAAGCTTGATAATCATTTTGATAAATTTCTGGATATTTTTAAGAAATTGCATATTAACATTCCTTTTGCAGAGATGTTGGAACAAATGCCCAAGTATGCAAAATTCATGAAGGAAATTCTATCAAAGAAGAGGAAGCTGGGAGATTATGAAACTGTCATGCTAAATGAGTCCTATGTGATTTAGGAGCAAGCATAAATTTGATGCCTGGTAAGAATGATTCTCATCAATGCCACTTTCTGTTTTCAGGAAACTAGGCCTGGGAGAAGTGAAGCCCACTTCAATCTCTTTACAATTAGCGGATCGATCGGTGAAATATCCTCTAGGGGTAATTGAGGATGTTTTAATTAAAGTCGACAAATTTATTTTCCCTGTAGATTTCGTGGTGCTTGACATGGAGGAAGATAGAGAGATACCGTTGATATTGGGGAGACCGTTCCTTGCAACTGGAAGGACATTGATTGATGTTCAGCAAGGAAAGCTCATTCTACGGGTGCAAGATGAACAAGTAACTTTTGATGTTTTTGAAGAAATAAAATTTCCAAGTGATGTACATTCTTGTTTTCAAATTAACACTCTTGACGGGTTAATCTCGGAAACTTTTGAGGAGAGAACTCCATTGCTACCACTAGAAGCTTGCCTTGTGAAATCTGCAACAATTAAGGAGGAAGATAAGGGGATGAGACAATGTTCCGAATTACTGGCAGCACCTAATGAATATTTGTGCAGTGATGAAAAATTTAAGGAGTTGGGAACAAATGAAACTCCAACCTTAGTGGTAAAGAATGGAGCCAACAAGATTGAGCTAAAGCCAATGCAATCCCATCTAAGAAAAAAAAATCTTACGTTCACTACCAGCAAGGGCAGTTTCACCGCCGACGGAAAGGAGATCTCTCTTTCCTTTCTTACATTGAGGACAATGTAAGGTTTTGGTTGGGGGTGCGGTAAACGGTAAATCTTTTCTCCCCTTCATTTTTAGTAGTTTTATTTGTGTGTTTAGTTGTGTTTAATTTTGATTTTCCATTTATTTTTCTGCATTTTGATTTAATTTTTTTTTTCTTTATTGTCTTATTTTGATTTTGATTTTTTATTTTAATTTGCACGTTGATGATAATAATGTGATTGTGATAACAAGTAGCTGTTAGAAGACATTAAATTTTGCTTCGGTTTAAAGAGAATTTCAAATGTTGATTTTACCTAGTTGGCGACTCTTTTGGTATGTGGTGTGATTTGGTTGATTAGTCTAAATGCTTAGAGAAGTCTTATGTGCGAATTTTTCATGGACATTTTTGTGATCTCAACAAACTCTAGAACTCATTTGAAAACCTCTTGAGGCGAAATAATTTGGAATTGCACTATTTAGGATATGATGTAGGCCATTTTTGGATCGATTGTGCCATTTTAAGCCTACCTTGTTATCCTTATATCACTAGTAACCTCTTTGAGCCTATTTAAATATATTGTTAGCCTTACTTTCCTTTATTTTTGCCTTATATAACCTACCTTTTATTGAGCCAAAAATATATATATAATTCCTACCTTATTTGTTAAGAGCACTTAATTTTGAACACAAACTTTTCAAGAGGAATTGGAGAAATCTTCCACATATATTGGAAGAAATTGGTTGGGGGTTATGTCTTTTCAAGAGCAATTGGAGTAAGGATGCAAAAAAAAAAATCCACATATATTGGAAGAAAGTGGTTGGCTTTTCAAGAGCAATTGAGAAAAAAAAAAGAAATCCATATATTGGAAGAAAGTGGTTGGCTTTTCAAGAGCAATTGAGTAAAAAAAAAAGAAGAAGAAGAAAGCCTTCACCTTTTAATAAATAAAAGAGTGTTAGTAATGGATGTACTAAGGAGAAAGATTGAGGAAGAATTTTGTTTATCTTTGGAAAAATGGGTTATGATCGGAAGACACAATTTGGTTTAATGGTGTTACTCTTTTACTTAATTGGTTGTGTTTAATCTAATAAGTGACCTTATTTGTATTTTGACACTTCCCGTTCTTTCTTAACCAAATACCTAAGCCTAACATTACAAGCCTCGTAAAGTCCTATTGATCCAAAGTGGTGTATTTTTCTTCATTAGTGGAGAGAGGTTTGAAAAGTGAGCCTATGGAGTTTGAGATTTCACCTTTTTGTTTGTGGATGTTGTGCATAATATTATCTGGGCATTATGGCTAATGGTTTGTGGTTTGATGGATGTTTAAGAGTCAATAACAAAAGTGAAATTGGCATTTGAGATTTGTTAAAGCTTAGGTGACATTTAATTATTCTATATGTTGGGTGTTATTTACAATTTTTGAGACATTTGTGCAAGTTATTTGTTATGTGATTTTATTGTTTTAAGTTAGGATAGTTATAGGTAAGATGTTTGTGGGTATCATCACTAGAAGCCCTCACAAGACTACAACTCGTCCTATTAGGGCCACCTAGGGGTTTAAAGGCTTATTGCATACGCTTAATGTAATGTTGTAAATAGAATAAATTTCCTTTGAATTTTTCTTTTAATGTCTCCTTTGAAATTATTCATAGATCGCTTTTCTTGCTAGAGACTAGCAAGAAGCTGGTTGGGGGTTGTTGATAAGAGTCAAATTATTGCATTTTTATTATGATTTAAATGTTGATATTTGTGTGAAAATTGCGTTTATTTGATTATTTAATCCACAAATGTCATTTCACGGGTATTTCGTGTTTAAAGTGCAATTTCAGGTAAAATCATAATTTTGGAGAAGTTCGGGACAAATTTCAAGGACCGGGATTGAGTACAAATAAAAAGAAAACAAAATTTCAAAAATTTGGAATTTCGCCGCCGGCGAGAATATTCTCGCCGCCGGCGAAAACCTTAGCGAGAAAACGTTGAAAATCATGCAGGGAGCACGGATTTTGGCACAGCAATCTCGCCGCCGGCCAAATCAAACTCGCCGCCGGCCAAGTTAATCTCGCCGCCGGCCACAATAATCTAGCCGCCGGCGAGATTGAGCGGAACCAAAATCGTAAGTTTTCCAGAATTCTCGCCGCGGCGAGAACAATTTTGCCGCCGGCGAAAACCTTAGCGAGAAAACGTTGAAAATCATGCAGGGAGCACGGATTTTGGCACAACAACTCGCCGCCGGCCACAATAATCTAGCCGCCGGCGAGATTGAGCGGAACCAAAATCGTAAGTTTTCCAGAATTCTCGCCGCGGCGAGAACAATTTCGCCGCCGGCGAGTTTCGTGCGAAAACAGATTTTTTGGTTGTTTTGTTCCAAAATTGCCCCCCAAACCCTAGATCTATATATATAATATGATGGAAAAAGAGGAGGACAGCAGAGAGGGGAATTCAAAGACATTTTTGGAGGAGAGAAAGAAATTTTGGAGAAACTTGGAGGATCCTCACCATTGATGCTACCAAGTCTTCATCTTCTAGAGTTCTTCATCTCTTCTCCTTAGTTTTTATATTCTGCAATTTATTCAGTTTTGTTATTCATGAATTCAATTGAAATAATGGTTGTTCTTATTTTCGTTATGAACTAATTCGTTTTTGCTAAGACTATGATGTAGTTAGATCAAGGAAATCTGATTTCTTTTGTTATGGTTATATGAATTCATTGTTTTCAAGTCGAGTATTTATTTCCATGCTTAATGCTTTTAAATTTCTGATCAAGATTTAGATGATTTGTTGCATTATATTGAGACCGAGAGGAGATGTGTAATGAATGCTTCTTGTGATAAATACCGTATGTTGAATGCGAGTTTGACACCTAATGCATGATGTATGTGGTTATTCCAGAAATTCCATAAATCGTAATGTGCTTATTTGTGATTAAATCTTTATAGAAATATAGTTGGTTTTCATAGATAAGTAATTCTAATATAACTTGAGAAAGAGTATTAGATAAGTTTGGGTTTTTCAACCATCACTTTTAGCTTTGATTTTCATATAACATGACTTGAAATCGGATTGAATTGATTTAGCGAAATCAAATGCCTTAGCGTTTTTAATTATTAGTGAACAACATTTAATTTTGTTATTTGCGTTTAGTTTTATGTTAATTTGCTTTTAAAACAATTCCAACAATTCGGTTTTCAAATAAAATTAGGGTTAGTAAATTTCGGTACTTAGTAACGCCATTCCTTGTGGGTTCGACATCCGTTCTTTTGTACACTTTCTTACTTGAACGATTCGTACACTTGCGAAAATAAGCATCATCCATTAGATTGCATACTACTTATTAAGTTCATCAATTATAGATTACACACATAAAAATCATACATATCCACCTAGAAACTATACATATTATTTAATCAAGATAATCAATTAAATAATTCTGTCAATCTATTTAATTATCTCTATAGATCGATTGTTGATGAAACAATTAATAACATAAAAATTAAATAATATAATTGAATTGCAATAACAATTAGGATCAAATATTAGATCATCACATGTATAAAATTGGGTTCATAAGACCCTCAGATTAATAAATTAACTAGACATAATTATGTTTTTAAAGCTCAAATTTTTCATTAAGAAAGACAATATAATTGATAAAGAAATGAGAAGAAGAAGAGATACACTTAGTCTCTTGATTTGTAGCACTAATCTTTTCTTGAATTCTTTACAAAGTTGTGTCTCCTTTAATCTCCTCTTGAACTTTTTCTCTACTTTTCTCATTGAAAGTTTATAAGATATGAACCTAATTAACCTAGAAGATGGTGAATAGGTTATTTTTAATTTTTATCAATTTATAACTTAATAACCTAAACAAAGCGGTCAGACATGTAATCACGTGTAAGAATAAAATGTGAAAATAAAATAATAACACATGATATTTTTAGGTGGAAGCAACCTAGGCTAAAACCATGACTTAAAATGAAAATCACCGGTCCACCAAACCATCTAACTTTCCACTATAAAAATCAAATATTCGAGTACAAACTCGATCTTATACTACCCTTTCTAGAATACTACCCTAATGTACTTTACTTACGAGCCCTTATTCTGTTTTCACAATTTCTAAAATTAGTGTGAGCGGTTTCCATACCAACGTTCCAACAAATTTTCCACTAATGAGATCATTCACAAATCAACTACAAAATGGTTAGGACAAAAACACAAGTGCCCATTTATGTTCTAAAATGAATTTAATAATAAACAATTCTAACTAGATGATTCAAAACATATATCACTTAAATCAAATCAACTAGTAAATTTTAGAGTAAAAAGATTAAGTCAAATTCAATAAAAATAGTTTTTTTAAAATTTAATAATTAAATTAAATAATCATGATCATTTATACAATTATTTAATCTAAATATGTAAAATCTAATAAAAAAGAAACTATATAAAGATAAAAATACTAAATAAATTTATTAATAAATATTTTTGATAAAACATCAATTTGATATCGGTAAATTTGAGTTAATTTTTTGTCTTTTAATTATTAAATATTTTTTAATTAAAAACTAACATAATTACCTAATCATTAAACTTTGCTGCTATATATATATATATTAATTACATTTTTGAGGAAATTGTCGGCTGAATCATATGCATATATGTCTATTAGCCTCAAACACACACATATATATCCTTCCTTTAGTCCAACGCTGATTAAAGTTTATTTTCAATTTTGTTTCTTTTCGGCAGCAATATAATTATTTTTCTTTTTTGGTAGTTCGGCAGATTCAACAACTTCTATTTTCACCGGTTCACCTTTAACCCTAATATATATATATATATATATAGATAATAATAATACCCAATAATATTAGGATTGATTGTATTTTAGACTTAATTTTTTAAAGTCTACCAAAAACCTTAATATTATAAAAAATTATTTTTTAAAACATATCTTAAAAATATTGAAACAAATCTAATAAATATTTAATTGATAATTTCATAAACTAATTCAAGTATAAATAAATATTTTAATACTAAAAATAATTTTATATTTATGAATATATGCTATTAAATGTATGAATGTGATCCTATGTGTCGTAGTTATAAAAGATATACATAAAGTACGACTATCTAGAACCCGAACATTTATTCGACTTTTCTTGATAGACTTGATAATAGGCCTAAAACAAGTTTACAGATAAATATTTTGTCGATAAAAATAACCAACACTTATAATCCTTATACTCTTCTTAACATCTACTTGGATTTGTAATCTTAATTGTGTATTGTTATGGGCTCCGTATGATGCTTTAAATAGATTTAAACTGATACTTATCATATTAGGATTCGTATTACTTTGATCCAAGGACAAAGATTGAAATTATATTTAATTCCACGCTAATGCATTTTAATCCTCGTTGCTTTTTTGATCAAGTAATGTCTCTTGATCGATCATTGACCTTGTAATTCTTTATTTGTCCTAATTTTTGCTTATTTTTGATACATTTGATATCTTTTCACTTGCGAAGGAAAATAAGTGTTTTAGAAGTGGATGAATAACTCTACTTTCGTAGAGCTATCAGTTACACAAAGAATTCCTATCAAATAATGGACCCACTACATTAATAAAAATGTACAATTAGAAGATGGAGATAAAAAATAGTGACTTCAAACCAGATCATTAATCACTAATCGAATAAAGAGCCAACTATTGGAAGGAGATGAGCATGGTGTATGGGAGATGAGCATAAGAAATGTTGGTTTCCATTCAAGAAAAGTTGTCGATCACCTCTACAAACCTGTCATCCATTGCATTTTATTGCAGATCTATGTTGAGAAAGACACACTAAAAAGGGTTAATGGCTGTTTGGTATTAAATATGTAACGAACATACGACCTAATAAGTACATGTATCCCACTAGGTTAGAGCCAGGACATAAGACTAGCTCAACAAAAGGCTTGTGCCCAATGAACTTGGAAAAGCATACGAACCCAATCGACAAAAGTACCTCATCATCAAACAGTGAGGTTTTGGATGTCAAGACTTGATAAAGCCATGATATCCCGGTGATCAAGGTTGTACTTCATGAACGACCTGTATATAAACATCCTCCTCTTATTTATAAATGCTTGTAACAATCTAAATTCTGTAAACTAGTTTGTATTATCCAGGTCGCTTAATACGCACCCCGCTATGTACGTAAAGATACATATATACCCTTTAAATGAGGATAATACATGATATATTCAATCAATGTCATTTCTTGCTTCTCACTAAAAATCACTAATGTCAGATACCTAAATTCTCTCCAAACAATTGGCGCCGTCTGTGGGAAACTAAAATTTTTTAATCCAGTATTTGAGAACTGCTTTATTTTAAGAGAATTTACTGGTGTTATTTTTAATATCTAGATGGATCATCCATTCACTATCCAACCAAACGACCTCATTCCAGAAGCTCTAGAGCCAAACGACCTCCTCCCAGAGGCCCTAGAACCAAATGACCTCATTCCAAAAGCTCTAGAATGTGACCTTAATAATAAAATGCTTCATTCTTCACCCATTAGGTCACTATCAAATCGTTCCATGAGGCCACTTCAGCTAGCAAAGTGTAATCATCAAACTTGCATGATAATCCTCCTTATGAAAGAGATGCAATGATACGAGGACTTTAAAAATAGATCATAGAATTACAACAAGCTTTCATTGAGTGTCAAAAAGATAATAAAGAATTAAGATATCAATTAGAATGAAACACCTACTCGTACACAGCTAGTTCCCTTTTTACACCTCGAGACCCTTAGATGGTGCGTCAACCTCTCAGAAGAGATCATGCAACTTATACTTCAAATCCTCATCAATGTTTGGTGAGGGAACACCCGCATATGGTTTCTGATCCTCCCATCATTGGTGGGAATTCTCACCCAAATCCTCTAATTCATAGATTGACAATTGAGTCCATTCCACCACACGATCCAAGCGGAGAGTTAGACAAAAGGTTAAAAGAGATGGAAGAAAAAATATGGATCAAGGTTAATGATAGATTTACAAGACAAGAAAAGGCAAAACCTTGGGGTGATATAAAAAATGTTTGTAAGCAATTGTCTATATCTCCTTTCTCTGACATCATTGAATTAACGGTACCTCCTCTCAAATTTAATGCCCTTAAATGTCCCGCACACAAGGGGACTAAAGATCCTATTATCAAACTTGGGAGTATACTTATCATTTTCTACGAAATGATTCGTGCACTTGCGATAGTTTTATAAATATAAAACCAAAGTAATGGCAGAATCGGCGATGCCGGTTTTGCCCCTCAAACGCCCGTGGATACACAAAATGAAACCCGTACCTTCAACGTATCATCAGCTAATTAAATATCCTACCACCGATGGGATACGAAAAATTGAAGGGGAACAAGATAAGGCACGGAGTTACTACAACGCTGCCATGAAAAATGCATTACCCGAAAGGAGATATAGTCCTTTTAGGAGACATTGGGAGCGAACAATATGTCAAAATCAATGGTGCACTATCTCCTTCATTCAAAATTACCGTTGTTGATTTCTTGAAAAATCACAAAGATTTGTTCGCTTGGAAACCCGAGGACATGCCCGATATAGATTCAAATATCATTCCCCATGAGTTGTGTTTGGATCATACCAAAAATCCGGTCCAACAAAGAAAGAAGAAATTTGCTAGAGAGAAGAATGAAATCATCAAAAAGAAGATTGAGTCCTTAAAAAATGTAGGTTGGGTTCGAGAGGTTCGGTATCCCACATGGCTATCAAATGTGGCGCTAGTAAACAAAGTAGGAAGTGAGCACAGAATGTGTGTAGATTTCACAGATTTGAATAAAGCGACACCAAAAGATTGTTTCCCTTTGCCAAATATAGACCAATTAGTAGATGCCACAAACGGATTCAAATCAATAAGTTTTATGGATTCTTATTCATGTTACCACCAAATCCAAATGCATCATAGGGACGAAGAGAAAACAACGTTCATCATAGAAGAATGGACATTCTGTTACACAAAGATGCCTTTCGGTTTAAAAAATGTTGGCGCTACATATCAGAGAATGATGAATAAGATATTCTGAAACCAAATAGGCCAAAATATGGAGGTATACGTCGACAACATGTTAGTTAAAACTAACAATAAACCACATTAAGGACCTCCAAGAAATCTTTGATATAATTTGGAATTATAAAATGCATCTTAATCCAAAAAAGTGTGTTTGGCATAGCCTCAGGTAAGTTTCTAGGATACTTAGTCACGTCAAGGGAGATCGAAGCCAATCCAGATAAAATTTTGGCTTTAGTCAACATGAAATCCCTAAGTTGTGTTCAGGAAGTCCAACAATTGAATGAGCGTATTGTAGTATTAAGTCGTTTCATCTCTAAGTGCACCGAAAAGTGCCTATCGTTCTTTCGACTGCTTAAAAAGAACACAGAGTACTTATGGGATATCGAGTGCGAACAAGCTTTCCAATCCATTAAAGATTACTTGGGAAATGCACCTCTTTTAGTTAGTCCAATGGCGGGTGAAGACTTATACATGTACATGTCCTTTACGGACAAAGCTTCTAGTGCGGTATTAGTGGTCAACCGTGGGGGAACTCAATTATTTGTTCTTATGTGAGCCATTCATTAACAGGAGCTCAACGCCAATATCCTTCTCTAGATAAAGCAGTATTTACTATAAGAATGACAACACACAAACTCAGACATTATTTTAGTTCACATAGGTTAGTTGTCCTTACTTCCTATCCCTTGAAAAACATTTTGGGCAAATCTGACCTGTCCGGCCATCTCTCTCAAATATCTATTGAACTTAGCGAATTTGTGATACATTATAAACCTTTGGTTGTGATCAAAGGACAAGCCTTAGCAGATTTTATTGTAGAATAGACGAACGAGAATACCCAAGAGTGTAATGCCATACCAGAGATGGGGTCAACCCTCGCAGCAGAAACATTGTCTTCTGAAGAGGGACTATAGAAGGTATACGTGGATGGCGCAAGTAACTCACATAGAGTAGGAGTGGGAATAGTAATCTTCACCCTGATGGGAGCTTTGATAGAACAATGCCTTCGGATTACCTTCTAAGCAACTAATAATATCGCATAATATGAAGCCTTACTTTTGGCATTACAACAATTGATAACCCTTGGAGCTAAAAAGGTGTTAATTCATAGTGATTCACGACTGGTAGTAAACCAAGTCAACGACGATTTTGATGCCAAGGAGGAGATAATGAAACTCTATGCATTGGAGGTAAAAAAAGCAAAGGCTATGTTTTAAACTTTTCAGATCAAACAGATACCACGAGGAGAAAACGCCCATGCTGATTCCTTAGCAATGTTATCATCAGCAGTGAACTCAAATTTAAAGAGAGTCATCCCAATATCTTGTTTGTCAAGACCTAGTGTTACTCCAAGTGAATTGAAACTTCAAACGTGAATGAATGTCATACACACTATTCGTGATTCTTGGTTGACGCCATATACAGAATATTTCATCAATGGTACTCTCCCCGAAGACAAGCATTTAGCTCGTAAGCTTATGACAAAATCAGGTAGTTATATCATCATTCAGGGAGCTTTGTATAGAAAGAATCACGGTGGCCCGTGGCTTAAGTGCTTACCTACATCTGAGGCTCAGATGGTCTTGAGTGATTTGTATGACAGTTAATGTGGAGCTCATTCTGGTGGTAGAGCAATTTCTTAGAGGATTATTCGACAGGGTTACTATTGGCCCACACTTCTCAAAGATTGCATCTCTTATGTCAAAAGGTGTGATAAATGCCAACACATGCCAATGTGCCACACCGTCTGGGTACTAACTTAAGATCTATTATCAGCCCCTGAACGTTTTAGAAATGGGGTTTGGACATTATGGGACCATTACCCATCGCTTCAGGCCAAAGAAAGTTTATCATTGTCACAACTGATTATTTTACTAAATGGATAGAGGCACAACCTTTGGCTCGAATCCAAGAATCAAATGTGGATAGATTCATATGGCATAACATCATATGAAGATATATGGGAGTTAATGTTTGGTATTAATATATAACGGACATACGACCTAATAAGTGCAGGTACCCCGCTAGGTTAAAGCGAAGACATAAGACTGGCTTAACAAAAGGCTTATGCCCAATGAACTTGGAAAAACATATGAACCCAGTCGAAAAAAGTACCCCGTCATCAAACATCGAGGTTTTGGATGTCAAGACTTGATAAAGCTATGATATCCTGGTGATCAAGGTCGTCCTCAATGAATGACCTATATATAAACATCCTCCCCTTGTTTATAAATGCTTGTAACGATCTAAATTTTGTAAACTAGTTTGTATTATCTAAGTTGCTTAATACGCACCCCGCTATATATGTAAAAATACATATATATATCCCTTAAATGTGGAGAATACATGATATATTCAGTCAATGTTATTTCTTGCTTCTCACTAAAAATCACTAAAATTAGATACCTAAATTCTCTCCAAACAATGGCGATAGAGTTTACTCTAACGGCTTGAGAGATTAATAAATTGATAACTAGGTCACCAGATAGTGATAGTCATTGGAAGACAAAGACAAAGAATAAAAAAAGAAGGATAGAAAAAGATATGGCCTATTGATGAGAGGAAAATCAGATGTGAAATGAAAAACATTAAGTTAACCTAATTCTAAAATAAGGATTTTTTTTTGAAATTTTAATAAAAGTGCAAGTTGAGTTTCAATTACAGAATACAAATAATAAAATAGGTTATGTCAACCTATTTCCTTAATATTTTTATTAAAAATATTGATTTTTTCGTTATCTTTTGTTTTCGATCAATGTTATTCCTAATGTAGTTTAAGTTGAATGGCGAAGCGACTTTTAAAGCCATCCCTAATAGTAGGAAAAGTTACAAATATTGTGTGAGACTTGAATCCACAACCTTAAAATTATGGGTTACCATATTAATTAATCACTATACTAGTGAGTGATAGGCCTCGTTTTTTTTGTCTTTTATTCTCGATAAGACCATTATTATATATGCAAATTTGTAAACCATAACATGTGAGTAACCAGTTCTCTAAGTCATTTTTTTATCTTAATTGAACATTTTGGTCATTCAAATTTTATAAATGACACATACGTTATTCAATCTTTAAAATTATGTTATTTTGGCCTTATAAACTAAAAATGTAATTAAAATGTTCATTTTTTACAATAAATAATGACTAAATTGTGACTTTAGTAAAAATTATGTGATTAAAGTTTCCTAATTTTAACGACTGAATTATGTGTTCTTTGTGAAAGCAGAGTGACCAAAAAGTCAAGTAAAATAAACAAAATGACTTCTAAGATAATTTTTCCCTTATGACATTATATTTTATCTTGTGATACAACTTTGTAGATTAAGCACGTGATAACTTCCTTCCAAGCATAGTGGTAGTTTGATTCTTCCACAATATGATTCATTTCTACCATCACCATCACCATCCTCTATGAGGAACCACTTTGCCGCCACATGGTGCTTATCAAATTTTTGCTCCATTGAGCTTAGAGGAATTGATTAGTGCTTGAAAAGCACATGTACCTTGTGATTTCTCAAACTTAATTAGGAAAAGTAGGTTTTAATATTGAATTTTTATTTAATTATTTTATAAAATGTGTTTTTTGAAATCATGATTTATGTTTTGATGTATTTCAAGTACTTTAGACCAATTTTTGAAATCTTTTTGCAAGCTTTATTTCAATTCGACTAAGTAGCCTCACAACGTGAATAAAGCAATTAATATAGTAGAAGAACTAAAAAATATGCTTAATTCAACACACAATGAAAGCAATCATCAGATAAGAAAGACAAATATGTGGTAAACATACTAGTGACGGTGTGCCTTACAGACTCCTATTCAGGCTAGCAATATGCATAATCATAAAAAGCATCAAGCAACATACGAATCAATCAAATATACTACAAGAACTATAAAGGATTTCTAATCACTTTAAGACCTTATATGTGAAAATATATTCAGTAAATAATGATTGTACCCTCATAACATGCAATCATACATAACACAACATACCAAAAGAAAGAGTACAATACCTGGTACACAATTAGAATAAGGAGATACTAAATCTTTAGAGCCTCACACCAAACTTGAATACACATAAAGCAGAAGCAATAATAAGAAAGTTATAGACAAGCAACAAGGAAATTTAAGAAAGCATTCCATAACTAAATAAATAAGACATTCTAATCGTAGTCTAAATCAAGTATATTGGTACATATACGATCAAAACTTAGATTATAATAACACTACAGTAGATTATACATAACAAAAGATATAACAAGATAAACTCATGTATAACCCTTACCTATGTGGTAACATTCTCGTATTGCTTATGGCAACCACTCGGTAGTAAATAATCTACTAAAAATAATAAATAGATATAACTCGATAGAAATATAAACTCAAATACCTCTATCAGTCGGGATCTTTGTCCTAACTATTTATTGTTGCTCTTGCTTGCTGCCTCTATAATGACTTGATCCAACACTCGTATTCGACTTTCTTCTAGACCCAACACTATATGTAACAGTGCAATCAGACACTAACGATGAGTAATGTGTACAATATTTGAACAACCAACGTGAGAAACCACTAAACCATAATCACCTACAATCACACAAATAACCAACAAGGGAAACATACTCAACCATGAACAATCAACTACCAACGTCAAAAATCACTACTACAATATATACATGTAGTCTTAGACATTTAGCCTCGGTTTCTTTAAAAATCGAGGCCATAGGGTTTTGGCCTTGGTTATTTAAAAAACAAGGCCATAGACATACCTTATGATCTTATTTATTTAAAAAGCGAGGCTATAGACATACCCTATCAATATTTTACACCACATATACCAAATTTCTTTATCATTTTTTTTATTTTTCTTTCCCAATTTTTTCTTTTCCCTCTTATTTTTCTTTATTTTTATTTTTATTTTTTCTTTTTCCCTCCTCTCTTTTCTTTTATTCCTCTTTCCCAGTGCTTTCTTCTCTCTTTTCTCCACTGCAAACCATTCATCTTGACTCAGCTCCTTTAACACAATGGAGATTCTTGAACGATCTCCCTTTTTGCCACTCTGTGTGTGTCGTCGTCAACGGCAACGACCTCGACCTTTCACTTCTCAAAGTAGTGGAGATTCTCGAACCGTAAATAAGCTCATGCTTTCCTTCGAATCTGTTCACCCCTTACTGCGAGAGAAGTCACAAAGATGGAGATAAATGAAGGATGTTACAAGTTGTACCAAAATAGATGCTTATTGGGTCCTTCAGTAAAACCCTAATTTTGGACTTTAACTATACCTTCTTTCTTCTTAAGCTATACCTTCTTTGTTTATGAAAAGCTTACTAAGACTTTAACTTTCTCTGTGCTTTATGCCTTAGATCGTAACCTGTGATACCAGAATCAAAACAACACTTGTTCATACTTCAGCTAATTGGTATATGGAGAATGTGTTTCCTGTATTGGAAAGATTTTTAGTTACTGATATGCTTGGTCTGGCCTTGGTTTTATTTTCTTATGGTAATATCTAGTTTAGGCGTATTGTAGTATGCTTATAAGTATATTACAGTAAGTTTTTTAGAAAATTCCCTATTTGTTAAGATTGTACTAAGAATCTGAACTATGCTAAATATGTTTTCAACTATGGGGTTGCTGCTATTGCTCCTTTCTCTCACCGTCTTTCATTTGATATTTCTATATGTATGAGTGGGCATGATAAAGTTTTGATAAGATTTTATCAATCTATTATCACATAATTCCTCTACATTTATGATTGATATAGGATTTTGGAATACTAGTTATGTGTACCATGTTTTTAAATAAACTTTTCTATAAGTTTGTATTGAATTTTAATATTCTTTTTTTTTCTTAGGGTGTTAAAATTTCTACTCAGGTTGAGACGTAGTCCAAGAATTCTTTTGTTCAGTAGGTGATGTTTTCCTTTTTTATTGCTTTATACAATCCTCTTGGATTTATTCAGGTTCAGAAGGTGAGGGTCTTGAGGCCAGAATTGGAGCTTCCTTTCTTCTTCTGGATATACAGTGAGGTAAAGCCTGTCAATCCAATCAAACTTCAGTTTTTTTGAAATAATTATTTCATTCCCATATCCTTCCATATCATTGGGTTCTCTGTAGTGTTTTTTTCTCTTCCATGGGAAGTTTAAAAAACTATTTTGTAATTTGACGCACTTTATCAAGAAATTCAAGTTCCATTCCATGATTTATTATCTAGATCAACACCAAATGCAACCCTTTAAGTACTTGTTCTTACATAACAAGAGGAGACTAAGATCAATAACTGGAGTCTCCATCAATGGTAAATTAGATTGGAATTGCCAATCACCATCTCTGTGAACATATCTCTCTGGTATTTCTTTCCCTTCAGAAGCTAGCTCTTGCATAGGTTTTGAAAAGGTTTCTATTTTTGCAGATGGGTTAATTCAAATTTCTGTTCAAGATGGATTATATATACACATACAAATATTATATAATATGTTTAATGTAATTTTTTAAGCTGCAAATTTTTGAATGTGGACTATGTATTTTGAATTTGGTTTCTTTTAAAATGTGAGAAGTATTTATTGATCCTTCTCTTTCTGCAGTCAAATGTACAACATTCAAATCTTTGGGATCCATTAGCCAACAAACAGAAACCATGTTCTGCATCTTCAATTGTCCCTTGTGAGTGATTGAAACATGAACTTTGTAAACTATAATAATATCTTTGTTTTGTGTTCATATTTATTTATAAGACTAGGTTCATAGACTTGATGTATCTTTGTTAATGGGTCTTTCTATTTCAGGAGATGTTGTTCCCTTATCTGAAATTTTTGGGCCTGAGAAAGCAAAAGATGCAGGAAATGAGGATGAATCAATTGGTCACAATATTGCTAGTGTTGGTGCACTGGTGTTGGTGTGTTGTGTTGGTGCTGGTGCTGGTGCATTGCCTTAGTGTTGGTGCCCTGCACTGGTACTAGTGTTGGTGTGTTGTGTTGGTGTTAGTGCGCTGCGTTGGTGCTAGTACTGGTGCGCTGCACTGGTAACCTTTATACCATATGATTTGGATGTTGGCAGTCTCTTGAATGCTTTTGTAAATGATGCATGTAATGGAAATACAAGGAAGAAGATAAATGTCAAACTTATTTTGAGCATTGACTACAGGGAAACCACAGGCTACAATGGAAACTATGTGTATGAAACTAGGATGTTTTAGTGTATAATAAACTCTCAATATTGTAATTATTGATTATATTTTTTTTATTTATGCATACCCTATGGTCTTGGTTTTTGAAAAATTGAGGCCATAAACATACCTTATGGCCTCGATTATTGAAAAATTGAGGCCATAGACATGTCCTATGGCCTCAGTCTTTCAATAACCGAGATCATAGGTAACAGTCTATAGTTTCTCTCACTTAGGTATCGGTTCTTATAACCGTGGCCATAGGCCTACAGTCACGGTTAAAAACCGAGACCATATGGATGTTTTTTAGTAGTGAATATACTCAACTACGTATAACCAACAACCAACATGGAAAATATACTCAACCACACACAAGAAACAACCATAGATTTGGGATCTTAACCAATACTACCTACTAGAAAACTCTCCCTTAAGTACTCACTACTCAAGAGCACAATTTTTCTCACTCAATCACGAATCACTAATACCAAATAACACCCAAGATAATAGTGATTGAGAATAAAAAAAAGACAATATGTCAATTTGATAGCGTCATGTTGCATTTTTATCATTACCAAAATACAAAAAAGATAGGGGTATTTATAGCCAAAACTTAAGCTCAGGAGGTACTTCACCAACGATCTCGCTAACCACCCTTATCAATCCCCTGAAGAGGGGTCCGACAAGGCACACGAAAAATTCCATTTTTCGTTTCAAAAATTACGGAGTAATTTTTCATAAATACCCAGACACGTAACAAAAAGAGAGCAAAAATGTCAATTGCATACCACGAAAACTAACGTCATGGTATGTGTAAATATGTTTGCATACAAAATGTACCTAGTTACTTATGTGTTTGCATTACTGATCGATAGTAACTAACCTTACACAAAGAAAGACAAAAACACTAAATAAAATAAACATATTTTTGCTTTGCATACAAAAAACCAACAATGACACAAAAGACTATAAGACTTACAATATAATTAAAAGAATTAATGTTGAAAGTAAGGGCCCAAATTGACAAGACTTGAAGATTTAGTATATAGTGCATTAAATGTTATATTTAGAGGGCCTATATGCGATTTTAATACCCAAAATACATTAGTATTCTCTCAATAGGCGGGGTTGAAGAGGGTTGAACAAAAAAAACGTGGGCCTTGGCATTAAAATTGAATGATGCGGCATTGAGGCCACACGTTTCACTATGGGTTTCATAAAATTTGGTTCATAAGCATAATATGTTGAATGCCACAACTCGTACATCAGAAATTGTGGTTGTACACCTAGTTATGATTTTCCCCACTTTTTCCTCAAAACCTAGCACTATAAATAGCTTAATGAATATTATTTATGGAATGCTCGCGGGAGGTAATTGAGAAAATTCAAGAGAAAAATGGTAGAGTTGGAGACACTTTTCATCGACAATAGTCCTAAGATTTATATTTCTTTTTTTTATTGTTCTTATGAATATTATTATGTTTTAATTATTCTCTATACATGTTTTGCATTTATTAATAAAATCTATTACATTCGTATGTTCTATTATCTTTGATTATATGTTTAATTCACTATTTTAATATCACAATGAATTTTTTTGATTATTTAAATGTACAATTAAATAATTAAGTTTGTTTATCGATAATCAATTAGTTAATTAGGTATGTAATGCTTAATCAATTCACATAAATAGTGATACACTACTTTTCAATAAGAATCATCACTTAAGATAATTAAACCAAACTTATGAGTTTAAATCCAATATGTTTCTTACAATTAAGTGATTTTGACGTATTAAATGTAAAGAATTTATTTTACATTGTCTATTAGACTGAGAGTGAATTAAAAGCTTATTCAATTCAACGATTAAGTAATAACAAGTGAAGACTTTCGAGCTTATAAATTTATCTAAGTTATTATGATAAAAAGAATAGAAAGTTACTTTTATTAATTTGTAATTGATACAAGTGGTGGAGGATGATTATTCCATTGTGTTTTTACTCGTATTATTTCAATCTTATTTTCACATTACTTGTTTTTAATTGATTGTTTTTTTTTCACTACAATCAAATACCCCAATTTCATAAATAAGATTTATTTTCTAAAATCCCCTCTAGGAACTTATTTTATACTATCTTTAAAGAAAATTAAAGTAAGGATTAAATTAACTCTTGCATTTTGAGTGCATTAGAATTACTATGTGCCATAACAACATAGCTTCTTTGTTTATGCAATCCTCCATAAGTAAAATTAGTGAATTATTAAGAGGCTCTTTGGCAACAAAAAATAGATCCTATTTAAAGTGAAGCGATATAGTATGGTAGTTCATGAATCCTCGTCTTGTTCGAGCTAATTGAAAACTAAATTAGATTTTGATTCTAATTTATGGTGCTACCAATGGTGGTAAATTGTATGCAATTTGAAGATCTTTAACTTCCATTATATTAGGTGGCGTTTGGTTCATGGAATGGAATCGGAATCGGAATCGGAATCGAAATCGGAATGGAATGGAATGGAAAGGAAACAATTTTGTTTGGTTTGACCACTGGAATCAAGCTCAGAATCAGGATTATAGTGTTTGGTTTGCCACTAGAATGGAATGAAAAAAGCTGTAAATGACCTTAATACCCCTACATGCTGTAAAGTTCAAATAATGTCATTTAATTACTATTTTTTCATCACACAAAATATATTATTGAAATCATTATTTTTTTAAATAAGTATTACTTAATTAAAAATAAATATATTATTAAAATTATTATTTTTCTAAATAGGGTTTAGGGTTTTCAGGTTTGGGATGTGTGATTTAGGGTTTAGGGATTTAGGATTTCGGGTTATATTTGTAGGTTAAGGTTTAGGGTTAAAATTATTATTTTTCTAAAAATGGTTTAGGGTTTTAGAAATTTGGATTTGGGGTTTAGGGTTTTAGGGTTTTAAGGTTTAGGGTTTATGGTTTTAGGATTTGGAATTTGGGGTTTAGGGTTTTGGGATTTATGTTTTAGGGTTTTGGGTTTTGGGATTTATGTTTTAAGGTTTAGGGTTTAGAGATTTGGGGATTTGGGGTTTAGGGTTTTAAGGTTTAAGGTTTAGGGTTTAGGGATTCAGGGTTTAGGGTTTTAGGATTTGGAATTTGGGGTTTAGGGTTTAGGGTTTTGGGATTTATGTTTTAGGGTTTTGGGTTTTGGGATTTATGTTTTAAGGTTTAGGGTTTTAGGGTTTAAGGTTTTGGGATTTGGGATTTGGGGTTTATGGTTTAGGGATTTAGGGATTTGGGGTTTAGGGTTTAGGGTTTTAGGATTTGGAATTTGGGATTTAGGGTTTAGGGTTTAGGGATTTGGGATTTATGTTTTAGGGTTTTGGGATTTATGTTTTAAGGTTTAGGGTTTAGGGATTTGAGGTTTAGGGTTTAAGGTTTTAGGATTTTAGGATTTAGATTTAGGGTTTAGGGTTTTGAAATTTTGGATTTAGGGTTTAGGGTTTTGAAATTTTGGGTTTAGGGTTTAGGGATTTGGAATTTTGGGTTTGAGAATTTGAGATTTGAATTTAAGGTTATATTTTAAGTGAGGGTAAAATTGGAAAAAAAAAGTTTAGATGAGAATGGAATAATGATTACCAAAGGTGGGAGAAGGAATTATGATTCCTTCTCTTTTAGTAATCGGATTTCATTCCGCCCTTCATTCCGTCCAACCAAACACACAAAATGGAAGGAATCAATTTTGATTCTATTCCATTCCCTCCAACCAAACGTAGGGTTAGGGTTTGGGGAATCATAAAACATATACGGGTTTTGATCCTGTGGTGGTGAGTTATTTATTATTAGAATATAAATTTTATAGATTTTTGATTTATTTTTTATGGAAACTGATAGGATTGCATGAAAGAATTATTTTTATAATTGATGATAAACTTTAGATAAAATTTAATTCAATGATATATTTATAAATTTATCCTATGTTATAATTAAGATAAATTTTTAATTTACCTAATTTAGTATTTAGTATATAACATTTATCAATTCAATTAACTTAATAAAAAAAATTCAATGAAATTAATTTAACTATGATATGATTTCACTTATCAATTTATTTAGTCTAAACACATAAGTAATGATACTATAAATTTATATTTTAGTTAAATATATCAGTGTTAAACTAATTTAAATATTAAATTAAATTTAAAAATGTTAATAATTAAATATAATGAATTAAAAAAGTTATTTTTTAGTGTACAAATGACTCAATTAATTAATATGATTTCACTTTTTTACTTTCATTAAAAAAACATATGTTTATTTATGTTTTAAGAAAAATAAATATATATTTTTTTTAGAGAAGTTAAAAATAAAACTTCATATATAAAAAAAGTTATGTCATGTAATTAAATTATTTTAATATCATAAATACCAAATATATAAACCTAAAGAGAGAAAAAAACATACATAAGAGAATAAAATAGGACCCATATAGGTATTCAATACTTGGCTTTATAACTATATGATTTATATATTTTTTCATCCTGTAATTTTTTACGTGAGTTTCATAAGTTGTATAATTTAAAAGCTTTCAACGTTGGTAGGGGCATCATCAGGAGGAAAATACTCATATAGATCAGAGACATTGAAAGTGGATGAAATCTGTAAATTTGGAGGAAGATTGATCACATAAGCATTGTTGTTAATCTTGTGTTTTGATGAGCAAAACTGGCATCGTCAATCCTGCTAATACTTTGGTTTTATATTTATAAAACTCTCGCAAGTGCACAAATCATTTCATAGAAAATAATAAGTATACTCACAAGGTCGATCTAAGGAAGAAATATATATGGTTTTTAATTTATTATTCAAACTTTTAAAAACAAAAATAAATTCTAAACATCCTGTCACAATATTTTGGGTTTTATTCAATAAACATTTATGCAAATTTTATCTTTTATAATAGTAGAATATTTATGGATATAATTATTAAATTAATTATACTTGCTCATATTATTTAGGTTATTAAAGATATAAATTGATATTTATCGATTCTTTTTTTTATATGAATACCACCTTTGGTGGGGTTAGATATTCTTTGTTAATTAAACAAATAAATTAACATCTATGAGTGAGGTTGATAACTAATTTGGTTAATTAAATTAATTCTTTTTTTAAGAGATTGAAAATGAATCATTTAAATGCCACCTTTGATGGGGTTAGACAGTTTAAACTTTATTCAAGATGTCCAAATTAAACCTAAGAATTTAATTATCTGAGTACTAACTTTCAAGTTTTAAAACCACTACTGAAAACATGTTGTCAATACATTTTCAGATAATAATTCTTATAAAAACTTTTGAAATAGAGCTTCACTCTAACTACCGGGTGATTGTAATGAAAAATCTAAATCAGACCGGATAACTAAACTTTAAAATCTAATTTTCAAATTTAAGTTTGTAATAAAAAATAATATATTTCTCTCTAACATTCTTAATATAAAATTTTGAATAAAAACAAAATCAATTCATTTTAGAGATTTTTACCTATTTAATATTTTGCAAGCATAACAACATTATTATTATATCATGTTTACAGACAACTAGCAAAGTTAAATTTAATCACACAAAAATTAAATATAACATATAAGAATAAAGCATAAAAAATAAATGTAAAGAAAATAAAATCCTTACAATACTTTGATGTTATTCCTATTGCTAGAAAACCTCCAAACGGAATTTGCATTTTTATTTATTGAATCAAAAAGCTAATAAATTACAAAAACATAATTAGTTCTTCTCAAAAAGAGAAGAACTCTAAAACTAAGAAAAACTAACTAAGAAATGGAAAAAAAGAAAGAGAGAAGAAGATGTGTTTTGATATGAAGAGAATGAGAGTATTTATAGGTGAGGAGACGAAGAAAAAATGGGTGAAAAAATGGAGGAAACGTGGAGTAGTGAATGATGATATCATTGCTGATGTCATGGTAGTGCGGGGTGCGGTGGCACGCGCGGATGGGGGCAGATGGGCGTGTGGCGTGTGTAGTGCATGCGGAATGGAGACCAGGTGCGCGTAGATTGGGTGATGCACGCGTGTTGCTCAATACGGTTGGGCGTACTACACGTGTTGGTCGACGCGGCTGGGCAGCTACGTGCACAATTTCCTCATTTTTGACATTTTTTACCCTTTTGACCCATTTTATCCAATTTTTTTCATATTTATTGACTTTTTCTCATTTATTTTATGAATATATTTGTGATGTATTGCCTCCAGTATTTTTCTTTTAGTCTTTAAGTAACTTTTTTAAGAGAAAATACTTGGAAAACAATAAATATACCCGTGATTCCGAAAAGATAAATTTATATAAATATATGATAAAATCATATAAATATATATATTTTTAATCAATTAACGTGCATAAAATCATGGTAATTTTAGTACTTTTTGAGCATTCATTATGCTTGATGCGAAAAGGACCCAACTTCTTAGCCTTCAACTTGTTGTATGTTCTAGTAGGAAACCTATCTTTGCGAAGGTGAATCATAACCAGATCACCCTCAACAAAAGCCTTTGCACGTCAATGAACATCAACAACAGCCTTATAGTTGGCGTTGGCCTCCTCTAGGTGTTGTTTAACCTCGCGATGCACTTGAACTATTTGATCAACAAGAGCAACAGTTGTCTGACTTCGTATCTTTGGGAGGGTGATAAGGTCGAGGGAGTGATTCAGTGCCTTAGTATATAAACTATAGCAAATGGAGCCTTTTCGGTTGAACGATTGACCATGCTATTAAAAGCAAATTCAGCCTGAGGAAGAGCTAAATCCCATTGCTTGGGTCGATCTCCGGCAATACAATGAATCATTATGCCCATGGTCCTGTTAACTATCTCTATCTTACCATCGGTCTTTGGATGAGAGGCGCTACTAAACTAAAGGGAATTGTCAAAACGCTTCCACAGAACTTTCCAAAAATGATTGACGAATTTGACATCCAGATCAGAGGTACTGGTGCGTGGGATGCCATAAAGTTTAATTACCTCTCTAAAGAACAGGTTGGCCACATTGCTTGCATCTGCTGTCCATTTACAAGGAATAAAATGGGCCATTTAGAGAACTTGTCGACAACTAAAAACACAAAATCCACATGGCGTTGAGTTCTGGGAAGGTCAAGAACAAAATCCATCGACAAATCTTCCCATATGTTTATAGGAACTGGTAGAGGAGTATACAAACCAGTATTCTGGGACTTTCCTTTGGCAGATTGACACACACTACAATGTTCCACAAAATGCCTGACTTCCCTCTTAAGATGAGGCCAAAAGAATCGCTCTTTAATGACCAAAGTGGTCTTGTCCTTGCCCGTATGTGCTGCTAAACCACTAGCATGAGCTTCACAAACTATAAGTTCACGTAAGGAGGTGTGAGGTATGTAAAGCCTATTTCCATGAAAGAAGAATCCTTGGTGAATATGGTAATCGCCCATAGGTTCACGATTCAAACACTTCTTCCATATAACCCTAAAATCGTCATCTTCATCATACAATTCTTTGAGATTGTCAAACCCAATCACTTTTTCTGTAAGGTCATTAGGAAGCACCCTCGTTAGCTAAAAGCATCAGCTACCCTATTTTTAAACCCTGCTCGGTGCTTAAAAACAAAAGTGAATCATTGTAAGAATAGTACCCATCGAGCATGCATCCTGCTAAGAGTTTTCTGCGAGTTAACATACTTCAATGCTTGGTGATCACAGTGGAGAACAAACTCGTTATGGATCAAATAGTGTTCCCAATGTTGAAATACTCTTATGACAACATACAACTCCTGCTCATACATTGTCCATTTCTACCATGCATCATTGAGTTTCTCGTTGAAAAATTCTAGTGGTCGACCTTATTGAATAAGCATAACTCCAATTTCCAGCATAGATGCATCTGTCTCTACTTCAAACACTTTATCGAAGTTCGATAATGCTAAAACTGGAGCAGTAGTTAAGCGCCCTTTGATGTCATCGAAGCTGTCTTACTACTCTTGATTCCAACGGAACTTTCCATGATTCATACACCCAGTAAGGGGTGCCATAATAGTACTGAAATTCCTGATGAAACGTCGATAAAATGTGGCCAAACCATGGAAACTTCTCATATTATGGACTGATTTGGGAGTGGGCCACTCACTAATGGCTTGAACTTTCCTTTCATCAACCTGAATTCCATTAGATCCCACAACAAAACCAAGAAATAATAGCTAGTTACTTAGAAATTCACACTTCTTAAGATTAAGATACAATTGGTTCTCCCGCAAGACTTGCAAAATTGAACTCAAATGTTGTAAGTAAGATTTGATATCCTTGTTGTACACAAGGATATCATCAAAATAAACCACATCAAATTGCCTAATATATGGCTTGAGGACTTCATTCATGAGGCGCATGAAAGTACTAGGTGCGTTGCTAAGTCCAAATGGCATCACCATCCATTCATACAGCCCTTTCCGTGTTTTAAAGGCCATCTTCCATTCATTCCCAGGTCTGATTCTGATTTGATGGTAGCCATTCCGCAAATCCATGCGGGAAAAGATCTTAGCTCCCTCTAATTTATCTAGCATATCCTCCAAATGAGGAATGGAAAAACGATACTTTACTATGATCTTGTTTATTGCCCGACTATCCACACACATCCTCTACGAACCATCCTTCTTTGGAACCAATAACGTGGGCACAACACATAGACTCAAAATGGCATGTTCTCTTGGGCATCCTTCTTTGGAACTAATAACGAATGAGTTTTTTCTGTAATAAGTCATCTACTTGGGCTTGCAAAATGGCATGTTCTCTTGGACTCATTAGGTAGTGTGGCAATTTGGGTAGGCTTGCACCAGGGGTGAGGTCGATGCAATGCTGTAAATGTCGCATATGAGGTAGGTGGTTGGGAAGCTCATCAAGGACAACATCTTTGAACTCAGCTAGTAGTTTTTGAATAGATTTTGGAATTGTTTTGCCTAGTTCAGCTTGTTCTTGCAATACCACCATCATCACTGTCTTAGTTTTTTTTACCTCCTGCTCAAATTGGGACCCAGTCACGGTGAAGAGTGTAGTGGTTGACCCCTGCTCAACATCATTCTTTTCAAATTTAGAGTGTGAAGGCAGCAATATAATCTTTCTCTCTTGCCAGCGAAAAGAATGAGTGTTTACCTCACCATCATGGGTTACTTTTCGATCAAACTGCCATGGTCATCCAAGTAGCACATGACACGCATCCATGTCTACTACATCACATAGTAACTCATCCTTATAGTGCTTACCGATGGAAAAGGACAACTTATAGACTTCAGTTACCTTTGACTCCAAGCCCTTCTTAATCCATCCAATTCGGTAAGGATTATAATGAGGTTTAGTGGGCAAGGTTAGAGCCTTTACCAGACATTTGGATACAATGTTCTCCATGCTCTCATTATCAATGATGATATCACACACCCTTTTTTTCATTGTACACCTTGAACTGAATAAGGAATTTCTTTGAGTCGAAGAGGTTGCTCTAGGAGAGAGCAGTACTCGTTGGATGATACAAACTGCTAAGTCTCCTTCGTCTCCTAAAACCAACTCTGTTTCATCTTCCTCATCTCCACATTCCTCTACTATATATCCAACCCTTGCCTTAGCGAATTCCTCCACCAAATTTTTTTGCTGAATACGCTGAGGACAATCATTAGAGCGATGTCTCGGTTGGTTGCATCGATAGCAGCATCCTAGCATAGGTTTCGCATAAGGGTTGTTCTTGTGTTGGATTGAAGGGAGCTTTGATGTATTCCTCTGCCCCACTTATGTAACCCCTGGTTGTTGTCTAGTCTGAGTATTGGGACCAACACCTTTCTTGTTGAAACCTTCCTCAACATGACCCTCTTGCTGAAACCTTCCTATTGGAAAATTCCTGGTACATTTCATGAGGCTAGTTTCTAGTTTCAAGGCTAGATTCACAACTTGATTGAGACTCCAAATGGGTTAAAGATTGAGGTGAGTTTGGTACCTTTCTTGTAAACCACCTAGAAACTGAGCTACTAGTACACTATCAGGCTCCTTTAAGTCAACCCAAGAGTTTAATCGATAAAACTCTTCAACATATTCTGAAATGCTCTGTCCATTCTGTTGGCATTATTGGTACTACTGAAACAACATTTGTTCATAATCCTCAGGAAGAAATCTAGCCCTAAGCAACTATTTCATCCTAACCTAAATACGAATGAGTTGCTTTCCTTCTCTACGCCTACGATTTTGTAGTTGTTCCTACCAGGAAGAGGCACCTCCCCTCAGCTTGTAAGAAACTACCGTAACATGCTTCTCTTCAGGTACTTCCATACCATCAAAATAGTTCTCCACAGAACGAATCCAGTCAAGAAAATCTTCAATGTGAAGATGGCCATCAAAATGGGAAATATCTAAATTCAGCTTGAAATTATAACCTTCGTTACCTCTCTAATTCTGCTGAAATTATGGACCACCAAATACCCAGTTCACAACTTCCTCTTTGCTATCCAGTTGGTGGCGTCGATGATGTTCCCGACCAACTCCCAAACGATTGCGAGCTACATCTCGCCCAACGATTTGGTTGAGGTTAGGGAATTCCACCTCAAGGACACCTCGTAAAGCTTGGCGAATCTCCACCATAAGAGTCAAAACACGCCTCCAAGTTACCGACCGTCGCCGGTAGAGCCTGCACACCACGATCATCGTCATTGGCGTGGTGACCTTCTCCATCTCTAGCCATTCGAAACCGAAGGTAAACCTGGGACTTGTGGCTTTGATACCAGTTGATGAAGCAGATCTGTGAATTTTTGGGACTAAATTCCCAGTTGTGAAGAATCTGATTGCTCGAATCAAATTGCTTGAAAAAAAACCAAAAGAAGAAAAAAACGCAACTATAGGACCAATTGTTTTTTTAGGGGAAAAATATATTCTGTCCTTCTCTCCTCGTTCAGCTATTCAAATAGCAAAATAAAGCAATTTGGTTACAGATAAGACAAAATACCAAATAATAAATTGATAAAAAAACGATTCTCAAACGAAAAAGAAAATAACTAATGACAAATATAAAATAAAATAACACATAAGGAGGAAAACAATAACACCAAACCATTATGTATTACATCATTTTATGTTCTAAGTATTAAATTATGAAAATTTGTGAAATTGCATACAAAAGCCAAGATATTACAGCTTCAGCAATGCGGGCTTGTAGAAATGCCGTCTCTTCCAATTAAATTCCGGCTTTTCGAAGAGGCATCTTTGGTTTATTCTCAGCTATAAAATTGTATGTTATGTTGGTTTGCTACTTTGCTGAAACTTGCATTGAGATCCTATAATCAAGTTCCCTGGTAGAGACGTTACATATATGATATATCTGATCAGGGTGGACCCAGCAACTTTTTTGGGGAGTGGAACTATTTCATAGCTATTATACTGAAATTTATCTTGCTATTTCTTAGTTTATTATAAATAGAAAACACTAAAAAAAATAATTAAACTTTTTTATGTGTCAATTAACGAACACAATTAATTTCAAAACATGACCAGAGTATAACTAACCCAACACAATTTCTACCCTCACTCTACTTAGAGTAAATAATAAATTTGGTAACTTTTTCTTTCGTAACATTAGTCATTTTATTCTCTTAACTTCCAATTTAACCAACTTAATAAAAAAATTAAAATTATTGGTAAGTTTGGTCGTAATTTCCAAATTTATAACATCATGTGCATAATTTATTGTAAAATTTATGTTTATATTTTTAATTTTATAGGTATCTTAATTAATTTTATTATAATTAACAATTTGATGTTAAATTTTGTTAATGAAGTTACTTTTTATTGCTTTATAAGGATTCAAATTGATCATATATTCTAATATTATTCTATTTAAAACTTATTTGTGTTTATCATATATGTATATTACATGCCCATTGTTATTCTCCCTTAAACATAAAAATATAAATTTTCACAAATCTTGCATTAATTTAAGAATAGTGTAGATAATTAAATTCACTAAATTTATTTACAAGGTACTAATTACACTGAAGATTAATACATGTATAAATATAGAAAAAGGGAATCTGTTTTTCCTATCGTCACTTTATAAAAGAGAAGTTAGATGCCAAACTTATTAGTTTTCCTTTTATTCTCACAGAAGAGCAACTTGCAGATATGCTTATCAAAGGAGTCTCCAAGAAGTCATTATATGGCTCACTAAGCAAGTTGGGTATGATTGATATCTACGCGCCAACTTGAGGGGGAGTGTTAATAAATCATTAAATGGTATATTAGTTGTATGCAACTAATATACTTTTCCTAAAGAAGTCATTATATGGCTCACTAAGCAAGTTGGGCATGATTGATATCTACGCGCCAACTTGAGGGGGAGTGTTAATAAATCATTAAATGGTATATTAGTTGTATGCAACTAATATACTTTATAAGCTGTATATTAGTTGTATGCAACTAATATACTTTTCCTAAAAGTGCTTTTAGGAAAAGTATATTAGTTGCATACAACTAATATACAGCTTATAAAGTATATTAGTTGCATACAACTAATATACCATTTAATGATTTATTAACACTCCCCCTCAAGTTGGCGCGTAGATATCAATCATGCCCAACTTGCTTAGTGAGCCATATAATGACTTCTTGGAGACTCCTTTGGTAAGCATATCTGCAAGTTGCTCTTTTGTGGGAACAAAAGAAAAACTAATAAGTTTGACATCTAACTTCTCTTTTATAAAGTGACGATCAACCTCTACATGCTTAGTGCGATCATGTTGTACTGGATTTTGTGATATATCAATGGCTGCCCGATTGTCACAATACATTTGCATAGTATTTTTGAGTTCGAAACCCAAATCTAATAACAAAGTTCTTATCCACAGAATTCATAAACCCCATGAGCCATACCTCTATACTCTGCCTCAGCACTAGATCGTGCCACCACTTTCTACTTCTTACTTTTCCATGTAACCAAATTTCCTCCCACAAAGGTGAAATAACCCGATGTTGACTTTCTATCTGTAATACTTCCTGCCCAATCTGCATCTGTGAATCCACAGACTTCAAGAGGATTGTTGTGTTTAGAGAACATTACTCCCCTTCTTGGAGCCGATTTCAAATACCTTAAAATTCTCAAAACAGCATTCATATGGTTCTCACTTGGATTGTGCATGAACTGACTCACCACACTTACTGTATATGCAACATCTGGTCTAGTATGAGCTAAGTAAATAAAACATCCAACCAATCTCTGATAGCGGGCTCGATCAGTTGGTATCTGATCTGGATACTCTGCTAAACAATGGTTTTGCTCAATAGGAGTGTCAATAGGTTTGCAATCCAACATACCTGTCTCTGTTAGTAGATCAATAATGTACTTCCTTTGACACAGATATATTCCTTCTCTTCCCCTGGCTACCTCAATTCCTAAGAAGTACTTTAGTTCACCTAAGTCCTTCATTTCGAATTCAGAGGCTAGCTGTCTTTGTAATTTATCCATCTCAATAGTATCATCACCAGTGATTACCATATCATCAACATAAATGATTAGGGCTGTTACCTTCCCTCGTTGATGTTTGAGAAATAGAGTGTGGTCTGAATTACTCTGTCTGTAACCAACCTTTTGCATGAACTGTGAAAACCTTCCAAACTAGGCTCGAGGGGATTGCTTGAGGCCATACAAAGACTTCCTCAATTTGCATACAAAATTACCAGGAGAATCAACTACATACCCAGGTGGAAGACTCATGTACACCTCCTCGGCTAATTCTCCATGAAGAAATGCATTCTTGACATCAAACTGCCGAAATGGCCAGTTTAGGTTAGCAGCAAGTGAGAGTAGAACCCGAATCGTGTTCATTTTGGCAACAGGAGCAAAAGTCTCATCGTAGTTTACACCATACGTTTGAGTAAACCCTTTTGCTACAAGACGAGCTTTATACCGATTTACGGATCCATCACCATTATGTTTTATAGTAAACACCCATCGACAACCAACTACCTTTTTTCCTTGTGGTGGTGACACAAGTTACCAAGTATCGTTCTTCTTTAATGCATCCATCTCTTCATCCATTGCCTTCCTCCATATTGGATCTCCCAACGCATCCTGCACTTTGTTAGGTACTGATACACCAGATATTTGATTCACAAATGATTTGTATGACTTAGATAATCTTTTAGTGGACATGAAATTGGCTACTGGGTATTTTGATTTTGCATGAATATTTGGTTCATACCTTTTGGCTGGTTGACCTCGAGTAGACCTATTTGGTAACACATACTGTCCAACATTAGACTCGATGTTATTAGTATCAGTAGGTGTACATACCTCAGATGAGTGACCTTCAGTACCAGGGAGTTGTTGATCAAGGGTAGGAGTAATGCCTAAGGGTACAGTTCTATCTTCAATGTCATTTGCTGTAAGTGAGTTTGGTGCTTGAATACTTGAAGCATCTGTTTCTGCAATGACTGGATTCAATGAATTAGAAGTCTCATCTGGTCTCATTGAAACATCAGTTGGTGACTCACCTAATGCATCCCCCTCACCATGATACAGTTCTTCGAAATATGTATTCTCCCCCTGACGAGCAGTATCAGGTGAGGAAAAATAACTCATGTCCTCAAAGAAGGTAACATCCATAGTAACATAATACTTTCTAGTTGGTGGATGAAAGCACTTGTACCCTTTTTGATAACTTCCATAACCAACAAACACACATTTAATTGCCCGGACATCTAATTTAGACCGTTGATTTTTAGGAACATGCACAAAAACAACACAACCAAATACTCGAGTAGGAAGATTATGAAAGGATGATAAGGATACGTAAGATGCAAGAATCTGGAATGGGATTTTTCCGTTAAGGACACTAGACGGGAGACGATTGATGATTTGGACGGAAGCCTGTACAGCATCACCCCAAAGATATTTTGGCATATAAGCACTAAATAAGAGTGCACGAGCCATATCAAGTAAATGATGATTTTTTCTTTCAGACACTCCATTTTGTTCCGGTGTTTGCGGACAAGTAGTTTGGTGAATAATCCCATGTGTTTTGAATTTTTTTTTGAAAAACATGATTAACATATTCCCCCCCATTGTCAGAACGGAGGATCCGAATGATGCCATTATATTGTGTTTGAACAAAGGTATGAAAATTTTGTAAAACTGAAAAAACTTCATCTTTTGTTCTAAGAAGAGAAATCCACGATAACCTTGTACAGTCATCGATAAATGAAACAAAATATCTCATACCCGATATAGTGGGTTCTTTAGATGGTCCCCAAACATCAGAATGAATTAATTCAAAAGGAATAGTACTTTTATTAGAAATACTAGGCGAATAAGTAACACGATGGCTCTTGGCCAAAACATAAGTCTCACAATGCAACACAGTCTCACTAACACCAATAAATAAAGTAGGCATGGTTTTTTTCATAAGACTAAAAGACGGATGCCCTAAGCGGCGATGCCACACCTAAATTTCACTTAGCTTATCAGAACTAGAAGTCAATGCAGTGCTTGCCCGTGCTCCTGGTTTCTCCCCTCCGTAGTTCTGATCCAAGCGGAACAATCTGCCCCTCAGATACCCTCGACCAATTATTTCCCTGGTAAGAAGATCCTGAAAAATCACATACATAGGATAAAAGGTTACAAAGCATTTAGACTCAATATTCAACTGTGGGACAGATATTAAGTGATGAGATAAGTCAGGTACATATAAAACATTATGGAGCTGTAAAGATGGAGTGATATGAACTGACCCCTGTCCTAAGACAGGAAAGGCCTCACCATTAGCATTTGTAACATAAGACACTGGTGGGGGAGATAACTCATTAAAATAAGATTTATCATAAGTCATATGATCAGATGCACCAGAATCAATAATCCAAGTATTAGACCCAACAGAGTGAGAAACATTTAAGGTCATACCAATCTTACCACGACCAGCTATTGAAGCTGTAGGGATACCTCCACATTCCAAAGGATGATTCTGTCCATAGTAGTCTGGTTCTTGGACAATTTGCACTGCAACTGCTTTTGCTTTAGAACGAGGCACCTGTTGTCGTTTTGGTTTCAAGTGTGGATATAGTTTCCAACAAGTATCACGAAGATGCCCCTGTTCATTGCAATAAGAGCAGGGAGAACGAGGGCGATTGGTAAAACCTGGTGGAGGGCCCTGCTGATGAAATGGAATTGAATTTTGCTGCCGGAGGAAATGTGTCTTTGATTTAGCTTGAATGGCTAGGCTTGATACCTCAACATGTGCCTGATGAAGACTCTTGCTGAGATTCGTCTTTACGGATGTATGTAAAGGCGGTACTCAAGCTCGGAGGATCTGACATTCGAAGCAATTCGCCTTTAGCACTATTATGTTTTATATCAAGGCCTCTTAAGAAAGCATGTACTCGTTCAAGCTACTTCTCCTTCTGGTACCACAGAAGATCTTATGGATTTTTAATTTTGCATGGGCGTTTCTGGTCAATTTCAGCCCATACATTTTTCAGCTTGGTAAAAAAAAGAGATATTGGTTGCCCATTTTGCTGCATGCCAGCAGCTTTGCACATGAGTTCATGAACTTGAATAAAGTCAGACTCATTTGTATAAAGATCGCTTAAGGTATTCCATATACCCTCAGCAGTTTCACATTCCTCCACCATTTGTAATATATCATCAGTGATTGCTCTAAATAGGATTGACATGACAAAACCATCATCATCTTCCCACCGAGTATAGGCTTCTATATCATCTTGACTAGGAGCCCTGATTGATCTAGATACATGTCCCATCTTATGCATCCCACGAAGATAAACAGACATAACTTTTTTCCATGTTCGAAAATTTGTACCATTAAGTTTAGTACCCCCGAAAGAACCAATTTCTGAACTCTTAACAGAAACTTCAAAATTTGGAACTTCATGAATTCGAGAAACTTGATGTTGTCTTGAATCTTCCATTGAAATAATAATAAAAAGTATATTGTGCAGCGGAATAAAAAATTTGGATTTTTTTTGGCGGGTTGGGCTGATAAATGGGCTGTTTGAATGTTTGGGCTGATGGGCTCGAATTAGGGCTGATAATTAGGAGCTGATGGGCTTGGAGCTGATGGGTTAGGGTCGGGCTGATAATTAGGGCTGATTTTGGCTGATAATTAGGGTTTTAAAAATCTGAAAATTTAAGAAACATAAGAAACAATTTTAAGAAACTGCACACCAGGTTTCGACTGATACCAAAGAATCGAATCCAAGGAAATGGTCGTCCGACAGCGTGGTGGGTGTGGTGTGGCACGAAGCCGGACGCCAGGTTGAATGCAGGGTGCGAGCTGAATGATGTGCAGGGGCGCGAGCGGAATGGTGCGCAGGGGCGCGAGCTGATGACGCGCAGGGGTGCGGGGCTGAACGGCGCTTGGGGCTGCGCGGGGCTGATCGGCGCAGGGCTGCGCGGTGGATGACACGGGCTGAACAGCGCGGACTGGACGGCGCGGGTGGACGACGGATCTGCAACTGCAGCGCGAGCTAAACAGTGCGAGAAGACGGCGGCGCTAGGCGGCGCTTCTATTCAGAAACCGGTAAATTTTTTTTTTTTTTTTGTTTCTTTCCTGCTCTGATACCAAATTAAATTCACTAAATGTATTTACAAGGTACTAATTACACTGAAGATTAATACATGTATAAATATAGAAAAAGGAAATCTGCTTTTCCTAAAAGTGCTTTTAGGAAAAGTATATTAGTAAATGCTTTTAGGAAAAGTATATTAGTTGCACTAATATACAGCTTATAAAGTATATTAGTTGCATATAACTAATATACCATTTAATGATTTATTAACATAGATATAATTTGAACAATTTAGATATGTTTAGGATGTCAAAGCGAAGATTTGGGTATACAATTGATCAAATTAGGTACTAGAATAATCATTCGGTATAATTAATAAGTACTATATTATAAATATTTAAACTAAAATTAATACTAATACATTTTTTAGTAAAATTTCTAATTGGGCTGTACCTAGCCCTCCACAACCGTTCATCCCTGTATCTGATATAATACATGTATTATATATGATTTGGTTGCTGACCTCAATGTGCATTTTCATCATTTCGTTTTACCCCACGAATGTTTTCTTTGTAACTATCATACACCTTATGAATAAATATATTTATTTAGAGGATAGTTTATGCACATCCAACCAAGAGTTCAAAACACCTCCAAATGTGGGTTGGCCTGTTAGAGCATGTTTGCTACACGATTATGATCGTAAATTTATGTACAATCATGTGTTTAGTTATAAAGACGATCATATTATACATAATAAAAGACATTTAATTTAATTTATCTGAATTTTTAATTTTATAATTTTGTGTCTAGATTTTTATCTCAAATTAAAAATAATATTTTTTAAATATAAGAAAAATATAAAATTAAATAAAATATTGATTTAAATAAATTTTAATAATAAAATTATTTTGATACGTAAGAAAGTTACATTAAACAAATTACATATTATTTTAAGTATAAATTATTTTATTAAAATATATATCATTAAAGAATATGTTATCAAAAATTGTATAGACTATGAAAGGTTTAAAGAAACCTACTTCTGTGATTGAACAAGAATCAAGAACTCATGAAAAACTAGCAATCAAGAACTAAGAAGGAAAGAGATGAAGCAGATATAGAAAAGAAAATAAGAGAAGAGAGTGAAATTGTTGTGTTGTATTAATGATGATTACAAATGTGCATTGAATAACAAACATTGAGTAACAAACTCTAACAAACTATCATAGCACCAGGCACTAGACTTGTATTAGCTGGCATAGACTGAGCTGGTACATCTGTTTTCCTAGCATCTCCTCTCAAACTCAGTGGAGATGAAATCACATTGAGTTTGCATTGAAGCTGAATAAAAGTTGGTTCAGGTAAAGCTTTTGTTAAGAAATCAGCCAATTGTTCATAACTTGGAATATGCTGTATACACAATTGTTTAGTTGTCACTTTTTTCCTAACAAAGTGAAGATCAAGCTCAATGTTCATAACTTGGTGTGACTTTTGATGACTTTTGATGAGATGAAATTGCAGATCAAATTGGGTGTGCCAAATTCTCTCCAACAATCTCTTGATGTTGAAAGGGTCGAGTTAGTATTTCCTTAGTGAGTATCTTCACCTCTAAAGTCCTGTTGGGAAAAATGGATGGTTGTAAAGAAATAAATTCCACACACCCAAGATAATTTCTCAAATCAAAATAGAACAAAAATAATATCAAAGATTTTAGCGTGAAAAAACCTTCCAAAATGAAAGTAACAACCATGGGACTCGTAGGCCACTTAAAACTTTCACTATAATAAGATGAGATTACAAACTTCACCTTTAGATGGATCTCTCACAAAAATACAACAAATATATATCTTCAATTTATGGGTTTTAACTTCACAAATTAGCTCTCTCAATTTTCTTCTCTAAGAAAATTTTCTGCTGAGGTTTTTATGTTTTCTTTTCCTCTCAGCTTCTCTCTTCTATATTGAGATGAAGGCTAAGGCCTTTTATAGAAGGAAATGAATCCTTCACGCAACCTAACTTTTTTTACCTTGTTTTTTCTTTCTTTCGGCACCACTATTATTGAATAAGGCTAATTTTTTTTCTTTTCTTTCTTTCGGCACCACCCACCATTATTTCTTCAATTTGCTGGCCCATATAGTTGGACCAACAAATCTCCCCTCCATCTTATGTGGGACAGGGCTCTTCCACACATACAATCTTTCTACAGATAGCAAGCTTTTCTCTAGGCACGGTCTTTGTCATCATATTTGTCCCGTTATCATTGGTATGAATCTTCTCAACTTGCAGTAGTTTATGTTCCAACACATCACGAATCCAATGATACCTTACGTCGATGTGTTTGGACCTTGAATGGAAGGTTGGGTTTTTGCTAAGGTGAATTGCACTCTGACTGTTGCAATAAAGAACATAGTTTTCTTGGTTCTGATGCAATTCTTGTAGGAACTTTTTCATCCACAGGATCTCCTTACAACTTTCAGTGATTGCAATGTATTCTGCTTCTGTGGTACTTAAGACAATACAATTTTGTAATCATGATTGCCATGAAATAGCTCCCCATCCAAATGTTATTAGGTACCCGGATATAGATTTCCTCGTATCCACATCGCTAGCTATATCTAAATCTATATATCCTTCTAATACAGGTTTATTATTACCAAAGCATAAAAAATTACTGGAGGTTCCTATGAGATACCTGAGTATCCATTTGATAGCTACCCAATGTTCCTTTCTAGGATTTGATATGAATAAACTCACAACGGCAACAACATGTACAATGTCTGGTCTGGTGCATACCATAACATACTAGACTGCCAATTACCGATGCATAAGGCACCTTACTCATCTCCAATTTCTCTTCCTCATTTAAGGGACTTTGACTCACATTAAGCTTCAAATGGCTCGCAAGTGGACAACTAACAGATTTAGCTTTGCTTATGTTGAATCTTTCAAGAACTTTTTCAACATACCGTTTTTGGGAAAGCCAGATCTTTTGCTTTTACCTGTTACGGGTAATTGTCATGCCAAGAATCTGTTTGGCGGGTCCTAAGTCCTTCATTACAAAGGACTTACTTAACTCCTTCTTCAACTTGTTAATTTTGTTAATATTTTGACCTACAATTAACTTGTCATCGATATAAAGCAAAAGAATAATAGAATCACCATCAGAGAATTTCTTGATGAAGACGCAGTGATCAGCCATCGTTCTGTTGTATTCATTTTTCTCCATGAATGAGTCAAACTTTTTGTACCACTGCCTTGGTGCTTACTTTAGACCGTGCAAGCTCTTCTTTAGTTTGCATACCAATTTTTCTTTGCTTTTGACTTGAAAACCTTCAGACTGTTCCATATAGATTTCCTCATCAAGATCACTATGTAAGAATGCAGTCTTTACGTCAAGTTGTTTGACCTCCAAATTAAGGCTAGCTACCAAACCAAGAACAACTCGGATTGAAGAAATTTTAACTACTGATGAGAATATTTCATCGAAGTCAACACCCTTCTTCTGCTCAAATCCTTTCACAACCAATCTTGCTTTGTAACGTGGTTGCGAGCTACCTTTTTCACTTTTGATTTTGTACACCTACTTGTTCTCGAGAGCTTTTCTTCCCTACGTAGTTTCATTAGGTCAAATGTGTGGTTCTTATAGAGAGATTTAATTTCTTCCTTCATGGCTTTTAACCACTCAGTCTTATGCTGATCAGTGATAGCTTCATCATAACTCTCTGGTTCACTCCCTTTAGTGAGCATCACATACTCGTTAGGAGAATATATACGACTTGGTTGTTGTACTCGGGTGGATCTCCTTGTCTGTACTTCTGGTTGGACTTGTTTAGAAACTTGTTTTGGTTCTGAACTGCCAGCTAGTGGATTAACATCATTAGTATCTGGTGTAACTACCCCGTTATCAAGATTTATTGGTGGAGAGACTGGGTCCAGATTAACTGGAATTTCATCTGACTGTGGTTTCTTGGATTTCTTAAAATCCTCGATTGTTTGGTCTTCAAGAAACACCACGTCTCTACTTCTGACAATCCTTTTGCTAATAGGATCCCAAAGTCTGTAGCCAAATTCTTCATGAGCATATCCCATAAAGATACACTACTTCACTTTTCCATCCAACTTGGATCGCTCATCTCTTGGGATGTGAACAAATGCTCTACAGCCGAATACTTTCAAGTGTTTGTAAGAAATGTCTTTCCCCGTCCAAACTCTTTCCGATACGTCATAGTTTAGTGGAACTGATGAAGAAAGGTTGATTAAATCGATTGTTGTCCTCATTGCCTCTCCCCAAAAGGAGTTTGGTAGTTTTGCATTTGAGAGCATACATTTGACTCTTTAACAGATGGTTATGTTCATCCTCTCAGCGACATCGTTGTGTTGAGGTGTCTTTGGTACTGATTTTTCCATCATGATGCCAAAACTTCTATAGTATTCCTTGAATGGTCCATGATACTCACCATCGTTATCTGTATGTACACACTTCAAACATTTGCCAATTTCTCTCTCCACTTTTACATGAAACCGCTTGAAAACTTCATGCACTTGATCTTTAGTTTTCAAAGTAAAAATCCATACTTTATAAGAATGGTCATCAATAAAGGTCACAAAATAGTGAGCACCTCCTAGTGACTTACAACTCATTGTACATACATCTGTGTGTATTAAATCTAGAATATTTTTCTTTCTAGATGGTGTGAGACTATGAAATGCAACTCTATGTTGTTTTCCCATAATACAGTCAACACAAGTTTGCAAGGGTGTACCTTTCATTCCTAGCAAGAGCTCATTTTTGGAAAGAATTCTGAGACCTTTTTCACTCATGTGGCCGAGTCACTTATGCCATAGCTTGGTAGGAACTTTTTTCCTAGTGGTATTTACTTCTCCTCTACACAGTCTGGCTTCTGTGATGTAGAGTGATGTATCTTTCTTGCCTTTCGCTACTACCAAATTGCCTTTGGTGAGCTTCCATTTTCCTTCACCAAAATAATTAACCATCATCATCAAGCATATCGATAGAGATCAAATTGAGGTGGATATTAGGAACATGCATCACATCTTTCAGAAGTAATCTGCATCCACGATTAGTCTCTAGATAAATATTACCAATGCCGAAATTTTTCGATGCATCATCATTTCCCATCCTCACACGTCCAAAATCACATTGTGTGTAAGCTGAGAAGAATTCCCGTCGTGAGGTGACATGATAGGAAGCGCCTGAGTCAACTACCCAAGTAGTGTCTTGGCATGTAAGATTGACATAATCAGCATCTCGAACAATGACAACTTCTTCAGTGACAATTGTGGTGTCATTTGTTCGGGTTTCTGCTTCCTGATTTCTGGATTGTTCCGCCTTTAACCTTCTACATTCTCGAATGAAGTGTCCAGGCTTGCCGCAGTGATGACACTTCTTGTCATACCTTGATCTAGACTTCGACCGTCTTCTTTGTTGACTTTAGTTACAGGGATTTCTACTTTTACTTCTCCCGTGCCATTCTTGCTTGCCTTGTTTCTACATGACAAGCGTTTCAGTGTCAGGAGTATATCCTTCATCTTTTCATCGAGACTCTTCGTTTCGCATTTTATCTTTTACCATATCCATAGTAAGCTTGCCATCAGGAGCTGAGTTGCTAACTGATACAACTAGAGTATCCCAACTTTTTGGTATAGAACTCAACATCAACAACGCTTATAGCTCATCATCTACAGTCATCTTCATAGAGTTGAGTTGATCTACAATGCCTTGGAACTCACTCATATGTTCTGATACGCTGCTTTCGTCTTTATACTTCAAATTGACTAATCGTGGCATCAGATTAGCTTTATTTTGTGCGGTTGTCCTCACATACATTTTCTCCAACTTTTGCCAAAGAACGTAAGCATCGTGTTCATTAGCAAAATTTTGAAAAATGCTCTTGTCGATCTATTGTCTCATTTGAACAACACACTTTCGGTTCAGAACAGCCCATTCAATGTCTTCAATGGTTACTTCTTTCTCCTTCGGCATTATAATTAGCTTTCATAGATTTTTAATGTATAAAAGATCCTCCATCTTCGACTTCTAAATTGCATAATTAAATGCAGTCAACTAAACATATTACCTATACTCTCATCCATTTGAATCGTCAATCAATAGGTTTCGCCGAACTTGGTACTTTTTTGACGATAAATAGTACCTGCCAAATAGTATCGATGAATAGTGCCTTTTGAATAGTACTTTCTGAATAATATTTATGAATAGTACTATGTGAATAGTATCATGAATAGTACCGTTGACAGTACAATACAATATATATGAATAGTACTGTATATGTAAACATTACTCTCACTAAAAATAACCAAAAAGCTTTAATACCACTTTGTTGGGAAAAATGGATGGTTGTAAAGAAATAAATTTCACATACTCAGATAATTTCTTAAATCAAAATAGAATAAAAATAACACCAAAGATTTTAGCACAGAATAACACCAAAGATTTCTCTCAATTTTCTTCTCTAAGAAAATTTTCTGCTGAAGTTTTTATGTTTTCTTTTTCTCTCAACTTCTCTCTTATATATTGAGATGAAGATTAAGGTCTTTTATAGAAGGAAATGAATCCTTCACGCAATCTAACATTTTTAACTTTTTTTTTTCTTTCGACGCCCTCACTATTATTTCTTCAATTTACCAACAAGTCTTGATGGCCTAATTTTCTTTGCTTAAAAATTTGTTACTTGTTTTGTTTTCCACCAAATTGTTAAACTTTTTCAGACATTATGAATTTTTCATGATTTAGAGTCTTTTTAAAAACTTTGACTCTGCTTCCATGTGACGTACGCTGTAACTATATCTAATATTTGTGCATGACATAAAAGTTGCTTCTTACTGTTGGAATGTCCAACCAACAATTGATTGGGTTCTGGTTTTACCTTTTCTTCTTTTCCTCCTCCTTTTTTTACATTTAATGTTGAAGTCGTGGACGGTGGACTTGTATGCTAAGTGGTGTGGACGTGGAGGAGATGGGAGATAAAAATGACTACTGTTACATAGTAAATGCTGCAGTTTGTGTTGGTTACTGATGACTTGTTTCCTTTAATACCTAAATAGGTACGTTCAACTTTAATTTTCGCTTATTATTAATCGAGGAATGTTGTATATTCATTTAACATTTGAACCACTCCTCCCCATGGACAGTTAATGGGTGTTAGTAAGTATGTGAGATCAAAAGAGAGGAAATATAGAGACCACTGGAGAATAGGATTAGTATTTAAGAATTGTTAGCATTATATTAGAGTTTTCGTTGTTTGATTTTACTGTTAGAATTATTCTATCCAAGCTTCCAGGAAATAATCCGACCATATATAAGCATGTGGCAGATTTGTTTAACGATTGTTATTCGATATTGATTGTTTCTGATTTCTCCCTGATTATTCTTTTACCGCAAAACCCCTATTTGTCGTTGTTTTAGTTTACTTAGATTTCTTAAAAATGGAAATAAGATCATTGAATCCTTATATCGTGGGTTATCAATTTCTCGTTAACATTTATTACCTTAGTAATATCATGATTTTACATTTGTTATCATTTTTACTGAGATTTTTTAGGTAATATGTTAGTGGTATCCTATTTAAAAAAAATATAGTAATTTGATGTAATTTATTATTTAATTAATGATTTTTTACATATGTAGTAATACACGTGCGATATTCAAAGTTCATTTTTAGATAATAAATTAATTAAATGATATTCAGAAGGTATTTTGAGATAATCAATGAATTTATTATCCAAAAATTCTTTTGAATATCATACGCGTAGTATATATGAAAAATCTCTAATTAAATGATAAATCGTATTAAATTGATACATGTTTTTAACTAGAGGTATCATTAAGATATGGTTTTAAAAAATTTGGATAAAAAATGATTTCAAAAGTAAAATTGTGTCCCTCATTTAAATTTTTGTGTTGCTACGTTGCATCCAAACCAATGGTGTAGGATGGTGTGACACTTATGTATTTCTACACCACTACTTGCAATCATGAAATAATTGAGGCAAACCATAAATCATAGGTCGGTGGTTGCTATGGCATTTTGATGCTTAAGTTTTTTTTATTATTATTAATGATTGAGCGAAAGATTTGAAAATGTAAAATTTTGAACACAAGAAAAAAGAATTACCCTTCCTATAGATGTGGTAGTTGAGGTCATGATGGTTCACCGGACCACGTTTCAAAATAAAGTGAAGGATCACTTATCCACTGGAGAAGGCAAAGATTGGATGCAATTGAAAATAATTTTAGTACAATTACCTTTGGAGAGAGAGATATACACAAGATTAAATCCATGTAAGAGTTCGAAAGATGTATTTACTCTCTATACTATGATAGTTCAAGGAAAAAAAAATCATGCAACTCCTAGTAAAAAAAATGAAAAATAAGTAAATAGTGTTTGCCTAAGGGTTTACGCAAGTTTCTTTTCCTCTATTTTGTGTTTTATCCTTCAAGATGTAGAGTTAGTTAACACTAATTATGGTGTTGAAAATATGGAATAGGTTCCAAGTTGGAGCACTCTTAGGGATTATTAGTTGTTATTTAGTCAATGAAAACTTAAAATCGCAATACTTGGTGCATTGGGCCGTTCATCTTTTGATGGATGAGCATCGATAATCCTACTCCCAAGATCTGGCTAAGAGGCTACTAATTTTTCGAAGACTAATGTTTTTGAGAGTGGACAATGGACAGTGAGGAGTGTTTGGTGAAATTTGGCACTAAATGGTGAACAATAATTATTTAGAGAATAATCCTTAATAGGGTTTACTGTAAGATTCTCTCAATAGTGTATACAGTGAGATATATATAGGGATATCAACCTACGCATGTCACTATAGGACTAGAGTGATCGAAATTGACAATGACAAGATTGGTACAATGTCCTAAGATGTGACGTTTGTACAGTGTTGGAAATATCTTTGATTGATTGATTGACTAACTACATGGATTAGATCGACCAAGCAAACAATTCAATGGTAGGTCACACAATAGGTCGAGATCAATCAATTCATACAGTAGATATTTCTTATTAGATCATGTAGAGTTTCTTTGGTCTATAGTATGTCGTTTTTTATAGTTTACATAACATGTTGTTCGAGACATTTCATGTATCAGTTGACATATCCTTGTTTAAATGGGCATAACTGGCTAAAAAATTTAAACGAAAAACTGAAAAATATTTCTAAAACTAGACATGTTATACTTTAAAACAAGATATAATGTTAATTCTAAACTGTATAACCATTTCAAATAGTAAAAATACGTAGCCACCTTCATCTAAATGTGTGTAACTTTGCATAGAAAACCTAAATTGAAAACTCACAAAAGTTATCATAAAATAGACATTTATAATTTTCTAAAGATATATGAAACAAAGTCTTATTATTCTTGAAATTTTCTCATCTTCCATTTGAATTTGATGCAAAAATAGTTACCTAGCTATGGTTTATCTTAGAATATGTATCTTCTTCCACTTCTCCATTCTTTCATTTCCCCCCTATAATTTCTCTTTGTTTTTCTTATTTATTTTCAACTAATTTCGTGCCAAGCTTCTTAGAGAAGCTTGCCCTAACATGATAAGCAAGAGAAGGTAAGTAAGATATGTAGGCACCAATTCTCGTTATTTTTTTGAATAGTCATTATGACATGTGTCCTCTTGAGAATAAGGGTGTGACACCTCATGTTTAAAAAATAACTAGGTAAAAGATCAAAAAACCTATATTTTATAACTTGAAATTTTTTAAGAGTTAGGGGCGTTTTGGTAACTTTGTTCAAAAATAAAAAAAAAATTAATTTAACCCTTTTCAATTCATTATAACACATGTATGTCATAAAAATTAAAAGTATAGATTTTGTCTTCTACACATTGAGGGTAAAATCATAAAAATTTTAAAAATATAACTTTGGCTAAAATTTTATTTCTAGTAAGGAATGGGATGTAAAAATTCTCCCCCTTTTTAAGAATTTTGTCCTTGAAATTCACATACCTTTATTAAATAAATTAGGATATTGGGTGTGCCTTTGTTCTTCACGTTCCCTAGTTGCCTCTTCTTTTGTAACGGAGATCGAGGTGTTAACCAAATTGATACTTCTAAATATTCTCAAGATTGTTTGCAAAGAACTGGCGATCCAATGACTAGGGCAAAGATAAAGAGGATGAAAGAAGCTTTGAAAGACTTGATCATGAAAGTGCAGTACAAAAAGGCTATGCTAGAAGAATCTAAAACTAAATTCGGGGATTTCAAAGCTTCACTAAGGATAGTCTATTGTCATTTTATGCAACATATAGATTTGAAAGATCAAGTTGGAAACAAGGGTTAATTTAGGAAGTAATTTTTGTTTTAGTTAATTATGAGTCTTTTATGTTTTATTTATCATAAGTCTTTTTATTATTTTATTTTTTAAGGATTTATTAGGCCTAATTCACAACTAAATAGGCCTATAGGGTTTTTCTTTTAAGGATTGTTTCTTATAAAAAAAGGGCAATCGTGTAATTTTTTGGGGAACTTTTTGACCATTTTATCAAGTTTATTTCAGAAAACCTTTTTTGCTTTACCTTCTTGTGTTCTTGATTGAATGTTTGAATTTGACTTATCAAATGGAGTGATCAACCTTTGTGGTGTCGCAAGATTAAGATTTTAAGGACTTTGTTTTCTTAGGGTTCTAATCTGATCATCTTCAACACATTCCTAGAAAATCAATTGTTTGCACTCCTTTGAGTTCGTGGGTTCCTAGGATTGTTTGCCTAGAAGGTCCACAAGTATAAGAGCCTTGGTTGCTAAAAACAGGTTATCTATCTACATCTATCTTTGTTTGAGTTCTTCATTCCAAAAAAAAAAATCCATCCTTTATAGTTATGCGTTTTTTTTCAATTTTGTTTTCATTGTTTTTGTCTTTGGATTTATTTTCATAGTTCTCTTTGAATTCTTCTTATCTTTTTAATTTTTTTTCTTGTGCTTTATTTTCTGTGTTCAATCCATCTTTGTTCTTCAAAAAAACTAAAAAGAGAGATTGTTGCTGTTCATAGTGACAGAAACAATTGATAAATTAGAGTTGCAACTTTAAACAACCATAGCTTGACTTAGGTAACGAAACAAATATTATAGAATATCAAATTGAATCTCCATATTTTTGACCTCAAATTCCATCATTTACACTAATTATCGAAGGTTTAAAGTTTGACGTATCCTTTTTGCTTTGTATCCGATTTTTGTTCATTCGGTTTGTAAATTTGTTTTTGTGTATTTTCTGTTAACAGTAGTAGTCGAAAATTTGAAAGAAAAAAAAGGAGAACAAAGTGCAGATTGTCGAAGTTTCTTATTCTTGTTGAAGTAAGTTTCCAATTCTTGTTTTCTTGCTTGAGTGTGATACGAGTAGAATTTAGAGGGGGTTGGGAAAGAGAAGAATAACAGAGGAAGCGAGGTAATTGTTATATATTTCTTGTTATCTATTCTTCAAATACTATGGCTATATATAGCCTTACATGTAACTAATTTCTGACATTTCTTAACAAAATCATTGTGCCTCTGCACGGCCTGGTTAGCGATCCCTCTTTTGGTGTTACCTATGCTTGCTGGCTGGCCGTGTGTGTTACCTACGAATTGTGCCATTTGTGGTCCCCTTCCTTGACATCTCGCACCCATGTGCTGCACCAAGTAGCTTAAGCCAATTAGGCTCATATCATTCCATCTCCCTTTTAGAACCCTTGTCCTCAAGGATGAAGTTGGGGTATGACAAAAAATAAGTACCCCTCTTATGAATGCCTCCCTTTTTGGTTGGTCTAGTTGAGAGGCAATTTGAATGGAGTGTCTGTCTTCTGCACCAAAAATAGTGACAATACATATTTTTGTAATCGCCTCTGGTGCCAAAGAGTTTTATTTTGAGTACGCATTGTGGTAGTCTTTTCCAATCCCTTTGAGTTCACTAACAAGGACAATTAAGAAATGACCACACTATTTGGGTTGAGTTTTTCCATTGCTGATCTTCTTCAAATAGAGTAGATACTTTTGAAGATGACTATCAATATTTTCTCTGGTTAGTCCTTCTATGTCCATCCGATCAAGAACCTTCATAAGAATAGCCTTCCCAAGGCCCAAATGACTTATAGCTGCAACAAATCCCTTTCCAATTATTTCCAGCATTTTCTTGCCAAGTTGAATGGGATTATCAGCAAGACCTTCCTCTGTTGGGGCTTGGAAGCACATGAGTGGGGTTGAGGAAGTAACCAATGTCATACTATTGATAATTAGGCATGCCTGTGTCGTGGGATATCATAAACTGGCCTCAGAATAATTGCCATAATCATACTGCTTTAGAATTTTCCCATCACATTATTTCATTGTTTTAGCTTTTGTGTGAATCCCATAAGGTTTAATTGCAGATTGGTTGACAATTTGTGTAGCCCATCTATTTAGTTTTGATTTATGTTCTTGAATTCTCTCAACCTCAGATTCTGGATTTCTGGCTAAGCTGAGGAGCTCCAAAGTGACTTTCTCAACGATATGTCTAGGCACCTCTTCAACTGAGGTAGAGTGGCCTGCCAAGGCTGATAGGGCATCAATGGCAAAGTTGAAACAAGGTCGAAGAAGCTGAAACATTAGGTTGAAGTGTTCTTCTTCTAGAGAATCTTCAGTACTCATAAGAATTTCCTTCATGTGCTTTTCACCCTATGAATTCGCCTTGGTACTCATAAAAAAGTGAGATTGTTTGATAGCAATATTAGGTTCTACATTCTCAGACAGGTTGGAATGGAACCCTTGCAAGGCAGTTTTCTATTCCTTTAACCGACACAGGATTATCATCCATGGGTTACAAGAAACGTACTCCTACTCCACTATTTCTTCAAACACCTTGCGCGCGTAGGTTGTACCTCTCCACTTCTTATACCATTTCTTCAAGTTACTGGTCTCAGGAACAGAATATGACTCATACTCAACTTTTATATTATTGGTATGAATTCGAATTTCTAACCTCTCATTTCGAAGACCCGTCGCTACTTTCTAAGTAGCTGGGGAAACCCCTTTCTGTGATTGAATAGATGGTTGGTACATTAGGAACTTAGAGGGAGTTTCTATTGGAGGGTATTCATCATGTTCCTCATTCTCTTGAAGCCCGACATGGTCTCCATTTTCTTCGAGTTCAAAGTGAGTGAATTTGGGCAAACCCTCGTCACCTTCTTCTTCATTTTCTTCGAGTTCAGATTGGGTTGGGTTGGGTAAATCCGTGCATGGCTGTTGATTATAGGGACTACGTGGCTAGAAAATGGCCCAATTTCGAGCCCAAGCAAGGGAGGCTCACGAGACTTCTAATCCTTAGGTACCCCAGGGGATTGGTTCTTACATAATTGGGGATTTATTGAGTCTAACCTCGCATATCCCATGGCCATCGAGTAAGTCTCTAAGGCGAAGGAACTAGTGGGTAGAGCTTCCCATTTCTCGAAGGTTCCCGACGATTTACTCCTCTGATTTCCAAGAGAGGTTGCCAGTGGTGAGCTGTGAACGGCGCGTAGAGTTATCACTTCAGCTTGCAACGCCTGTAGGATGGTGTTGAATCTCTCTGTATCGAACCCAGATGGCACGAAGGAATCAGATTCCTCATTAGAGGTCTCTATGCTAGATTGGTTCCGGTCGTCTATGGTTGGAATCGGCTTTGATACCATTAATACGAGCAAAATTTAGAGGGGATTGGGGAAGAGGAGAATAATAGAGGAAGAGAGGTAATTGTTATATATTTCTTGTTATCTCTTCTTCAAATACTATGGCTATATATATCCTTACATGTAACTAATTTCTAACATTTCTTATTAGAATCATCGTGCCTCTACATGACTTGGTTGGTGGTCCCTCTTTTGGTGTTGCCTGCGCTTACTGGCTGGCCGAGCGTGTCGCCTACGAATTGTGTCGTTTGTGGTCCCCTCCTTTGACGTCTCGCGCCTATGTGCTGCGCCAAGCAGCTCAAGCTAATTAGGCTCGTATCAGAGTGTAGAGGATTACTATAGGGATTTATATAGAAAATTGAAAGGGTTGGTTCAAGGTTCCATGAGTGTAGAGGATCATTATAAGAAGATGAAAATCAACATTATTAGAGCAAACATAGAGTAAGATAAAGAAGCAAAATGACTAGATTCATTGTCGGATTGAATAGGAGGATTGCTGACATGGTTGAGTTGCAACATTATGTAGAGACGGAGGAATTTCGGCACAAAGCCATTAAAGTGGAGCAAATCAAGTCATAGCCTTATTCTTTGTATCAAGAATGCTTCTCACACTATTATTAATACTAACTCCTTTGTGTTTAAGAGGAAGCATTATATACTATGAATTTTGCTGACAGTAGGGATAAATGATTGCAGCTTACTGATTTTTTTTTTCAAGAAATATTCCTAGGTCTCCATGCTTTATAGGATAATCCAAAAATTTCCAAGGCACTCTAAATAATTACGATAAACTTTTGTCTTTTTTTTACCAAGCAGTAAACGAAAGGTGATGAGGAGAAATGTTAGTCAAATACAATGGTTCAATACGTGGTTGACCTACCAAACATGCTTACATGTTCAGCACTACAAGCACTGGTGAATTTTTCAGAACATATAAGCTTATATTTGTGGGTGTATGCATTTTATCCAAGGGCAATATTAAAATTTTAAAATGCAAAATAAATGAGAATCGTGGATTTGCACTGTGTCGTACGTATGAGAAAGGAATTATTACTTCAATTGTCTTGAACTGTCAAACTAAAGAATTAAATTAGACTTGTCAGTAATATGACAACTTTATGATACTGCCTTCGACAAGTTTTCATTTTCCAGAAGATGAAGGATGCAACCCACTGAAGACCAAACACGATAGCAGTTTCAGTTCTAATCCAACAAAGAGAAGATGCTTGATAATATTGTAAAACGAACTATAGCATATCTTTTATTGATTTAACAGTACTTTAAGTTCGATTTCAGCTTTGAAAACATTAATTGGTTTCAATCCGTAAATTAGTTTGTTAATAAATGCAATCTAAATTCTCAAGCCTTATTGCAAGCTAAACTTTCCCCAAGTTTTCCATATTTATCGAAACATCATCAATGAATTTTAAGAGAAATGGACTAAAAAGGTGAATGACAAGTTGAGTTCATAAATTATTATTATGAAAATTAAGGGACAACACAAGAGAAAATTATTCAGTAAAATGATTAGTTAAAATAAAATGATCTAACTTCTAACAAATACTCGTACATAAAATAATGGAATGGCTGTACAAAAACATAGAAATAAATAGCTCAATTTGTTTGCACCCAATAAGAGCACCAAACTTTACCTTAAAAACAGACAACAATGAAAAGCTTCCAAGCAGAGATGGCTTCTTTAGAGTTATTAGTATTCCAGGCGATACATCTTTGCATAAATGTAGGGCTATTTCTTTTAGTAATATAAGAAGTGCTTTACCTGTCCGCAACGAAAGCATTGTTTGTCTCATGGAATCCCTGTCAGCTTCCAATGCCTGAAGTCTCAAATGGAGTCTCTTGACTTCTAGATCTACAACATCAATATTGTTTGGACATACAGGCGGACCTATAGCTTGGCCCAAGAAGAAGAACCAAGACCCATAGCTTGGCCTGAGATGAAGAACCGAGACCTATAGCCCTGCTTGAGATTAAGGATCGACCTGTAGGTTGGTCTGATGCAAAACAAGCAGACTGAGCTCATGTTATCAGACCACGCCTTTGGAAGATGCCCTAGTCACGAGAAGAAATACCCTGAATGATGTATCTGACTCTGTACACTTTAAATGCACCAACAAAGTAGGAGGTCTTTCCCAGAGGACGCTTTCCCCTATAGGATTGACCACAAGCTCGACCTAAGGTCGAGCTCGATACATAAAATGTTGTATTTTTATACCAATTGTGTCCCTTTGGCACTTATATATGTATACTTATTGTGTAGTTGACGCCTGTACATGTAATGTCCTATAAATAGAGGAGGAGCCTTTCATGGAATCTACACATTCAGCTAAATATCTTAACTTTTGATATGAACCAAAGGGTTAGGACTTAGCTAATTTTTAAATTATATAGCAAAGGGTTTCTTCACAAAACAATGGATATGATTCACCATTAAATTGAAGAACAAGAAGGTGCTGGCTCCTTGATAAGTCTAGCATAAATGACACCCTAAAAGTATGAATATTACTCACCACAAATGCTTGGATGTTAAACAATGCCACAAAGGTTTCCAATCCCTTGATAAGTTTCTTAAAGAGGAACAAAAAGCATGAATGAACTCTCAAATGATTTGAAAAATCAAATTTCATTCAAAAAAACCCAATCCTTGAAATTGTGTTTAGCTTTCAAGTATTTATAGGATACAAAATAAACCCTAGAATCTATTACATCATAGCCCTTGATCTCATCTAAGGGATAAAAATAAAAACAACCAAAAAACACAAAAGGTGACGTGAAACATGGAGCAAAAATGGGGCAGCTAAGTACAAAGGAACCCTAAGAAAATATTAAATCTAAACCCTTGATTTCATCCAAGGGTTGAAAAGAATCCAAACGGTACAAAAAAACATGGAGCGAAAATGGGGTAGCTGAGTACAAAGAAATCCAAAGAAAATATTACATCTTAACTCTTGATTTCATCCAAGGGTTGAAAAGAAAGTTGCACAAAATCTGTCCAAACGGTACAACAATGTGCCTAGTTTTCTTTTGCCAATTTTACCCTAATTTCCATAATAGGCTTGTCCCAATCCTTACACTCCTATTATGGGTCCCCTTGGTTATGCATGACCTCTTGAATGAGCCCATTCAAAGCCCCTTCGAGTTGTGCAATCCTAGACCTTGTGAATTGTCCACTTTGAATTTGTATAGCTCCATGATTCTCATCATTCCCCCTCTCTTCAAGAGGATTCGTCCTCGAATCATCACCTGCATAATCAAAAAGAGAAAGATTAGAAACATTAAAAGAGGTATTGACATTATACTCACCAAAAAGATTGATTTTGTAAGCATTATTGTTGATTCGCTCGATCACTTGAAAGGGTCCATCTCCCCTGAGGTTGTAACTTGGATCGTCTTTTATCAAGAAACCGTTCCTTCCTCATATGCACCCAAACCCAATCACCAGGCACAAAAATGACTCTTATTCTCCCTTTTTTATCCCTATAAGCATAATCCTTTATCCTCTTCTCAATTTACTTATGAATGCATTCATAGAGCTTCTTCACCATATCAGCCTTCCTGGCACCATCTAAGTTAGTTTTCTCTGAAATAGATATAGGTAATAAGTCCAAAGGAGTTAGTGGATTGAAACCATAAAAAATTTCGAATAAAGAATGATCAGTAGTTGAATGAACACTCCAGTTATAAACAAATTCAATAATAGGTAGACAATCCTCCCAATTTTTCAATGTCCTTTTTATTACCACCCTAAGCAACGTAGATAGAGTCCTATTGACTACCTTAGTTTGCCCTTCAGTTTAAGGTTGACAAGTAGTCAAAAACAAGAGTTTAGTGCCCATTTTATCCCAATTTTTTTCCAAAAATAACTAAGGAATTTAACATCCCTATCAGACACAATGCTCATAGGAACTCTATGAAGCCTAATAACCTCCCTAAAGAACAACTCTGCTACATTAGTGGCATAATCGGTTTTATGACACGTTATGAAGTGTGCCATTTTAGAAAACCTATCTATAACAACAAAAATGGAGTCTCTACCCTTCTTAGACCTAGGCAACCCTATAACAAAATCCATGGAAATATTTACCAAGGTGTGCTAGGTACATGAAAAAGGAGTATATAGTCTTTGTGGTAGGACTTTGGATTTGGATTGCTTACAAGTGATGCATCTAGAACATAATCTTGCTACATCCCTCCTTATTATTGACCAATAAAAATGCTCACGCAAAACATCTAGAGTCTTCTTGATTCCAAAATACCCCATTAAACCTCCCCCATTGGCTTTCTTAATCAACAACTCATGCATTGAACATTTGGGTATACACATGTATGGTAAACAGTAGAGAAGTCATCATCATTGGCATACATTTCCTTAACATATTCAAATCCTAACAATTTAGCATTTAAAGTTTAGAGTAAGGCATACCTCTGTGATAAAGCATTGGCTACAACATTCTCCTTACCTCTCTTATATTTAACAGTATAAAGAAATGTCTCAATGAATTCCATCCATCTAGCACCTATTCAATTTACCTTGGCATTTCAGATGTTTTAGAGATTCATGATTGGTGTGGATGACAAATTCCTGTGGCCAAAGGTAATGTTTCCATGTATCTAGGGTCCTAACCAAGGCATAGAGCTCCTTATCATATGTTGGATAATCAAGGGATGCTCCGTGAAGTTTCTCTCTGAAATAAGTGATAGGTCACCATTCCTGCATCAAAACAGCTCCTATACTTATTCTTGATGCATCACACTTAACTTACAAAGTTTTTAGTAAAATTAGGTAAAGATAAACAGGTGCAGAACACAAACTATCCTTTAATGCTTTAAAGGCTCTCTCTTGATTCCCGCTCCACTTAAAACCAATAGACTTTTTAATGATTTTGGTTAGAGGTGCAACTAGTGTACTAAAATCTTTGATAAACCTTCGATAAAAACTAGCCAAGTCGTGAAAGCTCCTAAACTTAGTGACAGATTTAGGTGTGAGCCATTCTAAAAAAAAAACTTGTTCAGGTTTGCATACAATTGTTCTTTTCTCAAAATTTCAAGCACATACCTAAGATGCAAGATGATCTTCAAGATTTTTACTGTAAATGAAAATATCATCAAAATAGACAACCATAAAATTTCCAATAAATGCATGCAGAAAATGATTCATAAGCCTTATAAAAGTGCTAGGTGCATTTTTTAGACCAAAAGGCACTAACTACTCATACAATCCATGCTTAGTTTTAAAAGCGGTTTTCCATTCATCACCCTCTTTCATCCTAATTTGATAATATTCACTTCTCAAATAAATTTTTGAAAAAATGCAAGAACCATGCAACTCATCTAACATGTAATCTAGTTTAGGGATAAGATGTTAATATTTTACCGTAATGTTGTTGCTAGCTCAACAATCAACACACATCCTGCTTGATCCATCCTTCTTGGGAACGAGTAGCACGGGAATGAAACATGGAGTTAGGGTCTCCTTGACTGGACCTTTGATAAAGTAATCTTCAACCTACCTTTGAATCTCCTTAGTGTTTTCAGGGTTGGTTCTATAGACAGGTTAGTTTGGAAAAGAAGCTCCTGGTATGAAGTCAATTTAATGCTCAATCCCCCTAATTGGTGGCACCCCATCCTTTATCTCTTTAGGGAACACGTCCTCAAATTCTTGCAAAAGAGAAACAATGGTACTAGGAAAATATTGGTTATGATCACTAGTAGAAAAATTAATATCCTTGTACAAATGTACAAGTATGAGTTGTTTTGAATAAAAAGCCCTCTTGACCTCAGTTGCCTTAGAATAAAAACTCACACTTTTTTCTCTCTTTTTTTTTCACTCTCTTATCTTTTTTCTTGACCATTTTCTTCTTTCACTCTTTTCGTTTTTTCTTTCATTTTCATTCTTTTCTTTTTCTTCATTTTCACTCTTTTCTTTTCCTGTAGCCATCTTCAAAGACTTGCTTGGGTGAAAGAGGTACAAGTATGATGTTTCTACCATCCTTCACAAATGAATACTTGTTGCTATATCCATCATGCATAACCCTCCTATCATATTTCCAAGGCCTACCTAGAAACATGTGCCTAGCTTGTATGAGTACCACATCACACATCAACTCATCTTTGTACTTTCCAATGGAGAAGCTCACTAGTACCTGCTTATCAATCTTCACTTCCCCTCTATCATTTAACCATTTCAACTTGTAAGGCTTAGGGTGTTCGTATATAGGCATCCCTAATTTCTCAATTAAGGTATTACTAGCCACATTGGTACAACATCCCCCATCTATGATAACAATACACACCTTATTGCTCACATTAAACCTTATGTGAAAGATGTTATCTCTTTATTGTTCAATGTCATCCTCCTTGACTTGAACACTCAAAGATTGCCTTATTGTAAGTTCTTCCCCATCCACGGGCCCTATCTCCTCTTCACTAGCCTCCTCTGGAGATGGCATCTCTTCTTCTTCACTTTCATTATCGGTTTACACCTCACCACTAGCTAAGGTGATCATTGCCTTCTTGTTTGGACATTGAGAGGCTATATGACCATTACCAAGAGACTGAAAACACTTAAAGTCATGATTACAAATTGGGGTTTCTATTTTATCTTTGTCTTTACTAGCCCCCATCTCTTTGGCTTTGTAAGGCTTAAATTTGGTTTGGAACTAGCTGCTTCATCTTTTTTCTCATTTGACTTCCAAGGACTAGTAGGGTTTGATTTTGGAGTAATGGGACTAGACCTAGATGGATGGGACCGAAAACTCCATTTCTTTAATTACTTTTTCACCTTAATTTCCATATGGACCATGTCCTCCATCTCTACACAATGATGAAGTTCCATAATGTTGGAAATGTTTGGATTCAACCCATTAAGAAACCTATCCATTGTGGCCTCTCTATCTTCCTCGACATTAGCTTTTACCATTGCCACTTCCATTTCCATTTCTTTATAGTACTCATCAACGAACTTATATTCTTGACTCAATCGTTGTAGGCATTGGTGTAAATCTCTATAGTAGTAGCTAGGGACAAACCTCTTCCTCTTGATAGCTTTCATATCCTCCCAATTATCTATGGGCCTTTAATGGTTTCTCCTCCTACTAATGACCAAATGATCCCACCACCATTTTAATGCATAGTCAGAAAAATCAAGGACAATGAGTTTTAATTTTTTCTTTGTGGAGTAGTTGTGGCATTCAAAAATGTGCTCCACCTTTTTCTCCCACTCCAAATACAACTCTGGTTCATTCTTTTCTTGAAATTATGGTATCTTCATTTTTATACTACTTAGATCTCTATCAATTCCATCTTGGGCCCTAGGTGGGGCTCTCCACATACCTCCTATACCATTTCTTCCTCCTCTACCATTTCTTCCTCCTATATACCCATTTCTTCCTCCTCTCACCATTCTTCCTTCTTCTTCCTCCAATTCTTCTTCCCAATCTTCTTCCTTTATATCATCCTTAACATGAGCTTGCCTATTAACCCTCCTAACATTGGGTGGATGTGTTTCTCATTGTAAAGATGCTAAGGAATTTTCTTGCCTTTCCAATCTTTCATTCATATCGACCTCAAGTTGTTCATCCTCTTAAAGAATTGTTGCAACGCCCTCATCATGAACATCATATCCGGTCTTCCTTCAAGACTACCCCTATTGGACGTTTTTTTGCAATTCTATACAACAAGAGGTTAGTGTAATAAAATAGAACCAATGTAAATTCACTCAATACCTTATGTGTTTAGCGTTCAGATTGATCGCTAAAACCCTCCTAGCTCCTATTCAAAGAAACCAAATATAGGAATTCCAAACAAATTGTAGAATTATCAAACACTCAGAAAGGTAGTTCACAATATCCCACTTGTTAAAGTACAAAGGAAACTAACTCAAATTGTTTAGGATCCTAGACTAGAATAGTTAAGCACAAGGGAAATCAAAAGATCAACACTATTGAAAAAAAAAATTTCCCCAAAAGAACTCAGTACACAATGAGAGATTTATAATAAAAGGGTAAAATTCTTGGAACTATTAGTTTAAATACTCACTATAAATTAGCATATGAAATTTGGACTTTTTTCTTTGTTTTTTTAATTATATTTCGTTGACTTCTTCTTTTTTCTATATCTAATATGCTAATAACTTAAGAGTAAATTAGTACAACACCTTTAATATGAGTTTGAGGAATTTTTTGATACATAAATTAGCACATAAATTACGACACAAAAGGAAATGGAATTTCTACAGGAACTACAACAAAAATGACATAAACTCACCAAGAAAATGTAGTGAAATTTCATAACCAACAAAATTTGCAAAAAAAAGGCGAGATAGTTTCAAAAACAACAGAATATGCAAGGAAATCCAGATTAGTTTCATAAAAAGTGGAATATGCAAGGAAAATGTAGACTAACGTGGAAACAAAGAAAAGCAATATTTTTAGGGTTTGGAAACTAAAATTTCAGCAAGAACACAACACAAATATATATATATATATCAAAAACAAGACATGAACACAAGAACAAGAACAGAAAAATAAAGGATAGGAATCCAAAAATTAGCACCTATGTGGACAATATGGTAGTAAAATCAGCTTAACCTATGGACCACATTAAAGACCTAGAGGAAGTATTCTTAGTAATCCAAAGATATAGTATGAGGCTCAATCCCAAAAATTAAATATTTGGTGTTGCTGTAGGGAAATTCTTAGGGTACCTCATGTCAGCCAGAGGGATTGAGGTCAATCTAGACAAGATACAAGCCCTGATAAATATGAAACTACCTTTTAGCATTAATAGAATCTAGCAATTAAATGGAAGAACAATAGCATTGAACATGTTCATTACTAAATGCATTGATAAGTGTCTGCCCTTCTTCAAAATGTTGAGAAAGGGAATATATGTCTTTTAGGACAAGAGGTGCAATGTGACCATTGAAGAAATTAAGAAGTATATGAGAAACCCCTGTCTTAGCTAGCTCTTATCCAAGCAAGGTTTTTTATTTGTATTTGGTTATGACTTCCCATATATGCAGTGTTATACTCTTAACTAAAAGAAACAAAGTTCAGCATCCTGTCTATTACGTTAGTCATGTCCTGATAGACTTCTAGAGCATGTATCCAACAATGGACATGTTAGCATTCGCTCTCCAAGTTAATGCATGAAAGCTCAGGCATTACTTTGGTTCACACAAAATTATAGTACTCACTTCTCATCCACTCAAGAATGTCCTAATAGGGCCATATATAGTAGGAAGGTTAACATAGATAGCCATAGAATTGGGAGAATATGACATTAAATACACGACTTGATTGTCAATAAAAGGGCTAGTAGTGGCCGAGTTTGTGGATGAGTTTAGTGAAAAGCCAGAATTTATTGACAATGAGGAGCAAAAGAAAGTATGTGGGGTAGAACAAAAAGATAGCACAATTTGGAAAGTGTTTGTTGATGGAGCATAGAAATTTAATGGTGTAGGGCTAGGAGTAGTCTTAATAGATAATGACAACAACTATTTCGAGTACGCAGTCAGACTTGATTTCTATATGACCACTAATGTTGCTGAATATAAGGTGACTATATTTAGGGCCATGATTGCAAATAAGCTGGGAGCTGATAGGGTCATCCTACATAGAGATTCAAGGCTAGTGGTTAACTAGTTCTTGGGGAAATTTGACACTAGAGATGGCAAAATGAAAGGGTACCTAGAAAGGTTAAAGAATGAGTGCTCTAAATTCTCTAAATTTGAGACCAAGAAAATAACTGGAAAGGATAATGGTCACGTCAATGCCTTAGCCAACCAATCATTAGTATGAGAGGCCACACATAATCGAGTAGTATCGGTAACAATCCTTTCAGAAGCATCCTTGGAGGAGGCTGAAAGAGGGTTGGATGTATAGACGCTCCCACTATCACATGGTACACCTCAATCTATAACTTCCTAGAAAGGGAGGTGCTGCCAGAGGATAGCAAGCCATTAAAGGAAATCAAGGCTAAGGTAGGTCGGCACATGATCGAAGTAGGAAAATTATACTAAAAAAATCCACTCAATCCAGGGCTCTTGTTTGTAGCCAAAGAGGGATTCAAAAGGTCAATGTGTGAAGCACACGAAGGGGACTATGGTTCAACTTTAGAAAGGAGGAAGATATCATAGCAACTCATGACACAGGGCTATTATTGGCCTACTATGCTAAAAGATTTCATAAAATACACCAATACATGCAAAAAATTCCAAAGGTTTGCCCCCATCTCACACACTCCAACACTTTTGTATCATGAGTCTTTTCAATGCATAAAAATAAAAATTTAAAGCCACTAGACTATCGAATTGAGGTAGCCACTCAATTAGTGATTCATTACGAGAAATAAAAGTCTTTAGAGGAAATGTTTAGGTTGGTGACCATGATTTGAATGCCAACTCAATTCCCCTCGACATTCCTAATTTTGATGCAATATTAGGGATGGATTGGTTAGATACACATTATACCTCTATTGATTGTTTTATCAAGGAGATATTGTTTAGAAATCCTAATCAACCATAAATCACCTTTTTGGGAGAATTTCAAATTCTCCCACAATGCGTGGTATCTACCCTTACGGCTAAGCGAATGCTCAAAAATAATTTTACAAATTATTTAACTTATTTCCTTAATACTTGAGTAAGTGAAATGAAATTGAAGGATATTCTAGTAGTTTGAGAATTTTCATATGTCTTTTTGAAAGATCTTCTAAGATTACCATATGATTGTGAAATAGAGTTCACCATTGACTTCCTTCCAGGCATAACTCCAATATCACAAGCACCATACATAATGTCCCAAAAGGAGTTAAAAGAATGAAAAATACAATTAGAAGATTTAGTGGATAAAGGCTCTATTACACCCAGTGTATCACCTTGTGGTGCTCCCATTCTCTTTGTAAAGAAAAAAGGACAATACAATGAGATTGTGTATTGATTTCAGACTACTCAATAAGGTGGTTGTACATAACAAGTTCCCTGTACCTCATATCGATGATTTGTTTGATCAAAACATTTGTAAAAAGTGCTCTTTACCATCCATCCTAAAAATTTCCCTACTGATGCGTCAAAATAGTATTTTTGTGTACATGTGTAAAAAAAGTTAAAAAAAAGAACACTTTTCCTACCTCTCATGTAAATTGTGCTAAAGAAACATCAAAATGCCATTTTTAGGAATATGTACAAAAAGGTAGTAAAAAGTTCCCCAATACCATCTATTATTAAAATTTCATTACAGATGTAACACAATGCCATTTTTGAAATAAGTTCAAAAATGTTGTAATAAGTGCTCTAGTGCCATTTGTCATCAAAATTGCACTATGAATGCAAAATTCCATTTTCTAGTATATGTACAAAAAATTTGTAAAATTTTCTCCTTTACCACCTATAAAGAAAATTGCATTACAAATACACAAAAATGTTATTTTGTATTATGTGTACAAAAAGTTGTAAAAAGTGCTACAGTACCACCCGTAAAGAAAATTACAGTATTGATGCACCAAAATGCCATTTTTTAGGTACATATAAAAAAAATCATGCAAAATGTCCTCTATTCCTACTCATCATGAAAATTGCATCACTGATGCATTAAAATGGCATTTTTTGTTTAGGTACAAAAAGGTGTAAAAAGTACTCTGGTACCACCATTTATGAAAATAGCATAATAGATGCACCAAAATACCATTTTGGGTATATGTACAAAAATGTTACAAAAAGTGTTCCAATGCTATCTATCAAGAAAATTGTACTACTGATGCACCAAATTGCCATTTTTAGGTTTATGTACATAAGAGTTGTAAAAAATGCTCCAGTACCACCCATCATGAACATTAAACAAAAAATGTACCAAAATTCCATTTTTGGGTATAGTTGCAAAAGTGCTCCAACACCTTCCATCATGAAAATTGTACAACAGATGCAACAAAATGCCATTTTTTTTTAGGTATTTGTAAAAATAAAAAAACCGTACAAAATTTCCTTTGTTACCACTCATCATGATAATTACATTACTGACGTGCCAATATACCATTCTAAGTTCTATGTTCAAAAAAGTTGGGAAAAGTGCTCCGAGACCACCCATATTCAAAATTGCACCATGGATTCAACAAATTGCTATTTTAGGGTATATGTGCAAAAAGGTTGAAAAAACTGTTCTTATACAACTAGTCATGGAAATTGTAGAACAAATGCACCAAAATGCCATTTTTAGGTTTATTTAAAACAAAAGTTGAGAAAAGAGTTCTGATACCACTTGTCATGAAAATTGAACAATGGATACACCAAAATTCCATTTTCGGATATATGTGCAAAAAGTGCTTTGACTCAACCATTCATGAGAATTGTGCTATGGATGTATAAAAACACCATTTCTTTTGGTATATGTAAAAATAAAAGGGTTGAAAAGGGTCCCTTGTCACCGCTCATCATGAAAATTACATTATGGATATGCCAAAAACAAAAAATTCATTTTTAGGTATATGAACAACAAAGTTGCGTAAAGTGTTCTCGTACTACTTCTTGTTAAAATTACATTATAGAAGCATAAAAAAACAATTTTTGGGTAAATATGCTAAAATGTTTGATGAAATAAAAGGAGCATCCCCAAATATCTACGACATACTCCAATTGGGAAAATTAAGAAAGAATACTCCATAAGTCATGGAGTAAGTATGAGCTTATTCACAAGCTATTTGCACTACTTGGGCATGAAATAAAATAAATGACCAAATAAAACCTAAATTTGGAAAGTTTCATTGAGTTGCTGTCAGTACAATCACCATATACTTTATACCAATATTGAATTGAGGTGTTTACTAGTTTCCTATTTTGGACATTTTCTAGGTCAAAAGTGGCTTTGAAATATGTCCAAAAAATCTGCCAAATAATTACCATTCTTAGTTTCATAGTTTATTTGGTAGGTCTAACATTTACATTATTTTATAGGTTTTTAAAATTCTTTGAAAAATGTACAAACAAGTTGCAAAATGTGTTGTGGTACCATCCTGAAAATGTAAATAAAATTGCAAAATTTCCTCTGTTACCATTTTTGAGGAAAATTGTAATGTTGATGCACCAAAATGCGTATTTTAGGTTTACGTACATAAAATTTGTAATAAGTGCTCCTGTACCGTACGTTCCAAAAATTGCACTACGGATGCACCAAAATGTTTTTTTCGGTATATGGGTAAAAAATAAAAGAAGGTGCTACGGTCAAACCCAAGAAGCAAACTTTGCTAGGACTCTCATGGTGGAAAAGTTAAATTTGATAACTTTTCAACATCTAAGTCCATATGAGCTACCATGGATGAATACTCAGATTATGGGCAAGTAAAGATAGACAAACAAGTGTGGGTGATTTTCCCAATAAATATGGGGTTATGTGTGATTTGTTCCAATGGATACTGCTCATATTCTATTGGGAAGACCAAGGTAGCGATATCGGTAAGCAACTCATAGTGAATACACCAATAAGTACCCATTTTTTTGTTAATAACAAACAGACTACTCATCTTCCATTTATGCCAAATCAAGTGCATAAAGATCATGTACAGTTAAAGGAGAGAGTGAGTGAGTATAAAAAAAATAGAGATTGAGTTACAAAAAGAGCATGATAAAAAAGGAATTCCAACTGAACCCAAAGAGTAACAAAAAGTGGATATTGATAGAAAAAAAAGAGTGAAGAAAAGAGAGATAATTATGAAAAATAGATAGAGGTTATAGTTAGTGAGAAAATATTTGAGAGAAAAAGTAAAAGAACGTTGAGTAAACATAAAAAGTGAAGAGATAAAGAAGATTTGAATGCAAGGAAAGGAAATGGGTCAAAAGAAGGGAGGGGAAAAAGGATTGTGATGAAGAGTAGTATTGTTGAGTAAACATCTAAGAGAAGAGCAACTTGTTCTTCTACTAATTAAATAAACACTTCTTTTCCTAGTATTGTTGTTTCTTTACAGGACTTAGAAGTCTAGATCCCAGAAGAGATGCCTAAGGGTTTGCAACAAATAAGAGAAATCGTGCATCAAGTTGATTTAATAGGAATAGAGTAACCACAAGTTAATGTCGTAGGAATCGAGAAAATAGTTAAACGTATAATGATCAAGGCTAAATTAACTTTATACATAGACCATCAATTCCAAAATGGTTTACAAGGCATACTCAAGGGCCTACAATATTCTCACATATATGATTTTCTTTTTTAGGATGTTTACAAGGTTAAAAGTGGTTTTTAAAATAACACCCAAAGATGTGCCAAATAATTACTATTCTTAGTTTAATAGTTTATTTGGTAGGTCTAATATTAACTTTATTTTATAGCATTTTATATTATATTTTGAGAAATAATAGTTATAGTTTTTATTAGCTAGGGTTTATGTTATATTTTAAAGTATATAAATACTTATGTAAAGTTATAATTAAAAAAACAAACTTTGAATATAATTTTAATGAGTGTTTCATTTTAGTTCCTTGAAGAACTTTATTTGAACTTATCAAGAGCAATCTTGTGGCGGACATCCTATAATTATCATGCACATCTCCCCCCTATTATTAAGTGTGATATCTAAAATACAATTCCTTGATAGCAAGGTACTTATATCCTTATAAATATTTGGTCGTAGTCCATATTTTCTTCACCTTTTCAAGTTGATTTAGAACATTCCTAGTGAAGAGAACATTGATCCTTGGATCTCACTTGCTTAGGTGGCGTTCATGTCAAATTGCAAGTGCTCAAGTATCAGCCGTCATGAAAATTGCGCAACGGATGCACCAAAATATCATTTTTGGGTATATGTACAAAATAAATACAAAGAGTGCTCAATTTTCACCAATCATGTAAATTATACTATAGATGCAAATAATTGAAAAATTTTAGATATACATGAAAAAATCTTGCAAAATGTCCTCTATTAACAGTGATCATGAAAATTGCACACGGATGCACCAAAACACTATTTTTATCTATATGTACAAAAACGTTGTTAAAGGTGTACTGATACAACCCATCATGAAAATTAAATATACCAAAACACATTTTTTAAGTATATGTAAAAAAGTTGTAAATAGCCAACTATGAAAATTGCCTAATGGATGCACCAAAATGTAACTTTCAGGTATGTGCAAACAATTTACAAAAAATATTTTATACCACTAGTCATGGAAATTGTACAATGGATGCAATAGAATTCCATTATAATTTTTAACGATTGTTATTCGATATTTATTCGACCATATATAAGCATGTGGCGTAGGTATTGACTGAGCTATCTGAGAAGTAGAAGGTACATGCTTAGACAAAACTGGTACAAAGGTTTTTGAAAGTTGTAATTTTGGTTTGGAGATGAATGATAAATTAGTGACATGGAAAAAAGGAAATGACAATTCATCAAAAGACAACATTTTGTGATACAAATTTTTTTTCCGTCTGTACTTAGACACTTATACCCTTTATGATGAGGGCTGTAACCAATCAATGCGCATGGAATAGAACGAAATTCAAGTTTGTGAGTGTTATAAGGTCGAATATGAGGATGAAAAAGGCATCCATAAGTTTTGAGAATAGAATAATTTGGTTTGAGACCAAGAAATAGTTTCAGAGGACTCTTATTATGCAGTGAAGGTGAAGGAAATCTATTTATGAGGAACACTGAGGAATAAAAAGTTTCATCCCAAAAGCTTGTAGGTAGATGACCCTGAGCAATTAAGGATAAACCTTTTTTCTATAATGTGACGATGTTTTCTCTTAGCTAGACTGTTTAGTTGAGGAGTGTAAGGCATGAGACTTGTTTTAAGATGCCAGAACTGTTAAGTAAAGGAGCTAGAGACATATACTCACCACCTCCATCACATTAAAGCATCTTAATGGATTTGTTAACTTGCAATTTTGCTTGAGCCTTGAAAAGCAAGATGGCACGACTAACATCACTTTTATCTTTAAAAATATATATCCAAGTGAATCTTGAGAATTCATCCACAAAACTTGCATACCTTCTATATCTATTATTAAAGATAATAGTGATTGGTCCCCATACATCAATATGGACAACCATAAAAGGTTTTGTAGCCTTACTAGAATTGTTAGAAAAAGGTAGACCATGACTCTTAGAGATCTAAAAGACTTTCACACAGAGTAGGCGAAATGTTCTCATTATCAGACAGCATGTAATCACATTGTTTAAGTGTTGTAGCTATAACTTTAGAAGTAGGATGGCTTAATCTCCTATGCCACAACAGAACATCAGAATATTTAGCAATTTAATTAGACAAATGCTTAGCATCTGATTCTACGTACAACGAAACATGGCTTATTTACACTATTTGTACTTTGCAATTCACAAGTAAGTGCATCTTTATAACTATCTGTTCTTACCAAGCATGAACCATCAGCTTGTTTAGCACATCACATATCCAAATTAAAATGATAAAGCCGCTTGTCACAATCCCCTTGGAGTAGAATTTGATGTGTTGCCTTGTCCTTCACAAGACAACGATGAGGATGAAACTCAAAGTATACATCATTATCCATAGCAAACTTAGAAACACTTAACAAATTCTTAGCTATATGTGACACATGAAGCATGCTTTTCAAACAAAACACCTTATCTAAGGCAATTTTAGGTGCAAACTTATTAGTTCCAATACGATGGAGGATAAAAAGGCCCAAGTCACTATCTATGTGTAGTTTTTCAAACCTTGTATATTCTGACTTACCAGCCAAGTTGGAAGGATCTGAAGTTACATGATGTTTAGCACTTGTATTAGGATACCATGAAGGTTCTATGATAGTTTCAGGAGTTGCTATGAATGCAGAGGCTTGTTGATGTTATTGATTCAATTTTGTTTTGTAAAGAAGATCCTTGATTTTGTGAATTGTTAATAGGTGGCTGAAAATCTTTGTCAAATCTATGCCAACATCTATTAACTAGATGGCCAATTTTACGACACAATTGGCATGGCGTTGATGTTTTCCACATCCTTCATAATTGTTTCTGCCTCTTCCTCTTTGAGAAGAGTTTTGTCCTCTACCACCATACTGCTGAGAATTAAAACTCTAGTTTTCATGTAAGCTTCTTTCATTACACCTTTTGTAGGAAAATTCTTGGACTAATTGTGTGCAAACTTAGCCTAGAGTAACACCTCATTAGCAACATTATTTTGCTTTTCCATCTCTTTTCATGAGTGAGAAGCATTGCTTGCACCTCCCAGAAACAGATTCTGTCTTACATAAAACTGTTGCATGAACCGGATCATAATCTCTATCCACTCCATTAAGTAGTGCATGCACTTGATCTTCTTCACATACTTTAGCCACAAGCAAATAGTTGCACTACAATGTCCTTAATTCTCATCACATAGTTTGTAACCAATGTAGATCCCTTCCAGATGTTGCTCAACTCTGATTTATATTGAAATGTTTTTGCTCTTGATTGAGAAGCAAATAAATTCTCTAAGATAGTCGACGTCTCCTTACTTGTATTACATTCTGAAATTTCCTTCATCAATTCTCCCTCCATGCAAGTTATTAACCATGAACCAATCATTTGATCCTGTCTCATCCTGTATCTTGAAGGACAATCATAATCTCCAAGAAAAAAACCCTTGAGTTCATAACTTCGAAGTATTCTGAGAATTTGCTTCTTCCATACAACAAAGTTTGTGCTATTCGATTAATTTGATTTAAAAAAAAATGATTAGATCATGTTTCTCGACTTGAACTTCAACATCATTCTCGAATGTTTCTTTACCTTTTGAACTAGAGTCATCCATTGTAGTTGTCTGCTTGATTATAGTTTTTCTTCGAACCAGAGCAGCTCTGATACTATGAAAGGTTTAAAGAAACCTAACTCTGTTATTGAACAAGAATCAAGAACTCATGAAGAACTAGCAATCAAGAACTAAGAAGGAAAGAGATGAAGCAGATAGAGAAAAGAAAGCAAGAGAAGAGAGTGGAATTATTGTGTTGTATTAATGATTGATTACAAATGTGTTTATATGCACTGAGTTACAAACACTGAGTAACATACTCTAACAAACCATCATAGCACTTGGCACTAGGTGTAGCTAACAATCTATTAGCTGGCATGGGCTGAGCTGGAACATCTGTTTCCCAAACAGACTAATTATAATAAAATTTAATACAATTCAGTCCAATACAACCATACTTTAACCTATCCAAAAAGCTGTTTGAGTTTTCCACACATTGAGTTTGCTAAGTACTTTTTTTTTCTCAGTGGTTTTAGTTGTACTTTGTTGTGCATGGGATGCTACTGGCCTTTTGTAAATTATTATAAAATTTCCTTCGCAAGTAGTAATAATGCAACTGGTGCAGGATCTATACCTGGTGTAACTTTTGATCAGATGAAACTGCAGATCAAACTGGGTGTGCCAAATTCTCTCCAACAATCTCTTGATGTTGAAAGGGTCAAGTCAGTATTTCCTTAGTGAGTACCTTCACCTCTAAAGTCCTGATGGCCTAATTTTCTTTGCTTAAAAAATTGTTACTTGTTTTGTTTTCTACCATTTTCTTAAACTTTTTCAGACGTCATGAACTGCCTCTATCAGGAACCAAACTGATGAGTGTCTATCACTTTTTCTAGAATCAATCACTAGTTGCTGTTGTTGTAGTTGTCGTACTTTGTTGAGTCCCTAGCGTTTGCTTCTTGCCATGAGTGTGTAGAGCAACAATACCTTTTTGTGGATGATTGATGTAGTTATTATGTTATGCAATGAACTTTTACAGCACCTCGACTAGCTTGTTACATAGAGTGTGTTGGTGTTTTGAGGAAACTCCTCAAATCATATTTTAGCCAGTATATTAGGCTAATGAATTTCTGTCAAGTAAATTCTCATTCCGTACAATAATAACTGTTGCTGCTTCCTTTGTTATTCAGCCTCTTGACCAATCCCTTTCTGCATTATTATGCTGGCATTTGTCCCTCATTCCTCAACTTTTGGGAACTAAAAGAAGAATCATCTTGCTAAGAGAAACCAGTACCTCATAAAGCACAACCTTCTACTTCTATTTTTGTACCCCCCAAAAAACAAAGACCAAAAAAAAAAGGGAAAGAAGAAAGAAGAAAGGAAGAAATAAAAAACCTTATACTTTCCTTTTGTTTGACCAATTTTTTGCAACCCTTGATGGACCATGCATGAAAAAGGTAGTGATGTTGGTGAAAAACTGCAATTGTCAGCAGATTTTAATGTTACAAAGGCGTGGGAATGTGCAAACCTACATAGATTTTTTTTTAACAAATAAAACCTGGCACCATGATTTAACAACTGTACATATTTTAATTTAACAAGTGGGATAAATAAAAAGACAAAGTTGGTTATCAGATTTGAATGTATAACTTTCTTGTAGGCCAGCTTATGCCAAATATACTTTGTTATAGACAGGTGTAAGAGTTTAGAAAATCGAATTAGAATGCGTTCAACAATAATTATGATTTAGGAGGAATTATGTTTCCATGTTGGTCAGACCAATTAATATGAGAGAGCAAGGATAGTGAAAGGTAAAATAGATACGCATTTTCTCTCTCTTTATATATCTTACTAGTTTATCTTCTCTATTGTAATTGCACTAATATGTTAGCTTGATTCAGTACCAATGAATTTTTCATGATTTAGAGTCTTCTTTTTAAAAACTGACTCTGCTTCCATGTGACGTACGCACGCTGCAACTATATCTAATATATGTGCATGACATAAAAGTTGCTTCTTACTGTTGGAATGTCCAACCAACAATTGATTGGGTTATGGTTTTACCTTTTCTTCTCCTCCTCTCCTTCTCTATCTTTTTTTACATTGATTTATCTATTATCTTTTTTCTCTTTACAGTGGAAAAATTTTGAATGTTGAAGTAGTGGACGGTGGACTTGTATGCTCAAGTGGTGTGCACGTGGAGGAGATGGGAGATAAAAATGACGACTGTTACATAGTAAATGCTGCAGTTTATGTTGGTTACTGATGACTTGTTTCCTTTAATACCTAAATAGGTGCATTCAAATTTAATTTTTGCTTATTATTAATCGAGGAATGTTGTATACTCATTTTAACATTTGAATCACTCCTCCCCATGGACAGTTAATGGGTGTTAGTAAGTATGTGAGATCAAAAGAGAGGAAATATAGAGACCACTGGAGAATAGGATTAGTATTTAAGAATTGTTAGCATTATATTAGAGTTTTCGTTGTTTGATTTTACTGTTAGAATTATTCTATCCAAGCTTCCAGGAGACCATCCGACCATATAATATAAGCATGTGGCAGATTTGTTTAACGATTGTTATTGGGTATTGATTGTTTCTGATTTCTCCCCGATTATTCTTTTACCTCAAAACACCTATTTGTCGTTGTTAAGTTACTTAGATGTCTTAAAAATGGAAATAAGATCATTGAATCCTTATACCGTGGGTTATCAATTTATCCTTAACATCATATAGATTCTACAGGATTCATTATTTTAATAATATCACGATTTTTATAAATGTAATAATATACGTGTGATTTTTAAAGGACATTTTTAAATAATAAAATAATTAAACGATATTTAGAAGATATTTGAAGAGAATCAATGAATTGATTATTTCAAAATGTTCTTTGAATATAACACGTGTTGTATATATGAAAAATCTTTAATTAAATGAAAAATTATATTTTTCATCTCAAAATATCTGGTTAAAAATGATATAAAAAGTAAAATTGTTATTGTCCCTCACTAATATTTAAATTTTTGTGTTGGTATGTTGCATCCAAACTAATGATGCTAACCTCTAACTTGGATGGAGGTAGGATGGCATATCATGTATGCCAAATTTCTACACACCACTACTTGTAACCATGAAATAACTTTGGCCAACCATAGATCATAGATTGGTGGTTGCTATGGCATTTAGATGCTTAAGTTTCTTTTTTATTATTATTAATGATTGAGCGAACTATAAAGAAATATGTGAGTGGCTAAGAGATTTGAAAATGTAAAATTTCAATGACAAGAAAAAAGAATTACCTCATCCTATAGATGCAATAGTTGAGGTCATGATGGTTCACAACACGATCCAAAATAAAATGAAGGATTGTTTACCCAATAGAGAAGGCAAAGATCGGATGCAATTGAAAATAATTTGAGTATAATTACCTGTGGAGAGAGATACACACAAGATTAAATCCACTTAGAAGTTCTAAAAATAATAAAACCTATGAGTTTTTCTCTCATAAGATGAACCTACTTTCTATGCTATGGTAGTTCAAGGAAAAAAAATAAAAAATCATACAACTCCTAGCAAAAACAATGAAAAATAAGTAAATGGTGTCTGCCCAAAGGTTTACACAAATTTCTTTTTCTCTATTTTGTGTTCTAGCTCTAAGAGGTAGAGTTGGTTAAAAGGTTTCAAGTTGAGCACTCTTATAGGGATTATTAGTTGTTATTTAGTCAATGAAAACTTAAAATCACATCACTTGATGCATTGGGCCCGTTCATCTTTTGATGGATGAGCATCGGTAATCCTATTCCTAAGATACTGGTCAAGAGGTTACTAATTTTTCAAAGACTATAATGTTTTGAGAGTAAACAATGAACACTGAAGAGTATTTGTTGAAATTTGGCACTAAATGATGGACGATAATTGTTTAGAGAATAATTCTTATTAGGGTTTATAGTCAGAGTCCCTCAATAATGTATACAATGTGATATATATATAGGGATATCAACCTACACATGTCACTAAAGTACTAGAGCGACCAAAATTGACGATGATAAGATTAGTACAATCTCCCAAGATGTAACGTTTGTACAATATTAGAAATATCTTTGATTGATTGATTAACTAACTATATTGATTAGATCGACTAAGCAAACAATCCAATGGTAGGTCATACAATGGGTCAAGATCAATCAGTTCGTAAATCAAATATTTCTTACTAGATCATAGAGTTTCCTTGGTTTATAGTATGTAGTACTTTATAATTCACATAGCACGCTGTTCGAGACAAGTCATGTATCATGTTGTTTAGCATGTTTCTCTTATTGTTAGTTCGTATAACACACCGTTCATAATAACTTATTTAACATGTCGTTCCTCGTAGGTCACAATCAACTAGGTTGTTGGTATGATTGTCAAGGTAGATTGTTTATTCAAATAGTAACTTAAACATGAAAAATCTAAGAAAGTTATAGTTGAGTAGTGTTTAACTCAAGATAGTGCTCGGATGGACTAGTCGGCAAGAAACCAAGAGGGTTTTAAGTAGTTTGAAGATTGGGGCGATTAAACATCAATCCTTGAACCGTTCACGTCTCGCAAAATTCAATTGGTAGTGGAAGAGAAAGGTGTAGAATGTGGTTAGGTAAGCTACTGTTACTTCAACTGTTAATTATTCCCTTAAATAGGTTCCTTTTTAGTTTATGAATTATCAAATCTGTCACATTTAAACTTCTTTTTAAGTACTAGAGGGTTGTAATTAGCCACTACATTGGTTGTTCATTTGGCCTCACGGTTGCTTCTCAAAATTGCATTCCATATTTCAATAGATGAGATCTTTATCCATGGTTGAAGGTGCTTAACAATCTTTTTATAGAAAACAAATAGCTCTACCTCCTTTGCATCGTGTTCTTTGATTTTTCAATAGCTAAAACAATGCAAGTAGTTCCAAATGGTCTACACATAATCATACTTTATAAAAATCTCTAAAACAACGAATATTATAAGAAAATTCTACAATTACAATTCTTAAAGAATGCCAAACCAAACAAACATGGAACTACTTACTACAACCTGAAGGGCTAAATTTTTTATAAAATAAGTCCTTTCTCTCATCTTTTGTGATCGCAATTACAATGGCATTTGCATCTTAATCTTATGTGTTTAAATGTTGTCTGCGAGATATTATCATACATAAATTGAAGAGAATGAGGAATTTTAAGTGCCTTCATTTGTATTTTGTATGCATAACAATTATGCGTAACACAAAATGAAAATAGATGTTGGATAGTATTGGCTTCACATGAGGAGAGTTGCATAGAAAAGATGATTCCAAGTATCAGGCAATCCAGGTAGACACCAATGACTACAGTCATTGCCTCCATCACCACCGTAAGCAGAGGGATGACCATCTTTCCTTAACTGTGAGAGTGTTGTAATATCGAGCAAATACACCGGTTTCTTCATTGTACTTAACACTTTGTTAACAACAGTAACTGCTGGTGGTTCACCTACTGGGTATGTCGACCCTAATAAGGCTTCTTGTTCTCCACGGCAGTTCTTCTTTGGCCGATTCCATTCTCTACCCCTGTTGGAAGGATTGGTTCAGTTGTAGCAGAACTCAAAAAACAAGAAAAAATATTGATTCAAACCCATTTAATTTTGAGTATCTTCCAAAACTAAAATAAGAGGAAGCTTTGTTCAGTTACAAAGTTGAATATATCATATACGATCACCTCAATCCTCTAACTTAGCTTATTTATGAGGAAATAGTCCTTTTAAATAATATTTTTCTTTAAAGATAAGATGAATATAAAATTTCAAAAACAAGAGGATCCTACGAACACTTTTTTTTTTTATAGTTAAAGAAGATTGAAAAACCCTTTTTTTTTTTTTAATAAAAAGACTACTGCAACCCGTATAAACCAAGTTAGAGGATCGTTGCCAACCCAAATGACCAATAAAGGGCTGTTGCAAGTCTTTACCGTACAAAGGTTTAGTAAGATACTGGCATCTAATAATGGCTTATGACTTACTGGTAATGGGTGGGAGAAATCCCTTGGAAGAAGACCTTGGTTTTTGAAGGGTCAATATTTTGGTCAACCCATTGAGCCCATGTAGTCAACCCTTTGTAAAATGCACTGAGACGATCCATATCTTTAAACAAGTTGTTCCCTTCCCTCAGATAGTCCCATCTACAATACAAAAAAAATCCTTAACATGAGCTATTAGACAAATTTATAAACATGTAAACTTGAACATGATATAAACCATACGGTTGGGATTTTCCTGTGTGAGTCCACCAATGCCACGAGTTGAAGATCAACATGTCCATTCCAATCCATACCTTACCGGCAGCTATGGAGTCTAATCTCAGTACTCTACCTACGTTTTCTTTGACTATATCCACAAGGTATGGTGTGCGGAATAGGATCAAACTTACTCCATAGTCCTGCGCGTTAACTCTGATTTAATATGACAAATAATTTATTCACAAAAAGTTAAAAAGAAATTAAAAATTTGCAAAATATGCACTGTAATCATATATTATTCACACGTTTATTTGTCATGCACATGCAAAATATTCATGGGTATTTGGTAGCTTCAGCAATTTTCCCCCTAAAAACATGCGACAGAGAAACACTAGAGTACCCCAACTTGGAAACTTGGGGATTTTTCTTTTCTTTTGTTATTTCGTCTTCCAATTTTAGTTCTTTTTGTTCTTGATATTTTTGTTCTTATGTTCTAATCTTTTTCATGTTCTTGTTAGGTCAAGTTTGAGTTTATTGGAGTCAATTCCTTTTTGTGTTCTTGTTTTCCCTTTCCTTTCTGTTTTTGGGAGTCTTTTCCCTTTTCTTTTCTTGCGTGTTGTTGCTTTTAGGTTTTAAACTTTAAGTTTCGAGCTTTACCTTAAATTGTCAAACTTTGTTATAAAGTTTGTGTCTTGGTTGTGATTTAGTACTTTTTCTAAACTAATTTGTGTTTGAGTTAAAAAAAAAAAATTGGCCGATAAAAAAAGAGAAGCTTGAAGGCCGAATAGAACCAAAAAAAAAAAAGAATTTTGTTGAAATTTTTATTGTTGAATTTTTGTTGGAGTGAATGTAGGATAATCCCTAAATTTTAAGAGTTTTCCATCTTGAAACTTCTATCTTAATTACAACTCCTAATTTTAAGGAGATAAGTCCTAAATTTTAAAAGTTTTATTTGGATTAAAATAGACATGTAACAACAATTCATAAGGTTAAATAATGACACAAGGAATCAAATGGATAGATTTGAAACTAACTTGTAAAAGAGGTGTCCCAAAAGAGTTCCTACTCAATTAGATGTTATTTTTGATGAACTGAATCATCTTCATCAAAAGATAAACAATGGAGTTGAATTATTTGTAAAAAAAGAGTTAGAAGAAGAAAGAGATTGAGTTGAAAAGGAAAAGTGAGTTAAAAAAAGTGATCTAATTGAAAAAAGAGTGAGTTTGAAAAAGATAATATTTACCAAAGAAAAAGCGTGATAATGATAGTGGAAAAAAAGATATGCTTGTGATAAGAGATAAAAAAGAGTGAAGAAGTAGTCTCGATTAGTGAGAAAAGAGAGAAAAAGTTGCATATTTTTATACTAACGAAATTATATTTTTTTGCATAGTTTTCAATAGATTAATTTTAATGGAGTCGAGCAACACATTGAAGTCAAAAGAGTTAAGCACCTACTTTGTTCTATAATAACACCATCAAGTTCAACTAGGCCGTAAAGAATTTAATGAATCATGAGAATGAGTCATTTTTCGTGACATAGGTGATTAATATTATAGTGAAGATTTAAGGGCGAATCTTTTTGAGGCAAGGGGGAATGATGAGTATCAAGGATCATCATCAAAGTATCAATGTCATGTTCCAATTGGACCTATTAATCAAGGAGTCACATAATGGGATGATTACCCTTTGGAGTACCATGAACTAAGCCAATAAAGAATTTAATGAATCATAAGCATGATTCATATAGGTAATCCCCAACATTATAGTGAAGATTCGAGGGCGGATATTTTTGAAGAGAGGAAGAATTATGAGTATCAAGGATCATCACCGAAGTATCAATGACATGTTCCAATTGGACCTATTAATAAGGAGTCACTTAATGTGATGATTACCCTTTGGAGTATCATGAAGCAAGCGCATTGAACCAGCTTTGGGTTGTAGAGCAAAAGTTATTAAATAAAAGCTATTTGAAAAAAATTCTATGAATAATTATCACTTTAATTACCATATATTTTTTGTCCAACATCTTATTAAGGCAATTGTTATAAAAATAAATATTTTTTAATTCAGACATTTGCTAGGTGGGAAATGGTTCACAATTTTGGCCCATAAACCTGGATTGATTGTGAGCATGAAGACTTCTTCTTGAGGAATACCATTTTGATAGTTCATTTTTTAGTTACATATTCAACAAATAATTATTATTTTTGGGTGCAATTGTCTTAAAAATTATTTTTTTTTCAATTTATCACTTAGGATTTGAAGTTTATTTAGTATTTCTAATTTCATATATCTCTTATACATTAAGGTTTATTTTACTTCTCCTATAGATATAAATATGTAACTTTTGATCCTATTTGAGCACAAATGTTATTGAGAAATTATCCAAGTTGTTACACTTAGTTCTTGGGTTCATAACACAAACCACAGACTTATCAACAATTGGTACTTTTTTTGACGTCCCTATACCAAGGTTCATAAGTCAATAATAGCTATCTAGTTAAAGTTATACTATTTTTATATCAAGGTTTTTGTCTCTTGTATAGCTAATAGGTCAAGATCTTTAGATTTTTTGGGATTTAATTTACATCTTGTTCGTGGGCTCAAGACTCTTGCTTTTTGGGTTCGCATCATTAGGGATATAAGTTTTTTTCTTTTTACATGTAGTGACTTGATAATTTTTCTCTCGTTAAATAGTCAAGTGCAAGTCACGTGATATTATATGGTTATTTTGTGACATTTTTGACTTATATGACCATTTCAAATAATAAATGGATTTCTATAGCCTTTTCAAATAAAAAATGAAATAAAATATATCTTTCCAATAACAAATAAACTTATATGGCTATTTACCCCTTTTTATTAGTTTTTAAAAACATAAAGTTGTCCCATAATGGTAAAAAACTATCACATGATACTAAACCCAAGCTTTCTGATGGTATCAACTTGAAAAGTGTAGCATTACTAATAACATGAGAGTTAGTGATGACTTTATGAAAGTATGGTTATTAATACGTTTTTTTGCTTAATATTTACTCATTTTATTCAATAAGAGATATTTTTGAGGTTAACAATAGTAAAATATGAATTTTGAAGTGAAAATGGGTGAAAATATAATTTTTGAGAATTTTTTATAAATTTTTAATGTAAGACCAATCAAAAGTTGCCAGGTGGATGCCACATAAGTAGGAGATCTGACCAAGTATGCCACGTGGATAACACGCAAGTAAAGAGGGCTAATTGCGCAACATTGCGTGTACCATGTAATGCAGCACCATGCCACGTGTTAGCATAACATTCATTCCGATTTTTGCCTCTTTGTCAATGTATCGTCATACATCATCACTTGATTCTTCCATTCTTTCCACATGTTCCCCACATAAACCATAACTGCGAATCATAAATCACCACGTGGCGATGAGTCAACTTGTGTTGACCATGACCAATCACCTAGCCACATGTGTACTGATTGGACATGTTTATTCTCTAAGCAACGTGGCACGTTCCTATTGGCTAGCGCTGTTAATTTTATTTATTTTATTTCAACCTTTGATCTGAAGTTGATTTGACGGTTCATATTCTATCTGAGTCTAATTTAACCCCTCAATTACCCCATAAATCCTAATGAGCCAAAATTAACACAAGTTTAATCAATTTTTGGAGCCAAGAAGAGAGAAAAATATAAAAATTCAAAAGGAGATACAATTTTGGTTGAGATTCAAGAGGAGATTAGTACTACCATTCAAGAGATTGATTGTATTTCTTCTTCTTTTCCTTTCTTTATCAATTTTTATGTCTTTTTTATGGAGAATATAAGCTTTATGAACAAAATTATGTCTAATTAATTTATTAATCTATGAGTCATATGAACACAATTTTTAACATGTGAAGATCGAGTATTTTACCCTAATTATGATTTCAATTTAATTATATTTTTAATCTAATTTTTATAATATCAATTGTTTGGCTAACAATTGATCTATAGAGACAATTAAATAGATTTGAAAGAATTATTTAATTATTTGTCTTCATTAAATAACATGCATAGTTTCTAGGCATAAATATATGAATCGTATGTATGTGATCTATAATTGATGAACTTAATGAGTAGTATACAATTTAATTAACATGAGATAGTGATTAGGTTAATTATTATATAGTGTGTAGTTTACTTGAGAGAAAAATACATACTAGATATTTTAGTACTTGATTGATAATTATATTGGGGGGTTTTAGTGATTCACATATTTAAAAATATTAGAACATATTTAGAAAATTAGGAGATTAAATATTTCTAAATATTTTCTCATATATCTTCTTAGTTGTCAAATTTGATTTAATTATTTATTATTATTTATTTTAATTTTGTTTTTTTTAAATATAAAAACTCAAAAAATTGATTTTTATTTTTTAGTTTTAAAAATTAGTTTTTAATAAAATAATATTTATGGAAACAATTTTTTCTTATTAATATATTATTTTTTTGCGATATGTATATTTGTGTATTCATTGCACACAATTCGTATTTGACCAAGTTTTTGACGTCGTTGTTAGGCATTATAAATATTAGAAATTAATTTTTTATTTTATCTTATTTTTTTCTTAATTTATTTTTTATTTTAATTTTAATTTTAAATTTTCTAGTTTTTAGTTATTTATTTTTCTTAATTTTAACTTATTTATTTTTAATTTTATTTATATTTAATTTTGACATTTCCTTTAGTCTATTAGAAATATATTTGAGTCTATTACATAAGTAAAGCTTATAAAGGTGAACTTTTGCTTTTAGATTTCGATATTGACCATACTTTCAGTTTAATAAAAAACAAGTTGTCACCCAAGTAGAAGAAATGACAGATTCATTAAAAATAAACAATAATTAGTTAAATTTGAACAACTAGATATCTTTGATGGATGATAAGGAAAGAGCTATGAATGAATATGCAGGATTTATGTTGGAAGGATTTAATCTAAGTATTATAAGTCCAAACATTCAATATAATAAGTTTGAATTAAAGTCGATGATGTTTTAAATATTACAAATAGTTGGATAATTTAGTAGATTACCAATAAAGGATCCTCATACACATCTTAGATTGTTTATTAAAGTTGAAAATGCATTCAATTTTAGTAGTGTGACTGAAGAAGCATTTAAACTTAAATTATCCTCTTACTCTTTGTGAGATCATGCTCGAGATTGGCTAAACTTTTTGCCACATAATTCCATTACAACTTAGAATGATTTGGTAAAGAAATTCTTAATAAATACTTCCAACTAATAAATAATGTCAAGCTTAAGAATGATATTACCTCTTACTAATAATATAAAAGAGAATCTTTATATAAAGCATGAGAATGATTCAAAGAATTGCTAAGTGTCATCACCATGGCATTCCTCATTGGATCTAAATGGAGACTTTTTACAATGGTCTCAATGTTCAAACAAGAACTATTATTAATGTACATACTAATGAAGTTTTGTTAACTAAATCTTACAATCAAGTTTATGAGTTACTTAAGAAAATAGTTAGCAATAATTATCAATGACCAATGGACAGAATGACAACCACAATAAGAATAGTCGAGATAGATGAGGCAAATGATATCATGGTACTTATAGCTTAAGTGTCATATTTTGTTAATTTTTTGAAGGTTTAAAACTCGTCAGTGAGTATAAACCAGGTCTAATATTCAAGGGTGTCTTGTGTATTTTATGGTAAAGCTCATTTTTTTTATAATTGTCCAAATAATCATAAATGAGCATTCTATGTGGTTAATGTGAAACGAAGTAATAATCCATACTCGAACATATATAACCTAGGATGAAGACAATATCCTAATTTCTGTTGGAATAACAATAATTAAAGTGGTAATCAATTATTTTCATCACCAGGTTTTTAACAACTATAACAACCACAAGTCCAAGAGAAGAATCCACTTACGAAAGACAATATAAATGATTTAATAGGGATGATGAAAGACTTCATCCAATTAGTAAATACAAAAGTGTTGAGTCAAGAGGCTTCAATTTGGAATTTAGAGAACCAAATAGGGTAACTTGCCCATGCTATAAGTCAAAGGCCTCGAGATAACCTTCTAAGTGACACAATTGTAAATACAAGAAGAGAAGGTAAAGAGTTGCAACGCCATAGCCTTGAGGAGTGGTAAAACTCTAGAGAATGAACATGAGACCCAAAAGGATGAGGAGGACCATGAGATTAAAAAGGATAAGGAGGAATCATAAATTAACAAGGATGAGGATGAATTAGTGGATAAAGAGAGCTAGAAATTAATGGATAAAGAAAGCCAGGATGCATATAAATATACTATTTGTAGATGCACTTGAACAAATGCCTTCTTATTTCAAATTTGTAAAGAACACCTATATAAGAAAAGGAGGCTTGGAGATAATGAAATAATAACCTTGATAGAAGGTTTTAGTGCCATCCTTACTAGAAAACTACTCCAAAAATTGAAAGATCCGAGTAGCTTTGACATCCTTTATACTATTAGGAACATCCATTTTGACAAGGTGCTATGTGACTTAGGTTCAAATATTAACCTTATACCATTATCAATTTTTAAGAGAGTGGGAGTTGGTAAAGACAAACTCACTTCAATAACATTAAAAATGATAGATAGATCAATTAAGCGATCCCAGGGTATGGTAGAAGATGTGCTAGTAAAAGTAGATAAGTTCATTTTTTCGGTGGATTTCATTGTACTAGACATGAAAGAGAATCGTAATATTCCTATTATACTTGGTCGTCCATTCTTAGCAATCGGAAGAGCACTCATTGATGTACAAAAAGTGAGCTTACAATGAGAGTGCAAGATGAACAAGTAACATTTGAAGTTTTTAAAGCATTTGAACCCCTTGATATTGATAATGCTAATGAATGCTTTAGGATAGATGATAACATAAAAAAAATTGTTGAGTTGCTCACACTTAAGATTGTTACATATGATGCTATGAACAATAAAGTAAATCGACCAAGAAACAACTCAATCTATTTTAATTTTAAAAGTATGGAATCTATGATTGATATTATTGATTGTGCAAACTATTTAGAGGCTACACCTCCCATGTCTTTATCCAATGTGGTTATGAAATTTTTTGAGATAGAATCTAAGCTCACACCATCTATTGAAGGACCACCAAGTTTAGACGTCACACTTTTAACATATCATCTCCAATCAAGTGGGTAAGTAGAAGAGTCCAATAGAGAGGTGAAAAAGATGCTGGAAATATATATATTAGATGAGCTACGATGAAGTGCTTATACGAATGCCAAAAAGTACAAAAAGAAGACAAAAATATGGCATGATAAGAAAATTGAGCACCGTATTTTTAAACCAAAACGTAAAGTATTATTGAACAAATCATGACTCAAATTGTTTTCGGGCAAACTCAAAAGTAAATGGACATAGATGGATGTACCTTAAGAGTTGATATGACTGTCTAGTCAAGGACGTTAAATGTGATGTTGGTTGGGAGGCAACCCAACATTATTTTACTTATATTTCTATTGTTTTAGTAGGTGACTAAATGTGGAGAGAAATGGACAAAACAAGATTGAACAATTGCAATGGCAGACGTGGTGTGCCAAGATTAACAGATTTTTATTTCTTTTTTACTTTTTCATTTTTATATATGCATATTAGGGATAATGTACAATTTAAGTTTGTGGGAGAGAGCTTCATTCTCTACTTTAGTATTTTGTATGTATTTTCAATTTTTAGAAATTTTTAGGATATTTTTAATCATGATTTGGGTAGAAATTGATAAGTATATGAAAACTAAATGTAATGATAAAAATTGGTTGTTATAACTAGGATAAGGAATGTAACATGCTTGTTAAGATACTGACATTAATTATGTGATATGCTTGCTAGTTTTGATTGGATTGATCCCAAATTTATGCATATGTTCATGATTGATTTTGGTGTTCTTATTGAGAGAAAATTTGTAGTGAGTTATGTAGGAAATCAACCTAGGAGTATGGTTAGTTTCTTGATTTCCAGGGTGGAACCAACCCCTGATTTTAGGAGGACAGTTTCCTGATTTTCAGGGTGGAACCAACCCCTGTTTTTAGGATGTTAGTTTCACCGATTTTTCGAGAATGATTTCTGTTTGTATACTAATAACTTCAGTGATGGATTAGGCATAACAAATGTATATATAAATGGATTTGATATTAAGAAATGAAGGAAGTAATTTTTACGTAAAATAAAAACGACTTCGTGGTATCGAGCCTTAGGCTCGTAAAGCTATTGCTCTTAGCCTCGTGTTCAACTAGCTCTGTAAGTTCACCTAGTATGATGTCAAATACTCAGCCAAGGAATGCACCTTTTCAATTTCCAACTCAAGTTTCAGCTTTTGGGCATGAGAGTTATGAAAAAACTAAAAGTTTAAATGTTCTTAGTACACTGGAAGATGACATGGATGAAGAGGTTTCAGAGACAAGTAACAGAACTGAATTCAATATGGGAAATTGAGCGGTTTTGGGCTTGGATCCATTCTTGATCCTGCTCTAAACATAATCCTTTTGGTGGTCTATTTAACAATGCAACTATTAATGTTTCTACTTCTCGCACCCAAGTCTGGAGTCTCGAGGAGAGCTATTTTGGTGCATCTTTTCGGTTCCGGTCTACTCGACCATCGGTACAAACTCGGCCTTGAGCACAAGAGTGCATTTACGGTAATCCTATCCCGTTCACTAAAGAACAGGTTAGAACTTCTCCAGCAACTTATACAAAAGGCAAATATCAACACCACATTTAGTAGCGGCGGGAATAACTCCACACATATTTCCAATAATTCAACAAAACATCTTGGAAAAATTTCCCTCCTCATCTTGGATAGTAGACTCGAGTGCCTCGATCACGTGACAAGTGATCAATCACTTTTCATAACCTATTCACCTTGCATGAGACTTAAACGGTGTGTGTCGCCAATGGTACTGCGCGCCACGGTGGTCGGAGCAGGGGACCATTTGCCTCTCGAGCAACCTCGTTCTCAGAATCTGTGTTATTTGTGCACCGGATTTTCTTGCAATCTCATATCGATTAGTAGATTAAATCATGACCTTAAGCGAAACTAAATTCTTGGCTAAATCTTGTGTTTTTCAGGACCTAAGCTCGGGAAAATGATTAGCGGTCTTACGTTGCGGGCCTACATGTTCTTAATATCAACACTCATTGAAACCATTACATTGGTAGTCATCAATGTCAATTGAGTCATAATCTTAACTCTCGTAGTCATACTAATAAGGAAAGTGAAATCATGTTGTGGCATTTTCGTCTAGGTCACCCAAATTTTTCGTATTTGAAACGTTTGTTTCCATCCTTATTCATCAATAAAAATCCCAATTTATTTCATTGTGAAGTTTGTCAGTTGGCAAAACATACTGGAAACACTTTTTCTGCAGCTGCCAAGTCACGCATTTTCCCTCATTCACGGTGACATTTGGGGACCATGTGGCGTTCCTAGTATTACTGGTGCTCGATGGTTCTTACTGTTAGTTGATGATCATACTCGATTATGTTGGACATTTCTTATGAAAGACAAATCTAAAACCAAGCACATATTTCCACTTTTTCATGCCATGATCCAAACTCAATTCAATACCAATATTCAAATCCTAAAAACTGATAATGCTAGGGATTTCTTTAATTCCGATCTTAATGGATATCTCAAATCACATGGTATTGTCCAACAAAAGCTCTGCGTTGACACCTGCAAACAAAGCGGTGTGGCGAGCATAAAAACCGTCGTATACTTGAGGTTGCGAACTTTACTTTTTCAAACCAATGTTCCTAAAAAATTTTGGGGTGAAGCCATTCTTCTACTGCAACACACTTGTCAAGCTGAATGCCTTACCGAGTTCTCGAAACTTTCATTCACCTTTACAAGTGCTTGAGTCAATATTTTACCTCATGACTTGTGTCGCCAATTCCTTTCAAGGTTTTTGGTTGCCTACTTTTGTCGTATTCATTCACAATATGGTGGCAAACTTGATGCTTTCGTGCCATTAAATGCATCTTAGATTTGGTTACTCGACCAATCAAAAAGGCTACAAATGTTTCTCTCCAATCACTCGTAAGTTTTACCATTCCATGGACGTTACTTTCTTGAAGAAACTTCATTCTATTCTAATTCTACAATTGGGGGAGAATCACGCTGTCGAATTGCGGTTGGGATTAGTCATCACTTTCGTTGAACCGAATTTATCATCTACGTTTACCCTCATGACCTTGTCCTCTTCCAACTTTGATACCCATTCAGTTCTCGCTTCAAAAACCAAAGGCTTGATCAATCTCCCATTGGTAATACATCCTAGACATCTTCTCTCCTAATGATGCCATAAAAGTTTATGAAAGAAAGAGAAATCTGACTTGCCCAGCTCAGAAAGCCAAGAAACTATCCTGAGCAGGACTAAATCGAAAGATTACAAGATGAAACGAGAATCTAGTCCAAAACTTGGTTCGACCCTTAGTTAGATCTTATATTGCCTGAAAGAAAAGGCGTTCGATCATACCTTTCACGACATCCTCTTCCAAAGTTACATTTCTTACGCATAGAATTTGTCCCCAAAATTTCATGCATTTGTGACATCTCTGAGACAACACAGATTCCTAATGCATCGACGAGGCTTTAAAAGTTCCTGAATGGTGCAAGGCAACCTTAGAAAGAATACTGCACTTGAAAAGAATGAGTACATGGATGTTAACAAAAGCTACGCATGAAAAGAGGACGATGGGTTGTAAATGGATATTCTCGATTAAACGAGAAGAAGCGGATGGAAATATCGACGGATATAAAGCTCGACTAGTGGCTAAAGGGTTCATGATCATATGGAATTGATTATCGAAGACTTTTGCTCTGTAGCAAAACTTACTTGAGTTCGTGTCTTGCTTTGTCTATTGTAGTTAATGAGGATTGTACTGCTTCAACTTGATGTCAAGAACGCATTCTTAAATGGAGATTCGATCGAAGAAGTTTACATGGATGTGCCTCACGGCTTTGAGACTAAAGATACACTGAGGAAGGTATGCAAGTTGAGAAAGGCCATATGGACTTAAAGGTCCACTGAGCATGGTTCGAAAAAATTCACCAAGGTCCTCGAAACGGGATGGATACTCTCGGACACGTGCGAGACCACGCTTTATTTGTCAAACACTTCGCGGATGGGAGAATTACAACTTTGATTGTATATGTTGATGTTATAGTTCTTAAAGGAAATCATGTAGGAGAAATGAAGAGACTTAAGATGCTATTATCCAAGGAATTCGAGATTAAAGACTTGGGATATTTGAAATATTTCTTAAGGATGGAGGTGGCACGTAGTACTAAAGGAATCTCAATTTCTCAACGCAAATATGTTCTAGATCTCTTGCGTGAGACTGGCATGAGTGGGTGTAAGCTTTGTTGAAACACCCGTAGATCTAACACGAACTAATGCCTCGAGCGATGAATTGGCAGCGACGGGGGGCAATATCAATGTTTGGTAGGTAAGTTAATTTATTTGACTCATACACGTCCAGATATAAGTTTTTCAGTCAATGTTGTTAGTCAGTTTCTTGGCAACCCATCAGTAGATTACTTGGAGGCAGTAAATCGTATTCTAAGATACTTGAAGAAGGATGCTGGAAAGGGGCTCGTAAATGTTCGAAAACAATTAATAGGAAATTGGAAATTTATACTTGTGATTAGGCGGGATCTCTAGTGACCGAAAATCCCACATCTGGATATTGCTCATTTATTTGGGGAAATTTGGTGACATGGCGTAGCAAAAAGCAAGCAGTGGTAGCACGTAGTAGTCTAGAGGCGGGAGTTAGGTGCATTGGCTTTGGGCATCTGTGAAGGAATTTGGCTAAAGCATTCTATACGAACTCGAGTTGAACATTCGAATCTATTAGAATCATGTGTGACAACAGTCCGCAATTGCAATTGCCAAAAATCCGATCCATGATCGAACTAAACATGTGGAAATTGATAGACAACTTCATCGGTGAGAAAATTGAAGGCAAAGATGATCTCCGCCACTTGACTATGTTCCATCTAGGCAACAAGTAGCGAGATATCTTAACCAAAGCTTTGTTTCGACCTAATTTCACGAGAGTTAAATGTAGCACTTGGTTTGGAAAACATATATTGCCTAGCTTGCTTGAGGGAAGTGTAGGGAAATCAACCTAGGAGTATGGTTAGTTTCTGATTTCCGAGTGGAACCAACCCCCGAGTTTAGGAGGGCGGTTCTACGATTTTCGGGGTGGAACCAACTGACTCTTTTAGGATGTTAGTTTCACGATTTTCGGGATGATTCTGTTGTATACTAATAACTTCCAGCAGTGGATTAGGCATAACAAATGTATATATAAATGGATTTGATATTAAGAAATGAAGGAAGTAATTTTTCTGTAAAATAAAAACAGCTTCAAGTTATGCAAGTTGATAAGATCTACCATGTTTTAAAATCTATTTGATAATCCCTTGAGACGAAATCCTAAATTGTGTTTAGCAAGAGAAATGATTTAGGCCTTATTTGGATCGATTGAACCTTTCAAGCTAACATTATTAATATTTGTAGTCACCTATTATAGCCTAACAAAGAATTTTTCATATCTTTAAGTCACATTTTATGCCTAACCAATAAGCATTATCTTGACCCTTACACCTTTAGCTTGTATGAAAAGAAAATAAATACAATCATGTGTTATACTATAGAGTGAGGTGAAATGCAATGCACCCTATAAAGAAACTCACAACACAATTATCCTTTTGAAGAAAAAGAAAAGAAAATTGAAAATAAATTTGGGGTGTTGTGAAATTACAAAAAAAGAAAGAAAGATGTGAAATAAAATAATATGAAAAGAATGGCAAAGATGGTGCACTAAAATATCAAGTTAAATTTTAACTGTAGTTAAAAAGTGTATGATGAATAAAAAGAAAGCTAAGCCATAGAAATAGCCTAAATGTCTTCATTCATTGACCCTCACTTAAGCCTTACATTACAAGCATATAAAATCCTTATTAATCTTTACCTAAGTGCATATTTATATTAGCAGAGAGAGATGTTAAAAATAGACTTATGAGACTTGGTCTAAGATTGAATTAATTAACGTGCTCATATAGGTTGATTTCATGAGTGCATTTGATGATATCATGTGCAACACGCACATATGAATCAATTCGTTAAAAACCTTACATATCCTTATGTTGATAGAAAGTTGATTAATGAATATGTGAACCACCTTGCCATAGAATTGCACAATTTTTGAAGAGGATAGTTTTCGCTAAATATGCATGTATTAGTAAATATATATTTACGAATATATTACCCATGTTAATTTATTTAGTTAGATTTGGCTTTACTTGAGGATAAACAAAGAGTTAAGTTTGGGAGTGTAATGACTCTATGAAAATAGAGTTATCAATGTACTTTTTTACTTAATATTTGCTCATTTTATTCAATAAGTGATGCTTTTGGGGTTAGAAATATTAAAATATGAACTTTCTAGTGAAAATGGGTGAAAATATAATTTTTGAAAATTTTCTAAAATTGTATTTTGACTTTTTATAAATTTTTTAATGTAAGATCAAACAAAAGTTTCCATGTGGACGCCACACAAGCAAGGGAATTGACAAGTCATGCCACGTAGATAACTCGCAAGTAGAAAGGCCCAATTGGACAATTGCGCATGTACCGTGTCATGTAGCACCATGCCACATGTTAGCACAATGTTCATTTCAATTTTCGTCGCTTAGTCAATGCCCTCACCACGGTTATTAGTTGATTCATCCATTTTTTTCACCTGTGAGCCACGCAAGTAATAACCGCGAATCATAGATCGCCACGTAGTGTTGAGTCAACTTGCGTTGATTGAGACCAATCACCTATGCCACGTGTCGTGCACTAATTGGGCACACCTTTTCTCCAAGCCACGTGGTATGTTTTTATTAGCTGGTGCTGTTAATTTTTTCTTTTTTCATATCAATCCTTGATTTAAAGTTGATTTAAAGATTCAGATTTTACCTAAGCTTAATTTAACACCCTAATTTCCCCATAAACCCTAATGAGCCAAAATTAATATAATTTTTATCAATTTTTGTAGCCAAAAAGAGAGATAAATACAAAACAAATCTACAAAAATACAATTTTGATGAAAATTAAAGAGAAGATTGACACCACAATTTAAGAGATTGATTGTGTTTCTTCTTCTTCTCATTTCTTTACCAATTTTTATTTCTTTCTTTATAAAAAATATGAGTTTTATGAACAAAATTATGTCTAGTTAATTTATTAATCTAAGGGTCTTATGAATCAAATTTTCAAACATGCGAAGATATAATATTTTACCTCAATTATGATTTCAATTTAATTATTTTATTAAATCTAATTTTTATGCTATTAATTGTTTGAACAACAATTAATCTATAGAGACAGTTAAATAGATTTAAGAGAATTATTTAATTCTTTGTCATGATTAAATAACGTGCATAGTTTCTAGGTGGAGATATATGATTTTTATGTATGTGATCTATAATTAATGAACTTAATAAGTAATATGCAATTTAATTGACATAAGAGAGTGATTGAGTTAATTATTATATGACGTGTATTTTAATCGATAGATGAATACATGATAGATTAGATTTAATTGATTGATAATTATATTGGGAAAATTTTAGTAATTCACTTGTTTATAAATTTAGGGAATTAAGTATTTTTATATATTTTTTCATATATCTTCCTAGTTGACAACTCTAATTTAATTAATTATTGTTGTTTATTTTTAGTTATTTTAATTTTGTTTTCTTAATACATAAAACACCCAAAAATTGATTTTTATTTTTTAGTTTTAAAAATTAGTTTATAATAACATAATCTATATAAGAATACTATTTTCTTATCATTATATTATTTGTTATAATACGTATATTTATGTATTTATTATATAAAATTCGTGATAGTTATTGAAAAATTATCAAAAGAAAAACATGGGAGTCAGTGAACATCATAATTTGAAACTTATAAGAAAAACAATTAAGAAGTCCCAACTGAGTTTCCTAATAGCTTTTATGGCCAAAAATGGAGATATATGGTGTCTAAAGACTTCTTGATTAATAATATCATGGTTAGAGATGAAATTTATTAAAAAACATATAAGAAATAAGGAACAAGTAAAGTAGATCCTACTGATTTGCCATGAATGAATCTATCAATCTTTAGGTAAGCTATAACTGAAATTAAAAGATGGTAATCACTATGAATTTAAAGAAAAATTAAATATTAGTTCGTAGTTGCTAAAAAGCAGCCCAAATATGATCACAGGTTGGGTCTGCTGATTAATGGATCACAGCCTGTAAGCAGCGTAGTCACTGATCAGATGGCATTGACATCTAATGATGATTCAATAAAGTAATCCAAGTACCAACTTCTTCTTTTCCTTTTTTATTTTGTTGAAGATTTTTATTTACTTTATATATATATATTCAACTATTCTAACAAAATTAGTGTAGGCTTTAGCGTTTCTGATGAACTAAAGAACCCTTGTTATTTAAGAGTCCAAATATTTTGAGGGAACAAAGTTGTTGTTGTTATGTGGTTTTTTTTTTTTTTTTAATAATTGGTTTGGGAAAATTTTCATTTAAAGTATTTCACTCCCTTATTTTATATATTTTTTAATGATTCAAATTTGCCGGCCCAAGACTGTAAGAATAACTCTTTAAAATGTTGTAATATTTTGCCGACAATGTTAGCACAGTGACGAACTTTTGTTTAGTTCAAATTGGAGTTCTATTATGTGGAAATGAGTATATATATATATGTGTGATAGTTTACTTATTAAATAAAGAAAAAAAAACATTCCAAGGAGAACCTTCGTGCAAGTTGTGACCAAATTATAGGTCTCTCTATTTGGTTTATGATTGATTATCTAAAGTAATTACATCTCTTTAGTGTATGAGAGGAGACAGATTCATGAGATTCGATTATGATTTCTTTATTTTGATAAAAAAAAAAAACTTAAATAACTGATCTATCGGTTAATCAAGGAAGCTATCAGCTAAATATATATATTTATAAAAAAAAAAGAGAAGATAGACAATAAAATAGTAATTAAAAAAAAAAGAACAGACACAAAGAAGCAGAGCCATAGAGTAAAACATAAATTGGGGGCAAAAAAGTACCTGGAATGTCACAGAAGATAGAGAGTCCTTCCTTACAAAGTTAGTATTTGCATTTGGCACCGACGCATGAATAATACATGATAACGATTCCCACATATTCAAACTCAGTGAGTCCCCTACAAACATTATCTTCTTTCCCCTCCATCTCATCAGTAAATCTAACCCATTAAACCTGCAATGCCCAAATCAACACTCACTTAAATATCATATAAGATAGTGAGAAATAAGAAAGATAAAGACTCCAATATTTTAACTGAGCTAAAGCTAAAGCTAGGCTCTAAGAAAAGACAGTGTTTAATAACTTTTCTTACATAAAAGAACGTGCATTAGAAAACCCAGAAGCAGAAGGAAAAAAAGAAAAAGAAAAAGAAAAATAAAGTTAATTATTAATCAATTCGAAATTTGAATGGATTGAGTGAGTACCTGGGCAAGTCACATGAAGCTGGTTTCCAGGCGTACTTAAGATACAGCTTATCAGGTCTACCAAACTTTTGGCAATTAAACTCATCATCTATAAAAGGACAGCTTGAAGAATCATAGAGAGGATAAGAATTATCAACAACCCATTTTCCTTTAAACAAATTACAACTATTCGTTTGCTTTCTACCTTTCAAACTACTCACGTTATGGTACACATGTTTTGCTCTTGCTTCTTGTAAAATCAAGGCTACTAAAACAAGTAAAAACAGAGGAAACAGAGTACTAAGTCTAAAACCCATATGGGATTTCTAAATTAAAGAGACGAGCTTTAGTTGAATAAAATGTAAAGGAGTAGGTGAAGTGGGATTTTATAGTATGTGGAAGAAGAGACAACGAGACAAAGAGTGAAACAAAGAGGCTGTCTTAGAGGGTGTTTCACATGGTTTGGTTAAACAGAACAGTGATTCTAACTTTTTATTTATTAATAAATCTGTGAGGTTAGTGAAATGAGTTGGGAAATCTTGGAGGGATTCGATTATAGAGCAACTATGAAAGATGGATAGGTTGAAAATTCCAAGTACGTTTTGATTTGGGATCCACTGAGATGTTTTGGTTGAGTCGTGTGTATGTTTTTTTTTTTTTTTCCTTCAATTTTTATCTTCACATTCTTTCCTTTATTCTGCATGTCACGGGCACTTTGAAAATGCGCAATCATGTTGCACATCTTCACATGGTTCATCCACACGTCATTCATTTCAATAATATATATATATGTTTTTTTATTATTCTTAATTTTTCATTTATCAGACAACAATGAAATGTAACATTGACTAGCAATTTGGTGTAAACAAAAAAACGGAGAGAAATACTTGTAATTTGAAAAATAAAATTTAATCGTATTATTTATTATTATTAAAAATCGATCGCACAAACAATAAATAATATTTTTTAATATTTACAAATAAAAAGTAAAATGATAAACTTGAAAAGAAAATAAGAAGGTTGAATCCAAAATTTTCAAAGATTAGATTACTAAAATGCCTTCATCATACAGAAAAAAAATATATATATATATATAGCCATTCTCAAATTTTCTCTGTATAAAAATCAATCATAATCCTTTGTGTATTATAATTGCATTGAGCGAATTAAATTCTTTATTGTTTCTTTGATACTATTTATGAATTATAGCCAGTTGTATTCTGTGCTTAACAATGTAGGTACTCAAATCAACGGCGATAATATTTTTATTTTCTCAAAATTATAATTTCTAAATTTTATCATGCGCATGCAAAATAATTTTTTTCTTTTCAAAATTTAGCAAATTTTTTTCAGTAGGCTGCATGAGGTTTTTTCTTTTAAATTTAATAAAGTTTTATTTTTTTAAATAACAACGTATAAATAAGATATATTATGCTGTTATTTCTTTTAAGTTTTAGGTTATGCTTTTTGTGAAGTAATTTGAGAATAAAAAATCAACATATTATTAAAATAATCCAAATTATTATGCTAAAATCATTGCAATAACAACTACAATTAAGATGCATTACTTTATTTATATTTTTGTTATTAAGTCGTTTATAAATTTATATATCATTTTAAAGCAGGTAAGTGAGAGAAAACACTAAATATATAGCACACTAGCTTATACAATTTTGTGAAAAATTTTAAAAATAAAAAAATAAATTTGTATAAAAGATAAAAATATTTGTTTAAGAGACGGCACGTGCCCCTTATTATGCACGTGCGTCAGCCGGTTTACATCTAATTTATGTATTCCATTTGAGGGCACACTAAACACTAATTAAAGTGGTATTGTGTGAGTTTATTTAGATAATTATAATAATTTTTTTTTTCAATTTATCTTAATATCTTTTATATATTATTTCTCTTCTTAAATCACATGAATTAATTAATGGTACTGAAATAAAAAGTAGACCGCACTTTGATCTTTTATGGAAGTTTATTGGATTCAAGAGTGTCCTACCATTATCATGATTTCGAGTTTCTACCATCTCATATTCATAAAGAGTCAATTCATATCTGTTAGTGCGTGCAATCTGGCCTAAAAAGTTTTATCTATTTTTCTTCGACGAATGGAACAATTAACATTTATGTTAATTTCATTGTATTATTTTACAGCCAAATAACGATTATAAAGGTTTGGCAAGTTTTTTTTTTTTAGAAAATAGAACTTGTTTAAAGATTAAAAGATTATTATTTTCACTTTAAATTAAATGATTTAAATAAAAATTAATAATATATATATGTTTTTATCTCGTTCATGCATGAATACTATAAAAAGAGAGAGACATATATGGAGTTACCTAAAACAAAATTAAACAAAAAAACCACAAAATTAACAACTCATCAAAATCTTACAAAAATATACAATTTGTATATAGGTTCACTCTTTAAAAAATATATTGAAAAATCTCTTAAAAAAATAAAGAGATAAAGAAAATATAATATAATCTACATAACCCACATTGCCTACAAAATTGTGACTAAATGCTAATTGCAAAAGAAAAATATAGGAAGTAATTCCCTAAAAATTCATTGCATTTTCTTAATTGGTAAAAGGCATGTCTTGAAATTTTTATTTAATGAGTTTGATTGATGTATGAAAATAATTTTTAAATATGATATTTATAATTTATACATTCGATTCATTTCATGAGATTAACGTTAAAATAATACTTTGAGCATTTATTTTTTATACATATGTGAACATATTAGTTTATTTCTATACATCAACTCTTTCGCATATAAATTATTATGAGTGTTTGAACTCATAAGATTCATTGGTTTGAGAGTATTAATTTGTGAGGAATAGAGTCGAAGCAAATTTGAATTCTTGACACTAAGTTTGGGTGAAATTAAAGTGATACATTTTTTATCTGAAATATGAAAATGATTTTCAACAAATTATTATAAAAAATCATGACTGTTTAAAAATATTAAAATAATTATGCTTTATATTTTAATTATGATCTTAAAGGAGATTAAAAAATATGAGATATTTTTGTATTATGTTTCATTTTGTTTTTTTAATTTTATTCTTAAATTAATTTTTGATTTTTTTGTAATTTTAGTTTTTTGGTTGTTATTTTTTATTTTTGTTATTTCTTTTAATTTTTACATTTAGTTCAATGTTTGTGGGTATCATTACCGAAAACCCTCATGAGACCCAAACTCGTCCACTAGGGCAACCCAGGGGTTTAAAAGCTTGTTGCATACACTAAATGTAACCGTGTCAATCTATGGAAGTGATATAGGATATTTTAATTTTTAGTTTTTATCGTTTCTCTTGCTTAGAGACTAGCAAGAAGTTGGTTTGAGGTTGACTAAAAACTTGATGAGCAAAATCGGTATCGCCGATCCTTCCAATACTTTGGTTTTATATTTATAAAATCCTCGCAAGTGCACAAATCATTTAATAAAAAATGATAAGTATACTCCCAAGGTCGATCTAAGGAATAAATATATGTGGTTTTTAATTTATTATTCAAATTTTGAAAAACGTAATTAAATTCTAAACATCCTGTCACGATATTTTGGATTTTGTGTTTTGACTAATCTAATAACATCAAAATAAACATAGATATGGATTCAATAAATATTTATGCAAATTTTATCATTTATAATAGTATAGTATTTATGGATATAATAACTAAGTTACTTATGCTTGCTCATATTATTTAGATTATTAAATATATAAATTGATATTTATTGATTTTCTCTTTTTTATATGAATACCACCTTTGGTGGGGTTAGATATTCGTTGTTAATTAAACAAATTAATTAACACCTATAGGTGGGGTCAATAACTAATTTTATTAATTAAAATAATTTTTTTTCTAATAGATTGAAAATAAACCATTTAAATGTCACATTTGGTGGGGTTAGACAGTTTAAACTTTATTCAAGGTGTTCAAATTAAACCTAAGAATCTAATTATCCGAGTACTAACTTTCAAGTTTTAAAACTATTATTAAAAATATGTTGTTAATACATTTTCAGATAGTAATTCTTATTAAAAAAATTTGAAATAGAGTTTCACTCTAAATCAGACCAGAAAACTAAATCTTAAAATCTAATTTTTAGATTTAAGTTTGTAATAAAACTAAATCTTAAAATCTATTCTAACATTCTTAATATTTCTCTCTAACATTCTTAATATAAGTTTTTACTTATTTAATATTTCACAAGCATAACAATGTTATTATTACATCTGTTCACAAACAGCCAATAATGTTAAATTTAATCATAGAAAAATTAAATATAACATATAAGAATAAAACATAAAATAAGAATAAAACATAAAAACATAACTGTAAAAACTTATAACACTTTGATGCTAATTCTGTTGCTGAAAAACCTTTGAACGGATTTACATTTCCATTTATTGAATCAAAAAGCTAGAAATTTTCAAAAAATAAACATAACTATTTCTTCTTAAAAAGAGAAGAACTTTAAAACTAAAAAAAAGAAAACTAAAGAAAGAAAAAGATAAGAAAATGTATTTGAAGTGTGTTTTGTAATGGAGGAGATGAGGGTATTTATAGGTGAGAAGAAGGGTAAAAAAGTGGAAAAAATGATTAAAAAAATGGAAAAAAATGTGTAATAGGCAGACAATGATGTCATCGCTGATGCAGAATGGATAGGCATTGACGTAAGCACAAATATAGGTAATGGTGCATGCGAATTTGCCATGTTAGGCTCGGTTGGGTGCATATGGCCATAGTGGCACACGTGCAAGTTTGACGTTGTTCGGGCGTTGCACGTAGAAAGGTGTAGATGCATAGGCAGATGCTCGGCATGGTGTGGCATGTTGTGCGCCTAGATGTAGCCCTCGCCAAACCCTTGGCAAGGTGGTTGGTGAGGTCCATGGTGAGGACCGTGGTGAGGTGATCCAACCATTGAAAATGTTATATAAAACCCCTTATTAATTGTTGTAATTAATTCAATAATCCTACCAAAACTTTAACAAACTTTTTTGATCATTTGAATTTATTTTCACTTAATATCTTGATTGTGTTTCCATAATAGTGATAGGTTTAGGTCAGCATAAAATAGTGTGGTAGACTAATTTACTATATTTATGAGAATTTTTCTGTGAGAATGGTTTGAGTTGAGTAGTTTGATTTCTCATATTATTAACTGTGTGCAATAAGTTGTTGTGTTGAGAGATCAAATCGTTAAGTGTGATCATACATGGATTATATGTGTGTCTCTTATACACGATTTGATATTTATTTGGATTGTGTGTCCTTTGGTGAAATCTGGTTGTTAATGATTGAGGTGGTCTTCTAAGTTAACAGTACTATATTCTTCACGTTACTGATCTTTGGTTCCTGATCATACCACATTGGGTGGTGTTGGCTTTAGAAGAGAGAGGATTCGTGTGTAAACTAAGTGGTTATAGAGGTAATAAGTAAGGGAATTAATAGGTAGTTTAAACAGAGGTCCCAACTTATAGAGGTATTGATGGTTTTATTTCTATTAAAATTGTAATTGTTTTATTACTTTATGGATTGTTTGCTACCAAATGGTTTCCACATAGATAGGTTTTTAATATTGGTTTATATTGTTATATTGTGTGTTATGCATACTCTGTTTTTATGCTAGTATAATGTGAGTTTGAAGTGTAATACCACATACTAAAGTTTAAACTCTGATTAGAATGTTTTAATTATATTTACATGCTTCTACTTACTAAATTATATATCTATTGATTAGTGTGTTCTGGCTGCTTGAGTTCCTTATTTACTATTGTTATTTTTTAATCCTCTACTTATAAGGATGAGTCTTTTAGGAGTTAGTATCTTTTTAACCTTGTAGTGAACTAAGTTACAAACTCTTTCAATTGGTATTGGAACAGGTATACCTTATTTGGGCTTAACCACTCTGGCATTGATCATTTCCCTTTTCTCTATGTGATTAATTCTATTAAATATCATGTAATGGATGATATAGGAAATTTGGCCGATTGACCACCCCAATTCAATGGATTTTGTTATTTTTACTCGGGATCTTAGATGTGTTCCTACTTGAGATCTATAAACAAGGATGTTTGTTACTTAATCGAGGATGGCTGGACATGCTATATGCATGTAACTAAAACTAGTATTGTTTAACCTATATCGATCAATGTCTGGAACAAAGAGGAGCTTCATCTCAACAATCTAAATTATCAAGGGTTACACCTTCTTATCAACTCAGTTACTTTAGAGGTTCTTCTCTAATTGTTAAGTTTAAGACTACCAAGGAAGAATGGGATTCCCTGAAAAAAAAATATGATGGATACACTCTTTAGATGAATGTTTTATCTTTAGAAAAGACAATGACTAACATTCTTGAATGCTTTGCTTTTATGGCTTCCCACACAGAGACTTCCCCTTCTAGTTCCTCTTATTGAATTGATAGTGGTGATAATGATAAGTTTTGCCTTCAAGAATTCTATGACCAACTTGTGTAAGATAACCTCAAGTTGAAGAAAGTTATGTCCAAGATCCATAGTAATATTATAGAAAAAAGATAAGAAACATTTGGACATCCTTGGTCAACTACTCTATCTCACCTTAGATTCTCTTTCGTGATAATGAGAAGTGTCTTGCTCATATAAGTGAGCTTAAAACGTCTATTCAAGATATAGAATCTGATGATCTCAAAGATTAACATATTTCAAAGTCATCTTCATGTAATTCTTATGTCATTTTCAAACCTAAGAAAGATGTTTGCACCTTAGAAGATGAAAAGGCTATTCTTGAGTCCTTGTTAAAATATTTTGATATTGAACCGACTAAGCTTCATGCTTGGTTGAAATAGATACTACAAAAGTTACAGCTCGTTAGAAAAACATGAAATGGTTGAGACTCTCTACCTTTAGTAGTATGATTTTGAAAGAAAAATTAAAGAATCTCATGAAGTTAGTTAGACGTGGTCCGTTGGAGATAATTATTTTGGCAAGTTATTAAAGGTCAATGATATTCATGCCTTCTCTTCTACTACAGCTATTATTTAGAAACCTTCTCTACCAATAAATATTTTTGACGATTCCACCATCGATGTTTTGCATGCATAAAGCTTGTCTCTTTCTCTTGTTTTTTACAATTCTGATTATTTCTCCAACTTCAACTCTCTTACATATTCTCCTAGCCATGATAATGATATGTTGAGTCATGTGGAAGAACTATTTAATCTTTCTGTCACTCTTACTAGTGAAGTTGTAACCTTATAGAATGACGTAATAATGAATTTAAATGACTTAAAATGTAATAATGATTTTTAAGTCTTCTCTTGGTATTAATATTGATGACTAGAATCTCAATTGTATTATGGTTCACACTTCCTTGAAGGCTCAAGCATCTACTTGTTGGTACTTTGACAGTGGATGCTCCTGACACATGACTAGGGACAAGTCCTTGTTTACCAAATTGAATCTCACTAATGATGGATCTATTACGTTTGGTGCTAGAAATAAGGCATTAATCTATGATAGAGGATTTATTAGTGCTCATGTAATTCCTGAACTCAAGGATGTTCTGTATGTGGAAGGATATAAGGATAATCTTATCAGTGTTAGCCAAATATGTGATAACAAGTACATCGTCAAGTTTACTCAAAAGGACTACACTATGTATGATGATTTGGAAAATATTTTGGTTAAAGGTATCATAACAAAAGACAAATATTATAGAGTGGGTTCCCCTCCTATGGTTGTATGTAATATGATAAGTTTGTGTATAGAAGAGTTGTGGTATCAATGACTGGGCTATGTCAACTAAAAATTGTTGAAGAAAATTTCAAAAGTTAAAGTAGTTTGGGTTCTTCCATTTATATCCTCCATTCTTAAGCATATGTGTGGTCCTTGTCAGTTGGGCAAGCAAAGCAAAAGCCAGCATAAGAAGAAGCAACACTTTTCTACCACAAGACCACTTTAAATTCTTCATATGGATCTAATGGGTCCTGTTTAAATTGCAAGTATTGGTGAGAGAGAGTATATTCTGGTTATTGTTCTTGATTACTCTAAACATACTTGGGTTTAATTTTTGAGAGAAAAATTTGAAGATTTTGATAAGTTCAAAGCCTTGTGTATCAAACTATAGAATGAAAATTTTGAATCCATTAATGCAATCATCGAAATTAGGAGTGACCATGGAGGAGAATTTGAGAATTTTAAGTTCAATGCATTTTGTGACATAATAGGAATTCAACATGAGTTTTCGACACCAAAAACATCTCAACATAATAATATAGTTGAAAGAAAAAATAGAGTTATTCAAGAGATGACAAGTATCATTCCAACTAGTAACAACTTAGCAAAACATTTTTGAGCTGCAGGTGTCAACATTGTCTGTTACAACTTGAACCCTTATTTCTTGAGGCCCAACACCTATCAATCTTGGTATGAACTTATGCATGAAAAAAGACCAAATATTAAACATCTTCGGCGTTTGATAGTACTTGCTTTATTCTAAGAGATTGAGAGAAACTAGACAAATTTGAAGCAAATACTGATTTTAGAATTTTCATAAAATAGTCTAAACAATAATGAATTTGCAGATAGCAGAATCTGTAATTTACACAAAGGAAACCCAAGTACAAATAGCCATCTATCTAGAGATAAATGCACGGTCTACAAGGTGTAGGACACCCATAGCCTAAAAGAGAGTAAGAAATTTTACATACATCACGTTTATAGATGAGGTGGAAAACCTCTTTATTTATTATTTTATGTGTATAAATTTATTTACATATAGAGAGCCTATTTTCAAATAAAGACTAATAATATATTTTTAAAAATAACAAGATACACCAAATGTCCATAGATCCGACTCAATCAAAAATTTTTGAGAGAGTAAAAGCTAAACTTTCAAGTTTCAATGCTTCCTCCTACAACCCCCGGAGTTGACTTTTAAAATAAAGGTTTGTCTTCTTTTTTTCTTTTATTTTGTGATGAGGGCTTAAAGTTCATAATAATAAAAAATGAAATATTATAAATCCATATTTGTGGTGGTAGAGTCATATTATTCGACCATAAATCAATCTTCTAAAGTTTGTTTTATTAATATATAGCAAAATATATTATAATTGAATTCCCTTAAATTTATCAAAGGAGACAAAATTTCTCTTTCTATTAGCTTACAAAAGTTAACAAGCTGTTTTGGAGTTAACCGGATATTGCACACAGCTGTGGGCATCAAACTAACAATGATAGATGCAGCAGAAAATGATATCCTCCAATACAGAAGAGTCAAACAATTTGCAATATTAAACGTTTAGTGGCCTGAATTTGATATTTAGCACAACGGAGACCCCATAAATTGCTTAGTATATAAGGAAGATTTCTGAATGCTCAAAATATATCAGAAATACACATGTATCTATCTGCTTCCATTTCTGTCTACCTCCTCTTGAATAATAACAATTGGCTTTTACTTTTTGTACAACATAATTGGATGCATTTATTTGATATTTTGCTTGCATGCATTTCCTTCAAAAGCAGAATGTGGTAGAGATTAGAGATGCCAGCCCACTTGTATGTTAATAATGGGTTGGTTAGAAAAAAATCTAGCTGGTGGTTGCCAGTACTTCAAAAAAACATAAAAAATAAATAAATAAATATTAGAGAACCAACTCTTGTCTTGAACCAGAATACATCCACCACTCACCCAACGTAGTTCCACTTTTGAGCAATCTGTCGGTGCCAAGCAGTGTAATTATTGTTCCTTGCCCCACATCCAAATTTTGGCGTAAATTAAACGTTTACTTACATTTTTGAGGGAGAATCTAACCTTATCTTATTAAGCCAAAACTGAAGATTAAGGTTTTCTTAGGTCATTTATAAGAATTTGCTTATATTGTCCATCATTGATTCAATTAGCTTTTATGGGTTTATAAAACAGGTTACTAATACTGTAATTAATATGTTTAGAGGCTCGTCTATTTGAACTATTGACTTGGAATGTAAGCTTCTTTTTTTATCAATAATTTTCCCAAATTAGAAAAACCTCATCACATGCAAAACTTACATTTTCATACCCAATGATAAAATATAAAGATCAAAACATCTTTAATACATAACTTTAATAAAATAATAATAGGATTAGACCCAACATGATCATAAGCTACCACCACAAGCAAAGTTATGGCAACCGTTGTTGGTGAACCCACTAAAGTTTCAATGATCTTGTCAGATTCTGATGACCATAGCTGAATGTAAGTATATGCTTTTGATGTAAGGCCTTACATATTTTTAGTATGAATGTAAGGTTTTGCATCCTAAGCCCCAACTAGAGTTACAGCAACTGACGTCAAATATAATGTCTTATATTTTTCTAAAAAAATATTTGTAATATATTACATATACTATAGATATAAGACCTTACATAATTTTAAATCGGATGTAAGGTCTTACATAATTTTAGATCGCATGCATGGCCTTACTGACAGTGGCAACAACCAACGATCATGTTGGGTGTCTAGTCTTATTCTCAATTTATTGAAGTTATATAGTATTGAAGGGAATTTTATACATTTCACATGAAAGTCAAAAGAGTGGTCCTAGTCAGCAAAAATCCTTACGGGTCTAGCTCAACAAGTGCTAATCATCACATAAGTGTGAACGTGATATAATTATTCTAAGAGGATAGAGGTCTAATAATTATCTTTTAATTATCTTAAAAAGTTAAAAGCTTAAATATTATCCTTTAATTGTCTTCAAGGATAATTAATGAGATAATTAAGGATAGATCTCTACAAAAGATAAATATTTACAATAGAAGAATATCTACAAAGCTACAATAACTCAATCCTAATCAGATAGGAATAGCTATAAGGTTTGTTCTTCTAACTATATATGATCACATATGACTAACATAATATCATATCTAATATCATCTTATATCTTGAAATTATTAGATCTTATAACAGAAATTCATAGCTAATCATTTTCTTTTCATATAATTATTAGAGCAAGACTAAGATGTATTCTACCCTTCATTTTACAATTACTAACTTAAGGATCATAGGATTGAAGACCACCCTTCCACAAAGTGATCCAAAGTCCTAATAGTTTGTTCAATTACCAGATTCCACAGAAAATAGTCCTATATACTGTTGACAAAAAATCAATGTCAACATTTGGTGCGGTCTGTGGAAAAGAAGTGTGTTTTATTTGGTTGACAATTTCAAAATTGTAGGTCTCTCAAAAACAATTTCTCCAAGTTCTTGGTCTACTAAGAAATAAAAAAAGAAATCGTAGACCTTAACAACAATAATTTTTGAAAATAAAATTTTAAAATCTTCTAATATACTATTTTCATCTATTTTGACTTCTTGGACTTGTAAAAAGAGTCATGGATGAGACAGTTAGTTTCACCTCTCAAATCACAACAACTAGTTAAGAGGTTCCGCCTGCTAACCACCAGTCATCCGTCTAGCTCTACCATAGCCTGTGAGTAATATAAGAGCTACACTTGGAATTGGTAGGCCAAAAAGGTAAGGTGGGCTCAACATGATGGAAAATAAACTCCAAGCCTTCTTGGAGCATCTACTAGAGCCACAGGTTCTTTTGGGCCTAAAAACATTCTTGAGCCATCCTCCAATGGCTAGAGTGCACAAGGCTATATCCATAGCCATCCAAAGCTTGGCTGGTAAGTTGATCACCCGTAGCAAAACCCGAGTCCTGCGGTTGGCCATACATTATCTACTTGCACTAACCATAGCTATTTAGCCTTGGATGCTAGATTATAGTCCTATTAACCATTTGTCCTAGATTATCTAAATCAACCTAATAGGATTTTTTGCATTGCGACCTATGCAACCATCTTGAGGCATGCTAGTAAGGAAACTTTGTCCAAGTCAGCCATACTGACCAAGCAACCTCAATAGCCAATTAATTACAAAGGTCCATGACAAGGTACCAACTATTCCTCATCCCACCATTGACCGACTTATTGAACAATTACAAGAGGTCTAACAGAGGTTGAATCAAGGTAGACTCCCAAACTTGGCAATCTCTACTAAGTCCCCATTTATCCCAGAGATCATGGCCATCTTACTTTCTAACAAGTTTAAGCTGCCTAACACAAGTACTTATGATGGAACCATGGAACATATGGAAAATTTTAAGGAATGGATGGATTTTTATGCCTATTATGACGTCGTTAGCTGTTGTGCCTTCCAGTTCACTTTGACATAAAAGGCTAGAGCTTGGTGTCAAAATTTGAACCTAAATACAATTAGTTCCTTCACATACTGACCTTATAGCAAGGAAAGAAAGATTCAATAGAATATTTATTTGATAGATTTAATATATAGAAAACAAAGTGATAGATTTTCCAAACTCTATTACCATCACAGCTTTATACCAAGTTCTATGCTAGGAAGTCCTATGGAAGGATCTAGCCAAAGATTTTCTATTGAAATATTCTTAGGCTACTCAATTGATCAACACTTATACTAATATGGATGAAATGATTTCTATTAGAAAGAATCAAGATCCTCCTCAGAAAGAAATACCATAACAAAAGCACAAGAGGGAGATGAACCCCTACATTATGACAACAAAAAGTCCAAGTTAAACCAAAGAAATGATAGAAAGACCGTGGATGGAAAACTCATCTATCCTAGATGGATTTTCCAAATTTACACCTTTCATAGGGAAATAAGAGATGATGTTATTATGCAAGTCGACCAACCATTTGTAATTGGCCTAAGAAACTAAAAAAATTCTGGCTAGGACAAATCTCGATAGCGTAGATTCTAGGAAGACACCATCCACTTAAATGAAAATTTTCCAAAACTTAAAGATGAAATTAAGCATCTAGTCTAGAATGGGTACTTGATGAATTTGTTAACAATCCAAGGCCACATGCCCATAGCCACAACCACAATAGTAGTGGCCACCACTATCGACCTCACCACCTAGAGAAAGAAATAAACCCCAAGGTTAGGAAGTTTGTGAGTTTAGAATTATTATGAAAGGTCCCATAGGGGATAGTTCTAAAAAATTTTGTAAAGCACTCATCCGTGAGGTATCTCTAGCCTATAAATTCTAGAGGTTTCTACTTCACGTAACATAAGGAAAGATTTTAAACATACATGCTTCGAAAACATTTTTAGAGAGACAAGTTTGTTGGTTGGTCCTCCCTCATATGGATGCTTTGGTAGTCACCCTCCAAATGACCAACACAACTTTGCATCAAATATTAATAGATAGCAACAACTCAACCAACATCCTATTTTCTGAGGTATGGAAGCAAATGAAGCTTTCTCATAATCTCAAGCCAGTAACTAGTCCTTTTTTAGGATTCTTAGGACTTCCACTTATCCTAAAATGTAGTGTAGCCCTACTAGTTACAATTGGATAGGGAACCAATACAAGAAGAATTATGTTGGACTTTCTTATTATGGACAATCCTTCCTCTTATAATTGTATCTTGGATAGGCCTATCCTACATGGGGTCACAACTATAGCTTCAACCTACCACATTGCCCTAAAGTTTCCAATGTATATGGAAATAGGAGTAGTAATTAGAGAGAAAAAGGTAGCCAGGGAATGCTATGCCAAATAGATCCGAATGAACCATAAGTAAAAAAGTCTTGCAAACCAAAGTTATAAAGTGCTTACCCTACTGATTTTGTTTTTACTTAATGTTTTTAGAATTTCCATTCAAAACTTAGTAAAATAAATAGCCTAAATTGGCTATATTTCAATTTATGTTCCAAAGATAGTTTAAATTACTTTTTAATTTAAATTTATTATTATGAATGATGGGAGCACTTATGATACATACATCTTTCTACAATTCAAAGATCTACACTTAGAAGATTCAACGAGATAGAAAGTCTACAATCAAATGAAGAAGCGGGCCTGAGCTACTAGGGCTTGGAAAAGTCTAAAGCCCTTAGTCCTTAGCACCTAGGTAGGGAATGCCCCTATGTGAAAAGTAGTTAATAAAAAGCAACCTTATAGGTGAGTATTACATCTTAGGGCCCAGACCACCAAATGGTCTATAACAGTTGGGTGCATTAAGTGAAAATGAAGATACAACCCATTCACTAGTTGTACCATTTGAGAGAATAGCTTAACTTGGTCTGAATGCCTTTTGATTAGCCTTAAACCTTGAAAAGGGTCCATATCTGAAGGAATGTACCCTTGAGAAAGATAGTGAATAAAAAACAATCTGATGGGTGGGCATGAGCAACCTAGACTTAAAAATTCTAAAGCCCTTAGTGCATCGCAGATGCGTATTATGCCTTAGGGCCTATATTTCCAGAAAATGAATAGAAGCTGAATATATTAAGTTATAACTAGGAAAAAACCCAATCATAGTTTATACATTCCATGTTGAGACTAATGGGAAGAAGCATCTTAGCCTATAGGTTCTACACCCTAATGTCCAAACTACCATACAATGAAACTAAGTGTAATGAAAGCCTCAATATCCATCCAGAGCATACAATCCTGTGAAGGTAGTGAATAAGAAGTATCCTAATAGGTAAGCTCTATGCTTTTAGGGCTAGGCCACTATATTGTTTGTAGAAGATTAATATATTAAACACTTTGTCCAGGTCATAGCTAAGATGAAACATGGCCTATCTGGTTTTCTATCGCTCCAAAGTTGGCCATAGACTCTAAAAAAGAGCCATAACTCACAAGCCATACCACCTTAGGTCCATGAACTATATTAAAATTCCTACATCATACTAGGCTTACAAGGCTTCAGTAAAGGAGATGATAAATCTCTAATAATGTGATAACTAAAAATTTTCTTGAGTTGAAAACTATCTCATACTTGAACCACTTGAATAAGTTCAAATACTACAAGCAGAGGGTTGATAGACCAAAGGGACTAACTGAGGAATACTTGAATCAACTAGTCACCCCTAACTTAGAAAACTTTCAAACATACATAATAAGGCCTGAATAGAAAACTAAGGCCACAACTACAAGTTAAACGTCACCTAAACATCAAAGCCATTGGCCTCTCAACTAAGCCAATGCGTGGTCCAAAGATATAATCACCACCCAACTAGATAGGCTAGGACCAAGAGGTACAATTAGCTAGAAATGTGGCTTGCTCTGGGTATGATCGATCAGAGAGTGGTCGACTAAAAGTATCATCGTTGGGTAGGAAATGACCAACGAAGAATATGGTTGGCTAGTTAGGAAGGTTCCATGTGTGTTTTTTCAATTAGATTAGTCGAGCCATGGTTGAGAAATTGTTGCTCATCTTTTTGCACCTAGGATCTAGAATTAGTGTTTCATTTTACGCCAGTACACCCTTCTACATTCACAACTTAAAGGTCCATAGCCTCCCAAATAAATATGATGATGGTAGGGTCCAAAAATAATGGTAGAAGTACAAGTACAAAATAAAATAAAAGAGAGACAAAGTGTGGAAGGTAAAATAAAATCGAATACACTATAAAAGACATAGCCATGTCTAGAAAATTCTATACAAGAAGATAAGTCTGAAAGTAAAAGTTAACCTACTAAGTGCATACACTTTAGTGAGGAGATATATGAAATCAGACTATCATAAGACTAAAGAAAGTAAAGGGCTAAAGAAAACTAATATTTGTGCTTGGCAACACCATGACCTCACCATCCACAACATCCTTTTCTATTAGAATCATTGGAATCACTAGAACTACCAAAACTATCATCCTCCTACTTGGAGATAACTACATCATACTAGGAAGCACTTCTCTTTAAAGATGAGAAAATAGTCTCATTATGGATGTAATCTAGGAAGACCTTATTGAATCTTTGAAACTATGAGCCTAGGCATCCAAAGTATATTTGACATATATGTCAAAATCATAGTACTCTTCCAAAGCCTGGATCCTAGCTAGACCTACCTTTAAGTAGATGCTTGTAACTTCCCTCGCATTAAGTGGAGACTCTAAGATAGCTTATTAGTCTATCCTCTCTCTTCGACCTAATTGGCTTACTCCTTTATTAGGAGGGCATTCAAACAACTAACTTCTTCATTGGATGGCACTAGGGCCTCATCGACCTTAGCATGCATCTTTTTGGCTATAGCAAGTTCCACCCTAGACTCACTCAATTGAGTCTCCAAATCACAACTGGTAGCCTCCATAATGTCTCTAACGATGGCTACCCTATTTCTTCAACAACTTGCAGGTACTTCTCAAAGCCAATGCATGCCATAATAGTGCATTTAAGATACTGAGTGAACTACCATGATTTACCTACCAAGGTATATATATCATCATCTGTAGGCCTAATAAGTTCTGAAATGTCTAGAATAAAAAAGGGCTCATATAAACCCATAATGTCCTTATCCAAGTCAATGGGTCCTAGATCGGACTCATTTTCCACATAATCAAAAGGAATGTCAATATGTATGGGAGGGGATCTAACCCTCATTGGACTTTTTCCAACAATATTCACTCCAGAACTCTAGGTTCTCTTCCTCTTGGAAGCTCTAGGCTTCCATACAATCTTAGCCTTTTTTAGGAACATCTTGTAAGCTAATGTATATCAAGAAACAAATTGATATCTACATCTCGTTCTTCTTCCTAGAAGGATGTTGAAAAGTTATACCTGTAAGAAATTAAAACTTATATACTATGGTGACGTGGTCACCCAGAACTAAAATAACTCAAAAATATTAAGTTACAAGAAGTACTTACTGTCCAAGTCTAGGGGCTAATACCCTATGGATCAACTATGGTTAGGTTCAGTCCCCAACAAGTAATCCACTCAAAGTTAGCAAGTCAATCACTACTCCACTGCTATGGAGGAAGATGATAGAATGACTTAATGAATTATTCCTGGTTAGGAGTGATGTTACCTTAGGTCTAGTGCATTTCAAACAAAAGAAACAAATTAGGAGACCAAAAGAAAATTATAATAAAAGGGTAAGTCTTAGAAATCCTATCCTTTTTCTTATACTAAGTAGGCATAGAAGGAAGATCAAGAGAAGAAATGTCAAAGTCATCTATAGTAGTAAATAAGGACTCCTTCCACCCTTTATTAGTATCCGGTAATTAGTCTATCAAGACATGGATAGCATAGAGTTTGAGGTGATACCAACCCCTACTTCCTCTCTAAAGATATAATTAGTAACAATACTTGAACTCTTTAATAGTAAGTTCTCTAACATGCTCCTTCCAGAGTAACTAATAACCAAGCAGAACCTTGCAACAATTGGGTGGAAACTGTCCTGGTACCACGATAACGTCATTCAAGAACTTTCACACTATATGAAAAAATGGTAGTTGTAAGCCCTCAAAGAAGTGGTCCGTAGAAAAATTAACTCCACTAGGGAGAGAGTTACTCCAAATTATTCCCGACACATAAGGCATCAAGAGGACAGACTTGGTAATCCAAAATATGGTATTAATCATGCCTAGGTAATGGTCAATCATGTGAGAACCTAGTGGGTTCACTAAAAATTTTGTAAGATCGTTCCAATTAGTGCCCAGTTGGTACACATGAATGCTCATCGATATAGAAGTCAAGTGTTTGTCGCCAGAAGACTCAACTTGTGATAAATGGATGCTCGAACGACCCTTACGGATGAAATCAAAAGTACTATGATGTTGAGATGGTCCAAGGGAATTATCTAATGTAACTCTTTCCTAGCCACCGCCGGCTAATGGGGCATCGACTAGGGAGATGCCAACCAGGGGATGCTACCAGGGATTTATCTCCCAAGAAGTAGTTGACCAAGCATGAGCAAGTAAGACCATTGTTGGCCAAGTCATTGCCAACCAAGTCATCGTCAACCAAGACATCGTTGACTAGGTCAGTGTCACCTAGGGATGGGCTAGCTAAGATGTTGTTGGCCAAGGTGATGTCAACCAGGGATGTAATGGCCATGGCTTTGCCCGACCTTTGTTTTTCCAATAACATCCATCGTCCACGCTAATCTTTGTCCATGTCAACATACATCCACGATGGTTAGACTTAACGTGTACATTCACGGATCCGACATCCATCACTTCCTACATAAGAAAGTGTGGTTTGAGCATCATCGTATGAGCATCATGGGGTGCAAAGTATTTGCATGATGAAAAATAATTATCCTAGGCTATATGAAAGATAAATGAAGAACAATGAATGAAGAATAAATAAAGAAAGAAAAATGAAGAAAAATAAGTGAAGAATAATTAATGAAGATTACCTTGAGATAATTTCCTTTGCTTTTCTTCTCTTCCCAAATTGTAAGCTTTGAGAAATTATGAATTATGAAAAATGTAAAGGTGTATGGGCTTGTATTTATAAAAGTAGTAAGTTATTCTTATCCACTCCTTTAAAATCACAATCAATGGTCAATATCACTTAATTAATTGTAGAGAAATTAAGCTTAGAATTTAAATTTTGAGCTTCCCATAAAAGTAAGAGAAGGTTTGACTTCTTTGATAAAAATATTGACTTCAACGTAACTTTCTAATCAAAATTTCGATTACAAATAAGAAGATATCACTGGTAGCAAAATACCATTATGCATGTTTCAAATGGCAATACAGGGTGTAAATTTTTTATTTGGACAAGTAAAAACTCAAGAAAGGGTAAGTTCAATATCATCATCATAATTGGAATAAATATTTAACATAAGTATTGAAATAAATTACACCCAGACCTTTTAGCCTAAGGAATAGAAAGTCTAGGGGCTGATGTTAGGAGTAATTATATACATCTTGTATGGCAGTCAAATAGTGGTCCCAATCAGCAAAAAGCCTGCCCAATAAGTACCTAATCATCACACAGTGTGAACGTAATATAATTATCCTAAGATAATAGAGGTTCAATAATTATCATTTAATTATCTTAATCTTAAAGGATAATTGATGAGATAATTAAGGATACATGTCTATAAACAATAGAGGTCTACAAAAAATAAATATTTATAAAAGACAAAATATATACAACATATAAGTGTCTACAAAGCTACAACAACTCAAACCTAATCAGACAAAGATAACTATCAAGTTTATTATTTTTCCTATCTATTATCACATATGCATAACATAATATCATATCTAATATTATCTTATATCTTGAAATTATTATATCTCATAATAGAGAATCATTGCTAATGATTCTTTTTCATATAATTACTAGAACGAGATTAAGATATCTTTTACTTCATTTTATAGTTACTCAACTTAAGAATCGTAGGGTTAAAGATCATCCCACACAAGATGGTCAAAGATTCTAACAGTTTGTTTAACATGTAGATTTCGCATATAACAGTTTTATCTAATGTTGACAAAAATCAATATCAACATGTAGTAAGAGTGTCTTTATCTTTATATTATGTCATTAATTATGAAGTTGTAAATATTGAGATGAGTTTTGTATAGTTTAAGAAAATTGGTCAAAAACATCATTTATTTGGTATAGACTTGGCACATTTCTTATGTACTTGTATGTATTATTGATGTGATAAATTTGTTGATCCAATAAAATTAAGGTTTTGTGATAGATGAAAGATTAATCTCAATAAATATATGGAAAAATGTTTCCGAATTCCATTAAACTATTCGATATCATAAATGTGTCAATCATCTAATGGTTTATACAATTTTTTAAATTTTAATTAAAGCCTAGATTGATATCTACGTCATAGGTATTAATTCCCAATTAATGCTATATAGTATTACTAGTAAATAACTAAATATATACATAGTTATCCCTCCACCCTAACGTAAAGATAGCAACGTAATGCTCATTCATTATAATTGTTTCTCACGAGAGTAGTAGGTAAATGGAATACCCATCTATGTTAATTACCTTTTCATGTTAATAGTGGATTAAACCTCAAGTGCGCGCGATGGATGCTGCGCAACGTAGGCATCTACATGGAAAATAATTAGTCTTTTTCAGATTAAAAGAAACAATAGTTAAGAGTGATGAACCTAAATAAATTAATAAATGGAAAATATTTGCATTTAACCTAAATCGCCTCCAAGCAATAAAATAAATAAATAAAAGATTCAACAATAATACGTAACGTTCTACCTTGCATGTTATGGAAGGTACATCCAATTCATTTAAGCTACTAGATTTTTTCAAATAAATTAATATTATCCATTAAATTTATTTCTCTCTAGTAGATTGTTTTTTCTTGTTATTTTAATATAAGAGTTTTTTTGTTTTGTTTTCTTTCTAGGTTTAGATTTAGATTTCATGTTTTTAATTTAAGCATTATTACCATTCAAATCTTGAAGATATAAAGCCATGAAAGATCAATTTATGTTGAAGATTTAACCTCTTATCAAATAGAAAAATAATATATGAATGTTGGAATACTCAAAGAGATTAAAAAGATAGCTAAAAAAAGTTTGTTTATAACTTTATATACTATAGAGTTTTAGTGATTTTAACGATATATAATCTTAAGTTGAATTAATATAAAAGTATATTTTCTCAACAAATGGTTTTATAATTGTAGTGTGTATCCTAACACGAAGTTATTTAAATATTGATGAGTGTTTAAAAAATATTAAAATTATTATGAATTAATATAATTTAATTTATTAAATAGATTTATATTTATATAATTTTATCATATTTTTATATAAATTTATTTTTTCGAAATCATAAATATTTTTATTATTTTTCAGGTATATTCGTTCAAATGAGAAAAATTGGACAAAACTGCCCAACCAACGCACCCCCACGTCGAGAGCTAGTGCTCGTCTACCGCAAATTTCGTGTGCGCCATTGCCCATCTGTGCGTACCAGTGCCTCCACATACGTGCCAACCTTTTCAAACGCATCTAAGACTGATTTTTGAGATAATTTTTCACCTTTTTAGTCTTTTTTTCACCTATAAAATGACCATCTTTCCCATTGTAAAAATCATCCCTCAAAATCTCAACTCTTCTTTCTCTAGGTTTCTCTCTCTAGAAATCTTTCTTAATTTTTTTTAGTTTTAAAGTTCTTCTCTTTTTAAGAAGAACTAGTTATGCTTTTATAAATCTCTAGTTTTTAATTTAATAAACGAAAATATAAATCTATTTGAAGGTTTTTTAAAACAAAACTAGCATCAAAGTTCTGTAAGAATTCTTTTGAGGTATAATTTTAAAATGAATTATTTAGAGTTATTTTATATTTTATTCGTATATGTTATATTTAGTTTTTTGTGATAAATTTAACATGGTTGGTTGTTTGTAAATATGATATAATAATAATGTTGTTATGCTTGCGAAATATTAAATAGGTAAAACATTTTTATAAAATAAATTGATTTTTTTATTCAAGATTTTATATTAAGAATGTTAGAAAGAAATATATTATTTTTTTATTAAAAACTTAAATCTAAAAATTAGATTTTAAGGTTTAATTAACCAATCTGATTTAGAGTAGTATCTTTTTATTTGTTGTTACAATCGAACGGTAGTTAAAGTGAAGCTCTATTTCAAAAGTTTTTATAAAATCTATTATTCAAAAATGTATTGATAATATATTTTTAGTAATGATTTTAAAACTTGAAATGTAGTGCTTGGATAATTAAATTCCTAGGTTTAATTTAGACATCTTGAATAAAGTTTAAAATGTCTAACCCTACCAAATGTGTCATTTAAATGGTTCTTTTTCATTCTTTTAGAAAAATAAATAAATTTAATTAATTAAATTAATTATTAACACCACTCATAAGTATTAATTGATTTGTTTAATTAATAAAGAATATCTAACCTCACCAAATGTGATATTTATATAAAAAAGATAATCAATAAATATCAATTTATATCTTTAATAACCTAAAGAATATGGGCACACATAATGAACTTAATTATTATATCCATAAATACTCTACTATTATAAATGATAAAAATTTGCATAATTGTTTATTGAATCCAAATCTATATTTTTTTATTGAATCCAAATCTATATTTGTTTTTATGTTATTAGATTAGGAAACACAAAGAAAATCAAAATATCGTGATAAAATGTTTAGAATTTAATTTTGTTTTTAAAATCTTGAATAATAAATTAAAACCACATATATTTCTTCTTTAGATCAATCTTAGGAATATACTTGATATTTTTTTATAAAATGATTCGTACACTTGTCAGAGTTTTATAAATAAAAAACTAAAATATATGTAAAATCGATATTGTTAACATGCTGTCGATTTTGTTCATCAAATATGTACAATCAATAGCAAAATTTCATTAGGGATATATGGGGTGAAACTTTTTTACAAAAAAATAGTTTTAAATAAATATAATTTATTTACATTAATCTATATTGCGTTTATTCTTACTTTTTTGTATGTATTATCAATGGTTATTACGTCACAAAAAATTATAATAAAATAAGAAATATATATTTTTATCCACATATTTGGAAAACATTGGTGGCATATAGAATTTATAGTCCTATATATTATACAAAAATAAAAAATACATTAAATATTTGGCATTTGTTCAATTATTGCTATAAAATAAAATGTAATTTTCAAATATTATATAAAATTGAAAAAAGGAAAAGGAAAAGCCGAAAAGAAAGTTTGGACTAAAGCTTTTCCGATTTAGTCATCGATATTGTCAAAAAAGTTCATTATTTGTTTACTTCAAATTATAAATTTATCTAATATTATATAATTTGATATTTTATTTTAATAATTTTTTTAAACATAATTAAAATTCTAAAATTTTGATATTTCTTTGAGCTTTAATTTTTCACACATTTTTCATTTTATTTGTCAATCTAATTTTCATATATTTATTTTTATGTTAACATTTATAAATTTTGATATATTTCATTGAACTTTTCATTTACTTAGATTAATTTTTAATTAATTAATTAACTTATACATATATGATTAATTTATTGTTTTTAATTTATCTTTTTATTATATTGAGTAATTTTCATCCACTTAATTATAATTCTATAATGAAAATTATAATAAATCTTACTAATTTTATATTATAATATCTTTTGGTTATTAATGGATAAGTCAAGTCTTCTATTTTGTAAAAATAAAAGTAAAATATTAAAACTTTAATGGAAGAAAAGATAGTAACCGTTTGTTAAATTCCTAATGGGCTAGTCGGCCCAGGAGACTTGCAAATATGGGCCATTTTGCTTAAATGGCAGTAACGATCGTAGTCTAACGATCCACCAAATGAAAAACAGCCATGTAAAAAATGGAGAATTTTGACATGTTATGGAGCGATTCTGCTGCAAACTTACATTTTAACGAAAGCCACTCTATGACTTCGTTTTGCTAGACAATAATGCGTTTTTATCCTCTTTAATTGTGTTTTCCAGATAGTGTTAAAATTTCATTGTTATTTTTTCTTACCATCCTTCTCTGTTTGGCAGCGCATTGTTGTTGAACTACTCATTGATTGTAAATCATGTCGAACTCGAAGTCATCGTTGTAGTTTGGATATCGCTATCAAGCATAGTTTAAATATAATTTTTATAATTATTATATACCGAATTATACTTATTCATTAATATATGTTTACAATATATAAATTATTTTTATTAATAAAATATTTATTTAAATTCGAGTTAATTTATGAAATTATCAATTAACTTTTTTTTAAATATGTTTTAAATGTTTTTTAAGATGTGTCCTAAAATAACATTTATTAAAACTTCTAATAGACTTTGAATAATTAAGCTTAAAATAATTTAATCATAATATTATTAGGTTATATCATTATTATTATTATTATTATTAGTTGCATCGAAAAAAATTATATATATATAAATGGATGTATATTTACATTAATTGATGTAATCATAAATGGATGAAAATTTATATAACGTACATCAAGGTAATAATATTGTTTGATCTCTCTTAGATTATTTATTATCGTATTTATATAATTTTTTCTTAATTTTTTAATTAATATCTTACATATTTAAATCAAATAATTATATAAATGAATGTATATTGACATTAATTGATGTAATCATAAATGGATGAAAATTTATATATCAAACATCAAGGTAATAATATTGTTTCATCTTTTTTTAAATTATTTATTATCATGTTTATATAACTTCTTAATTTCTTAATTAGTATCTTATATATTTAAATCAAATATGAGTGATCATGATTATCTTGATTTAATTATTATATTTTAAAGAAGTTATTTTTATTAAACTTTTAATTAATCTACTTATTCTAAGATTTACTAGTTGATTTAATTTAATTGATTTATGATTTGAATAATCTAGCTAGAATTATTCATTATTAAATCCATTCTAGAACACATACAAACACTTGTGTTTTTTTGTGTTAATCTTTTCGCAGTTAATTCGTCAACATATTTGATTAGAGGAAAATTTATTAAAATGTTGGTATGTATACCACTCACTCTAATATTAGAAACTGTAAAAATAGAACAGTGTCTTGTAAGTAAGGTACATTGAGACAATATCATAGAGAAGTTAGCATAAGACCTAATTCATTTTTTCCAAGAAATTGAAAATGAACCATTTAAATGTCAAATTTGGTGGAGTTAGACATTTTAAACTTTATTCAATGTGTCTAAATTAACCTAAAAATTTAGTTATGCGAGTACTAACTTTCAAGTTTTAAAACTATTATTGAAAATATGTTGGCAATACATTTTCGAATAATAGTTCTTATAAAAACTTTTTAAATATAGCTTAACTCTAACTACCGGGCAATTGTGGCAACAAATAAAAGAACATTACTCTAAATCAGATCAGATAATAAAACTTAATATCTGATTTTCAAATTTAAGTTTGTAATGAAAAATAATATATCTCTCTCTAACATCCTTAATATAAAACTTTGAATAAAAAAATCAATTTATTTTATAAAAATGTTTTACCTATTTAATATTTTGCAAGCATAACAACATTATTATTATATCATTTTTACAAACAGCTAACCATGTTAAATTTAATAACATATAAATTAAAATATAACATATAAGAATAAAAATAAAAATAACTGTAAATAATTTATTTTAAAATCATACCTCAAAATAATTCTTAGAGAACATTGATTCTAATTTGGTTTCTAGAAAACCTTCAAACAGATTTATATTTTCGTTTATTTATTGAATCAAAAATTAAAAATATATAAAAGCATAGCTAGTTCTTCTTAAAGAGAAAAGAACTTTAAAACTAAAAAAACTAAAAATATTTTTAGAAAGAGAAAGATAGAGAGAGAAGAGTTGAGATTTTTGGGTGTGTTTTTTACAACAGGAGAGAGGGTTCTATCATAGGTAAAGAAAAGACTATAAAAGTGAAAAAAATATATCTTGAAAATGGGTGTTGGACACATTTCAGACAAGTTGGCATGCGTATGGGTAGAGGTGCATAGGGTTGGGTGCAATAGTTGGCGCCCGTGAGACTATGCATGGATTCTCAGCATGACAAGTGTTGGCACTCGTGGGACTCGGGGGATGCACATGTGACTGGGTAGTTTTATCTATTTTGTTCAATTTTTTAATTTTTTTACTTTTATTCCTTTTTTTCTCAACATATTTATGATGTATTGCCTTTAGTATTTTTCTTTGAATGAAAATACATAAAAAAACAATAAAAATATATGTGATTCCAAAAAGATAAATTTATATAAAAATATAATAACATCATATAAATATAAATCTATTTAATCAATTAAAATATATTAAATCATGATAATTTTAGTACTTTTTAAGCACTCATCACAACCCCTAACTAGCTTCTTGTTATTTCTTTAACAAGAGAAGTGGTAAAAAACTAAACTAAAAACTAAAAATTAAACTATCCTAAATCACTTCCTTTGATTGACATGGTGAAATTTAGCGTATCCAACAAACCTTTAAACCCCTAGGTTATCCTAGTGGATGAGTTTAAGTCTCTTGAGAGTTTTCAGTAATGATACTCACAAACATTGAACTAAGTATAAAAATTAAAAAGAAATAAAAAAAAATAAACAAACCAAAAAAAATATCAAATCAAAAACTAAAATTATAACAAAATAAAAACTTAATAAAATAAAAAAATTAACTTAAAAATAAAATAAAATAAAACAAAACATAAAAATGTCTCATGCTTTTTAATTTTTTTATTAACATCTTATTGTGTTCGTTGTTTATAATATCCAATAATAGCATATTGAGAAGTCTAGAAGAAAGATGGAATACAACATTTGTAATGAGGGCTTTGAAACAATCTATTGAAAGAATGAATATAATAATTGTAAATATGAATGATAGGATTGAAAGACAAGAAGCCACAATAGCCAATTTACAATAGGGCTTTCCAAATTCCAAGGAACCAGATAGACAAGCCCAAGTAGAGGAAGAGTTTGAAGATAATAATTGAGAGGATAATGGAGACTTTTAGGAGAAAGAAGAAAGGGTACCTATAGGAGGAAGGTATGAAAGTAGGGGAGGTATGTGGATGCCACCACCTAGATCACATGAAAGAGTTGATAGAAATTTAGGAAGCATCAAAAATGAAGATGCCACCTATCTAAGGAAAGAATTATTGGGAATTGTACTTTGATTATGCATTAAATTGGTAGGTTCAATTAATGATTAGTATGAGAAGGAACCATGAAAAGCCAATTGATAATTGGGAAGATATGAAGGCCACTATGAATACTATAAGGAAATGGAGGTGGCAATAATAAGGACTAATGTAGAGAATGATAAGGAAGCCACAATGGCATGATTTTTAAGTTGTTTGAATTAAGATATTTCCAATATTCTAAAACTTCATCATTATATGGAGTTAGAAGACATGGTTCACATAGCAATTAAAGTGGAGAAGCAACTAAGAAAAAGTAGTAACTAGATACTACCATCAAAGAAAATTCCTACTATACTAAAGCCAAATCTTACTACACTTGGTAAATCTAATTGGATGAAAGATGAAGGGATGAGTTCCATTTGGGAACTGATGACGAGAATGAAGATGAAGAAATGCTCATACTAGAGGAAGCTAGTGATGGGGAAACATGCGTTGTGGATGGTGAAGCACTTGTGATAAGGATATCCTTAAGTGTTCAAAGAGAAAATATCTTTCATATGAGGTACCATATGAACAATAAGGTATGTTATATCATTATTGACGAGGAAAGTTGCACCTATGTAACTAGTATTACCCTATTTAGGAAATTAGGGTTACCTATGATTTAACTCCCTAAACCTTATAAATTGCAATTGAATGATAGTGAAGAAAGGCAAATAGGCAAGTATTAGTTTCCTTCTCTATTGGAAAGTGCAAATAGGAAGTGTTGTGTGACGTGGTTCTAATGCAAGTTGAGCATATCGTGTTAGGTAGGCCATGGAAATATTATGAGAAGGTTACATATGATGGGTATAGGAACAAATACTATTTTGTGAAAGATGGTAGAAATATTATACTTGCACCCCTTACTCCCAAACAAGCTTTTGAAGACCAGCTAAAAATGACAAAAGAAAAGGAGAAAAGTGGAAAAGAAAAAGAGGAAGATAAGAGTGATAAAAAAGAAATGAGTGAAAAGAAAGAGAGAAAGAGAGAATAGTGAAAAGAAAAAAGAGAGAGAAAAAATGTGAGTTTTATGCTAAGGAAAGTGAGATTAAGTGATCTATTCTTGCACAATGGACCATACTTGTAGATAGGACTTTTTAGTTCAAAGAAAGGTAAAGAATCCATTTTTTGGTTGTAGATAGATTTTCTAAAATGGCACACTTCATAACATGCCATAGAATTGATGATGTAACTAGTATAGCGAAGTTGTTCTTTAGGGAAAAAGTATTATGTTTGATCGAGATGTTAAATTCCTTAGTTATGTTGGAAAACTCTATGGGCTAAGCTCAGGACTAAACTTTTATTTTCTATTATGTGTCATTCCCAAATTGATGGTCAAACTGATGTAGTAAATAAAATTTTGTCTACTTTGTTGAGAGTTATGATACAAAAGAACTTGAAAAGATGGGAGGATTGTTTGTCTTTTGTTGAATTTTTTAATAATAAGAGTGTTAATTCAAGCGTTAACCATTTACCTTTTGAAATTGTTTATGGTTTTAATCCACTTACTCCTATGGATTTATTACCTATGGTTATTTTGGAAAGATTTGACTTAAATAATAAAAGAAAATTTGAAATGGCGAAGAAGCTATATGATAACATTCATGAGGATATTGAAAAGAAGAGCAAGAAATATACTTCTAAAGAGTGCCCTAAATGGGCTTATTTAAGAATTAAATCACGATCAAAGAGTGCCCTAAATAGAGCACAAGCATGAAGGGAGATAGTCAACAAAATAAGAGCAATTATGAATTTTGAAGGTGTGCCGCGACATGGATCAATATAAGTTGTGAAGATTTTGGAATTTATGTAGTATCATGCATACCATGGCAAAGGATAAAGGGCACTGAGGTCAGACCCTTTCTATTGTCAATTGACTTGCTAGTTTTTCATTTGTACTACGGTATGGATTTGTGGCCGTCGTGACCCACATACTTTAATTCGTAATTTTCCACATGTCAATTATTTCTTTTTTTCCTTTCTTAGTGTGTGTGTGTATATATATATATAAATTGAGTTGTCTGCAACATTTTACCCTACATTTAATACATTTTGATAGATGTCAAAGTTAAGAGCTTTATTGTTCTTTGTTCCTCTTCAAATCGACTTATCAAAGGATTTGCAAACCTTGTGGTATCCTATTATCTCTGTATATTTAATGAGTAATATCTATTGATGCCAAGGTGAGTGTTTTAAATCAAAATATAAGTTTTTAAGATCTATTTCAATTTCGTTGTAGGGTCTTTGTCCATGTCTCTTGTAGTTCTCAAACCGTATCATGTTTATTTCTTAGGTTTACATCAACAGGCGTTTCTTACATATTGGACCAGGGTTGTAGCTTCAACCTACCACATTGTCGTAAAGTTTCCAATAGATATGGGAACATGAGTAGCACTTAGAGAGCAAAACATGGCCAGAAAAATGCTACATTACAGGTATCCAAATGAGCTAGAATTTAAAGTCCTGCAACCCAAAATTAGAAAGTGCTTACCCTACTTATTTTGTTTTAGTTTAATGTTTTTACAATTTCCATTATTGAAAAACTTAGTGAAATAAATTGCCTTAGTTGGCTATATTTCAATTTCTATTCCTAGGATAGTTTCAATTACTTTTTAATTCAAATTTATTATTATCAATAAAGGGAGAAATTAGGATACATATATCTTTCTATAAATCAAAGATCCATACTTAGAAGAGTCAATAGGATAGAAAGTCCAACATTAAACATAGAAGTAGGGCTAAGTTACCTGGGTTCGAAAAAGTGTAGACCCTTCAGTGCTCAGAACCCACTTGGGAATGCACCCCTACGAAAGGTAGTGAATAAGAAGTAACCCTACATATGAGTACTACACCTTAGGGATCAGACCATAAAATGATATATAGAAGCCGGGTGCACTAAGTGACCATAAGGATGCACCCTGATCATAGGTTGTGCCATCTAGGATAAAGCTTTCATAAGGAATAGATTAACTTGGTCTAATTGCCTCCTAATTAGTCTTAAACTTTGAAAGGGAGCCATAGCTCAAGAGCTCCGCTACCCTAGCATTGAGTAACCCACAATATCCCCCCAAGGAATGTACCTTTATGAAAGGAAGTGAATAAGAAACAACCCAATAAGTAGGCCCAAGTTGCTTAAACTTAAAAATTCTAGAGCCCTTATTCCCAGCAAGTGAGCATTGTGCCTTATGGCCCAAGTCTTCAGAAGATCAACAAAAGTTGAACACTTTAATTTAAAACTAGGATGCACCTAAATCATAGGTTGTGTAATCCTGGATAAACCTAACTTGAAGATTGATCCCAATCTATGAGTCATGTTCTCCAACCCTCAGAGTAACACACACCATAATTGAATGCAACAAAAGCCCTAGTATACAACCAAGGAAAACACCTTAACTAAGGAAATGAATAAGAGATATCCTAATAAGAAAGTTATATGGTTTCAAGGCCAAGCCACTAAATGTTTTGTAGAAGATTAATATGTTAGTTATGTTGTCTAGGCCACAACTAATACCAAGAATTGTCTATCAAGTTTTCTATCACCCTAGAGTTGGCCATATACCATGTAAAAGCACTATGGCTCACAAGGCATAGCACCTCAAGTCCTAGAACTACATTAAAATTCATGCACCATACTTTGGCTTACAAGGCTTCGAAAAACGAGATGATAAATCTCTAACAAACTAAAAACTTCCTTAATGTGAGAACTATCTCATACTTGGAAGTCTTGAATAAGTTCAAGTACTCCAAGTATGAGGCCTGATAGACTGATGGGCTTAACTAAGCAACACTTATAACAAGTTACCCCTAACATGGAAAAATTTCAAACAAACAAAACAAGGTCCAAGTAGAAAAATAAGGCCATAGGTATAAGTTAAAAATCACCCAACTTCAAAGCCACTGGTTTTCTAATGTATCTAAATTAGACTATTAAATATTTAACCTTCTTTTTTTACTTTGTAAAATTTATGTCATTGTAAATATAATTGCAAGTAAAGGTCATTACTCGCAGAGTATTGAAAAAATTTAATTATTAATTAGTAATTTAAAAATCAAATCTTAAATGTCACAAATAAAACAAATTGGGGTTTTTTTTTAATTTTTTCGTAGAAAAATAAAATTAACATACAAAAATAAGAACATAACAAAAAGGTTAAAATTTTAAATTAATAAAAGAAACATGTGATTATGGGATTATTTTTACCACTAAATTACAATTAAATTTATTATGTTATAATTCATTTGGTTTCTAAATCCTAAATTTATTATATAATTTTAAAATCTTTTTTATTTTTCTTAATTTTAGTTTTAGGGATTTTAGTTTGCCTAAAATTCTCTACGTTTTCTTGCTTTGCAATTTTCTAACAACTCGATTATTAATCAACCTAACTCATGAATAACCTAAAAGTATGAATAATAGATTTAATTAATTTATTGCACTATGATCAAAAAAGTAATAACTAAATTAGATAAAATAGATATAGCTAATAATTTCTAATCTAAGCAATTAATTTTAATTGTAATAAAAATTACAACTTGTTACTTTAATTACAAAAATTAGCAATTCATACTAACTACATAATCAAAAAATAAACAAAAATAAATATTAAATTCGTTGTACACCTAATTCAAGAATTAGCATGCTTTTATATTCAATTATGAAATTAAACACCTTAAGAAATTAATGATTGTAACTTTATTCAAATCATAAAATAATTCATATTAAATCATAATTTAGGGCTTGAAATTACCCATAATCATAATAAATTGTTTAGTTAGACATAATATTTAATACATACACAAAGATAACTAAACAATTCATAACTATAAAGAGAAAGAAGAAAAAGGAATTTTATTCTTGGATAAGAAAGTGAAGCCAACACACCAATCTCTAAACTTTTTTTTAACTTTTCTTTATACGTTCTTCACACTACTCCAAGAATTTATTTTTATTTTTCTCTCTATTTTTCTGAATTCCTCTCATCATTTTCTTGAAAATGATATTTTGTAGGTATTTATACAAGTTATATTTTGGATTTTGTAGTTAGATTAATTATGGGCCTTCAAATGGAGTAAAGTGGATACTTAATAGAGTTCCACGTGTTAAAATTTAGGATCATTGTGTGAATATTGAAAACGACAAGAATAGTTGAGCGAGAGGTGTAGGATAGGCAAACAATGTGTCATTTCGTGTTGATGGTTAGAAGATCAACCAAACAACACTTCGTTTGGCATTGTGCTGGTTGAACGAAGCATTGGAGAGGTGTTGTATGGCTCACATTGGTGCAAAGCGACTTCGTTTAAGGTGCCTTTCTTCTAAGTGCTTCCATGTTTGTCTATTTACATCCATATTTCTACATGAATCCACATTTTGTAAAATTAATATCCCAAATAAAATTAATAAAAATTTCATAAGAATTTCAAAAATATCTCAAAAGGTCTAAAAACTCATATTTTCTCATAAAATATATAATCATAATACATGATAATAAAATAAACATAACTATAAAGAATTTAATTACTAAAAATATTTATAAGTATCACTTATCAAACAATCGAGTCAACACATTGACAAAAGATCGAACCATTATCCAACCAAATAGATTAGGATTAAGAATTACATCTAGTCAAGAATGTTGCTGACCAAGGGTGTGATCGGCCAAGAAGTGGTTAACGAAAGCATGACTGACAATGGAAGAGGTTCCATGCATGTTTTTCTTGCCAAACCATCTTACCATGGTCGATAAATCATTCCCCATCTTCACATACCTTGGGTCTAAGATCTATATGTCATTTTATGCTAGTATATCCTCCCACACTCATATGTCAACTCAGAGGTCCTCAACTTCCCAAATATGGAGTGCGACAGTCGAGTCTAAAAATAATGTTAAAACTACAAGTCCAAAATAAAATATAAGAGAAGAAGTGTGGAAAATACATAAAAGCCGATGCAATATAAGAGTCATAATATTGCCTAGAAAATTCTATAGAAAAAGATAATTCTAAAATTAAATGTAAACAACTAAGTGCATTACTTTAATGAGGAAATACATGAGATTTAGACTATCTTATGATTGAAGAAAGTAAGAGCGAAACAAAACTAATGTTTGTTCTTAGTAGCACCATGAGCTACATCACCATCCATAACCTCGTCTTTTATCTTCTAAAAATCATTAGAATCCCAAGAACTACCTAAGCTACTAGTAACTTCCCTCCTACTAAGTAAAGGCTCTTAGATAACTCATTAGTTTGGCCCCTCTTTTTGGACAAACCAACATGTTCCTCCATCTAGAAAGCATCTAGATGACTGACTTCATCATTGGCTACTACCAGGGCCTCCTAGACCTTAGCTTGTATCTTCTTGGTGTAGTAAGTTCTACCTTAGACTCCTCTAAATGAGTCTTCAACTCACGACGGGTAGCCTTAATAGTGTCTCTAAGACATGCTGCCAAACTAAATGAACCTTCAACAACTACAAGGGCACTTCTCAAAGCCAATATGTGTCATAATAGCCCACTCAAGATCCTCGATGAACTACTATGATCTACCCACCATGACATATATATCATCATATGTAGGCTTGGCAAGTTTCAAAATGTCTAGAAAAACAAAGGGCTTAGATGGACCCATAACGTCCTCATCCAAGTCAATAGGTCCTAGACCATACTTATTCGCCACCATATCAGAAGGAATGTAATAGGTGTGGGAGGGGATCTAACCCCCTTAGGACTTGGTCCAACAATAATAACTTTGGTGACTCTATGAAAGTGGAGTCATAAGTGCACTTTTCTACTTAAATACTTTCCATTTTATTCAATAAGTGATACTTTTGGAGTTAAAAAATACTAAAATATGAACTTTATAGTGAAAAGGAGTGCCAATCGCAATATATTGTGTGTAACAGGAGATGCAATCTTTGCAACATGTTGATATAGCATTCATTTTCAATTTTACCTTGCATTCAATGAGCGTTACATGCGTCATCACAAGATTTGTCTATTCACTCCATTGGGGTGCCATGCAATCTATAATAGAGAATCATAGTACGCCATATGGTGATGATTTAGCATGTGTTTCTCTCATGCCATATGTCGTGATTCCATTAGCCAACACTCTTTAATTTTATTTTTTTCATCTTAATCCTTGATCTGTAGCTGATTTGATGGTCCATATTTCATCTGAGCCTAATTAAACACCCTAATTACTCCAAAAACCTTAAGAGCTAAAATTGCAATTTTTATCAGTTTTAAGAGTCAAGAAAAAATAAAAATACAGAAAAAGTTCAAAAAAAGATACAATTTGGTGGAGATTCAAGAGGAGATTGGTGGTTAAATTCAAGAGATTAATTTTACTTATTCTTCTTCTCATTTCTTTATCAATTTTCATGTCTTTCTTTATGAAAAATCTGAGCTTTATGAAGAAAACTATGTCTAGCTAATTTATTAATCTAGGGGTCTTATGAACCCAATTTTCTACTTGTGATAATCTAATATTTTTACCCCAAATATGATTTCAATTTAATTATATTATTCAATTTAATTTTTATGTTATTAATTATTTGGGAAACAATTGATCTATAGAGAATTTTAAATAGATTTGAGAGAATATTTTAATTATTTGTCTTGATTAAATAACATGCATAACTTCTAGGTAGAAATGTATAATTCTTATGTATGTGATCAATAATTGATGAAATTAAAGAGTAGTATGCAATTTAATTGACATGAGAGTATGATTATATTAATTACTATATAGTGTGCATTTTACTTATATTAATTGATTAATAATTATATTGAGGGGATATCGATGATTTACATGTTTAGAGAATTGAGAGAGTAAGTATTCTAAAATATTTTCTCATATATCTTCTTAGTTGTCAATTTTGAATTAATTAATTAATGCAATTTATTTCTTTAGTTCTTTTAATTTTGCTTTCTCAAAAAGAAAAAAATGACCTTTACATTTTAGTTTTAAAATTAATTTCTAATAATATAATCTCCATGAGAATGATTTCTTCTTATCATTATATTACATGTTTACAATACATATATTTGCATACCATTGCGTACAATTTGTATTGATCAAGGGTTGGGCACCGTTGCGTATTATAAACTTTAAAATTAATTTTTATTTTATTTTATTTTAGTTATTTTAGTTATTTATTTTTCATAATTTTAATTTATTTTTAATTTTGACATCTTCCTTAGTGTTGTTAAAAATATATTTAACTCTATTGCATAAGCAGAGTCTTCAAGGGAGAAATTTTTCCTTTAGATCCCAAAATTGAGCATACCTTAAGATCAATAAGAAAACAAGTTGTCACCCAAGTAGATGGAATGACTAATCCATTAGAAATAAACAATAATGAGTTAAATTTAAACAATTAGATATCTTTAATGGATGATAGGGACAGATCTATGAATGAATATGTACTACCTATGTTGGAAGGGCTGAATCCAAGTATTACAAGGCCATACATTCAAGCTAATCAATTTGAACTAAACCAGTGAAGTTTCAAATGCTACAAACAATTGGATAATTCAACGGATGACCAATAGAGGATCCTCATTTACATCTCAGATTGTTTATTGAAGTTGGATATTCATTCAAATTTAGTAGTGTGATCAAGAAGGTATTTAGGCTTAGATTGTTCCCCTACTCTTTGTTAGATCGTACTAGAGCATGGCTAAGCTCTTTTCCACATGATTCCATTACAACTTAGAATTATTTGGAAGATAAGTTCTTGATGAAATACTTCACACTAACAAAGAATGCGAAGCTTAGGAATGACATTATCATCTACCAAAAAATTGAAGGGGAGTCTTTATATGAAGCATGGGAAATATTCAAAGAATTGCTAAAGAGGTGTCCTCAACATGGTATCTCTCATGGGATCCAAATGGAGACTTTATATAATGGTCTCAATCCTCAAACAAGAACAATTGTTAATGCAACCAAATCTTATAATCAAGCTTATGATTTACTTGAGAAAATGGCTAGTAATAATTATCAATGGCCAATGGACATATTAGTAGCCACAAAAAGAGTAGCCATAGTGCATGACGTAAATGATATCATAACACTTACAACTCAAGTTTCATCTCTTTTTGAATTTGGGGGAGGCTTAAAACTCGCCAGTGAGTATAAATTAGGTTAAAGATTCAGTGGTGTCTTGTGTCTTTCATTATGGAGATCATTTATTGGATAATTATCCAAATAATCTTGAATTGGCATGCTTTTTGGGTAATGTGAAATGAAACAGTATTCCATAATTGAACACATATAACCCAGGATAGAGATAACATTCAAATTTCTTTTGGAGTAATAAAAACAATCAAGGTGGTAATCAAGTCACCATTCAATCATTTCTACCAACTAGTTTTCAATAACTATAACAATCACAATCCTAAGAGAAGAAGCTACCTACTGAGGACAAAGCAAATGCTATAGTAAGGATGATGAATCATCCAATCAGTAAATATAAATGTGTCAACTCAAAAGGCTAGGCCATAAGTCAAAGGCCTTAAGGTAACCTTCCAAGTGACACAATTATAAACCCAAGAAGAGAAGATAAAGAGCATTGCAACGACATAGCCTTTAGGACTGATAAAATTTTAGAGGAGGAACATGAGACTCAAAAGGATGAGGAGGAAGAGGAATCTAAAAATGATGAGGAGCAACAAGTGGATAAATAGAGCAATGGAAAGAAAATAATTCAACCAAAGAAAAGCAACCTCTATAAACCCACCATTACTTTTCCTCAAAAAATACAAAAGAAAAAGTTAGATGCACATTTTTTCAAAATTTCTGGATTGTCTTCAAGAAGTTTCACATAAATATACCATTTGCATATGAACTTGAACTGATGCCTTCTTATGCCAAATTTCTAAAGGAAATCTTGTCTAAGAAAAGGAGGCTTGGAGATAATGCAACAATAACCTTGACAGAAGGTTGTAGTTCCATCCTTGCTAGAAAACTCCCCTAAAAATTGAAAGATCTTGGTAGCTTTGACATTCCTTGCAAAATTGAGAACATGAGATTTTAGAAAGTGTGATGTGACTTAGGTTCATGCATTAACCTTATACCATTATTGATCTTCAAGAGATTGGTGGTTGGTAAAGCCAAACCTTTTTCAGTAACATTACAAAGGACAAATAGATCAATTAAGTAACCCTAGAGGTGATTGAATATGTGCTAGTAAAAGTTGACAAGTTCATCTTTCCTATGGATTTCATTGTACTAGACATGGAAGAGGATCGTAACATTCCTATCCTACTTGATCGGATATTCTTAGCAACTGAAAGATAACTCACTCTTGTACAAAAGGTGAGCTTACAATGAGAGTACAAGATGAATAATTAACATTAAATGTTTTTTAAAGAATCAAAACCCCTTATATTGATAATACTAATGAATGCTTTATGATAGATGTTATTGATTATGATGATAACTTAAAAAATCTATTGAGTCGCTCACACTTAAGACTATTACACATGATGTTGTGAACAATGAAGTAAAATTACCAAAAAACAACTCAATAAATTTTAATTTTGAAAGTATGGAATTTATGATTGATATTGTTAATTATGTGAACTATTTGTAGGCTATACCTCCCATGTGCATACCTATTGTTGTTATAGAGAGTTTTGAGATAGGATCTAAGTTCAAATCATCTATTGAAGGGCCACCAAGGTTAGACCTTACACCTTTATCCTACCACCCCTAATCAAATGGACAAGTAGAAGAATCCAATAGAGAGGTAAAATGGATACTACAAATACATAAATTAGATGAGCTATAGCGAAATACTTATAAGAATGTCGAAAAGTACAAAAATAAAATGGCATGATAAGAGAATTGAGCACCATGTTTTTGAGCTAGAACATAAAGTATTATTGAACAATTCAAAACTTAAACTATTTTCGAGTAAACTCAATAGTATATTGACACAAAGGGATGTACCTTATGGGTTGATATAATCGTCTAGTCAAGGACGGTAACTGTGATGCTAGTTGGGAGACAACTCAATGTTATTTTACTTATATTTTTATTGTTTTTTGCTTTGTAGGTGAGTACATATGGTAAGAAATGGCACAACAAGGGAGTTGTGGTGTGCCAAAACTAAGGGAGTTTTTTTTCCCTTTTAATTTTTCATATTTATATGTGCACATTGGAGACAATGTGCAATTTAAGTTTGGGGGAGGGAACTTCATTCTCTATATTAGTATTTAGTATGCATTTTCAATTTTGAGAAAAAAAATTATCTTTTATTTTTAGTATGATTTTAATCATGATTTGAGTATAAATTGATAAATGTATGAAAACTAAATGCAGACATGCTTGATATGAAACGTATGAATTCAATGATATATATAATTTTCATGAGTAGCATAAGGAATTACATGCTCATTAAGATACTTATATTAGTCATGTGATATGCTAGCTAATTTTGATTAATTCATTCAAATTTTTATGCACATGTTCATGATTGATTTTGGTGTTCTTATTAAGAGCTAATTTGTAATGAGTTATACGAGTTGATGAGATCTATCATGTTTTATAATCTATTTGATTATCTCTTTAGGAGAAATTCTAACTACTACTTAACAAAATAAATGATTTATGGATTATTTGGATTGATCGAGCTTTTCAAGCTAACTATTATTAATATCTTTAGTCACCCATTTGAGCACAATTAAGAACCTTACATATCTTTAAACCACATTTTATGCCTAACCAATAAGCATTATTGTGACCCTTGACCTTTACCTTGTATGAAAAAATAAATGCAATAATGTGTTATGCTATAGAGTAAGATGAAATGTAATGCATCCTATAAAAAAAAGAGGGAGAAAGAAAAGAAAAACTCACAACACAATTATCCCTCTAAAGAAAAAGAAAATAAAATTAAAAATAAGTTTGGAGGTGTTATAAAGTTACAAAAAAAAGTGGAATAATAGAATATAAAAAGAATGATAAGATAAGGTGCATTAAAATATTACGTAAAAGTTTAATTGTCGATAAAAAGCGCATGATAAATAGAAAGAAAGCTAAGGTGTGGAAAGAGCTTAAGTGTCTTTATTTATCAACCCACATCTAAGCCTTACATTAAAAGCATGTAAAGCCCTTATTGATCTTTAGCTAAGTGGATATTTATATTAGTGGAGTGAGATGTGAAAAAATATACTTATGAAACTTGTTCTTAGATTGAATTGATTAGCATGCTTATATAGGTTGATTTCATGACTACATTGGATGAATTCATGTGAAATACACACACACGAATCAATTTGACAAAAACCTTGCATATCCTTTTATTGATGGAACATTGATTGATGGAGATTCTAAGGCATCCACTGTTTCTCCCATGCCATATGCCGTGATCCTATTAGCCAACGCTTTTTAATTTCCATTTTTTCATCTCATCCTTTGATCTGAAGTTGATCTAACAATACAGATTCCATCTGAGCCTAATTTAATCCCTAATTGCTTTAAAAATCCATAGTCAAAATTACAATTTTTTATCAGTTTTGAGAGCCAAGAAAAGAGAAAATACAAAAAAAGTTCAAAAAGAGATACAATTTGGTAGTACTTTAAGAGGAGATGGGTGCTACAATTTAAGTGATTAATTATATTTATTCTTCTTCTCCTTTATTTATCAATTTTCATGTTTTTCTTTATAAAACATCTGTGCTTTAAGAAGAAATCATGTCTAGCTAATTTATTAATCTAGGGGTCTTATGAACCCAATTTTACACATGTGATGATCTAATATTTTTACCCCAATTATGATTTCAATTTAATTATATTATTTAATTTTATTTTTATGTTATTAATTGTTTAGCCAATAATTGATCTATGGAGGAAATTAAATAGATGTAAGAGAGTTATTTAATTATTTGTCTTCATTAAATAACAACATAATTTTTAGGTAGAAATGTATGATAGAGTGACTCAATGAATTCTTCCTGATTAGGAATAATGTTACCTCAACACCAACGCATTGCAAAAAAAAAAAAAAAAACAAGTTAGAACTCTATAATAAAATTATAATAAAAGACTACGTTTTAGAAACCTTACCTTTCTCTCTTGTGTTGGGTAGGCATAGGAAAAAGGTCAAGGGACAGAATATCAAAATCACATATAATAAAAAATATAGACTCCTTCCACCTCTTATTAGTATCTAACAATTGGTCTATCAAGGCATGATTAGCATAGGGTTTGAAGTGATACCAAGCTCTACAACCTCCCTAAAGATATGAATAGTAATAATACTTGAACTTTTCAATAGTAAAGTTCTCTAACATGCTACTTCGAGAGCATCAAACAACTAAGCAAGGCCGTATAATAATTGGGTGAAAAATACCTGAGATTGCACCAAGTCATTCAAGAACATCCACATCTTAGGCAAAAACAAGAGTTGTAACCTCGCAAAGGAGTGGGTAGACAAAGTAACTCTACTAGGGAAAGGGTTACTCCAAATTATTCTTGGCACCCGAGGCATCAAGTCGATAGACTTAGGAATCTTGAACATTGTCCTAATCATGCCCAAGTAATGGTTAGTCATTTGAGAACCTATTAAGTACATTGAAAAATACTCAAGATCACTCCAATCAATGCCAAATTGGCACACAACAATTCCTGTTGGGATAGAAGTGAAGTGTTTGTTACCTACATAATTGACCTGTGCTAAATAGGTACCCGATTAACCCCAATAGATAGAACTAGAAGAATTGAAATGTCAGATGGTACATGGGCATCATCTTGTGCAACTCACTACCAACCATCGCCAATTAGACCACCATTGGCCAATGAGCATAGGCTAGGGGTTTGCCATCCAGGAAGTCACCAATCAAGAAGGAGCCAACCAGCTCGGACACCATTGGATAGTATGCCAGTGGCTAGGGTGAAGCCGATCAAGGATGGGATAGCATGCATTTTTCTGACCTCCATTCGTCGACCAATATTTATTGCCCATGCCAATCCTCATCTACATCAGTACATACCCACGATTTCCAAATCCGATCTTATACATTCATATATTCGGTATCCACCCCTTCATGCGTAGGAAAGTATGGTATAAACGTCATGGGGTGCAAAGTATTTGGATGATGAAAAATAATTATGCTACATAACATGCTAGATAAATGAAGAACAATGAATAAAAAATAAATGAAGGAAAATAAATGTAGAAAAATTAATGAAGATTATTGTGAGAGAATTTCCTTTGTGTTTCTTCTCCTCCCAAATAATTAACTTTGAGAGTTATTATGAATTATTAAAAATGTAAAAGGGTGTGGGCTTATATTTATAGAAGTTGCAAGCCAATCTCATCCACCTCGCTAAAATCACAATCAATGGTCAATATCGCTTAGCTAATCCTAGAGAGATATTAGGCTTAGGGTTTGAGTTTTGAGCTTCCCATAAAAATAAGAGAAGATTTGACTTTCTAGATAAATTTTTTGACTTCAACATAACTTTCTAATCAAAAGTCCAATTGGAAATCAGAAGACATTGCTAGTAATAGAATGCCATCATGCCTATTTCAATGGACATGGTGTAAAGTTTTTTTTACTTAGGAAGGTAAAATATCATGCAAGGGTAATTTCAGTATTGTCATCATAATTGGAAGAAATATTTAGCACAAGTTTTGATAGAAATTAGAAACAGACTTCTAGCCCAAGGGACAAAAAGTCTGAGGGCTGATGTTAGGGATAATTTCCTACATCCAACATGGAAATCAAAGTGTGTTTCCAGTTAGTAAAAAGTCTGGCCAAGCCCAATAAGTACCTAATCATCACACAAGTGTGAACGCAATATAATTATTCTAAGAGGATAGAGGCCCAATGATTATCCTTTAATTATCTTAAAGGATAACTGAGAAGATAACTAAGAATAGATATCTACAAACAACATATGTCTACAAAAGATAAATATCTACAAACAACATATGTCTACAAAAGATAAATATCTACAACAGATAAGTGTTTATCAAGAAAATCCAACTCAATCCTAATCAGACAGGGATAGTTATATGGTTATTTATTTTTTCCCTTCTATATAGTCATATGTAACATAATATCATATTTGTTATCATCTTATATCTCAAAATTACTAGATCTCATAATAAATAATCACAGTCAATCACTCTCTTCTCATACAATTACTAAATTGAGAGTGAGTTATCAACTACTCTTCATCTTATAGTCACTAAATAAAGGATGGTTGAAGACCACCCCTCACAAGATGGCCCAACACTACTACAAAAATAGGCATTAAAGTCGGTTAAAAACCGACTTTAAACAAATTTAAAGTCGGTTCGCTGAACCGACTTTAAATTTAGTGACTTAAAATATAAAGTCGGTTCACGGGATGAACCGACTTTACCCGTCCGATTTTACATACCGTATTTTTTTATTTTTATTCTCATTTTTCGTATTATTCAATATATATAGCATAAAAAAACTAAAATTTAAATAATAATACAAATAATTAAAAATTTAAATATATTTAATTACTTGATAATTAAATTTATTACAAAACAAATAATGTATATATAATACATATTGTTAACTTAAATTACAAATAAAATAATGTCGTCAAAGTGTAATTATGCGATCGAGTAAGCTTGGTTGGCTTAGAATCTTGATTGGCCTTCACAAGCATTATGACAAAAAAACAGCTGATCCATATAACAATTCATATTCCCCTACATACACATGAGCACGTAAAACATCCATCAAACAAGCAGTCTAAACTTCAGACATACGAATAAAGAAATTAAATCATTATAAATATTACCATCAAAAAGAGATTACCACATACAGCGACATTCGACGAACTCATATTAGCACTTTATTAATCATTTGTCTATATATATGAAGTTATCTGGAATCTCTGCTAGTATTTTTAAATGATATATAATGAACTCTAAATATGAAATCAAGTGTAGCTCCGATTTCTTACTTGGCTTGTGTGAGTTTTGGGGCCCTTAAACGGAACACGTTCATGGGCACTAAAACTCACACAAGCCAAGTAAGAAATCGGAGTTACACTTGATTTCATATTTAGAGTTCATTATATATATCATTAAAAATACTAGCAGAGATTTCAGATAAATTCATATTTATAAACAAATGATTAATAAAGTGCTAATATGAGTTCGTAAGGAAAGTAGGAAAGATATATGAGATGTAGTTTGGGCCAAAAATAGGTCCATAAAACAATGCATCCCCCTAAATACATGAGCATATAATCATCAATCAAACAAGTGATTTGGACACTGTGAATAGATAGAGAAATTAAATCATTAAAAAATTTACTGTCATGTCGTCATATGCTATTCAAGATCATCAGAATCTTCTCCTGATTCTTCTTGTGATGATATAATTTGAAGCATGTGTTCTGCCCATTCCTCTCGTAAATCATCAAAAATTTGCTGATCGTAGCCCATCTTGTTCCAACCAAAGAACTACATGTATTTAAAATCAAAATAAGAATATAATTTCATTTATTTACAAAAACAAACTCAAATATGTTAAAAAAATTATGTATATGGATAAAAGATATTACCACATCATCAATTGGAATTTTGATATTTGTGATGATTTCACTCATAAACTTCATGACATAATAACCACACATGACTCCATTATTTTGTTGTGGAACCTACAAAATTTAAGTGTACATGATTTTTCATATCTTTATTATTCAATTGTAAAATTAATAAAATTATTAATATTGACTTATACATACCATAACTTTTGTCCATATAAGCTTATGAGATTTTTTGAGGGCAATGCCTCGAAACTTGTTCCACAACTTCCATGCCCTATCAAGGTTTAAAACGGTTAGTTTTTATTAAATATTACAAAAAATTATAGAAGAAACTAATATGTAACTATAACTCTTACATTTCAACAAGCCATTTGTATCTTTACTCAGTTCTATAGAAGCTGAGTCACAATACCAAGCATGATTATTAAACATATCAATGATGACCAACATCCAATGATCTTGGCCTTGTTCAAACCTTAATGGCCAAGGGATTATCAACTTTTGATTTACATTAGCGTTAATGCTCTATCACATAATTGTTTAGCTCTGATGCTAACATCCTTCTCTTGATATTGATTGACATATGAAGAATCATAGAACATTGCTAAATGTGATGAGTGATTATGTTGAAGTCGATAATAACACGCCCTATATAAAAGATTTATATATAATTAGATAATATAAATATAATTATATATGTTCTACATAAATAAAAGAAAAATAAATAGATTGAGGACTCACCTTGTCCACACTTGAATTATACTTAAATCGATCATTTGATATTCAAATAGTTGCAATAAGCACTCGATCGATATATACGTTTGGCCGAGGTCTACACCAGAAATTTCTATAGGAAGTGGCACAACCCATCCATCATTTATGCTAGATGCCCTCCCAGCAATAGTCATCAAATTGCCAAGATTTCTACTGAATACGCATAAATATGACTATACTTTTTCCAAGGCTTCTTCTTGAATGACTTGGTGCGGGATGATTGGCCACTAGACATAGATTTAGCACGAGATACTTGCTTTGTATCTCTTAAATGTGCCACATTTAAGAGATCTAGTATAATAGACTAAAAAAAAGTATTATATATGGATTTTGTTAGTAACAATATAAGATATAATAAAATAATAGTAGTAAACAAGTGTTATCTTTTAAGTTAAAAAATAGTACCACGTCAAAATTTAGAACAACTTGAATCGACGGCCAAGCCACATACTGTCCAACCGCCTCTTGGACTGTGGTAGCATCAGAAGGCACAGGTAGTGGACAATCATGAAACAATGATTGGTCAATTACTATTCGCCAATGATTAGGCAAATATTGATTATGAATCATCTGATCATCGCTCAATTGTTGTACCGTTCCAATAGCAACATAGTCCGTTGACGAAGGATGTTTCAACAAACATTTCATATTCTGTAAAAAAATTAAGTGTTAAAAAAATACAACATATAATAAGAATTTAAAAATAATAGATTATATACAACAGAAATTAAAATCTTACCACATATGATTCATCAAATAAAAGAGGACTCTCATGTGGGGTAGCTATTGGATGTACATTCTCACCAAGATGTTCATCTTGGTTTGATTTATGGTAAGAATGTGTAGATTGCATCGGAGAAAATGAACCACTACTTGATTGCATATGCATTCCTGGCATATAATGAGGTCCAATAGGATGGCTATATCCCATACTGGGTGTAGTTTGAGCACAATGAGATTGCATGGGTGGCATGCCTGTCATGTATGGTGGCAAGCCTGTCATGTATGGTGGCATGCTTGGCATGAATTGTGGCATGACTGGCGTGGAAGGTTGTATGCCTGGCATGGATGGTTGCATGCTTGGCCAATATGGCATGCCCTGGTTGTAGCATGATGCCATGGCTGACATTTGTTGTGATTGATGTTCTTTTAGAGTGGCAATCTCATTCATAACTGATGCCTTAAAGGAGTTGAATTCTTCTTCAATTTTAGTATACTTCTCCTTACTTACCGTCTGAGGCTTTTGTTTTGGAATGTTAAAATACTCCATAGAACCATCATATTGGCTACCTCCCCTAACACGACCAGGATGCTCACGGCCGAATGCATGATATAAAGCATCTCTTCCAGGCTCTTCGATTATTTCACCCCTGGATATTTTTTCTTGAACGGCTCTCTACAAATAATAAAGTCATCAAACATATCATTCATTATTATATCAATTATTAAATATCATTAAGACTTTTTATCAACCAAAATTACTAACCAACTTATTTAATTGTTCTTCTCCTCGTTGAGTCATCGGTCTTGAATTCTTCGTTTTGTTGGTCTTTGTTTCTATGTATAATTGATTCTGCAATGTGTCTACCCAATTCAGCTTCTACATAAATTATGAAAATTTTATTAACAATAACATGAAATTAAATTGAAGAAAATAAATATAAAAATATTTATAAATTAAGACAAATTAATAATACCATTCTATATCTAACTTCAGGATTTGAAGACCTCCCAGTACGGTTAGGAAGAATGTTATGCATTTGTACATTCTGATGATCTTCTCTAATAATTTGAAATTCATCTGTACGTCTATAATCCACAAATTCTTTCCAAACTTGAGGTGTAATCCAGGGGTGTCCTTCAGGAATTTTGTAGATTTCATTCTCATCAAGTGTTTCCAAATATGGAAACACATAATTTCTTGCCAATCTGGAAGTCTTGTATTCCTTCCACGCCTTATTTGCAATTTTATAACACTTGCCCTTCCAATTGTCATCGACTTTGTAACGATTCTGTAAAAACACAGTACAATAGATTAGATATACACCTAAGACCAATCATTTATATTGATTAGTATACTGGACTTTGCAAGTCGACCAATAGAGGATTTCAATTGTTGACCATTTTTCCCTATTGGATTACCAGTAGCATCAAATAGAACAGGTATTCTATCATCTGGGTTAAGTGGAGCATCAGGTATAATCGCCCAACCCCTTCTTTTCAAATACCCCAATGGATCATTTGGATCTACAATCTCTGTTGTTCGAATATCCATGAAATATCTGCAAACAATGAAGAAATATAAATTAATTGATAATTTTAGGAACATACATATATATAAGAGTTATTACAACAATATAGAACATACGTTATGTTTAAGTAGGTTGTTGATCATATACATATATTCCTTCACAATCATTTCGAGCCCATGACGAAGAATCATCATCATCATCAATTAGATCATCACATACATTAGGCAATTTATTTGAGAAATTACTAATATTGGTTAATGTATCAAGCATAGAGTCATCATCTTCTACAACATCACAATGGTAAAACTCTTTTTGTGGAGGCGTTAACACAACAGACCATCTTGAATCAATCTGATCGCTCACATAAAATACTTGTTTTGCATGAAGTGCTAACGTGAAAGGATCATCAGTGTGACTTATCCTGGATAAATTTACAAGGGTGAATCCAAACTCATCTATTTTATATCCCACATTGATAACATCTTCGACCCAATCACACAAGAAAACTGTTTCATGGAAGACCTCATAATCCAATTCCCAAATCTCTTGTATTATACCATAATATGGTCTATCAGAAAGTACAGGATTAACATCTTTTGAACTGGCAAATTGCATAGTTTGTGCAACCATCTTCACCCCACTATTTTGATTTACTCGGACTTTGTCCCTAGCTTGAGTCGTAAACCTCGATCCATTTATTGTGAAACTATAAAATGATTTGACATCAAATTTTGGCCCATGTGCAAGCCATTGTAAACTTTCTGATATTTTATGATTGGGTTTCTTGAGTTCATCTCGAATCTATGTATACAAAAACACAAAATGTGTTTAGAGCAAAGTTTTAAAACATTGAATAGATCTAGGAAGATACATGCATGAATTTTTGTGTGTGATACTTACGTGGTTGTGAAACCAATTAATAAGCTCTCGCTTATGTTCATCATACAACCATTTTTCTCCTTTTTTTTATACCGAGGATCGATCTTCAATAAGTTTAAATGTATCCTGTAATGTTATTAAATATATATTAAATTATATATCATCATTAATAGTTAAATAAAAAATGATTTTTGCAATCATGAAACAATGAACATCACTTACTCTATGTACGGTTATGCCTCATTATTATTTACCAAAATGATTCGGTGTGCTTTTTCCCATCGAGTACGATCAATAAATAATTTCTTACTTCCACCAAGCATAGGGTTACCTACTTGGATCATGTGACGTTCTAAGAACAACTTGTGCGTAGGATTCCCAATTTCAGTGCAACCACTAAAGTATTCAGAACAAAACTCAATGGCCTCTTCAGCAATGTAGCATTCCACCATACATCCTTCAGGTCGATTTCTATTATTTACATATCCTTTAAGGACTTGCATATATCTCTCAAAAGGATACATCCACCTTAAGTAAGTAGGACCACACAATTGAACCTCTCGAACTAAATGAACACATAAGTGAATCATTATATCGAAGAAATAAGGAGGAAAATATTTTTCAATTAGACACAAAGTCTCTACAATTTCTTTCTGTAAAGAATTTAACTCCCCAATTGATATAGATTTCTTGCATATTGTATTGAAGAATGAACAAAGCCGAATTATTGATAATCGAACATGTTTTGGAAGAATTGATCTAATAGCAACTGGTAATAACTATTACATTAAGATATGGCAGTCATGTGATTTCAATCCATACAGTCTCTTATCGATGATAGACACAAAATTTCTTAAGTTGGATGAGTAACCATCAGGAACTTTCACACCCTCCAAACATTTACAAAACACATCCTTCTCTTTTGTTGACATTGTATATGATGCTGGTGGTAAGTATGTTCGATTCTTATCATTTTCCACTCTTGGTTCCAATTCAAGTCGTATGCCTAGTTTTTTTAAATCCAATCTTGCTTTAATTCCATCCTTTGTTTTTCCAGGTATATTAAGTAAAGTACCAATCAATCTCTCACATACATTCTTCTCAATATGCATGACATCTAAGATGTGACGAATGTGTAGGTCTTTCCAATAAGGTAATTCCCAAAATATTGATTTTTTTTCCAAACAACCATGGTAAGTCGGTTCAAACTCTTTTTCATTTTCACCCATTTCATTAGTTGACCTCTTTCGTTTCCCTACCTTAGTGAGTTTTTTTTTTCATCTTTCCATATCGTTTGAATGTCATCCCATTAAATTGCCTTAATATCTCAATACCTCGCTAAGGTCGAGTTGCTTGATCATGATCTTCTTCACCATCGAACGGTTTCTTTTGGTATCTAAACTTGTGTCCAGATGGCAAAAATCTTCTATGTCTTCTATAAGACATCTTTCGTCCGTGAACAAGATTAGTTGCAGCAGTTCCATCACTACATATAGGACATCCCTTGTAACCTTTTGTTGCATGTCCTGATAAGTTTCCATAGGCAGGAAAATCATTAATTGTCCATAAAAGGACCCCCTTCAAGTTAAAGTATTCTACTTTATATGCATCGTAAACATTTACACCATCATTCCACAACGTCTTTAAATCATCTATCAGAGGCTGCAAATATACATCAATATCAACACCGGGTTGTTTCGGTCCTGAGATCAATAATGTTAACATCATGAATTTTCTTTTCATACACAACCAGGGAGGAAGGTTGTATGTTACCATAATTGCGGCCAATGACTATATCTAGTACTGAGGGAACTATGTGGATTAATTCCATCAGCAGCAATAGCAAGACGAAGATTGCGCGGATCAGATGAAAATTGAGGAGATAAATTATCTACTACTTTCCAATTTGGAGAATCACAAGGATGACGTAGCACCCCATCATCAGATCGATTATCTGAATGCCAAGTCAACATCTTTGATGTATATTTACTATTGAATAACCTTTGAAAGCGAGGAATCGGAGGAAAGTACCAAAGAACCTTTGCAGGCACGCCTTTCTTATGTGTTGTACTCTCATTTGTACCATGTTTCCATCTCGATTCTTTACACATAGGACAATCATATAATGTCTCATATTCTTTTCTATAAAGAATGCAATCATTAGGACAAGCGTGAATCTTATGATATTCCATGCCAAATCGACTAAGAGATTTCTTCACTTCATACATTGAAGATGGCAATTCAATACCCTCAGGAAACATATCGACTAGTAGATTTAGTAATTCGTGAATCCCTTATCGAAAAAACCATGTTTTGCCTTCACATTGTACAAATGAACCAATCCCGACATTTTAGTGTATTTTTTGCATTTTGGATACAACGGTTTTTCGGCATCTTCTATAAGTTTATTAAAGGTTTCAGGATCATCCTCTCGTAATTCATCTTCAACATCATGAAACATATTTTCTGTCCGTACATTATGATAAGATGTATGTAATCCACTCACATTCTTATTTATCTTTTTACATGAATATTATCAATATTTTCTGCATGATAATACCAACATTTATAGCTTAATAGAATACCATTACGGATAAGGTGATACTTAACCTCATCAAATTCATGAAATCGCTCATTTTTACATTTAACGCATGGGTGAATCATACTAGTTCGATATTACTATTTCTACAAGCAAATTTCATGAAACTTTCAACTCGTAAATATAGTCTTGCTCAATTCTACACTTTGACATCCAAGATTTGTCCATTTTCTATTAATGACATCAGATAAACATATTACTTAATTATGTATACAATGAATATATTTGAAGTATTATTATATATAAATTTCCTAATTATTAGAATATATATCAAAACATACATAATGCAAAACAATTATCATTTTAATCATTTTACAAAACCATTTCTATACAAGCAAAATAAAACAAACTGAATATTAATATGTCAAAAATTCTACTTGATAATTATTTATTATCCACGCACAGTAAATATATATAATCCATCAAAACCACAACATTTCAGATATTATTTCCACATAAAATAAGTCAAACAAAATAAAAAACATATCTAGGTCAAAAATTTATACAGAAAAACTGCAAAATTCTACTTGATAATTATTTATTATCCATGCAGAGTAAATATATATAATCCATCAACACCATAACATTTTAGATATTATTTCCACATAAAATAAATCAAACAAAATAAAAAACATACCTAAATCAAAAATTTATACAGAAAAAATTGCAAAATTCTATTATAATTATTTATTATCCACGCAAAATAATTATATATAATCCATCAAAACCACAACATTTCAGATATTATTTCCACATAAAATAAATCAAATAAAATAAAAAACATACCTAAATCAAAAATTTATACAGAAAAAATTACAAAATTCTATTATAATTATTTATTATCCACGCAAAATAATTATATATAATCCATCAAAACCACAATATTTCAGATATTATTTCCACATAAAATAAATCAAATAAAATAAAAAACATACCTAAATCAGAAACTTACACAGAAAACACGCCAAAATTTTACTATAATTATTTATTATCCACGCAAAATAATTATATACAATCCATCAAAACCACAACATTTCAGATATTATTTCCACATAAAATAAGTCAAACAAAATAAAAAACATATCTACATCAAAAATTTATACAAAAAATGGGTATAAAAAAATTGTAATATTTCGCTCAAAAAAATAGTAGATCTGAAAGATAATGAGAAGAGAAATATAACTTACAAAATGACGTTACGAATGGTGGTCGGAAATTTAGAAAGAAGGTGACGCGCGGTGTAGGAAAATGGAGGAGAGAGAGAGGAAGAAATTGGAGGAGAGAGGAAGGAAAATGGTTTCTGCGTAAAATTTGCCCGAAATCTGATTATATTACGTGGCTAGCGTCGGTTGATGCGGCCAACCGACGCTACGTCCGACGTGGATAGTATCGGTTTTACAACGAACCGACTTTAAATTCATTATAAGTCGGTTTTTTTCAAAAACCGACTTTACACAGCGACTTAAATACCTCTTTTTATAGTAGTGCAAGGTCCTAACAATTTTTTCATATCGTAAATTCTATGGAAAATAATCCTACTTGGTATTTAAAAAAATAGTATCAACATTATCTTTAGCAATGTATTATATAATTATACGAGCCCATTTCAATTTGTATCTTTTATGAAAACGACAAAATCTAAAGGAAATTGGTAGATTTATGGTTCTTTGAGGAACATGGCCTCCCAGTTTCTAGTCTTCAAGGGATTAGATTCTCTTAAGTAATGTTCCAAAAATACTTCATTCTCATTACTTTTATTGATAATCAACATGACTTAAATACTAAAATTTAAAAACAATCTCCTAAATATTATCTTAAATAATCATTTTGCATAAAATTAAATTATATAAAAGATAATAATTATAATTTTGAAATATTTTTCCCCTAAATATAAATTTAAAACTTAAATGTAAAATAATATTTTGATATGATAACATGTAAATTTTTTATTTGTAATTTCATTTTCTAGGACATTGAGGAATGTGATTTGGAAATTTATATGTCTTTTAAATTTCGAGCTATTTAGGGAAAAATGTTACGTAAAAATCTTTCAATTAAATAATATTTCTCTAATCTAGTTTCGTACCATAATGGTTATTTTTAAGATGAGGTTTTCATTGGATACTTGAAGGAATAAAATACCCAATACCTTAACATAGGCAGCAACCCAAGTATTTAAAATTTAGGAAAATTCTTATAACATCCCACGTATATCTCCTTATACATGCCCTTTCTTTTATTTTTATTGTTGTAAGGCTTCCAAGTGTTTTATTAATTTTTGTAAGGCTTGCAAAAATCAAGATAATTTCTTAGTTAAGATTTTGTTTCTTATGACGTAAGTGACTAAGATACCAAATTAAGGCTAAATTTTTTTAATTTTAATTCATCATATATTAAACTTAATTCAATATCATTTTGATTAAATCCATTGTCAAACCAATGAATTAATTCTTATACTTCATTATTTTATTCTACGTCTACTATGATTATGTCTAATTTAACTGCTAGATTTAAAAAATCTTAATCAAATCATTTTACTAGATTATGTCTTTTTTCTATTTTTAAAAATAATCAATTAATCCTTGAAAATTTTCAATTACTTTTGATCTTTCCATGCTAACATTGAAGTTTTCTTTTGTAGATTTCTTAAAATGTAACAAAGATGTTTTAAGATATATAACATTTTTTATACTTTCTTTGGTTGCTTGTTTTCCTTTTTATTTTACTTCTATATATATTAGTCATTGATTTTTTTTCTTCACTATATTTTCTTTCATATTTTATGCAAATTATTAAATGAGTGATAAATAAATTAATAAACAATCAATATTCTTAATATCCTCACAGTATGTAATTGTAACTGACCTGATAAATATGGGTCCACCTCGATCTTTCACTTCATAATATCTCTTTTTTCCCTAATATAATGCCTCAATTATATCCAACCCTATGTCCTTCTTGACTCATGATCATCTATAGTATACTTATATTCTTTTTAAGGTTAGAGTGATAAATAAGAGTTTCTATTTAAGATGGACTTTTATTTATCATAATAGTTTATTACAACTGAAGTACTAAAATCCTTGAAAAACATTTTAGTTACTTATTCTTAAATAATAGATTACAAAAGATAAAAAGATATAGGCTAATTGAATAAGTTTCTCAAAGAATGTAAGAGGTGGTGTCTTCTCTTGAAATAAGAGTTTCCTTTTATAGAAATAAGGGTTCTCTTTAGCATAGTTAGGATCTCATTATTTCACCTAACTTTCCTAGTTAACATCTACATTATTGAGATTAGAGGGCCAATTTATTGTATATGAACCCTATAATTATTTAGAGTCATTTACCGAAATTGATTCTTGTGATGTTGAACTCTCCATATCTTCTTCCTTATTCTTAGTGTAATAAATGCATGTGTGGTCCCTAGCCTGCTGTTTGGCAAAATGGAAAAATATTTTCCTACTTTCCATACTTACTTCCAATTCATTGTAATTGAAAACAACTTCATATTTATTGATATTTTCACCATTTTCCTCGAATATATGCATATTAGTTTTTGAGGTAATAATCACTTTACAAGTAAAATAATTAACTTTAACTTCAAAAGAGTTGTTAATTTTTCTTAGTTCATAATAAATCTAGCTTAATATCTGGTCACGTTCTATGCTTAATTCATGTGAATTAAATTCCTTTTCTAACAAAACTTTAGGATGATTAAATTCCTTTTTGGTGTTGGTAAGTCCAAATTTAATGAAATGACATGAAATTTTGAAATTTTCCTAGTTCCAATCCATATTTAAACTGAAAAATCTTAAATAAATAGGCTTATCCATAATTTTAATTTTCTTTCTAAGTTTTTAATGGATTTCCTGAAGTTTTCAAAAGTAATTTTACTCATTTAAATTATTTACTAGATACAAGTTTTCTATTGAACCATCATGAAATGATTTGTACATAAACACTATATCTACTCCTTTTTGGATATTGAATATGCTAGTTGTAGGGAATTCTTTCTTTAAAGTGTAGAACTTCCTATCATTAAGATTTTTCCCATTAGATCTTCTAGCCAGGTTATACAAACCTAACCAATGTTGTGTTGTGAGGTTCCTGTGCTGGTCTTTTTTTCTTCTAAAAAAAGAGAGTTACTAGTTGCTTCCCTGAATAGTACGGGTCAAGGTGCCCTTCCAAGTGTCTTTAATTTGCTAAGACTAACTTATTGTTGTAATGTTTGAGAATAGTTATTAGTTACCTCTAAAGAAGTTAATAATTTAGCATTCTATAATTGAAAAAAATGTCTTCTACTTTTATCATGTTACAGAATGATCTGTGGATAATTTCACTAAAGTCTATTATGACTTTGCTAGCTTCTGACCAACTAGTATACATTTTTGGTTTGAGGTTATTCATTTTCTGTTTCATTTGCCCAATTGAGCTTTTCTTCCTTTTTCTCTACAGAGAGATTATTTCTCCTTCACATGTTTTGAGAATTTTGTTTCCTTTATTTTCATATGAGATATAGAGAATAATCTCATCATTTTTTCATTTTGAACATTTAAGTTCTTCCTACCTAGCGAAGGGATTAATCTCTTTGATGTTATCCATTAAATATTTCTTAAGATATAATATCTCAAGTTGGTCTTGTAAGATTTTGATTTCTTTTTCTTTGTTTTGATGTCTATTTCAAGATAATCCATTCCTAATAAAGAAAAAATGATTGAAGGTATTAATTCTCTAGTTAATGCATTAGCCAAACTATTTTTATTTCTTAGTAAATTTTCAACATCAAATTTATAATGATTAAACTATTAATTCCATATGATTAATCAATTTTACTTATAATCACTTACAATATTAGTCCTTACAAAATATCCAAAGTTTTTATTATCTATTTTGACAACAAACTTTGAATTGATAACATATATTGTAAATTTATTTATAACCTTTTTAACTATAAAATATTGCTTTTAATTATTATGATAAATTAATTCTTAAGTTTGAAAAGATCCTAATATCTATAAAGATATTTATCTTTATCATCAACATTTTCTTTTTAAACTTTTCCATAATATTATTAGGAATCATATGTTTCTATTATCATTTTATTATCTAGACCTGGGTGGTATAAAATTGACAAGTTTTTTCTTGTGATTTTACTTGCCATGTACTATGTGTTATGTTCTATCAATTTCCAAACATAATCTCTTTTGAGTTTACATTGTAATGTTTTCGGCATTTCTATAAAAAAAAATTATGTATACTTCTACATAAATCAAACATCCTAAAATAATTATAACTAGTTTTTTATCTTTGATTTCACTAGAAAATCCTTGTATATTGTTTAATATATGAGATTGGAGATGATTTTTATCATTTTCTATTTCTAATACTAAATACTTAATTTTTTGTTAAGTTAGTACAACTTTTCTTACTAATAAAACACATATTTCTTTCCTACATTTTTATAAGACATTAATAAAATTTAAATAATATTTATTCAATTAATTACTAAATAATAAAATGTCATTGATGTATATACAACAAATATTATGTAATCTTTTAAAGATATTATCCATATGTTTTTGGAAAATACCTTGTGATTATTTTAATCCAAAAGGTACCAATGTCAAAATCCACATTTACAATTAAAACTTGTGAAATATTTCTTTCCTTTTACTATTCAAGGCTTTGAAGTTTATTACTATTTTCTTTTTTTACCTCTTCTTTTCTCAACTATTTTTGACAAAAAATGTTAGGCTTGAGTAAGGTGAATTACTGCATATTATCACTTTTAATTTCAAAAGTTCTTGAAATTATTTTCCAAATTCATCTCTACCTTCTAGGGTATAAATATTAGTTTTACTCTTATGGCTTTGTTAGGGCCTTTCAGTTTTATGATTGCTATTATTTTAGACCTATTGACTTTAGGATCTAAAGGGTTTTCTGAATTTACTATTTTTAACAATTTTATTATTCTTATTAAGACTTTATTTTCCTATATTTCACTAAGAAATGAGTTTTATTTCTCTTTTATGTTTAATAAAATATTTTTTAAGTAGGGTTGTTGCTTTGTATCTATCTCACCACATTTTCACTCTTTATGTTGTTGCATAAAGGTTGAGTTTGATACTGTCAAAACCTTTCTTATTTTTGACATGTAAGTGGTTTCACCATCTAGTATTATTAAACCTATTTTGTCTAAATATTGACTAAAGGGCTGGTAACGATTTAGAAAATTATTTCCTATTAATAATTCGACTAATATATCTTGTTGATATATGATAGGAATATGAATTTTTCTTCTCCTATCATTATATTTGTATCTTTTAAGACCTTAATAAGATTTATTTTAATATTGTTAGTAATTCTTACAATTAAATCTTTTGGTGCTTATTTTCAGATTTCTTTTGAGAATACATATTTATTAGAAACACACATGCTAGTTCTTGTATCTATATATGCATGTAAATGATAATTTATGTAACTTTTAAATTTTAATCCGAATTTAATGTAAGTATTGTTTGGATCTGTAATATAATACAAATCATTCATTATCTGATGAAGAATATTTGAATTCTAATTTTGTTATTTCTTTCTCAATTTCTTCTAATAGATAAATACTATAAGTATTATATATATATATATATATGATTTCTCTATTGGTTATAATTCTATTTTAAAATCTTCTTCTAAGATTTTTGTTTTTTTCTAAAAATTCCTTTTTAAAATCTCCTTTATATTGAAACATGTTAGGGCACTTATTAGCATAATAATTTTTCTCATTACAAATCTAACATATATATTTCTTTTGTCTTGATGCGCAATAAATTTTTTTTTCTTGTGGCTTATATATTTTTTTCCAAAATATTTTTCTATACGGTTCTTTGTTATACCTTCTCTTATATTTTTAAAAGTCTTGTTTTCTAAATTTATATCTTTTGAATTTTTTGTATGTTTTTTTTATATTTTCTATACTTTTGTTTATAAGATTTTATATTACATCCATATTTTCCTAACATCCTAAAATCTGTAAAATCTATAAAATCACAAAATATTTTATCATTTTCTCTTATTTATTTATATTCTTATCTTTCTTGACATTTAATGAATATTCAATTTTTAAGATTTTGTATTTTTCCTCCTCAGATGTCTGGTATAGTCTATCTTTCTATTATAGTTTTATGTAATGTTCAAAGTAATTTCTAGAAGAATATTTCCTTATAATTTTCTTGCATAGAGGTGGTAACTTGTGATAATACATTTCATCTTAACAAAAAAAGGAATCAATATAATACATGTCACATATTTTCATATTTGTTATATGCCATTTGGCTTTCTCAATTTCAAATTTATTGGATTTAGTGATATGTAGACATTTTTCTTCTCCAATGAATTTGTTGTATATTTCATTTACTATAATGTGTAAATATTTTCTACCTGTGAGAGAATTCCCTTGCATTTATAAATGTTGTTATTCTATTAAATTTATAAACCAAATTTTAACATTTCATATCATTTTGTGATCTATTAAGACTTTACATGTTGAAGGGTATGATTGTGTGGTTGGTAAAGTTTGTATAATTACACTCATACTACTAGACCATTTATGTAAAGCTTTTTTCCTATCTTTTATGCATTCTAAATCTAAAAGATCAAATCTTTTTTCACGAGGGATTGGTAATGAAATAAGTCTTATGTGGTTTTTTAGGGTTCTATTTTATAGCTCATAATCAATTTCACCAACTATTATTATATCATCTTCCTCTTTGATTGTACAAAATTTTTCATCATAATATTTTCCTAATTCTTAATATATTTGGGTTAATAGGGTAATTAATTTTTCCATGTCTTTATTTTCAAGATTCATAAATTATTCTTCTAATTTTTTTTCTATATTCTATTCAACTGGGATAATAGCCCCTTCTTTGTCATTGTGTTTTAATTCATTCTTTCTCTTCTAATTCCTAGGTATCATTAAGTTTGATCTCTTAGGTGGTTCTTTTTTTCATCCTATAAATAAATCAAACTAGTAACCTATTATTTCATTATCTCTAAATATGTTATTTATATCTCATCTTAATTTTGTAAATTTCTTATGTATGTCTTGTTGTAATTTCTTATTATAACCATATTCTCTTATTTCTTTTAGAGGTTCTTTTTGTGTTTCATTTATTTTTAATAAAGACTTTATTTTTGATTATTGTGTTATATCTATTTCTTCTACTAAGAGAATTAAAGCTTTCATTATAGCTATTTGGTTTTATGACATGCTTGCTAGGCTTTCATTAAAATTTAATTCAATATCTTGAAGTTTATTTTTGAACATTGTTCAAATAATAATGGTATTATTGTCTTCCTAATATTATGTCATAAGTGAAACTTTTCATTTGTTTAACTTCTTGCTTGAGTTCTATTACCTTTGTTTCTTTTTTGCATGTTTTTTCTTGAGCATTTATAAATGTAAACCTTGATATATTACTTTTTCTTTCTGCATTACTTTTTCTTCTTGGTATTAGAGATTTTTTTTAACATTTGTGTTCCATTCTTCAGGTATTTCAAAGTCTATTAATATTTTTGGTTTTATTATTTGTCACTTAATAGTATATTATATATTCATTTTGCATCTATAATAATAATACTCATTTCTTTATTACTTACTTCATAATAAACTATATATTTTCTTGAAAATATTTTCCTTATTTTTGAGTATGATGAATCTTTGAATCCATCTCATTCTTTATGATTTAATTTTTCTTTTTTGTATTTTTTCTAATTATTATTTCTTGTGAAAACAACTAAAAATGTCTTGTATTTTTATTTCTATTATTTTTTCCATTTTAATCATAATGTGAAAATAGTTTGTTTCTAAGGCTTAAAAATTATTGTTTATTATTTTGTAAGGGCTTACAAATTATTGCTTTTATTTTGTAAGGATTTAAAAGTTATAAGGTGTGTATTTATTTTTAGGAAAGAGAGTGGCAATGGTTTATTAACCATGATCAAAATGTATAAAATTCCATTAATTTTTAGGTGTGACACTACAAATATACTAACCATTGAAAAGTGCACTAGAAGTCCAAAACTTCAAAAATTAAATGTCAAAAATAGAATACGTGAACACGCATATACATTTTTTTTAATATCTATGTGTTTCTAAATAAATTACAACTCAAAATATTTGAACTTGGATAAGGTTAATCACATAGAATTTTATTTAAAAACATATGATAACTCAAAAAAAGTACACATCTTTGTGTTCACGTGCGACATTTTTTAAGTTTGGGACTTGTAGTAATTAATAAACTTATAATGCCCCCACCTAAAAATTAATAAAATTTTGTACATTTTTTTAAAAGTTAATGAATCATTGTTATCCTTCATCCTTAGTTTTAGTTTTAGTTTTAGGTACTTGATGTAAGTAAAATTACTCCAAATTTATAATGTAAGTTGATTCATGAAGTTTTACAAAATGATGATTTTGTAATCATGTTAGACTAAAACATTGTTGGAGTGTCGATGTTGAATGATCTATTATATTCCATCATCATTCTAGGTATCCGCATTGCCTGTATTTTCCAGAATTTCTTCAAAATTGTGAATTTCCACAATACAATGGCACATCCTCACAATAAGGTAATATTCTTACTTTTGTATCCATTTGTGATCCTTTATGCTATTCTCCTCCAAACTTTTAAGGGATTTACTACTATAAAAAGGGGTATTTAAGTCGATATGTAAAGTCGGTTTTTGAAAAAAACTGACTTATAATGAATTTAAAGTTGGTTCGGTGTAGAACCGATGCTATCCACATAGGACGTACCGTCGGTTGACATGTCGAACCGACACTACACATGGACGTAGCGTCGGTTGACGTGGTGAACTGATGATATCCACGTAACGTAGCGTCAGTTGGCACTTGGAACCGATGCTACGTCTGTGCGTAGCATCGGTTCGACACATCAATCATCGCTACATCCTACGTGGATCGCGTCGGTTGACACATAGAACCGACGCTACATATGTGGATAAATTCTTTTCTCTTCTTTCTTTCCCGAGACAGAAACTATTCCAAGCGTTGCATAACTCTCAAAAACCCAAAACCTCTTCCACTCTTTCTCATTTTTCGGCCACCTACGACCACCAATTCTAGGGCCGATTGGTGGGTTTTCTTCCTTTCTAACTAATCTTTTAGATCTCCTATTTTTTTTTGAGCAAAATACTCAAATTTTTTATACTCATTTCTCACTTACAAAACACCATTTTTTCTTCATTTTCTTCATTTTGTCACCTCATTTACTCTTGTAAGTATTTCTATTAATCCTACGCACTTATTATTCATATTTTTTCTATTATTATGTGCATACATTTTTATATTATATATGTAGGTTTGTATTATAACATCAGGAGAATAATATGATGATCTTGAATAACATAAAACAACAACATGGTAATTTTTCTACTATTAATTAATATTTTATTTTTCAATTATTTGTATTATTTAAACTATTTATTAAACACATTTTATTTTATTTTTTGCTATTATTTAGTGATCGAATACAAGTTTTAATTTAAGTATAATAGAAAATGAGTAAATTTTGTAAAAAACAAAATTAAAAATTTAAAGTCAGTTCACGCAATGAACTGACTTTAAAGTTTAAGTCATTTCATTTAAAGTCGGTTAAAAAACCGACTTTAATACCCCTTTTTGTAGTAGTGATTTTAGCCTTTCTATTTCGTGTCACCCTTAGTACACAGGCTATTCAGTAACCAAATTTGGCTAATTTTACAAAGTAGTTATATTATTTTGTGTATGAATGTGATTAAGTTTCAAAGTTTATAGTATAATTATTATAAGTTATGTAGTCATCTTTAATTAAATTACTTTGAATGGTGCATATATTAATTAGTTTTCGACCTATATATACATACGTGTGTTTAGTTAAAAGATGAACTTATTTTCATAACTTGAGAATGAATGATGAATTGAGAATTAAATATGATACTTAAATACATTATGAAATTTGTGGTATAAGATTTTATTTATATAGGAATTAATAAAGGATAAAATAATAAATATCAAAATTTTAGAAAAATAAATATATAGGATGGTAATGACTCTTATATGTATATATAAGATAGTCACAAAATATTTTATTAAAAATATATAAGATAGCTTTTTAAGTAAATAAGACATTTGGTAATCGTCATTTAAGAAAACATATAGGACGTTCAATGACAATCCTATATGATTTTCTTATGGAACGGATACTGATCATCCTATATGTTGTTTTTGTTGTAGTTTTCATTTCTATAAGTGTCATGTAATAATAAAAAGGTTTTTCCACACGAAAATATCAAAGGTGGAGTTTATGAGGTTTATGAGTATTGACTATTTTCGTAGATAAAATGTTTGCATGTAAGCTTATTTGTAGTATCGTTATCAAGTATATCAAATAAAGTCAAAAAAGTATCAAAGTTTTGGATAGCCATATTGGTATATCTTTTATAATTATCATACATAATATTGCATTCATGAATTCACTAACGATTGTTCACAACATGGATCAAGATAACAAGTATTGTATCATAGTCACAATGTTCCAATGACTCATATTGAGGCATTGTTGCATACTTATTTAAGTACATTTCATATCATCTTTTGATTGAATCAATCCTATTGTTGTATGATTGAGTTATAAGCCATTTTAGATTGAGGGATCAATCCCACTCTAGACCGATCTCTAAATGATCCTCAACCTATTGTATCAAAATGCATAACTTTTAAAAATTGAGTTCTGGAGAGAGGGATTGATCTGCACCTGAGATAGATTGATCCCATGTCTCATTGGTGTAACTTAATTTGAAGATGGGTCAGTCTCCCTCATAAAGAGATTGATCACCCTGATGGGAACTAGCCGATTTTGGCTTGTTTTATGCTTTTTTTAATCCCAAGTAGCTACCAAATACCTATTATATTTGTTTGCATCAATGAGTGATGCTTTTCTATCTATTCGTCTCTTATATTCAAAGTACACAACGTAGAGTAATTTTAAAGAGCCCAAAGTTTTCAAAGTATATTCTATGTATCATTTTGATCCTTTTTATTTAGGCTTAGGTTCATTATCTCATGTATTATATTCATATGATTATGCTAGCATAAATATGAGCATACTCATTGATTTTGAATCTTTAATTTCATATGATTATATTAGTATAGATCTCAGCCTATTTATTGAACTTGTATTTAATTGAAGTTTTAGAATTTACTAGCTAATTTGATTTATTTTATATATGTTTTGAATCTTTTAGTTAAGATTATTCATTATTAAATCCGTTTTAAAACACATACAGACACTTGTGTTTTCTGTGCTAACCCAGGTTGTAGCTTGATTCGTGAAAGTGCCTAATTAATGAAGAGCGAATCAAAACATTAGTTAGAATTTGCTAAGGCATTTAGCAAAGGCAGTAAAAATAGGTTAGGGGTTCTTATGTAAAGTACATTGAGACATTATCCTAGGAAGGGTAATATAAGATTAAGTTTGTACTTGAACATTTAATTTTCATAGTAGATATATTAGGTAGTTCGGTGGACCGATGGTTTTCATCTCAAGTAATTGTTTGTAACCTAGGTTGTTTACACCTAAAAATCTCATGTGTTTTTTTTAATTTTTACACTTTATTCTTTACCCGTGATTGTATATATGACCTGTATAATTAATTTACGAATTTATAATTTGATAAAATTAAAATTAACCTATTCAATCTCTTTAAGTCTATTTGATCTGTTTTAGAACTTAAAATTATATAACTAATGATATGCCAACTTAGTTGACATACTTGCTAGTTTTCCTGCAAATTGAATAAAAAATAGCAAATAGTGTAGCTTTAAAGTTTTTTGGGGAGTTTGTATACCAGTAACTTCTAATATCGTAGTTGGAAATCTTGTGTTAAAGACTCAATAAATTCAAATGTTAAATTACAAGTGTTTGACATACTTGATGTATTGAAACAATACTTGTAGGAGAGTAATAAACATATAAAATTATATCTTAAGCTTTTAAAAGATTTAGTCTCCCAACAAGTTCTAACATTAAATTAAGACTATTTTATTATTATTTTTGAAATAATATATTAATTATTCACACATCAGTTATTGACGAGCTCTCAAAGCAACGTCTTCTTAGTGTTCACTTATAGCAAACGTCATTATACTATATTGCTCAGTTTGTGACTATTTTATTATTAATAAGCATCCAATCCGTACAAACCAATAGTTCCAAGAGCAAATTAAGTATTAATATTTAATTTATTCCCACTAATACTAGTTAAAAACTTATAATATATAGATAATATTAATATATATGTCTTTAATTAGACAATTGGATAAGAAGGGTACTTTGCAATACCACAAAGACCTTTAGGACCATGACTACCTCTTTGAATTCTCATGTAACCCATCTCACCCCATGACTTTCCCCATGAATTTTTCACTAACCAATATTTGATACCATCGTCAGTTGTTCCATACCCAATTATAGTAACTACATGATCTTCATTTGTTCCACATTTTCCGGTAAAAACTCCACTTGAATAGAGCTGAAATTCAGTTCCACTAGCAGCAATGTAAACCGATACTGGTTGCGCAGTTACGGCCTTCAACAACGCCTCCTCGTCGTTACGAGGCACATTATCATAGTCAGTGATTTGAGAAGCACGGTAATTTGCTTTGACCTTATCACATTTTCCATCTTTTCCCTTATATTTGTAGTTTGTTTCTCTGTTTAAACCTTCGTTTTGCTTTATATAGTCAAATGCATCATGTAGATAACCACCACGACAACCTTCAGTGTTGTTAGTCCTTGCACAATCCACTAGTTGTTGTTCTGACAGTGAGATCAAGTGTCCTTTTTTTATTTGTGTAATACCTTCTATTGCTGCTACTGCTCCAAATGCCCAGCAACATGCTGCATGCATTAGAATTGATAACGAGAGATTATATTTATGCAAGTCTAGAACATATTTATATGTGAATATGGATAGAAATGATCTAAACTTAAACCTACTTAAGAAGCCGGATTAACCCGATTTAATTTAGGTTACCCAGTGGTGGATGTACACAAAGGGTGAGGAGTGTCATATATATGCCTCACTTGATCAACTCTTGACTTAGAAAAAATTAAGTGTAATATATATTTATAAAATTATAGATAATTAACATACATAAAATACATAAAATACAAGTGTGTTCTACCTGGATTTTAAATTTTTAGTTATAATACTTAATATCTTAATACAAACTCAATAATTTAAACATATTTTCGTTAAAGTAAAATTTATATAACATATTTTTTTTAATTAAAAATATATTAATAAAGATTATTTTTTTTTACGTATACAGTATACCTTCTAAAAACAAATCCTAAATCCACCGCTGGGTACCGTTATGTTATATTGACTATCCGTTCCCAAACCAAAATCGTGTTGTTATAGAACCAGATGTTTGGTTCCACATAAGCTCTATATGTATAAGAGTGTTATGGTGATATTGGGGAGCACAGTAAGGTGAGCTCATGTTCTTCTATAGACAATCAACATAGAATTATGAAGGAAATAAATCAACATATTTTATACCTAGAATGGAAAGATAAATCATGTTAATCATATTGTAAATCATAATTAAGGTTATAAGAGACATTGTTGTCCCTAAGGTGCTAAGTTGAACACCATACTCATTATAACTTATTTGCGTATGTGTCTTCATGTTTTTTTTGCCAAACGGTTTTAGCTTAGTGGCACCAAAGCTTCTTGTGAGACACTTAAATAGAAGATATATCAAAGAGTTCGATCTCCAGGGTGTGTGAGTTGGGTAACGAATGTTATTTTTTTTTTATTATAAAAAAAAGAAGAACATATTGTGTATATATGTATGTATTCCTGTAAAGAATTACCACAATATCGTTGGTTCTTAATGTGTGTGACAGCTCCTTTTTCCCTCCAATCTAAGCTAGCAGGAACATGAGTCAAGTTATTGTACCTAAAAGCTTTATTGACAGATGATAACATATTTGGGGTAGGAGTTTTGCTTCCTGTGTAGTAACTGAGAAATTCGTCATTAGTCAAGTCAGCAAATATATTGATGCTTAACTTGTATGTTCGATTTGCTTCGTTGTTGAAGTTTTGTACGAAAAGAACATTGTCTTTGAATATCATGAAACGATTTTCTTTCTCAGTGCTATCAACATAGACGCGACTATACTGAGTCATCCATTGTTGATGCACCTCAACAATGGAAGCTTCATGCAAATTACGGGATATGGATTGAGATGTCCATGTCCCTACTATAATGAACATGACAAATAGAAATGTTTCTACAAGCTGAGTAATACTACTACTGAAATCCATTATCTATTGGCTACAAATGGCTAGTACTTTATCTTATTGTATTACAAGTGGTGAAGCGAGTATACTAACTTGGGTATATATAGATCAGATAATTAGCTTCAGCACTTAAATTATGTTGGTTTGGACAAAGAATGTGGACATAATTTACAAATAGTTAACAGGGACAAGAAGATAATAAAGGTGACATATAGTGCGCAGAACAGTGGAAACTGGAATCTTTGACTAGCATTCTCCAACAAATTTACCAATGTTGTCCACTTCATGGTCTTAAAATCAAAATTGGAATTTTTTTTCATCAATATTATTTGACTTCAAAAAGTTGCTATATCGTGCGTGTTCTGCGTGGAATACTACAATGTATGCACACAAAAACAATATGAGAAATCCAACTGTCTATTTTAAATTAAGATATTTTCATTTTTAGAAAGCTATAATTTAATTCATAATTTTCAAATGTACATTGTAGTTTCTTAAATTTGTAAAAAGTTTTACTTTAATGTAAGAAATGTTTTTATTTACTAAATAAATTAATGTTTACAATATAATTTATACAAAATAAAAAAATTGTAATGATTAAAAAATAGACATAATCATGTGGATACATGTTCTTATATGCTTGTTGTTCCCTACCATTTTGTTGTTGGTTGTTTATAGCATGTATGCAACTGTTTCTCAAATTCTTTAACATTCTCCCTTAAGTTGAAATATATGTTAATTATTCCTAACTTGTTAAGTAAGTTCGAGAACTATGAAAAACTTAGGGATTTGATAAAGATATTTATTCGTTGCTCTGATGTAGAGATATGATAAGTCTTGATCATTCTAGCTTGAATCTTTTCTCTCACTAGATGGCAATGGATCTTTATATGTTTGGTTCGTTCATGAAACACTAGATTTGATGCAATGTGAAGGGCAACTTGATTGTCACAATATAACTTAGGCGGTTGAGAGTGTTGGATACCCAAATAATCCAAAATGTATCGTAACAAGGTTACTTCGCAACAGGCTGCTGCCATAGAACGATATTATGCTTCTGCACTCTATCGTGAGACTGTGTTTTTCTTCTTAGTCTTCTAAGAAATTAGTGAGTTTTCAAGAAACATATAATATCGCGTGGTTGATCGTTGTGTGTCTATGCATCTAGCCCAATCTGGGTCACAGAAAGCATTTAGTTGTAATGAACTAGCTGTTGAGAAAAAGAGACCTTGTTCTGGTGTGTTCTTGACATATCGTAGCACTTGTTAAGCTACTTCCAAATGTGGTTGTCGTGGTTTGTCCATATATTGATTAAGAATGTGCACAACATACACTAAGTCGGGTTGTGTGATGGTCAAGTATATTAATCTCCCAACAAGTCTTCGATAGGGTCTGGGGTCACTGATGAATTCTCCTTCAACCTTGTTGAGGGGTAAATTTTGTTCCATAGGTGAATTAGTAGGTTTGGCACCAAGGTAACCCATGTCCTCTGATATTTCAAGTGCGTACTTACGTTGTAATAGAACAATTCCCTTCTTGGATCGTGAAACTTCTATGCCCAAAAAATACTTTAATTCACCGAGATCCTTTATCTTGAATTGTTGCATGAGATGATTCTTAGTTTCTTCAATGTCTTATAGATTGTTTCATGTTATGATTATATCGCCTATATAGACAAGAAGAGCATAGAAGGAATTACCATGGGTTTGGATAAATAGTGAGTGATTATTCTTGGATTGGTTAAAACCGGCTAGCTTAAGTGTTGTTGATAGCTTGATGAACCATTGTTATGAGGCTTGTTTGGGTCCATACAAAGATTTGTGTAGTTTACATACTCTTGTTTCCCCCTTTCGTTTGAATTCGGGTGGAAGAGACATGTAGACATCTTGGTGAAGATCACCATAGAGAAAGGCATTGTTGACATCGAGTTGGCGAAGATGCCAATTTGGAATAATAGTAACGACAAGAAGGAGATGAACGGTGACAAGTTTGGCTACTGGAGCAAAAGTTTCTTGGTAGTAAAAACCTTCAATCTAACTATATCCTTTGGCCACTAACCGAGCCTTGTATCATTCCACAGAGCCATCAGGATTATACTTGATTTTGTAGACCTGTTTAAAACCAATTGGTTTCTTGTTTGGAGGAAGTTGTTGGATCATCCAAGTGTCATTAGTTTCGAGAGCATCCAATTCTTATTTCATGGCAAGTCGTCATTTTGGATCGTTGAAAGCTTCAGTAAAGGTGGTTGGCTCCCTGAGAATATAAATAGAAGTAGCAAAGGCATGATGTGGAGGTGATAATCGGTCATAAGTAAGTACATGAGATAGAGAATAAGAAGTACTTTTGTCATCGGACGATGTTGAGTTAGATGAAGGGAAGGACCGAGAAGGCAAGGAAGCTTCTACATGATACTTGTGAAGACAGCTAGAAATATGAGTGGATCGGCAGAGTCTATGTGTAACTGGTGTTGAAGGAGTCATGTACGGTATGGAAGTTGATAATGGTGTTTCAAGAGATGTATCTTTAACATTATTGGTGTATGAGTCGATTACTGCAAGGTCAGATGGTGTATGATTAAGTAATGTATTTGGAGTGGTTGATTGGCGAATGTTAGACATGTCATTATAAATAGTATTTTCTAATGGAGTGAATAGAGTTGGAGTGTTGACAACGAAAGTGGAATAAGGAAACACATGTTCATGAAAGATAACATCACGAGACACGAAAGTTTGCATGTTTCCAGATTGTAGACTTGGTAACCTTTTATCCCAGATGGATACCCAATGAATATGCATCGATGTGATCTAGCATGAAACTTGGTGGGTCGTTCATGATGTGCAGACGTAAAGCAAAAAGAACCAAAGACACGAAGATAATCATACTTAGGAATTTTGTGAAAAAGGATTTCAAATGGTGTTTTACCCTTGAGAACAAGTGTTGGAGTACGATTTATGAGGTATATGGCTTTAAGAATGGCATCTTCCCAAAATTGTTTAGGGAGGTTAGCTTGGAAGAGCAATACACGAGCCACATTGAGAAGGTGACGATGTTTGTATTCAACAAGACCAATTTTTTGAGGGGTAGAGACACAACTGGTGTGATGCAGGAATCCTTTGGTAGAAAACAAGAGGGTCATAGAGAATTCTAGTCCATTATCGCTACGAATGATTTTAACTCTGGATGTAAATTGTGTTTCAACAAAATTAATGAAGGTGGTGAGAAATATGCGCGTATCAGATTTAGTGTTTAAGAGATAGACCCATGTGCATCTTGAGTGGTCTTCAAGAATAGTGAGGAAATAACATGCTCTATTAAGTGCTGGAATGTGATAGCCACCCCAAATATCAACATGAATCAATTGAAAAGGTGCTTTTGTATTGATAGAACTTGAAAGAAATAGGTTATGAGTTTGCTTAGCTAGTGGAAAAATAGAACAATCACTAGTAGAATAGAAAGGTATATTGATGGAAAGAGAAAGTACACGTAAACTGTTATCAGATAAATGACCAAGTCATTAATACGAGAGATGAGGGTTGGTTGGAGCGGTATTTGAAACAGGGAAACATCTAACCTTTTTTCTAAATAGTCAGGTAGTAGAATCCTACTTTCTCAATTCCCATCCCAACCATCTTTTCCAAGCATTTGTCCTAAATAAAGCACACATTATTAGTGAAGGTGACATGAAAAAAATGTAGTTTGAGTGAGTTTGGCTACTGAAACTAAGTTTAATTTGAATGAGGGAACACATAAGACATTATAGAGTATGAAATTATTGAAAAAATGTATGGTGCCGATATGTGTGACACGGGAAAATGAATGATCAGGTTAATGAACATGTTGATTAGTGACTGGAATGCTGGAGCTCATAAGGCTTTGGGAACATACCATGTGATCAATTGCCCCTGTATTAAAAATCCAACAGGTTTCCGAATGAAAAACATTCGCACATAATGTGTTACTTGACTAGCCATGCTACCTGATTTGGCTTGATTGGGAAGTGTAAGGAGCTCATGATATTGGGCAGATGTACGGTTGTAGAATGGTGTCCTTGGGACAGAGCTGCTTACGTGAAAGTCAATATTGTGAGCTTTGGAGAAGAAGCCATAACTTGCATTTCCCTTGTCTTGAATTGCCTTTTTCTTCCAACACATGTTGATGTCATGTCCATTCAAACCACAGAAATCACATTTGAGGCAATTTCGACAACTTTTAGAATTATATCCATTGAGACCACAGAAATCACATTTGAAGCAATTTCGGTAGCTTTTAGAATTATGGTTGATATTATTGCATCAATTACACTTAAGATGTGAGTTCTATGGTGGGTAATTCTTGTAAGGATATTATGGACGACTATCCTTGGCAACAAGTGTAGCAGCTTTTGGCATCCTTCCTATGGTTTATGTGGAGACAGCTCCCTGCTTTTCATCTTGAACAATGACTAAGTATACCTTATTTACTATAGGTAAAGATTGCATAAGCAAGATTTGTCCTCATGCTGCTATGTAAATTGTGTTAAGCCCCATGAGGAACTTTATGGTTCACTGCTTTTGTTAGTATTCCTGTAGTTCCCTTCCCATGTTTCCTTTATAATGTGGAAGGGGACATAGTGCATCTCAAGTATCCTATAGGCTTTTCAACTTGGTGTAGTATTCCCCAATGCTCATACCTTCTTATATGCAGTCATGGATCTCTTGCTCGATTTGAAATAGGTGCACGTTGTTGGTGTGTGAAAAACATTCCTTCAATTTTTATCATAGCTCATATGCAATATCATTACCATTGTTTGGTTTCTGCCACAGAGTTTGCTGGTGGCCTCGTGATTGTGTTGTCAATAAATCCATCTTTGTTTTTGGTGGTGAGAGCCATGAGCATCACATGACTCGAAATATGATAGTTTTTCTCATTTAATGATTGAGCCACTAGAACTATGCCTGTTGGTTTGAGTAGTGTAGGTATAATGAATGGCTAGGATCATCGTCCCATTTTGGTAAAATGGGGCTGGTATTGGTAGTTCCAGAAATGATTGTTGAGTGAAGAATTCAAAAACAGGATAAGGTTTAGTGTGTTTTAGACAATAATAACTATTTATGAAAGAATAATGAATTGAAATGGGTTGTCGTGGTTTGTAGGAAATGTATTAAGGATTTTAGAATGACTAATATGGTGGTTGGAAGATTGAATCGACTGACGACTCAACCGGATAGCGACCGAACCGACTGGAAGACCGAATCGACTAGAAGATCGAACCAGACAATGCTGCATCGTTTTCTTTAGAGAGCTATTTAAACGACGTGTCGTTGGAGTCATCTTCTTCAGCGAGCGCACGTGTGACTCCGACGAGGCATGTGGTACTCCGGCAAGGCGCGTGTAGGCACGTTAATGGTCGTATTGGCTTGAAAAAAATTACAGATTGCTCGAAATTTTCTGAAGATTATAATGGGATAATTTGAAATTGTGTATATGATTCAAAATTGATTTTGAAAATAAACAAAATTTGGAAGGAAGAAAAAAAAATTATGTGTGAGCTATATTTTCAAAGAATTACTTCCTAAGCTTTGATATCATGTAAGAAATGATTTTATTCACTGAGTAAATGAATATTTATAATCTAATTTATATAAAATAAAAAAATTGTAATGATTAAAAAATAGACATAATCATGTGGACTCATGTTCTTAAATACTTGTTGTTCCCTACCATTTTATTGTTAGTTGTTTCTAGTTATTGTTTTGGTTGTTATTAATGGGATCTCCAATTTTTTAACATTTAATTTCAAAAATTTAAACAAAAATTAAAATTTACCTTTAATCCAAAAGATATAAACACTTATAAATGCTTTAATTAAAAATTATAAGATTAAACTTTTTTGCTTTCTTTTTCAAAACTATCGGATTGCCAATTTCCTCCCTCCGATAAAAATACCACATGTAACACGGGTATTCTATGAATTCCTTGTGCATTAAAATAAAAACTTTTAATATTTATGTTAAATTATATGATTCTACACATCGATACGGCCAAAATAGCCTTCAAATTTAAGATGGAAAAATCCCACGTTGGAATGTTCCATATTATGTCAAGCCAATCAACCACAGTGACAGTAGGCCAGTAAATGAACGCTTGTAATTACTTCAAATCGAATTTATTAGAGCAATTCTCCTTCTTATTAAAAGAAATAAAGGATTTGTGCGAATATCTTGTCTGACGTTTTAAGTATAATTGTATGATTTTTTTAAATAAATAAATTCGGAAAAATTCGTAAAATGTCGACCCGTAGAATCATATAATTTAACATAAATATTAAAAGTTTTTATTTTATTGCCAAATGTATGCTCTATATAATAAATAAAAAATTATATATAATTTTTATAAAAAACATGTGTGAAAGAACCTACAACTCCATAAATGATTAAGATTAAAAAATACAAATTCTTAAACGATTCAACTATAACTTGCATCAAAAAAGAAATAAATACTAATACAAATTCTCAAGAGAATCACACACATAATATAATATCAAATAATAGATAACTTAAATAACAAATATTATATATCAAAGTAAAAAATTTGTAAATAATAAATGTTTTTTAATCAAAGTTTATATTTTAATAGACATATATACAACAAATTCAAATTATACTAGCTCAATAAGAGATCATGCATAACACTCGATATAACGAGTTAAACTCATATAGAGACCATATCTATATAATAACATCCTCGGATCACTTAAGACAACTATTCAACAATAAATAATTCATTAAACACTAGACAAGTTACAACACTAATAGATAGTAAAATCAATATTATCTCTATTAGCCAGAACCTCTGTCCAAATTGCCTGCTACTATTCTTCACTAGTTGCTTCTGCAACTGTTTGATTCAACACTCAAACCCAATTGTTCTCCACAATCAGCACCACCTAATGTGGTGTGACTAGTAACCAATGATTAGTAACTGGAAGTGTATCAACTCACAATCTCACGAGATACACAGTCTACTATTAATATTAAATTACGTGTTACATAGGTAACGATTTGATAACTAACCACAAAAAGACTCATTCTCAAAAATAATTTTGAAAACAGATAAAAATCTCAAAGTGAATTTTAGTAGAGTTTTTGGCTCTTAAACAATAGGTGAAGAAAAGAGAACCGAGTAGAGTATTAATAGGGCTTGAAATGCATACCTTGCCAACCACCTCGATAAGGGTGCTGGTGAGGTCTTTGACGAGGTACTAAAAATTTGTATTTTTTCGTTTCAAAAAATATCGAGTACTATTCAAAAATATTCATACCTAAAACAAGCTAAAAACCACAAGTAAAAACATCGGCACATTTGTAAGCACGTTATTCCAAAACCAACACTCTACCTAGCATGTACACTACAAAAACCAACATCATAGTGTGTATAAAACATGTTTGCATACAAAGTATATCTAACTATGTGCGTGTGTGAATTATCGATCCGTAATATACAATCTTATATAATAAAAAACAAATACACCGAGTAAAATAAAAAAAAATTATGTTATATAGCAACACACAGACATAAATTGAACGGGATTTACCTTCTCCCTCTTTAACTTTCAGTGTCAAAACATTGCACAACTAGGTGCAAACACTCATCAAATATGAGATAATCATAAAAATATCTTAAAATTATTTGTTCGTATAATATAATTAATGCAAACAAAAACCCAAAAGATATAAACATTTACAAATGTTTTAATTCAAAATTATAAGATAAAACATTTTTGTTTTCTTTTACACTATCGGATTGCAAACTTCCCCTCTCCGATAAAAATACCACATGTAAGACGGGTGTTCTATGAATTCCTTATGAACACACGTTTGGCAAAAAAATAAGAACTTTTAATATTTATGTTAAATTATATGATTCTACACGTCGTTATGGCCAAAACAGCCTTCAAATTTAAGATGGAAAAATCCTACTTTGGAATGTTCCATATTATGTCAAGTCAATCAACAACAGCTACAGTAGGCCAATACATAAACGCTTGTAATTTACTTTAAAAGCGAACTTAATAGAGCAATCCCCTTTCTTATTAAAATAAATAAAGGATTTGTGCGAATATCTTGTATGACCTCTTGTACTAATAAACATTTATACAAATCACCCACTAAAATACATATAATATAATATTAAATAATGGATAATTTAAATAACAGATACTATATATCAAACAGAAAACCACCAAATAATAAATGATTTTTAATAAGAGTTTATGTTTTAATATGACAATAAATTCAAATTATACTAACTCAATAAGAGATCATGCATAACATTCGATATAACGAGATAAACTCATATAGAGATCGTATCTATATGATAACATCATCGAATCACTTAAGGTAACTATTCAATAATAAATGATTCACTAAACAGTAACTAATATACAATAAAATCACTATTACTTATATTAGAAAGAACCTATGTTCAAATTGATGCTATTGTTATTCACTTGTTGCTTCTGCAACAGTTTGACTAACACTTAACCCAGCTATCCTCCACAGTTAGCACCACCCAATGTGGTATGATTTGTAACCAATGGTCAATAATTGGAAGTGTATCAACTCCCAATCTCACGGAACACACAATCTACTATTAATATCAAGTCATATACGGAGACAACACAATAACGTGCACAAAAACCCAAAAGCACTACATCAAGTGAATTCATCTTGTGTGATTCATCCATCTTTATGTATCAACTCATCCACTCTATCACTCTAAAACACGAGGGTTTTAGCACCACCACACAAAAAACATATTAAACTTGAAGACTTCACTTTATACTTGTACCCTACACACAAGAGAAACACAAACCTCATGAAACGTATCATGTAGAATATCATGTACGGAGACAACACAATAACCCACACAAAAACCCAAAAGAAATACATCAAGTGAATCCATCTTATGTGATTCATCCATCTTTATGTATCAACTCATCCACTCTATCACTCTAAAACATGAGGTTTTTAGCACCACCGCACACAAAACATTTGAAACTCGAAGACTTCACTTTATACTTGTACCTTACACACACGAGACAAACACATAGCTCATGAAATGTAGAAATAGTGTGCAATCAAACCATATACTATCATGTTACCCCTACACAGGTACCCACAGATAGGTACAAAACAAACAAACTACAAAACTCTCCCTGACATCATACAACACTCCCCTAAATACATGCATGTCAAACAACAATATATAGTGCAATCCTATACTCACAACCCATTCAACACAAAGCATGGCAACAAACATATAATTATACATAGAAACTTATCCCCACTATAAGTCAAAGGAACACTTTTATATGAAGGAGAGAAGGCATACAAATACACTACAATCCTAATACTAATGCAACACAGCATGTGAGATCAAAGTAAAGATAATAAAAAGTACCACATGTCTCATAGGAAAAATACAAAGAAAAGCACCAAGACACTAGTAGGATAGAAGCATGCAACAAACTAAATGCACAGGTAACCAAAGATAAATGCAGATAGAAAACATCTCGATTTACACAAGAAACATATGTCATGCATTCCAGCAACAACTACTAGGAAATGATTGACAAGCAAGAAGCATGTAAAAGGGAAGCAGAAGTAGGGAAACACAAAGGTAGAAATGTGAAACTAGAGATATCATACAATGCATGCAACATGTCATACTAAAAATCTTATTTATGCATGGTTCATACAGTGCTACTTCACAGAGAAGGAAGTACCACATAAACATGCAATATATCAAAAACTCACAACTATGACAAATAATAGGAAGTAAAATAAACACATCACTTCCCTTGACAGCATACACAAGACATACACCTCTTTACCTAAAGGCCTATATGTGATATAATAAACAACTTATGCAATCTACTTGTAAACCCCACAATACAATGGAATCTATACATAGTAGTCAACAAGAAATATAGAATGAGGGAAGCAAATAAAACATGTTCAATGAAGTAGAGGATTCGTGGAGGATAAACAATGCATTTAACACAAAAATTCATATGTCTATCAATCTATGATGTATGAGTAAGGGTATGACTAAATGTTTTATGTGATGCATGGTGTGTAATATGCAAATTTTTTTTACTTTATATGCCATCATGATATGCTTATGCGAACCAAGAAAATCGAAGTATAGACTCAAGTTAACCCAAGCTTCATATGTCCACAACTAGTCTCTCTCGCCACTAATGTGAGTGCCAGCTAAGAAGAAATCAACAAGTCTTTAAAGATTGTAATGAAAAGCTAAGGAATGGGTAGGGGAGACAAGACATTTAGGCTTGAACACACATTTGTTGATCCAAACAAATGTATAAGCTCATATCTATGATACTTATACCCTCAAACATGGGTTCTTTTCTCTTCTTAAACATCAACAAATGAAGTTGAGAGAATAGTAAACAAAAGTTAGATATTTATACAACACAACCTCAACACACTCATCATCTTTTCACCTTTTCTTTTCTTTTCTCGTTCCTTTTATTTTTACACAAACAAATCTCAAGAATTATTTTCCTTTTTTTTCTCCATCTTTCCCATTTTTTTAATATATTCATCAATCCATTATCAACCTTTTTTTCCTTTTTTATTCCCCTTTTCTCTTTTCCTTTTTTTTATAAATAGAAACCAAGAGAGTAAAACTTACAAACCTAGAACATACAAACTCAATCAAAGAGTGAATAAGGTAAAATGGGAATAAATCTTTGGACTAGGCCAATATTTAGGAGCAAAGAAATGAAGGGATACCACAAAGGCCCAAGGAGGGGATACTAAGGATATGAGAACAATGGTGGAAAGAAAGAAATAAACGATTCAAGGATAGATTAAATCCTCTTTTTAACTAAGTAGTACTTAGAATTTTTCCTCAGAAGACACTAAAAGTGGATTTTATAACTTGTTAGAGAAATACAAATCATCAAAACAGGAGATTCACATAAGCTTCTCAAAATTACCATACAAATTTACAAAAATATGGCATGTGCAAAACATAATTTCATTTCATATAAGAAAAATTTAGCCATACATGCTCTTATGGAATACATATGTCAAAACATCTACACTTCTATTAAGGTCAAAATACTTGCCAGATATATATCAACATGATCCCTTTAAAATTCAATTTACATGCAATATATAACAAAGAGAAAAGCCATCAGTCTCACGAAATATAGAATAATGACTAACAAGTGAGATGACAAGAAAGGACTCAAAATAGATCAACGCCTAGAAAGAAATGGAACGTGTCTTGAAAGAGATAAACAACAACACCCACATCATTGCTAGTTAAGAGAAAGAAAGAAACTGACTAGTTAGTGAGTAATACAAGCAACATCCATAAAATAAGGAAGAAACAAGGGATGCTACTAGAACTACTAAGCATATGAAAAGGACAAAAGTTTCAACACAAAAACACAAGACATGCTTAGATAGGGACAACATCAAAGATAATAGGAGTGTATATAATGATATAAGCAAGAGAGATATCTCAGTTAATTTCATAAAAAAACTAAAGCAAAGCAGAAAGATAAGAAGAAAAAAGATAGTTAAAAGAAGGATATAAGTCAATAAGAGACAAACAGTTAATCAACACACAATATGCTAGGTATAAGAATGTAAAACCTAGAAAGACAAACAAGAAGCATTCTAAATGTCATTTCATAAAGAAAGATAGCATCATAGACAGAGAATCCTACTACAATGACCCTACATGATGAAAACATATGACGTAATGCATATACAAAAGACCATAGAGCAAGAAGCAGGTAGTATGTTTGCCAAATGCACATAAGGAACATGTAAAAGCAACTAACATGTGAGAAAACTAGTAAAAGATCAATCATAAAAGTAAAGTAACAAATATGAAAATTAACATATTGTGCACTACTTGGAAATAATAAGCAATAGGCAAGAGGAAGTGTAAAATAGATGAACACAAACTAAATGACTTAATTTTTCATATACAAAAAAACGACAAACATAGAGGACAATGAAAGTAAGCAGTTCTACCCTAACGAATCACCCAGAAATAATGGTCAAATTGCATCTCTCTTTTAAAGAATTTGTGAGGGGCAACGCAATTTAGAGATAGTCTTGGACTCATATGAGTATGAGGTGTATATGAGACTCGTGATCTATTTTGTTTTTAGTTTTTAGAAAATTTAGTTGAGTCATCCATATAAGCCAGACAAGGTGAACTTTTTGAGGTAGATTTATTTCTTTCTACTTTATGCCTCAGGTGCATAATGCAACCTACATAGAACATGCTCAGATGAGCCATAGTAGCTACATCCAAACAAAGAATATAGGGTAAGCGGATTGGAGGACTTTGAGTTGTACTCCTCACAAAAATAGGACACTGCTTAGCAAAGTGACCAACAATGCCATAATAATAACAAGTGCGAACGATGGAGCTAGGAAAGTGAGGTCCTTGACTTCAAGGAGTAATAAGGGAAGGAAAAGAAGAGAAAGCACTCACATTGACTTTTATACGAGCATAAGAGGTAAATTTCCCGTAGTGTGGTTTAAATGCCCAAGCTCACCACAATGGTAACAAGTGGAAATGATAGTAAGTAAAGGCAGAAGACCACTACTAAAGCAATGAGAATTGTTAGAATTAGGTTAAGGGCTCACCTTGCCAGAGGAAATAGGCTAAACTGAAACAACTGACTTACCTTTTGGGTCTATAGTACTAGACTACCACTTTGGCTCTTAATTGGTTGACTTTACAAACTTAGTAGTACTCGCTGTTGAGGTATAAATTCCTTCATCATAACCATGATATGAACCAAGGGGTTAGGACCTAGTTAATTTTCAAATTATATAGCAAAGAGTTTCTTCACAAAATCAATAGATTTTACTCATCATTTATCTGAAGGGAAAGATGCCACAAGAAGGTGCTATTTCCTTCATAAGTCTAGCATAAATGACACCTTAACAAATGTGGATACTACTCACCACAAATGCTTGGATGCTAAACAACACCACAAAGGTTGCCAATCCCTTGATAAGTTGATTAAAGAGGAACAAAGAGCATGAATGAGCTCCCAAATGATATGAAAAATCAAATTTCATTCAAAATGTGAATGACTAGTAGCTGAGCTGCTCTTAAGTATTTATAGGATACAAATAAACCCTAAAATCTACTACATCACAACCCTTGATCTCATCCAAGGGTTGAAAATGAAAACAACCAAAAAGCACAAAAGGTGTCACAAAACATGAAGAAAAAATGAGGTAGTTGAGTACAAAGGAATCATAGGAAAATATTACATCTTAACCCTTGATTTCACCCAAGGGTTGAAAAGAAAGCTGCCCAAAAATTAGTCCAAATGCACAGCAAAACATGGAGCAAATATGGGGTAGTTGAGTACAAAGGAATCCAAAGAAAATCTTACATCTTAACCTTTGATTTCAACCAAGGGTTAAAAATAAAGTTGCTCAAAATAAGTCCAAATGGCACAACAATATGCCTAGTTTTCCTTGCCAATTTTGCCCTAATTTCTAGCAAGGCTTGTCCCAATCCTTGCACTCATAATTTGGGTCCTCTTGGTTATGCATGACCTCTTGAATGAGCCCATTTAAAGCCTCTTCGAGTTGTGCCATCTTAGACCTTGTGATTGGTCCACTTGGAATTTGTAGGGCTCGATGATTCTTATCATTCCCCCTCTCTTCAACAAAATTCGTCCTCAAATCTTCACCTATATAATCAAAAGGAGAAAGATCAGAAACATTAAAAGAGGTACTGATATTATACTTACCAGGAAGATCGATTTTGTAGATATTATCATTAATTTGCTTGATCACTTGAAATGGTCCATCTCTCCGAGGTTACAACTTGGACCGTCTTTTTTCAGGAAACTGTTCCTTCCACATAGGCACCCAAACCCAATCACTAGACTCAAAAATGACTCTTCACCGCCTTTTGTTGGCTATGCCAGCATTATCCTTATTTATGTTCTCAATTTGCTCATGGATGCATTCATGGAGCTTCTTCACCATTTCAACCTTCCTAGTATCATCTAAGTTAGTTTTCTCTAAAATAGGTATAGGTAATAAGTCCAAAGGAGTTAGTGGACTGAAACCATAAACAATTTCGAATGGAGAATGATCAGTAGTTGAATGCACACTCCACTTATAAGCAAGTTGAAGAAAAGGTAAACGATCCTCCCAATTTTTCAAATTCCTTTTTATTACCGCCCTAAGCAACATAGACAGAGCCTTATTGGCTACCTCAGTTTGCCCATCTATTTAGGGGTGACAAGTAGTCGAAAATAAGAGTTTAGTGCCCATTTCAACCCAAAGATTTTTCCAAAAATAACTAAGGAATTTAATATCCCTATCAGACACAATACTCTTAGGAACTCCATGAAGCCTAACAACCTCCCTAAAGAACAACTCTACTATAGTAGTGGCGTCATCGGTTTTATGAAACGCTATGAAGTGTTCCATTTTAGAAAACCTATCTAAAACCACAAAAATAGAGTATCTACCCTTCTTAGACCAAGGTAACCCTAAAACAAAATCCATGGAAATATCTACCTAAGGTGTGCTTGGTACGGGTAAGAGAGTATATAGTCCTTGTGGTAGGACTTTGGATTTGTCTTGCTTACAAGTTATGCATCTAGAGCATATTCTTACTACATCCCTCATTATTATCGACAAGTAAAAATGCTCACACAAAACATCTAGAGTCTTCTTAATTCCAAAATGCCCTATTAATCCTCCCTAATAGGCATCCTTAATCAACAACTCACGCATGAACCATTTGGGTATATACAATTGATTTTCTTTAAATAAATACCCATCTAATTTATAAAAAAATTCAAAAGAAGTTTTTTCACATGCATGGTAAATAACAGAGAAGTCATCATCATTAGCATACATTTCGTTAACATATTCAAATCCTAACAATCTAGCATTTAATGTTGAGAGTAAGGCATACTCTGTGATAAAGCATCGACTACAACATTCTTATTACCTCTCTTATATTTAGCAATAAAAGGAAATGTCTCAATGAATTCCATCCATCTAGCATGCCTCCTATTCAATTTACCTTAATGCTTCAAATGTTTTAGAGATTCGTGATTGGTGTGGATGAAAAATTCCCTTGGCCAAAGGTAATGTTGCCATGTCTCCAAAGTCCTAACCAAGGCATATAGCTCTTTGTCATACGTTGGATAATTAAGGGCTGTTCTATGGAGTTTCTCACTAAGATAAGTGATAGGTCGTCGTTCTTGCATCAAAACAGCTCTTATACCTATTCTTGATGCATCACACTCAACTTCAAATGTTTTAGTAAAATCAGGTAAAGATAAAACATGTGCAGAACACAAACTATCCTTTAATGCTTTAAAGGTTCTCTCCTGATTCTCGCCCCATTTAAAACCAATAGGCTTTTTAATGACCTCGGTTAGAGGTACGACTAGTGTACTAAAATATTTGACAAACCTTTGATAAAAACTAGCCAAGCCTTGAAAGCTCCTAACCTCGGTTACAAATTTAGGTATGGACCATTCTTAAATAGCCTTAACATTTTCCTCATCTACTTCTAGTCCTTTATAACTAACAACGAAACCAAGAAAAACTAACTTGTCCATGCAAAAACAACACTTTTTCAGGTTTGCATATAGTTGTTCTTTTTTCAAAATTTCAAGCACATACCTAAATGAGAATATCATTAAAATAGACAACAATAAATTTTCCAATAAATGCACACATAACATGATTCATAAGCCTCATAAAAGTGCTTGGGGCATTTGTTAGACCAAAGGGCATGACTAACCACTCATACAATCCATGTTTAGTTTTAAAAGTGGTTTTCCATTCATTACCCTCTCTCATCCTAATTTGATGATATCCACTTCTCAGATCAATTTTTGAAAAAATGCAAGATCTATGCAACTCATCTAACATGTCATCTAGTCTAGGGATAAGATGTCAATGTTTTACCATAATTTTGTTGATGGCTCAGCATTCAACACACATCTTGCTAGATCCATCCTTCTTGGGAACGAATAGCATGGGAATGGTACATGGACTTATGCTCTCCCTGACTTGAACTTTGATCAAGTACTCTTTAACCTACCTTTGAATCTCCTTAGTGTATTTTGGGGTTGGTCCTATAGGCAGGTCGGTTTGGATGAGAAGCTCCTAGTATGAACTCAATTTGATGCTCAATCCTCTTAATTGGTGGAACCCCATCCGGAATCTCTTCAGGAAACACGTCCTCAAATTCCTACAAAAGAGAAACAGTGGCACTAGGCAAGGACTAGTTAAGATCGTTAATAGAAAAATTAGCCTCCTTGTACAAAAGTACAAGTATGGGCTATTTTGAATAAAAAGCCCAATTAACCTCACTTGCCTTAGCATAAAAGCTCACACTTTTTTTCTCTCTTGTTTTTCTTCTCTCCTCTCTTTTTCCTTCACTCTTTTTTTCTTTTTCATTCTTCTCTTTTTGTTCATTTTCACTCTTTTCTTTTCCCCTAACCATCTTCAGTTGATCTTCAAAGACTTGCTTGGGTGAAAGAGGTACAAGTGTGATGTTTCTACCATTCTTCATAAACGAATACTTGTTTCTATATCCATCATGTGTAACCCTTATATTATATTGCCAAGGTCTACCTAGCAAGATATGTCCTATTTGGATGGGTACCACATCACACATCACCTCATCTTTGTACTTTTCAATGGAGAAGCTCACTCATACTTGCTTATCAACCTTCACTTCCCCACTATCATTTAACCATTGCAACTTGTAAGGCTTAGGGTGTTCGAATGTAGGAAACCCTAATTTCTCAACTAAGGTAGTACTAGCCACATTGGTGCAACTTCCCCCATCAATGATATACACACCTTGTTACTAACATGACACCTTGTGTGAAAGATGTTATCTCTTTGTTGTTCAAGGTCATCCTCCTTGACTTGAGTGCTCAAAGATCACCTTATCACAAGTGCTTCCCCATCCACGGGTCCTAACTCTTCTTCACTAGCTTCCTTTATAGATGGAATCTCTTCTTCTTCACTTTCATTATCGGTTTCCACCTCACCACTAGCTAAAGTGATCATTGCCTTCTTATTTGGACATTGAGAGGCTATATGACCATTACCAAGACACCAAAAATACTTAAATTCATGATTACAAATTGGAGTGTCCGTTTTACCTTTTTCCTTGCTAGCTCCCATCTCTTTGGCTTTGTAAGGTTCAAATCTTGGTTTGGAAGTAGCTCCTCATATTTTTTTCTCATTGGACTTCCAAGGACTAGTAGGGTTTGGTTTTGGAGTAATGGGACTAGAACTTGATGGTTAGGACCAAAAAATCTGTTTCTTTAATTTCCTTTCCACCTTAATTTCCATGTGGACCATGTCCTCCATCTCCACATAATGATGAAGTTCTACAATGTTGGAAATATTCAGATTCAACCCACTAAGAAACCTATCCATGGTGGCCTCTCTATCTTCCTCCATATTAGCTCCTACCATCACCACTTCCAATTCCTTGCAGTACTCATCAACAGACTTATATCCTTAAGTCAATCTTTATAGGCATTGGTGTAACCCTCTATGGTTATAACTAGGCACAAACCTCTTCCTCATGATGGCCTTCAGGTCCTCCCAATTATATATGGGCCTTTCATGGTTTCTCCTCCTACTAATGACCAATTGATCCCACCAATTTAATGCATAGTCAAAAAATTCAATTACAACAAGTTTTACTTTTTTTTCTCTGTGGAGTAGTTATAGAACTCAAAAATGTGCTCCACCTTCTTCTCCCATTCCAAATACAACTCCGGGTCATTCTTTCCTTGGAATTGTGGTATCATCATTTTTATACTACTTAGATCTCTATCAACTCCATCTTGGGCCCTAGGTAGGGGTCTCCACATACCTCCTCTATACCCATTTCTTCCTCCTCTAGGCATTCTTCCTTCTTCTTCCTCCAATTATTCTTCCCAATATTCTTCCTCTATATCATCCCCAATATGAGCTTGCCTATTAACCCTCCTAACATTGGATGGAGGTGTTTCTTGTTGTAAATATGCTAAGGGATTTTCTTGCCTTTCCAATCTTTCATTCATATCGACCATCAAATTGTTCATCCTCTAAAAAGATCATTGCGACACCCTCATCATGAACATCATATTTGACCTTCCTTCGGGACTACCCATGTTAGACATTTTTGCAATTATATACAACAAGAGGTTAGTGTAATAAAATAGAACTAATATAAATTCACTCAATAGCTCACGTGTTTAGCACTCAGATTGATTGCTCAAACCCTCTTAGCTCCTAATCAAAGCAACCAAAACCAAGAATTCTAAATAATTTGTAGAATTATCAAACACCCAAAAAGGTAGTTCACAATATCCCACTTGTTAAAGCACAAAGGAAACACACTAGAATAATTAAGCATAAAGGAAATCAAAAGATTAACAATATTGGAAGAACAACAATTTCCTCAAAGACACACAATTTGGAATTTATAATAATAGGGTAAATTTCTTGGAACTATGAGTTCAAACACTCATTAGAAATTAGCATAAGTAATTTGGCCTCTTTTCGTTGTCTTTCTTTTTCTTTTTTTTAATAAATTTTCTCCATTCCTTTTTTCTTTTTTTCTTTTTTTATTATCTAATATGCTAATAACTCAAGAGTAAATCAATACAAAACCTTTATATGTGTTTGAGGAATTTTTTTACGATACGTAAAATAGCACATAAATTACAACAAAAAGGGAAAATGAAATTTCTGCAAGAATTACCACAAAAATACCAGGAAATTGCTGAAAAATAACAGATACTGCAGAATATGCAAGGAAAAATGTAGAATAGTTTTAAAAATAGTAGAATTTGCAAGGAAAATGCAAAATGGTTTCAGAAACAACAGAATTTGCAAGGAAAAGGTAGAATAGTTTCAGAAACAGCAGGATATGTAAGATTACTATTGAAAAAAATTTAGAGACGACAAAATATGCAAGGAAAATGTAGAAAAAATGTAGAAACAAAGAAGAACAATATTTTTAGGGTTTGGAAAATAAATTTAAGCAAGAACACAGCACAAGGGTATATTGCTTTCTTTTTTTCTATGTATCAGAAACAAAACAAGAACACAAGAAAAAGAAAAAAATATAAAGGATAGGAATCTAAAAATTAGCACCTATAGCTCTCATACCAAATGATATAAATCAAGGGGTTAGGACCTAGCTAATTTTCAGATTATATAGCAAAGGGTTTCTCCATAAATCAATGGATATTACTCACTATTTAACTAAAGGGAAAGACACCACAAGGAGGTCTTATTTCCTTGATTAGTCTAGCATAAATGACACCCTAACAAGTATGGATATCACTCACCATAAATGCTTGGATGCTAAACAACCCCACAAATGTTTCCAATCCCTTCATAAGTTGCTTAAAGAGGAACAAAGAGTATGAATGAACTCTCAAATGATCTGAAAAATCAAATTTCATTCAAAATGTGAATTCCCCATAGTGGAGCTGCTCTTAAGTATTTATAGGATACAAATAAACCCTAAAATCTACTACATCACAACCCTTGATCTCATCCAAGGGTTGAAAATAAAAATAGCCAAAAAGCACAAAAGGTGGCACAAAACATGGAGAAATAATGGGGCAATTGAGTACATATAAATCCTATGAAAACATTACATCTTAACCCTTTATTTCATCCAAGAGCTGAAAAAGAAAGCTACCCAAAAATCAGTCCAAATGCACAGCAAAACATGGAGCGAATATGGGGAAATGGAGTACAAAGGAATCCAAAGAAAATATTACATCTTAACCCTTGATTTCATCCAAGGGCTGAAAAGAAAGCTACCCAAAATCAGTCCAAATGGCACAACAATATGCTTAGTTTTCTTTTGCCAATTTTGCCCTAATTGTCATGCAAGGCTTGTCCCAATCCTTGCACTCCCAATTTGGGTCCCCTTGGTTATGCAAGACCTCTTGAATGAGCCTATTTAAAGTGTCTTTGAGTTGTGCCCTCTTAGACCTTGTCATTAGTCCACTTAGAATTGGTAGGGCTCGATGATTCTCATCAAACCAACACCACATTTGTCTCCAACATCTTTGTACTATAGAGAATTTCATTTAACATCTTTGAACTAATCAAAATCTTTTTGATAGTGGTGGTAGAGTGAGCTAGTTCCTTCTCACTAACATTAATCTTATCTTTCAAAGTTTTAATCAACTCTTCCTTTTCATTAAGTAATTTTTCAAGATACGCTGTAGAATTGTTCAAAACCCCAACTTTCTCATTTAATTGTTCAACCTTAGTTTCCTTTTTGATATATGAGTATGCCAAATATGCATTTGCACTCTTAAGAACTATAATTTTCTTCTTCAATTTTTCAATCTTGGTACTCTAAAAAAAAGAGGGATCAGAACTAACAAATAGCCATGTAGTTTTGCCTGAAGTATGAACCTTCAAATATTCCTTAAGCTTTTTAATTTCCTCATAATTTGCATTAAACATTATCAGTAAATCATCATATCTGGTTTGAATAACCTCTCACCTTCTTGCTAGATCATGTTGTTTTCCATCCATAGAGGGTTTTCTTTTCTCTAGAGTTTTCTTCAGGATGCTGATCTTGAGTTCTTTTTTATCAAGGCTTTCCATAGCCTTTCTTTTATTCTTTTTAGACTTGATACGCTCTAACAGGATAGCATTGTAGGAATCAAGTAATTCATCTTACCCATCCTTTTCATTATCAATAGCAACCTCTTGATCATCCAAGACAACAATTGGAGGATCAACGACAATATTAGAAGCAATAAAGGCTAAAACATTCATGTCGTCCTCGTTATCACCACTGGTATTATTTGAAATAGTAACCTCAATCTTCATTTCATGCTTATTCATGTGTTTTGTTTAGAAAGAAATTGGTAGTAATATGTCCTAGCTTCCCACATTCGAAACATTTGATCTTATTTAAGTGACCTTTATTGTGTTTCTTAGATTCTTGATCTAAGTTATCATCAATTTTAATTGGCTTTGAGCTTCTAGATCTCAAGCATTCTTTTCCAACACCTCCAAAGAAGGATTTTGTCTTCCTAAAATTTGGTAAATCTCTAGGCGAGCAATGCCAATTCCTCTTCATTAGAATTAGACTCATCTTCATCCACAACTGGTGCATGTTAATCTTTATTGGTACCACCATATTGGGTTATCTTTAGAGCCAAGCTCTTTATCTTTTCTAAATCAAATTATTCGTGTCTTGATAATAGGTGTAGTTCAAAGACTTGTAGGTCACCGACTAACTCATTTACCTCTCCAAGCTTATACATAGATTCAATTACTGTGACTTTGGCATGAAACATGTAAAGTAGACTAGTGATAACCTTCTCAATTTGTTTTTCTTCATTAATCGATCTACCCATATTGTATGACAATATTTGAGAATCGAGTATAGAACTTGTCAAATGTCTCATCCTCCTGTATGATATAGAGTTCAAAATCTATGTTCAACTTTAAAATTCTAGATCTTTTTATTGCTAAAGTACCTTCATGAGTAGTCTTCAAAATTTCCCATCCTTGTTTTAAAGAAGTACAACTTTGAATTCTTCTAAACTCATTAGGCATCAATGACCTGATAATTACATATAAACCCTTACTATTCCATTTGCACTCCTTGCTTTCTTCCTTCATCCATTCAATCATTGCTTTAGGAATCACTAAATTATTGGGTAGGGTTTTAATTGGATAAGTCCAACCATTTTCAACAAGAAACCAAACACGATCACCTTAGGACCACAAAAAAGCCCTCATTTATGATTTCCATTAGGCAGATTTCAACCTCCTTCTCTTGACTCCATTAGAGAGAATATATATGTGGAAAAATGGGTTAACAATATCAACACTTGAGCAGTTAAGCCTAAAATGGTACACCCATCTTGATACTAATTAAAAAATTCCATGACTCAATAAACGAATGGAGTAAAGAGATACAGACTCCTAAAAGACTCGACCCTAACTTGCACAAACAAGGAAATAAACACTTGTACAAATCACACAGTAGAATCACAGATAGTATAATATCAAAATATAGATAAATTGAATAATAGATATTATATATCAAAGCACAAAGCTAGTAAGCAACAAATGCTTTCTAATTAGAATTTGTGCTTCGATATATTGAGACATATACATAACAAACTCATATTATACTAGCTCAATTAGAGATCATGTATAACACATGATATAATGAGGTAAACCCCATATAGAGACTGTATCTATATGGTAACATTCTCGGGCTGTTTAATACAACTACTCAGTAGCAAATAATTTACTAACCAGTAAACAAGTTATAACACTAATATATAGTATAACCAATATTACCTCTATCGCTTAGGACCTCCTTCCAAATTGCCTACTACTACTCTTCACTTGCTTCTTCTGTAACTATTTGGTTCAATACTCGAACTTGACTGTACTCCATAGCCAACACCACCCAATGTGGTTTGATTGGTAACCAATGATTAAGAACTAAAAGTGTATCAACTCACAACCTCATAGGATACAGTCTACTATTAACATCAAATCATATATGAGAACACAATCAAACCACATACTCACACAAATAATGATTTAATAGTTAACCTCAAAAACTACCCATTCTTAAATGTATGCTCTCCAAAATAATTTCAAAAGCGAATAAAAGTCTCAGAGTAAATTTTGTCAAAATTTTCACTCTCAAATAATGGATGAAGAGAAATGAGTGAGGTATTTATAGGGCTCGAAATGCATACCTTGCTAGCCACCTCTCCAAAGGTGCGAGCGAGGGTGTTGGCGACATCTTTAGCTAGCTCATTGATGAGGTGCTAAAAACTTGTATTTTTTGTTTCTAAAAATATCGAGTACTATCCATAAATACCGCACCTGAAACACGCCAAAAACCATAAGTAAAAAATTGACTCGCTCATAGAAAACCAACACTCTACCTATCGTACACACTATAAAAACCAACATTGTGATGTGTGTAAACATACTTGTGTACAAAGTATACCTAACTATATGCGTGTGTGAATTACTAATTCGTACTAACCAACATTACATAGAGTATGGCAAATGCAATAAGTAAAATAAAACATACACCATGTTTTGTACACAAGAAACCAACACATAGATACAAGTATAATGAGACTTATAATATGTTTCTCGTAAAAAAACATATGTTTTTCATAAAATCATATGTTCAAGAACAACATATGTTTTATTACCAAAAACATATGTTTTTTTTTAATATAATGTTTTTTACGTTGTATAAAAGCAACATATGTTTTTTCTTGGTAAGGTTAAAAATAAAACTTTATATATAGAGGGAGGGATGCCATGCAATTAAACCTTTATCTTATGTTCGGATTAAATTATGTGTTATCGTGCAAACACAAGTAAGACTATTTCTTTAATTTTATTAATATGATAGATTTTTTAATTTCCTAATAGTGCTATTATTTTCTTAATTATATATTATATTTATTCTATTTTTATGAGATTTAATGAAAAATATTTTTTAATAAATTTTAGATATGTTAGATCAAACAAAAATAATTTATTGTTAAATCTTATGTTCAATATAACACCAGGTAGGAAACGTTATCAAGGGTGTTTTTGGTAATAATTTTGATTCTTAATTATTATTATTTTAAATAATTTTTCAATCAAGTATATTTAATAATAATTTTTAATTTTAATTTTTATATTTTTACTGAATCACGATCAAAATATGATGATATTTATAAATCTTTTAAAAAAATTCTTGAATTTATTTATAATTTTAATTCACCAAATATTTTTTCTAAATAGTAAACCAAGTCTTATGACGTTTATATCGTATTGAAAAAAAAATTAAAAACTTAAAATTTATAAATAATAAAGAACATTTTCTTGATTTTTTAAGTCTTTAAAAAATAAAAATAAACATCATCAAATAACTTATAGGAGAGTTTTGATATTTTTCTTAAAAATTATTATGTATAAATTGATATCAAATATACTGAAGGTTATTTTAAAAAAAATCATAAATCATAAAATTAATTATTTAATTATAAATTATAAATTAAAATTATTATCAAATATAACCTAAATTATTACAAATTATATTTTCTTAAAAATATATTTATCTACCATTGTTACTAAGAAAAGCATTTTAATTGATTTACATTTAAACAGATAAAAAGTGATTTCATGGTAATTAAACTAGATGAAGTATATTTTATCTCATGAAGACAATTTCATCTTAATAATATGAATTCATCGAAATCTAATAAAATAAAGTCAATTTTATCTAAATATTTAATGAATGATACTTCATTTACACTCAATAATATAAACTCTATCTATCTATATCTATTTCAATTAGAAACATGTTGCTTAATTTGTAAAGATGGACACGGTTATAGTTATGGACGTAGACGATTTTTGATATAATCATTTTCGAATCGAATTATAAAAATTATATTCGAAATTGTCCGAAAATCGTTACGATTTGACGACGATTTTTAAAAAATATTCAAAAAGATAAAATATATATATAATTTAATTTATTAATTATATAAATTAATTAAATAAATATAATTAATTTTAGATATATACGGTTAGTATAATCATAACTGAATCGTACCTATTGATTTATGTTTGATTTATACCTAAAATTATATTCGTTCTTAAAATTTATCAGATAAAAATTGAACTGTAGATTCAGATAATCACGAATAATTAAACCCATGATTTTTTTGTCAATTTTTATTAATCTGTAATCAATTTAATGAAGGAAAAATTTAATTTATCTATATTCAATTAAATGAATTCCATTAAATCGATATTAATTAGATGAATTTTACTTCATATGAACTTCATCAATTGCTGAGTGGGTGGTACATATACAATTGGCCAACCAGGGTCGATTTTGTCCAATGGTGAGTGAATGGTGATCAAAAAGTTGGTCAACATTTGTCAATTAGTGAATATTGATTAATGATTATTTAACATTTTAAAGATTGAGTGAGAGACGGAAATTAACATCAAAATAGTATTTTTTTTTTTAATTATTAAAACGTACTACTTTCAGAAAATATATTTATTATTTATTTATTTATTTTATATTATTTAAGTATATTATTTGCGAATAAGGACCCTGTAATTTGATCTATACTAATTAAATATGGATTTGAGTACTATTGCCTGCTTTCATTATTATTCGTCTGTTTATCATTATAGGAACCAAAAAGTAAGCTGGGGAACGTAACAATTTGGAAGACGTATGACAACAGCATTTCTTAATTTCCGACTAACATCTGTTACATGACGCTTTAATCTTAGTGTTAGTGAGGCAACTTTATTGGTCCGGACAATGGAGGATAAAAAGAGAAAAAAGGAAAAATAATGAAAGAAAAAGAAATCACTTAAAATAACTTTGACATTTTAGTAATTTTATATATCATAATTTTACTTATAATAATATTATACTATATTTGTTGAGATTTATTATAAATTTAAGATAAATTTCCTATTCCTAAAGTTTTGCACTAAATTTACCATGTACATTAAGTTATATGAATTTCATATTAAAATTTTAATAAATTTATGAATAATTTTAACAAATTTATGATAAATAAGTGTAGCATGTAGAAAGAGAAAAAAAAATTTATACATGTGGGTAAAAATTTACATGAATATATAATCCAAATTTTATGCTTATATGTGTATATAAAATATTTACAAGCTTGTTTAATTGAAAAAATTTGAAAGAAAAAAAAATGTTAATGCAATATATTTTCAAATATACATAATTAAAGTTAAAATTATGAACATTGATATTGTAAATTCGGAAGAAGAAAAAAAAATCCACATCAAAAGTCAATTTTGTTAAGAATTGAGATGTAATTAATTAGCATCAATCTTCAACGAATATCAAAATATTAAATTAGTATAAAATTTGATATAAAATTGTTTTAACTTACACCAATATTGTTCAAGTATTAATGTTTTTAAAAACAAAATTTTAAATTCTTTTATTATATATAATAATTTAAAATTAAATACATGTTATAAAAATAATAAAAAAATTATTAAATATAACTTTTAGTATAATATTTGGTTGTGTAATAAAATTAACATATTTTTAGTATAATATTTAATATTATTGGTTGAAGAGGAGTAAAAATTTAATCTAACTTTTGATCATAATAATATAAATTTTTATATAAAAATGATGTTAAAGATCGAAGATGTTTTACGCCGATAACCCCTAAACCTCATCCTTAGGTACACAGGTTTCATTTTTGCAATGTTTAAAATGTATATGTCAATCTATATCATAAATTTTTTTATTAAAATTATGAAATTATTTTATAAAATATTAAAATAATCAATTAATTATATTTTTAAATTAATTTATTATTTAATACATATATTTATAAAAGTTGTGGTCTTTAATTTAACGAATAAGTCAATTAATTAATAAAAATATTATAGAATAATTAGTTAAAATATGAAACAATTATTTGAATTATAGTTATAATATTATTATAAATAGATAAACTTCGACAATATATAATATAATTTAAATTATGAAAAAAAACTATAGATAAAATTAGTAAAATAATGTGAAAATGAGACATAAATAAAAATTTAAAGATAAATTGTTTAAAAAATAAATCATTAAAATTTTTAGTATGAAATGATATTTTGTCGACATTTTATTGATAATTTTATGACAACGTTCATAATATTCACGATATTTTGGCAAAATTCTAAGGAAAAGCATGTCAATTTTTTGGGTTGAAGATTGTGATAGAGCTTTTGAAGGAATCAAGAAATATCTTAACAAACCTCTCATCCTTGTGAGCCCTTTCATAGGAGAGACTATCTATTTATACTTGATTGTGGGCCTCCAGACCTACAATGCCAAACTCCTAGCCGAAAAAGACAAAGTACAACACCCCAAAAAAGATACCTAACGATTGATAAGTTTCCTTTTGCCTTAAAATTACTTCGGATCACATATAGTGGTAGTACTCACCTTCTATCCACTTAAGAATGTTCTAACAAGGCCAAAAGTTTCAAGAAGATTGGCATAAATCACAATAGAGCTAGGGGAGTACGACATTAAGTACATGGCTAGAAAAACTATTTAAGGTCATAAAATTAGCCAGGAAAGTATTTGTTGATGGCATGCACACCTTCAACGGTACAAGGCTAGAGGTAGTCATAATTGATCATGGCAAAAATTGTAAAAGTACACGGTCAGGTTGGATTTCCAAGCAACCAATAATGTCACAAAGTATCAAGTGTCTATATTTGGAGCCATGACATCAAAGAAACTCAAAGCGGACAAGATCACCTTGCATAGTAACTCTTGACTAGTGGTCAATTAGTACTTGGGGATGCTCAGAGCCAAGGATGGTAAGACAAGAAAATATCTAGAGAGACTTAAACAAAAGTGTTCTAAGTTTTCTTACTTCGAGATAAAAAAAATAGCCAAAAATTATAATGGTCAAGACGATGCTTTGGCTACACTAGCGTCTATCCGAGAAACCAACTAGAATTGGGTGGTGTCAATAAAAATCCTAGCAGAGGCAAGTTTGGAGGAGATCGAAAGAATATTAGGGTGTGTAGATGCTCATACAAATCCATGGTTCATCCCAATCTTTAACTTCCTGGAAAGGGAAGACCTACTTGAGGATCACAAACATGCCAAGGAAATTAAGGCCAAGGTGGGATGATACCTAATTGAAGCTGGTAAGCTATACAGAAGAACCATGAGTGCATCTGGGCTATTATGCATAGCAAATAAGGGATCTGAAAGAATAATGTTTGAAGCACATGAAAGGGAGTACGACTCTCATTTAGGTGGAAGGAGGCTATCCCAACAGATTATGAGACATGGTTACTACTAGCTAGCCCATTATGCTAGTAAATTGTACAAAATACACTCATGAGTGCGATAATTCCAAATATTTGTCCCATTGTCACACACGCCTCCAAACACCTTAATAGGGGTGATAAGTCATTGGCCTTTCTACAAGTGGGGGCTTGACAATGTAGGACCTCTACCTCAAGTAAACAATCAAAAGAAGTTTTTACTAGTGGCCACTAATTATTTTTCTAAATGGATTAAAGTATAACCGTTAGGAAGAATGCATGAGGAAGTTCGATTTATCTAGAAATCTATAATTTGTTGGTTCAAAGTGACTCTCATATCTTTAAGTAACCATCGCAACAAAATAATCTCTAATGTAGTATCAGCAAGAGCCCTTTACTCGGCTTCTGTACTAGAGCGAGCAACCACTGTCTCTTTCTTGCTCTTCCAAGATAGTTGAGAGTCACTGAAGAAAACACAGATCTCATTTTCAATAATGTGAAGTAGTTTACAGGTCACAACATCAAGGAGTTTGCTATTAATTACAACATGAAGATGTGTCACTTAACACCATATTATCTCTAAGCCAATGGTCAGGCTCCAACAAATTAGTAATCAACCTACTAAAGAAAAGGCTAGATGGTGCAAAAGGAAGATGGGTCAAGGAGCTGCCTGGGGCATTATGGGCTGTTAGAATTAGTCCTTGAGGGAGCACTAATGAGACGCTCTTTTTCCTAGTATATGGGATGAAAATAGTGATATCAATTGAAGTTTCAGTACCTACTATGAGGTCGGCCCTAGCAAAATAAAAAAACGATGCTAGTAGAGCAATCAGACTAACCCTCGTTGTGCATTTCAAAGATTTTTCCATGGGCAATGGGGTTCTTAGAAGGGTATTCCCTAGAAAGAAAGAATGGATGGCTGGCAAGATGGGTGCATATTAGGAAAGACCTTATCAAATAGTTGAGCCGACACCAGGATGGGCCTACTTATTGATAAGCATTGAAGGAGTTGAGGATGTCAGAAGCTGGAATACCACACACTTCAAAAAATACTACTTTTGATGTATCTTATTTTACTATTTTCATGTACTATTATTGTATGTATACATATTAAGTGAGTTCTTTCAAGAAGTGCTTCTCTCCCAGAAGTCTCCCACTAATACATGTCATGAGCTAATCACTCCAGTCAAGAACCAAATGGAATGCCTTGACACTTACAAAAGCCACAAGTTTATCACCTCAGTAAAAAACCAGGTAGAGCACTCTAGCATTGAAGGAAGAGTTGGGAACTTCGGTCAAGTACCAAGTAGAACACACTCTCCTACTAATACATGTCACAGGCTGATTGCCTTAGTCAATAACCAGGTAAAGCGTGCTAACACTTGTAAACTCCACGAGTTCATCACCTTGGTAAAGAACTAAGTAAAACGCTCTAGCCCTAAAGGGATAGTTGAACACCACAGTCAGGAACTAGGTAGAATGCTTTCTCCTATTAATACATGGCATGGGCTAATCACCTCAGTCAAGAACCAAGTAGAATGCCCTAACACTTGTAAAAAAAGGGAGGAAAAAATGCACATGAAAATGGAAATATATATTGGCCTGGCATAGCAAGTGCATTATATTAAAAAAAATTATTGCTTGAGCTTACAATGCTCTTAAAATTTAGTACTACATAGCATGGTCTCTCAAAATTAAGAATTCCTCAAACATTTAGACACACGACCGGTGTTCGAGTCGTCTATTTCCTCTACCAAGGGAAACAACTTGGCCTAAATATTGATAAATTTCTTTTGTGCACTGGCCACTATTTCAAGAGGGATAGAACTCAACGCGATCACAACATGGTCCAATTCTTCAGCGACCTCCATCACCTTAAGGAACACCCATTCAGATTTCTTCATATAGCATTTTTCCCAATAAGACTCCCTGTCCATGAGGGTAGCCATTTTAGTTATGGTCCTCCTCTCTTGAGCTTGAGTTTGGGATAACTATTCTTCACAAAAGGCAAGCTCACACTTGGCCTCCTCATAAAGATGTAAATTATCCTCGATTTTGGACACCTAGATTTTTAATTCTCCTACCTCAATCTTAAGCCTACAATTTTCTAGTTTCAAAGCACAAACAGAACGTCTGTTAGCCCGATCGGAATCCATAAGATTTGAGTAAAAAAGATGGAGGAGTTGGCAACTATTTTAATAATGTTATGTGGATTTAAAAAGTTTCCTTAACCCTCTTTTATAGGGGATGATGTTAATAAAAACTGCATATGATATAAATATACAATTATGCAAACAAATTGATTTTCAATAATAAAGTTTGAACTTACAAAAAGATTGAGCTCACAACCACACAAGTGGAAGTGTTATCGAGCTTGAAAAATATAAAAATCATATAGGGCCGAGAATCTACTTCATCAAGAGGCTCAAGCCATAAAGATTTGTGATCCCCATCCCCACCTTTGGCACCTGTTGCCTTGGGTCCATCATCACTCTCACTGGAGTCTAAGCCCTCTTCCTCGTCCCCCTCTTGTGATTGAGTAGTCATGTACTGAGGAGTGATCGAGATATCTAAAATTTGATAGTAATACTCACCCAACTCATACCCTATCTCGACGCTCGAGGTGTGTGATGAGTACTTAAAAGCACTAAAATTATCATGATTTAATGTACTTTAATTGATTATATAGATTTATATTTTTATGATTTTATCATATTTTATATAAATTTGTATATTTGAAATCACGAGTATTTATATTATTTTTCAGGCATTTTTACTTCAAAAAAGTAATTTAAAGACTTGAAGAAAAATACTAGAAGTAATACATCACAATATTTAAAGTGTAATATTCATTTATTATACAAATAAATGAGAAAAAAATGAGTAAAAGTAAAAATGGAAAAATGGACAAAACAACCTAGTAGCACACGCCCACGCATATCTTGTGCACAACTAGCACACGTTTGTGCCTATCCTATGTGCAGCCAGCACACGCCCATGCCGAGTACCATGAGTGTCAGTGCCCATCTTCCACAAATCCCATGCATGCCAGTGCCCCCACACGCATGCCAGCCTTTCCAAATGTGTCCAAAACTAATTTTTGAGATATTTTCCACTTTCCTCACTTATAAAAAGGTCATATTCCCCAATCTCAAATCACACAAATTCTCAACTCTTCTTTCTTTAGCTTTCTCTCTCTAGAAAGCTTTATTTGTTTTTTTAGTTTTAAAGTTCTGCTCTTTTTAAGAAGAACTAGTTATGTTTTTGTAAATTTCTAGTTGTTGATTCAATAAAAGAAAATACAAATCCGTTGGGAGGTTTTTCAGAAATAGAACTAGCATCAAAGTTCTATAAGAATTCTTTTGAGGTATAATTTTAAAATGAATTATTTACAGTTAATTTTATGTTTTATTCTTATATGTTATATTTAATTTGTGTGTGATTAAACTTAACAAGTCTGACTGTTTGTAAATATGATATAATAATAACGTTGTTATGCTTGCGAAATACTAAATAGGTTAAACATTTCTATAAAATAAATTGATTTTGTTTTTATTTTAGATTTTATATTAAGGATGTTAGAGAGAAAAATATTAAGTTTCATTACAAACTTAAATCTAAAAATTGGACTTTAATGTTTAATTATCCGGTCTGATTTAGAGTAGTGACCATTTTATTTGTTGGTAGAATTGTCCGGTAGTTAGAGTGAAACTCTATTTTAAAACTTTATAAAAGAACTATTATTCGAAAATGTGTTGACAACATAGTTTCAGTAATGGTTTTAAAACGTGAAAGTTAGTTCTCGGATAATTAAATTCTTAGGTTTAATTGACATCTTGAATGAAGTTTAAAATGTCTAACCCCAACAAAAGTGACATTTAAATGGTTCATTTTTAATCTTATAGAAAAAATAAATTAATTTAATTAACCAAATTAATTTAATTAACCAAATTAATTATTGACCCCACCTATAGGTGTTAATCGATTTATTTAATTAACAAAGAATATATAATCCCACCAAAGGTAGTATTTATGTAAAAAAGAGAGAATCAATAAATATCAATTTATATCTTTAATAACCTTAATAATATGAGCAAGTATAATTAATTTAATTATTATATTCATAAATACTCCACTATTATGAGTGATACAAATTTGCATAATTATTTATTGAATTCATATCTATGTTTATTTTTTATGTTATTAGATTAGAAAACAGAAAAAAATCAAAATATCGTGATAGGATATTTAGGATTTAATTTTGTTTTTAAGAGTTTGAATAATAAATTAAAAATTATATATATTCATTCCTTAGATCGACTTTGGAGATGACATTGAAGAGTATGTGTTAGTTTAAGAGGGATGTGAGGAAGATTCCTACTTTTATATGGAAAGAGATCTTAGCAACTAGGGTGCTCAATTTGTTTGACACAAGGAGGATCTTATAATAATGAGTGAGGTTAGATTAGTATCCTTTGAGGTCTTATGTACCATTCTTTCAGCTAACTTTTGAACAAGAACTTGATTAGTGCAAGTTTTTAGAGGAGACCCTAATTGATTTGTTTGGTAAATCTTTCAAGAATTTTGTGGTGTTGGAGGTTTCTACTTTTACTATAAGGATCATAGAGCCTTAATCATGAGGAAGAGGGCTTGGGACATTATGGGCTATAATGAATACCACTCCAACTTCCATAAAAATCATTAAGTAGTTGTTGATAGAATACTATGTGTATTATCACCATTAGGAGGTGATCGATAAATGTCTAGTTAATAACCTAAATTGTGACGTTTCTTGGAAGACAACCCAAGGTTTTAATTTATTAATAATTTTCTTGTTTAAGTTTTGTAAGTGAATCAAGGATAGGAGCATTGTTGATCATTTGTAAAGCTACACAAGTCATGAATACTAAAGCATCAATTTGAGGACGTTCTCTTAACCATTGTCTTCTAATTTCTTATCTTTTTATTTGACACATTTGGAGTAATTTGAAATTCAAGCGTAAGGATGAAACTCCATTTCATATGTTTCTCTTGTTTTGAAAGTAGTTCTTATATTATGTTGTGATGTCATGAATATTTCAGTTTATAAACTTTTGTTGTGATTGTTGTACGTATGTGAGAAGAAACAAATCAATTGTTTCACTTTTAGTTGTCATTTTATGTGCCATCGGTAATTGATAATATATGGACATAATATCCACTTTTATGCCAAAAAAGGGTTACATTTTTATTCAATTTTGCCCACATATTTGATGTGTATTGATATAGTATACAATGACACAAGAAAGTTAGACTAGTATGTGAGATGGGTTGAATATGTTCCCAATTAAAAATTTAATTGATTGATATATACGTTATTTGGATTGAAATATGGTTATTATGACCTACGTGTTTTGAAGAGTTCTTGTTGTTGGTATTGGCATTCTCTTGAGCAAAAAGACCAAGTTTGTATTTTATTAGATGTATCTATCTTTCACTTTGTAATGTTGATTAATGATGGCTTGGTATCACATACAAACTTAAGACACAACTACTTGTTTGCATGATACACATAAAACTTTTAAGATTGCATTTAGAATGCTTGATTGGGTTATGTGTTTGGGTTGCTTGTTAGGGTGTCGTATTATTAAGGACTATCTTTCTTACGTCAAAAATGTCTTTCTTTCTATGCTCATTGAGATTTTGTTGACCTTTTTAATTTGCATGGCTAGAGTTGGTCGAGGTCTTCAGTAAGGATTCAGGAAGATTAGTAAAGGTTGGCCAAGGTTACCTCAACGTGGTCCATATAAAGCTATGGACCTTGTGAAGTTTTCAGTGAGACCTTGTTGAGTAGACAATGAGGGAGGTTGTTGAGGACCTCTGTTTTCTTTAAACATCTCTCACTTCTTTGTGTTTCTTTAAAAGAATTTAGGGAAGCTCGGCCTAATTATTTCCATATCTAGTCCATTCTTGGTATGTTTGCTTTCCAAATTTTAGGTCTGGGAAATAGTGAGTCATCTATAGGACGTATGATACCAGAAATAGTCTATCTCATATTTTTAAGACACTAGATTAAGAGTACAAAATGTGAGATTGAGTGAGATTTTATTAAGAGAAAGGATGCCTTGTTGGCTAGGAAAGAACCACAATATTTTAGAAATTTCTCACTATTGGTTGCCATCTGGGTGGTAAGAGGTTGCAACAATTCCCATAGATAAGGAGTCTTTATAGAGATAGTACCACAACCCATACATGTAGGAGTCATGTTAAGGCTTATTAAGCCATTAGTGGTTGATTGCATCATGTGATAATAAAGCTCCAAGATGAGATGGATCTGCTTGAATAAGGTGCTTTGTTGATAGCTTGGCAACATTAGACACAATTGAGTGGGTTGCTTCACTTGTTATAGGTATATTTTCTTTTTAACATTTCTAAGTTGTGAACAACAATTCATTATAGTGACTTACTTTCTTGCAAGTGGTTATTGTGCTAATAGTAGATGATTCTATATGAAAAATAAGTCTTTGTGGTTTACCATGTTACATGTGATGTTATGTTTACTTATATTTTGTGAGAGTACAATCGATATTTATTGAATATGTTTACACTTAAAAAATCTTGAAGTGATTAAATATTTTTATAACTTTTACTATATGTTGCTTAGTTCATGTGTCGTGTGCTCATTACTTATGCTATCACATGTATGTTTATTAATCTAGAGAGGAACATCTGTAGTATACCATCATTCTATATGTTATTAGTGGATATGATTACTATAATGCATTCATACCTTGTATCCCTTCATCAAGTTAGATGTGCATTTACATACATTAATAAATCATTAATAAATAAAGGTGTGAAAAATTAACTTACCAAATTTAACATCTAAATTTTATCACCATGGAATTTTCATGTGAGCTATCTTGATAGTATACTGTAAAAATTTGAATGATGTGACACAAATAAAGCATTTCAACAAAAATAAAAAATTGGGCTTACACATCATGAATGCATTTTAGACCCGTAATTAATCATATGGATATCCTTGTATGATTTATACCTTGGATGTACCTTCCAATTTGTCGGACCGTCTTGTACATTTCATTGTTTGATGATTAAAGCCGCCTGTATAGACCATTGACTTGGGATAACACTGATTATTTATTAGAATGTGTACGATATGCAAGATATTTGACAACAATAAAAACAAAAACATAGTTAATGGTATATTTAGATCTTAGATTATTGGTTATGGTTCCTTTTAATAGGAAGGTATTTTAGTGTTTTTATAATTTTTATATCTGAAAGAAAAATTTGTTCTAACATTTAATTTTATTAATACATCTATTCATTCAATAATAATAATAATGATTAATGTTAAAAGATACTGATATATAAACAAATAAAAAATTTGATGGTTATTTGATGATACTGTTAACGTAACCAGTTTTTTTGTGTGTGTGATTTATATTTATTTATTTTTTAAATGTATATTAACAAAAAAATTTATCTATATAAAAAATATTTTTTAGATTTTAGATTTAATAAAATATTTAAAATTTTATTAAAAAAATGAAATTAATTATTCATTTATTATTTTTTAGATAACCTGAAATAGAAATGGAGTTTTAATTATTTGATTATTGGATCAACTACGTTCATTTATTTATATTTATTTTAAGTATTGATGTGGACCAGGCAAAAAATTTTAAGGTCATGTTTAATTTTAAGGTCATGCTTGGTTGGAGGGAATAAAAAAGAATCAGAATTGATTCCTTTTATTTTGTTTGTTTGATTGGACGGAATAAAATCGATCACTAGAGGAGAAGGAATCACAATTCCTTCTCCCCCTTTAAGAACGATGATTTCATTCCTAATATAAATTTACTTTTCTAATTTTACCCCTCACCTAATATTATAATTCCAAAACTGCCTTTCTTTTATAAACGAAGAAGCAGAATGAATCTGCCTCCCATTTTTCTCACCCACGAAGAGAGCCCTAGACGTCACGATTTCTTCTCCAGCTCTGCACTCAGTCGTCGCCTCGCTTGGTCCTCCACAACTGGTGGTTTCCCTGACATTCGAGGTGAGTTCTCGTCCTCATCTGTGTCTTCTATCTCATCTGTCTCACAACCCTAATTTCTTCACGAGTTGTTCTCTTTTCTGTTTGTTGCTTCTAGCTTCTGAATATATTATTTATTTCCTGATATTGTGGATTTTTCCTTTGAGATTGTTCTCTATTCTGTATATATTTATTTCTATTTTAAATCGATTCCTAATTTTGTTTTTTATTCTAATCGCCTCTCATTGTTCGTCTAAGGAATTGTTCTCTGTTTTGTCAAAATTTATTTATATTTTGAATCAATTCATATTTTTATTATTTGTTCTGGTATTCTGGTATGTGATATTCTTTGTTGTTTGCTTTAAATCGATTTGTTGGTCTCATGAACTCAAACACAGCTTCGATATGAACATTCTTTCTATGTCCCATGAAGACGATACTGATATTGTTTCGAACAATATCAATATTGGTTATTTGCTAGAATTTTCTAACTTAATGGCATAAACTATCAAAAAGTTTCTCCATTAGGATTAATTTTGATAGTTTCAGTGTAGAAGATAACTCTAATTTTGGTTTAAACTATCCATTGGAGCTGTATAAACTAATTGATATGCTGATGAATTCAAAAAACTGTCCATTAGTGATACTTGCAGAGGTATTGTCGAAGAGAATGCATTACTTAATCTTTCATAAACAAAAACTGTCTATTAATATCCAAATCAATATTGTATATTCAAAAACTGTCTATTATTAGTAATATAATCTATATCTTCTACAATATTTAATTTTAACAGTTTAATATAATAGGTATATTTTATTAATTTTATGAGTAAATTGTTGTTCCTAATTAAGTATTGTTTTTGTTTATAATTTAAGGTAAAATGGATGATCATAGCTTGAATGTGGAAGAGGTGGATGCTATTGCTGTGTATTTGATGCATATAATGTATATTGTAAAATTGTTTTTTGAGATGGTGGTGGATAAAAACAAGACAATATCTTTAAGGAGATAATTGTATAAGCTTGATTTTTTTTCAAATAGGAAAATTGTGCATAGATTGTGTTATGAGAGTGACATTACTAGTATTAATCAACTTAGGATGAGTATGAGTGCTTTTACCAATTTGTGTGCAATGCTTGAAACTAGAGGGGGGTTAAAACAATCAAAGCATTTGTTAGTAGATGAGCAGGTAGCCATGTTTCTTCATGTGATTACACACCATGTCAAAAATAGAGTTATAATTGATCGATTTAGAAGATCTAGAGAGATAGTTAGTAAGTATTTCAATAATGTCTTGCATGCTATCATACGGTTTCATAAGGAGTTACTAAAAAAACCTGAGCTTATTCTTGACGATTGTGATGACGATAGGTGGAAATATTTCAAGGTAGATATAATGTTTAATTTCCTTCTTTTTTTCTTATTACCATGTAATATTTTTAATAATTAAATGATTTTACTTGACTTATTGGTACTAGGGTTGCGTAGGAGCACTTGATGGTACTCATATTAGGGTAAGAGTTCTTGTAGGTGATAAGTCTAGGTATCAAAACCGAAAGGGTGAGGTTACCACAAATGTTTTGGGGGTTTGCTCTCCTAATATGTAATTTATTTATGTTTTACCCAGTTGGGAGGGTTCAGCAGCTGATAGTAGAGTCTTACATGAAGCTATACGTAGAAGGAATGGATTTAAAGTCCAACTTGGTAAGTAATATGTGAATTGATCAATTTTTTTAAAATCTATGAATATGAAATTGAACTGTAAAATATATTTAATATATAGGGCATTATTATTTTGTGGATGTTGGATATGCAAATTCTAATGGATATCTTGCTCTATATCGTGGTCAACGTTATCATTTGAGTGAATGGAGAGATGGTCCACAACCTTGCAATCCACGCGAATTTTTTAACATGAAGCACTCACAGGCTAGGAATGTGATCGAGAGATGTTTTGGTGTGTTAAAGAATCGATGGGCTATTCTAAGAAGTCTAGCATTCTATCCCATTAAAACTCAAAATCGAATAATTATTGCTTGTTGCTTGCTACATAACTATATAAGAAAGGAAATGTCATATGATCCATTTGAGGAAAATTAGGAAAATCTTGAAGATAGAGATGAGGATGAGGATGATGAAGATACAATAAGAATTATAGACTCTACACATGAATGGAGTGTATTTAGAGACAATACGACATCAAACATGTACAATGAATGGAGGGAAAAGAGAGAGGGATAGATGATAGTGATTATTTAGGTTAATGGAAGTTGTGTTTTCTTATTTATACTTGATTGTAGTTGTAATGAAGAGATTGTTTGATTGAAATTATTTATAATCTTGTAAAACATTATGCTATTGGTCGTATTCTTATAATTTTAAAATTATTCTCATTGGTTGCTAGGCTCGTCAACTTTAATATGTTTTATATTTCTATTTTGTTAATAAGTGGTATATTTTTTTGTACTTACTTTTTAATTTTAGGATGTCATCTTCACAAAGTTTTACCTTAAGAAATCGAGGCCCTAGACAGAATAAAAGATTTTGGACAACAACATTAGATGAAAAATTAATTGAGTATCTTGTAGAGTTACACAATCAGGGTTCATATAGAGCTGATGGTGGTTTCAAACCTGGCTACTTAAATGCTATTGAGAAATTACTACTTCAAAAACTACCAGATTGCACTATGAAAGCTAAACCACATATTGAGTCTCGATTGAAAACATTGAAGATTCAATTTACTACTATACATGACATGCTAACTAGTCAGAATAGTAGTGGATTTGGGTGGGATCCAGTGAATAAACATATAGCTGTTGAGGCACCTGTTTGGGATTCATATGTAGAGGTAATCTTTTTGTTGTTCTCATTTGTTATGAACAAATACATTAATTATGTTTAGAAATTAATCCATTTGATTATTAATATTTTCAATTTGACATATTTTAATACCTTTTAGAGTCACAAAGAAGCTGTTCATTTTAGACATAGGTCATTTCCTTATTACGAGGACTTGGCTATTGTATTTGGTAAAGACAGAGCCATAGGAAAAGATGCAGAGACTCCAGATGATGTTGTTTTAGAACTTGATAATGAACGGGATCAAAAGACAATAAATGAAACTGATCCATTATATCAACATGTAGATGCTACCATCCAGCAAAACTCAAATGTTTCATCTAAAAAAAGAAAGAGAACTATTGGAGTTAATGAATATGGAAATTCTGTTGAGAGGGCAGCTTCGATACTTGCAGAAGAGATGAATAATATTGGCAGCCTTTTTAGTCGATCCATCAAAAAAGAGAAGAAAAAGAAGAACAAATGAGGTTGTACAATGAATTACAAAGGACCACATCATTTAGCAACGATGAGCTTGATGTTGCTACAATTCTTCTTGCTGACAAACCCGCAAGAATGAATGTATTTTTTGGAGTACCTGATGGCAACAAAGATGGTTGGATTAGAAGCCTTCTTAGACGTGAAGGTGCATTATATTAAGTTATGGATATGTGTTATTACTATATGAATATTCGTTTGTAATTGTTATATTAGCCTTGTTTTGGTATCTAACTTAATTTTAGTTAGGCTAATATCAATATTTTGATGTAGTGTTTTGAACACTTGTATTTTGAATACTACTAAAATATGAACATTTGTTCTTCGTTGAACAGATGATACGAAAGTAGTAGGATTAACATACGTTTGTAATTCTGTTTATATTGATAATTTGTTATTCTGTAAACAATGAATAACATTACTGTACAAAAAATCCCATAAATGGTTTCAATATATTGAATGCTATCAAAAGCAATCTTAATAACATCATTCATCTTTATAAAAGTTAATATATAATTAATTTTTTATGATATAAAAAAAGAAATATATAGTTTTTACTTAAAAAATTAAAAATTAAAATTGTTATTTAATTTTTCTAACGAAAAAATAATAATTAAATGACATTATTTGAACTTTACAGAATGTAGGGGTTTTAAGGTCATTTATAGTTTTTTTTCATTCCATTCCAGTGGCAAACCAAACACTGTAATCTTGATTCCGAGCTTGATTCCAGTGGTCAAACCAAACAACATTCTTTCCTTTCCATTCCATTCCATTCCCATTTCGATTTCGATTTCAATTCCGATTCCATTCTACGAACCAAAAGCCACCTAAGAGTTTATGAACTCAAAATATTAGGAACGAATGAATTGCTAAGAACGTGTTGAATATAATCAGATTAGTGGGAAACACTTTCCTTAAAACTTCAATCTTGAGATGTCACAAAGGATGATCACACACTTTGATAAGTCGAATTCAAACATTCAATCAAGAACACAAGAAGACAAATCAAAAGCTTTATGAATATATTTTTCATTAATGATATTCGTTCCTTCCTCCAAATTATATAACTCTTATTTTTTATAAGCAAGAAACCTTAAAAAAAAAACCCTAGATGAGATAGGCCTAATGAGCCTACTTAGTTGTGGATTGAGCTTAATCCAACCTTAAAAAATAAAAGACTAAAAAACTTAAAATAAAAAACTCACAATTAACTATAATAAAAATTGCTAAACATAAAAGACACACAATTAATAAACAAAAAATGATTTTTTAAGTAACCCTTGCACGTAACTTGATCTTCCAATTTTATCCCTAGTTATTGGACTACCAATTTCTTGCAAAAAATCTTGTGAATATTTGGAAATATCAATTTGATTAGCACTTAGAAAATCAACTTAATTAATACCTCGATCTCCATTATCAAGATCTTTTGAATATTTCAAAATATTAATTTTATCAACACTTGGAAAATCAACTTGATCAATACCTCGATCTCTATTAAGTATAGTACGAGTATGGAAGAACATTTCGTTCACAAACAATTGAAAATATGGTTTATTCTAAAAATATAATAATTTTTTTTCGAAAAATAATCGTAACTAATTAAGCGTGGGATTAGGTGGTTATTTTTTTATAATTGCGTAAAAAATTACACCTTTAATACTAAACACATAACTTTTTAAATAATTAGATAAAATTTTGTTTATTTTTATATGTCCATTTTTATATATTTTACTTAAAAATATGCGATAAATAAATAAAGAATGAAAATTGTTATAAATATTTTACATTATTTAATACAATAAATATAATGAAATCTTATGAAGCTGTATCCGACTCATCATTTCCCTCGTCTCTGCACACGAATCCCCAAACTAAGAGTGTGTGTAATATTTATATATATATATATATTCAAAACCATCGCAATACACATCCAGAATGAAAAGTCTTTAGATACGGTCATATATATATATATATTCAAAACCATCGCAATACACATCCAGAATGAAAAGTCTTTAGATACGGTCATACGGTTGTTGTTAAAGAAATAACCGTACTATAATTTCTGTACTTCATAACCGTGCCTAAGGTCGAGGAGTAATCATGCCAATAGATATGCAACTATATACACTTTTTGTGTGTATGGTAACTGTACCTATATCTATTTTTTAACACTCTCGACCAATTTCTTCTTAGTTTTCTCTGAGACTTTCTTTCTCTTCTTTTTTAACGTTACCACCATTTCCTTCGCTGATCGTTCTGGCCGACAAACTCGTCGTCGGAGTTGAAGGAGGTGCTTTAGAAATAAACCCATTAAAGGTCTTTCCAACACTTTTCTCTCTCTGAAAATGCTAAAAAGTACCACCATATTTATTCAACTCCAATTTTGCTTTTCTGGGCATTTCTTGAAAACATCAACAATTTCTAAATTAACATCCACCTACCCACTTTATCACAACTTTAGATCAATAAAAGGCTACAAAAAAGTTCCTTATTATTTATAAATTTATTTTTGGTTTTATAAGGTTTATAAATACCTCTTTGACTGCTGGATCTGCGTTGGGATTCTATAGCTGAACAGATCTAATCCAATCTGATTTCTACTCCTTAGAATTATTCTTGGGCTCGTTTCAATGTTCGTCATCACTATCTTCATCCGTATCAGAAGATGAAGTTCTTTTCATGGGAATGAATTCTTCAAACACATGTCCTTCCCTTGAAGTCTCGTTAGAGTATCAACGTGGAGGATTAAGTTCTAAAGATACATACATATGGTTTCGAAAATATAATCTCGACTTTTATATAAAAATCAAAACTATAGGATTTTGCTATTTAGAATGAGTAAACTTAATGAATCTTTTTTATTATAAATGATACTCGGTACCAAATCTCGATCGATAGAAGTTATTTGTAACTACCTGAAGGCTTACTTATGTTGATAAATTTGGATGGTGGATATTTCTTAGATGAGTTATGAAAATTTATTGAGAAGATCTCTTGGTATGGTTTATGGAACGTGTGGTCGCTTGGTGCTTGGCTTGGTGTTGTGTCTGTGTTGGTGCTTAGTGTCTAGTGCCTGGTGTTGATGCTTAAAATGTTTTTATTTTTTATTTTTCTAACACTATTTTTTTGTCAAGGTGTGTAAGTATTAGAACCCTTTAGGTTTGGAACCTAATGCAAATTCTTGAGTATTGAGATAATATACAAAATTCTTTCTTTTATCATTCTATTCAATATTATCTGAAAGATTCTGAAAATGATATTTGTCTTTAAATCTATAATTTGATATGTACGTGGTTTGTTATTTTATGGGACTTGTTCCCAACATTCAAAAGGTTTGGTCAAATTAAAAGATCAAGGAACAAATGGAATTAATGGAGTTGGGATTATGGTTTTCAGTAGTTTATTGATGCTGGTGATGACTTACTGGTGTTAGTGCTTGGCGCTAGTGTTGGTGCTAGTATTGGTGCTAGTGCATAAGCGATGATGCTAGCATGCTTGGTGTTGGTGCTTGGGCCTAGTGCTCGAAAAATTGTCTCACAGATAATTTCTATCATTACTTTCTACTTGTATTTCTTTAATACATAAGCATCTGGCTACAACAATGGCAAGGTTGTATTTTTAACCACATATGTTTATTTCAATGATCATATTGATAAATGTATGTTTAATATGGTTAGGATTTCTCTGTGTGATCAAATGTTGTTGGCTTAATTATGTTTCTTTTAGTTTTGCAGATATTTGAAGACTCAATCTCTTTATGCAACTTTTATTTCCAATAACTTATTGAGGTTCTTGACATGCAATATTCAACAACACCACCTAATAGTAGCAATTAACAATTCTCAATGCAAAGTCTGATGACATTGTTGTTGTTTAGATAAATTTATAATCTTCAAATATTAGAAGAGTACTATCTCTAAGTATATTGTAGGTTTAATATAATCATATGTTGGTAATGATGTTTTCTTGTATAATTAAGTTTGGCAAGTGGAACAATATATATCTTTTATTTGATGTGAATGATAAGGCTTATTTATATTTAGTCTTTTGTTTTTTAGATCATCATTTCATTCCTATTAATGTTTGTTATTTTTGGTGTGGCTATCGTTAATAGAGTGGTATGAATAAACTTATTTAGTCTTCATGTATGGTAGGGTACAGGTTGTGGGTTTGCTGAATCTAATTCTATTCTATTTAGATCGATAAATCCGAACCTCACTTTTAGATTTTAAAATCTATTATAAAAAATATGTCGTCAATATATTTTCAAATAATTCTTATAAAAATATTTGAAATCGATTGATTCTAAATTAGATCTAGATTCATGTTTCTAAAATCCAATTTTCATATTTTAAATATGTTACGATAAATAATAAATTTTGTAAAATTTTTGAATAGAAAATAATATGTATTTAATAATTATTAAAAAATTCACTTATTTTAATATTACATAAGCATAATAAGATAACTAAAATTTTATTATCATAATTAGCCAAACATGCTTAATCTAATGGCCAATATATTAAAAATAACATTAAGAAAGATACATTAAATTAAATATGTAAATAGAATACAATTAAAGCTAGTACCTCAAATGTATTTTTTATAGATAACTTTCACACCAATGTACTATTTCAAAAATCTCCTTATTCAACTCTCAAATTGAGACAAGAACTTAAAGAAAAATAAGAGAAAACTATGAAAAGATACTAGAGAAAAGTTGAGGGATGATTGTAAAAGGGTGGTTGAGGTTCGATTTATAGGTGAAGGCATATGACAAAAGGAGGAGGAGAAAGTAGATATTGAGTGAGAAATTATCGGACAATATGGCACACATATTTCACCATTGTGGCATGCATTGATTTTGTATGTGTTTAAGTTTTGACCTCATACGCTCGGGTGCGACACATAATTTCCACCGCCCTTGCACACTTTAAACTACTTTTTTGAACTTCTTTTTGTTTCACCCCTTACATATGTAAGGCTTACTTACGTTTACTCTTATATTCCTATTGGTTGTAGTTAAGTGCTTTTAGGTATAATTCTTCAACTGTTTACTACTTTTATCATTTTGAAGATAGAAATACTTGAAAAATAACAAAACATATCCATGATTCTAAAAACATAGATTTACTAAAATAATAATAAAATTATGTAAATATAAATCTATTTTTGACACTAAAGTTCATATAAATAACATTATATTTAATGTTTTTCTAGCACTCATCACTAACTCAACAATATGTCTATGCTTTCTTTCAGCTAAGCCATTTTCACTTTGGGCATGAGGACAAGAGATTCTATGGGAAATGCCATGTTGATTTAAAAAGGATGTTAATCTCTAGAATTCCCCACCCTAGTCACTTTGCAAGTACTTGATTTTGTAACCAATTTGAAGCTCGAATTGTGTCTTAAATTGCACAAAAGCTTGGAAAGCACTAAATAACCATATAATAGCCATGGCCATTGGATGATGCAAGTGGAGAAATCCACACATCTAAATGCATAAGCTCAAGAGGCATAACAACATTGTCATTTGAAGTGAAATAAGGGAGTGCATGACTTTTACTAATACTACAAGCAAAACACAAAGTAGTATTTTCTTTATTATATTTGTAATAAATATTACTAGAAGATAGAAACTTCTATACAATAGGTAAAAAGGCTAGTCCAAGTTTTTGATTCCATAGAGCAAGATCAAAAATATTAAAATTAAAAGCAATAGTATTCATAATACTATTATTAATAGAATTAACATAAACAAGAAAGGTATTTTTTGACAATTGCTTCCCTTTAAAGGTGAAGTCAAAGATATAGAGACCATCATAAAGCTTGCCCTAAAGCAGTTTCTTTTGTTCTTGGTCCTAGATAAAATCAAAAGAAGGGTGAAGCTCAAAAAAACAATTGTTATCTTGAGAAAATGTTGACACACTCAATAGATTTTGACTATATTAGGAACATGTAACATATTGGACATAAGAAGAGTTTTATGAGGCTAAAAAGAAGATTGAAAATTATTAAAGCCTATATGAGAGATAGATAAGCCCTTACCATTGCCAATTATGAAATTTTTATGACTAGTATAGGTGCTGCTAGCTGCAAGGTAAAAGGTAAGTTATATGTAGATGTATAAGGTGTTGAGGTGAGAAAGGCTAGTGATGAATAAAATTGAGATCAATTAGGATTATAAGGAAAATGATATGAAAATGATGTAGTTTATGGAGCACCTACAAGCATTGCTTAATTGTTATACTAAGAAGGATTAGGCATTAGTTTAATTTGTGGAGGTGGAGGAAATTGAGAAAACTATGAGAAGACCAATTATAAGGAAGATCCTTGAGGATGTTGAAGTTGATTTGGAGGAATGTTAGTTTGTTGATTGTTAGAGGCATATTGAGCCACAAAGTTCTTGTTAAAATGATAGCAATATATGTGGACCAAGTGCCCCCATAATTGTTATTATTATTGTATCTGCCTCCTCTTCTTCTTGATCTTTCTCTTCCATTGTTTGAGAATGAATTATTTTGAGAAATTGAGGATCACCATTGAAATGAAAACCAAACATATGATGTTGTAGTGAGGCTTATGCCTGATCATTATGTGAACTTTGAATAAAATTTTGATTCTTGTCAGTAGGTGTTACAACACTCAAATTCATAGAAGGTATAGGAGAAACGTTCACATTAGCATCATCAATTGTAACACTATCATATATCATTTTCTTAGTTATAGTAGAAAAGACATTGTCAAAACTCTCATCTAAGCCTCAAAGTAAATACATAAATTTTTCTTCTTCTAAGACTACATAACTTGCATATTGATGATCATTATTCAATATCTTAATATTTAGTAAATATTCATTGATTGTGAGACCTATTTTCTTGAGGTTTTATGGTTCTTCTTTAAGCTTTACCATTCAAGCTCTTGATTTTGATGAAAAATTATTTTGTATATTGATCCAAGGATCTCTTATAGTATTGAAACATGAGACTTGTTGTAAGAGATGATTAGTAAGAAAGACATGATCCAACATCTTAGCATTTCATCTTACTTTTTCAAGAATTTGTATCTGCAATTAAGTGTTCCATCATGCAACACTTTAGGTGGAGGATCTTGAAGAACATAAGAATCTAACTTTAAACTTCATAAAATCTTAAAAATTCAATGCTTCCAAATTGCATAAATGTTATTGTCTAATTTGAATGTTGCTAAAACATTGTGAAAAGAAAACACTTCTTGAGTAGGCATTGTAGGTACATGCATCTATTGTGGAGCTTACTATTGAAAAAATCCTTGTGAACCCTCCATTGAGCAATATGAAGAAGAAATGAAGCTCATTAAGCCTCAAGCATTGATACCATATCAAGATTGAGGATAGAGTTCCAAGAAAGATAAGAAATAACCATGGAAGAATAGAGAGAAAGTTGAGGAAGATGAATGTATTGATATTGATCGTAATTGTTGCACATTTTACATTGTATGCTTAAGTGAATTTATAGCTTCTATAGTACTTGCAATATAATGTAAGGCTTATGGTAAGATTTACAAATTGTTGTATAATAGCCTAACAAACTTGCCACAATTGATAGCTAACAAACTTAACAAATCAATGACAAAGTGTGTCATATCATAAGAAAATATCTAAAGCATATAATCAATTGGTCCTCAGCTAGTTTGAGTACTTTCACACTTGAAATCTCGACTCACATAGGGTGTATCCCTACTTACACATTGTTGTTATCTCTGCTCATAGAGTATGCATTGCACTGGGGCATATACTGAGTAGCAACACTAGCTTAGCTCACATATTGAGCACAATCTACAACACCACCTCTGCGTGCATGTTGCTTATTTCCTACATTGTTAGCATGGCTTATATACTAGTGTACATTTGATGCAATACCTCCAGCTTGGCTAGCATGCTGATCAAATTACACGTGCTTCGATTATAGAGAACTTAGATTTTCCATGTAAATACTCAATTGTAGTCCCAGATAATTGTTACTTAATTACATCTTTCTATAGCCAAAAACAAAAAACAAAAAAAAAATTAAAAAACCCATCAAAAATTAAGGCCTAAAAACAAACTAGTAAAGAAGAAACAAGCTAAAAATCGAAAAACAAAATATGAACCTTGACCGGAAAAATTTGTGTGTTTTGTCAAAGCATAAATAGATTGCACCAACGAGATTGATCTATAGTGATGGTGGTGGTTTGCACCGAGGATACAAACGTGGTTCAGCTACAATTTGTGCGGCTGAAGATAGATGAGATTTACCAACAGTTCGCATGGCAAAGGAGATTTCAAATTATGGTAGTAAAGTTTCGATGCTAGGGTTTTAGTTGTAAGAATGTTTTACGTATATTTGTTAACTTTATTTGTAGTATAAATTTAAAATGTATTTAGGTATGATTGACATATGTATCTATATCCCAATTTAAAATGTAAAACTGTACCTATAGCTCTATTTTTGGATATGATTAACAAATATACCTATTAAAATTAGCTTAATTTTTTGGTATAGTTGATAACCATACCTATGTTTAAGTGTAAAAATTAACTTTTAAGTATATTGTTAACCGTACCTAAAAAAAGTGTTACGCTCAAAAGTTTTTGGTACAGTTAACAATTATACCTAAGTGAGAGAGACCATAGACTATTGCCTATGGCCTCGGTTTTCATAAAATCGAAGTCATAAACATGTAATCAAAATGATATCTATTGTTTCGGTTATACTTAAACTATGACCATATACATCTCAATTAACTTCATTTTTCAATATAAATTAAAATAAATTGAGAAATTGAGAAAATTAAGAAATTATATTGAGAAATTGTTACACTTAAAGTGTTCCAAAATATAAAAATATACTTGCAAAAACTTTACTAATATAACTAATCAACTTGTCTACAATATAAATCAATATGAAAATATTTTACATGGCATATTGTAATGCTTTTCTTCAAAAACTTCTTCCTTGACAACATCTACTATGTGCATTAATTTCCTCATAAAAAAGAAGCATTTACTATGAGAATACCAACATCTAGATTCCATGAATATAAGTAGTACCTTAGATTTCCACAATAAGTTCTTGAATCTATATCTATTCCTACATATACAACAAATGGCCTATAGTAAGTTCTTGAACCTATTCAAGAGTGAAAGATGGAATGCATATTTGGCCTCCAAGTAAATTTATGGTACTCTAATATGAAACCTTGAGAGACAAATCAACAAAATTAGTATTCCACATATCAATAACAACAGCAGCATTATTATCATTAGTATAAGAAGCTTCAAAAGGAGACAGTAGTGTCAGAAAAAATAATAAAAAGAAAGGAAAGAAATATCAATAAAATAGTAACCCAATTTTAATGAGTCTCTAATATAAGGTTTCCTTGCACAAGAGTACCTTCTGCTTATTTATTCTTAATATATAGCTAGACCATGATTATAGTGTCATAAAACTTCCTATAATAAATGACACCGTGTGGCAGTATCTATGAATATAAGCATCTACTATGAATGAAGTGCACATGCTGAACACATATATGCAGTTCTCGGTTCACACCACCCATGCTATATATATATATATATGCAGTTCTCAAGGTCTCTTTCATTAAATATAACAAGAAATTAGTTGTATAAATATTCACCTTAGCTTTATATTTGACTATATGGTGAGTTATAACTATAAGAATCGATTTGTGAATTCTGCCCACTTATTCCACATCTCATCAACTTCAGTATCAGTGTAAATTCCTTCATGATTAAGCTATAATGTATACACATTTTAAATTATTGTTAGCTAACCATCTATTTTGATAAATAAAAAATTTAAATAAGAAAAGAAAATACACAAAATTACTTAAATTATTATCAAGTCAATCATAGAATGGATTGACAATAATTATCCTCATAAACATAAGGACACAATACCCAGAAGTTACCAAATCATTTTACTTAGGACAATATACATTAGAACGAAAATTCAATTGTAAGCTTAATATAATCTAATTAAAAAGATATTACATAGATATTATCAATAAATAGTGTAAGTACTTCTAGTGAATATAAATAGATATGAAAAATCTAACAAGGGTGAATTTATGGAGTTTAATAAACCACATTTATAACTTACTCTCATTCTATACCATATTGGCAAACCTTAAGCCCTTTGATTTTGATAACCATTCAACATAATATGAACTCTATATAATGAAGGAAAAATAAATAAGAGTTACTTGTAAAGATAAATTAAACTTAATGTTTTCAAAAACAATAAATTAATAAAAAATATATAACTTACTCATTCATAATGTTTTCAATATCGGAGAACACTTCACCCCATAGTGAATCCAAATAATAAATGGTATTTTTGAATGGCTCGTACACAATTAAGATCCAATGGTACCTACATCAATTTATAATAAGATATATATTGGTAAATTCTTTTGATTACATAACATAATTTTTCATAAATGTTATAATAATCCACTTACCCTTCATTATATGGTCCACTTATCTCACTCTTGAGTATTTTGCATCCTTTCAAAAACTTGTCTTGTAATTTGAGTACGTGTTATCTTTTTCTTAATGACATACAACCAACTTGGGTTAATGAATCTAATCACATCATTCAAATGTATCTTTTTCAACTCATCATAGTATCGCATATGAAAAAAGTTCACAAATTAATGACAAAATAACAATCATAATAAAGTATATGAGTAACTCAAAACTGATCATAAAATTAAAATCAAATAAATTAACCGTATCCACAATTTGACAACTAAATAGCCAATATCCACCTTAGTGTAAAATTTTTCTACACACCCAACTGATAGAAAAATAGTTAGTTCATTGCCTAAGATATGAACTTCCATTGGAACTTTAACAACAAGATCATTAATTGAAGATGTAGATGAGCATGCAACTATAAGAAATCTAACATGTATAGGAAAACCACTAGTTTGGTTATATGTATATGAAATTGGTTTTTTTGTTGGTACCAAAGCAAGCTTCTTAGAAGCTATTTTGTCTATCGGTTTCTCCTTTGAGCTTCCTTTTTTTTGTTTCCAATGGTAATAGATAACTTTGATTTCTCCTTGCTCAAATCCTATTTATTCATAATATAAATAAATCTAATAAAATTAGAATATATTTTTAAATTAATCAGCAATAAAAACAATATATAAAAGGTAAGGGAAATATCATTTCCTAATATGACGAGATGTGGAAGCCAAGCAACAAATGAATTGAATGCTTCCGTAACTGTAATATGTTCCCTTGTTGGCATAGATAAGGGACAATTCTTTTCAACATCATCCATAATGGAAACCTTCCAACTCTCATTCAAAGGTTGTCCATGACAAACACCACTAGAGGAATCACCTACCCTCCCACATGCCACAATACAAGATGGTGTCTCATATACAAGTAAACAATTTATTCCCTACATAGCATGAGAAAAAACATATATACTAGAAATTAAACACCACACCAATAAAAATGAAAATATGAAAAAAGAATGAATATTGAAGATTACTTACACTAATCCCATATGAAATGAAGGACTTACAACTAATCCCATATGAAATGAAGGCACATCGAGAGGAGTGGAAATTTATTGGATGTGTGGTGTAGATGTAGGTGTTATTGCTTTTGTACATGGAGTCCCATTGGAACTATCAATTGGATGATTTTGTTATGGATAATGGCTTGAATTTCCTACACTCCTATCTCCCAGTAACTTAGCTCTTAGTGCATCTATCTTTGCCTTCATGGTATCAAATCTTGCAATCTTTTCCTTCATCGACATAATCTCATTTAAGAATTTTACCATTTCATTGGAGGGATAATTAGTGCACTTTCTAGGCATGCCAAAATATTAAGTAAATATTGTATATTGGGAGCATCCTTTAAGACGACCATCCCCCAATGCCATTACCATTGCATCTATACCCATCTCTTCTTCAATCTCACCACTGTCAATCTTATCTTACATTTTACTCTAAAACAATTCACACATAAAATAATAAGCATAAATATAATCGGTTAATCATAACATATTATCTAACATTTGGAATAATTACCACTTTTTCTGATTTATCTTGAACTTGTTTACTTTTGAACTCTCCTTCTTTAGGAGTGTTAGCTGCAATAAATACATGAGATCGTCTAAATTGTATGTCACCACTTTTTGACTCCTATATATATGTATAATGAGTTACAAAAACATTGTATACCCAAATAAATGACTAATTATCATTCAAACTTAATTTTAATAACTCACCAATTAAATTTTTAGTTTGGAAAAACCCATTCTTCCTGTATGATGATTATACTTATTATGCTTCCTCAACTTAACATGTTCACAACTTGAATTTTAATAAGAGCACATATATAAAAATTGTTGGAACATACAAGAAAATATATTAAATGATAATATTTATACTTTTGTATTCAATAATACCTTGAATTTCTCGGATCGTACGTAATTCACAAATGCATGCCAATCATTGTGTACCCATTCTTACTTCTTAGGTGGTTTTTATAGCTTTTTCTCATTCAATAGGTCCAAATAAGGGTTAATGTATTTTTTCTTCAAATTCTTTTTGAATGTCTTCTATCCTGAAGCGGCCATCTTAATGCACTTCTGTTTGTATGCCTTTAGAAGATTGTATTTTTCCTATAAATTCACATGAAATTAGTATTATAACTAAATAAGGAAGGAGAAAAAGTACAAGTGCAATATGTCTTCTTACAATCAATGTTTCACATATTATGTTTTTTTTGCTTTAGAAACTTCCTTCCGCCAATCATTATATATAATCCTAATATTTGTTTTTCCTAACACACATATCCAACTAATCATTTTTTTATCCCTTATTTCCAATTGGGTTGCATTCATTATCAAATTCAATTGTAATTTTTGTTTTGCATGTTGATTTAGCAATTTTCATCATCTTTGTTATACCTATTTTATTTTTAACTTTTTCTTTTTTCCTTCTTTTAGATGGTCTTTCCTTATTAGAAGAACATGATTTATATGAAGAAGTATCATCATTCGTAGAACTCTCCTTATGAGAGGAGTTATGTTGGTTCCTAACTTTTTCATCTTTGTCACGATTATCAACAATATCATTAGGATCCATATACCTATAGACAAAAAATGAAAAATAATAAATTAATATATATATAGAATTATAAATGTAAGTTGTAAATAGAAATAATCACATAATATTTTTTAAGATGAATACCTAACAAAAACATTACAAATAAAGAAAAAATTAACTTCCTCGATCAATCCAAGTTGGCTCATAATCATTGTGCATATATACTAAATTATCATCTTCTTTAGCATTAGCATCATTTGAGTTAGGTATATTGCTTGCAAACCATAATCAGAAAAAATTTCATTTAATTCTTCCTCTTTGTGATAAAACTCTTGCTTAGGCAGTATCAACAAAACTGACCACTTTATGTCTATATGATAAATGGGTCATCTTGATGACCTATCTTACTAAGGTTAACAAGAGTCAATCCTAAATTGCTCTTACAAATTTCATTTTGATTATCCTCAACCCAGTCACACAAGAATATTGGAACACGAAACATATGGTATTCTAACTCCCAAACTTCTTAAATAACTCCATAATACTTCCTTTCAGATAGTACTGGGTTCTAATCCTTAGAACTTGAAATTGCAAAACTTGAGCATTTAACATAACCCCACTATTTTTATTAACATGAATTTCATCCCTTGCCTTTGTTGTAAATCGAAAACCATTTATAACATATCCAGGATACTTGATAACATCATATTGTTGCCCATTTGCCAGCCACCTTATAGTCTCTATGATGGAATTATTGGGGACACTTAAGTCGTCCATAACTTCATCTCGAAACCAATAAATAAAATTACGATTGTGTTCATATTGAAACCATTTATCTCATTTTCTCCTATTCCAAGGATCTGCCTTTAACATATCCATATACATCCTATAAAATAGGAGTAATGTAAGTGAACATATGAAAAGAAAATTTAAGAAATTATGAAATGTATAACAAATGACACCATTTTTACCTTATGTATGGTTCAATCTCATTATTGTTTGCAAGAACCAAACGATGGCTTTTTTCCCATTGAACTTGTGTGATGGTTTCAATTGAGCCTGAACTTATTGGTTCACCAATATTATTTAAACCACCACTCAATGAAAACCTAGGCTGAAGAATTCCAATTGTGGATACACCAGATAGGTACTCAGAGCAAAACTTAATAGCTTCTTTTGAAATATAACACTCAACTATGCACCTCTTTGGTTAATTATGGTTATGAACATAACATTTCAAAAAATTCATGAATCTTTCAAATGGATACATCCATCGCATGTATACAGGACCACATAAATGTACTTCTCTAACAAGGTGAACAGTTAAGGGAACCATGATATCAAAAAATGAAGGTGGAGAATATTTAGTAAGCATAATGTCTCAACAAGTTCAACTTGTAGTTTATGTAGCTCAACTTCTACAATTGTTTTCTTGCAAATGGAATTGAAGAAAAAGAAAAGACGAGTGATTTCACGATGAACATGCTTTGGAAGAATTTATCTAATTTCCACTAGCAACCATTATTGCATAAAAGCATGACAATCATGTGATTTTAAACCATATAACTTTAAGTCTTGCATTGATACTAGGTTTTTAACATTTGATGAGTAACCTTTGGGAACTTTCAATCCCAATAAACATTTACAAAATGTTAGTTTTTCATCTCTAGAAAGTGTAAAACAAGTATCATTTTTAATTAGAGCCAATTCTTTTATAATTCCCAATTATTTTAGAGCCAGTTCTTTTATAATTCCCAATTCTTTTAGATCCAAGTGAGCAGCAATACCATCATTTGTTTTATAAGGAATATCAAGAAGTGTTCTAATTAGAGTATCACATACATTCTTTTCTTTGTGCATCACATCTAGTATATGGCATACAGGTAATGTTTGCCAATAAGGAAACTTCCAAAAGATTGACATCTTCTTCCAACATTTGTCACCATTATCATTTTTTATCTTCTTTATTGCAATCAATTTGAATTTTCTTTTCTCTAGACTACCTTTTTTTCTTTTTGCATTTCTTTTCCTTTTACTTTTCCCCTTAATTTTTATTATAATTTAGTCGTTTCTTTCAGTACTAAGTCCTACTTTTCCAACTTCTTGAAGGCCATACCATGTAATTTATGTAACACTTATTCTCCTTACAAAGGTACTAGAGTATCTTCTTCTTCATTGTTACTTACAACTTTCTGTCGAGATCGAACCTTATGCTCTTTTGGCAAGAATCAGGTATGTCCAGTAAAAGAAATCTTTTTTTGAATGTAATAAATATTGAGCAAAAGTTTTCTCACTACATACTGGACATGCATTGTACCCCTTGGTCACATTTTCACATAAATTTCCATAAGCTAGAAAATCATTTATTGTCCATAATACCACTGCTTTAAGATTGAAGTACTCTTCCTTGTATGAGTCATACACATCAATTCCATCCTCCCAAAGTTTCTTCCAGTTATCAATAAGAGGCTCCAAGTAGACATCAATGTCATTACTTGGCTATTTTGGTCCATAAATTAACATAGAAAGCATCATAAACTTCCTTTTCATGCATAACCAAGGAGGAAGGTTATATGTAATAGTAATCACTGGCCAAAAACTATATCTACTACTTAGATTGCTGTGAGGATTGATCCCATCAGCGGAAAAAGCAAGACGTAAATTCCTAGGCTTGAGCCAAAATCTGGCCACTTTTCATCTACTACCTTCTAACATGGGGAATCTATTAGATGATGCAAAATACCATCCATGGATTTGTTATCTGTGTGCCACGTCAAAATCTTTGATGTCTCTTTACTTTTAAACATTCTCTTAAAACGAGGTATTCATAGAAAGTACCAAAGCACTTTAGTCGGCACTCCTTCTTTTACTTCATTACCATTTGATGTAGGCTTCCACCTTGAAGTACCACACTCCCAACATTGAGTAACATTTTCATATTGTTTCCTATGAAGGAAACAATCATTTGGATAAGCATGAATATTTATATACTCCATACCAAACTCACTCAATGTTTTTTCACTTTATACGTAGAAGTAGGCAACTCATTTATCTTTGGGAGCATTTCATTAGTTAACTTTAATATAGTTGTAAACCCGACATCAGAGAATCCATGGTTCAATTTAAGGTTGTATAAATTCACTATTGCAAACAACTTGGTAAAATTTGTGCAACCGAGATAAAGCGGTTTCTCTACATCTTCTAACAACTTGTTAAATTCATTAGGATTTACGTTAGTTTCATTTAATATTGCATTTACCATCTCAATAGGGGAATCCTTTCCATATCTATGGATTTGATCTGATTGTTCAATGATGAGTTTGTTTCATCATACACTTGAATTAAGGATTCTCCATGCATATACCAATATGTATAAGTTTGAACAATCCCTTTACAAATAAGATGATCTCGTATATCATCAATTTTTTAAAATTCTATGTTTATGCAATCATTGCAAGGACATCTAATAGACTCATTACCTGCGACATTCAACCAAGAAAAATTCAAAAATGCTTCTACTCCTTCTAAATAATATTGTGAAAATCTTGGCTTATGCATCCAATACTTATCCATTCTAAATGACACAATGCATGTATTGGTTAGAAAAAAATTTATACTTCAAAACTGGTTCATGAAAATTAAGCGTGAAGTTAACAGTCAACTTCTCATGTGGTTTTCACGTTTCCATAAGATCCATATTTTTTATTCCGGTAAAAGAATATATATATATATATATATATATATATATATATATATATATATATATACACACACGTACACTATGACCACATGCATCATATTTTAATTGATTTGGCCTTTTTTCATAGTAAAGTAAGAAGTTAGAATGTAACAAAAATTCAATAAATCTACGAAAAAAGAAAATAAGTTATTTCACATGTATATGAAGTTGTTGCATAGGGGAAGTTTGGTTCTCCTATTTTGTAGCTTTAATGAATTGTATAAACTTTAATTTAATTAGTACAATATCATAATGGGGCAACCAATTAATAGGAAACTTGTGCATGAGATTGGAAAGTATATATTTCTATAAAATTATTTTGCATGTCAAAAAGTTACATGTAACTTATAAATTACTCAATCTCTAAATCGATCTAAAAGGAAATTTAGAAGGAAAAAAGACAAGTATGCACTAGATTAAGGCAATCTAATGAAGAATTCTTGAATTGGACTACTCCCAAGGTGATTTAATGATTCATGGATCTTTGATACCAAATATGACCAAGCTTACTACATGAAATGATGAAGTTTTGAAAGGATTAGCTGCTTGTATAAATTTTGGAGTCTTTTTTGTATAAGTCATGTTTTAATTGAAGAAAAGGGCAATGAATATTGAGTGGCCTACCAAAGTGGTCAGAAATTAAAGGATTTTATTCATAAATATCATATATGCACACTCATTTTCTTTCACAATACATGCATATTCTAGGAGTCATTAAACATAAATACACAGCCTAGAAACCTAAAGATCATCAAACTTGTAATTTAAATTTTACCTAAAGAACTATTAGCCGTGAAAGATAGTGAATTAAAGAACGTATCAACAATTTCAGCCTATGTTACAAGTCTGTTCTTACATAATACAATGAAAATAAAATGAAGAGGCCATTAATCAGAGAATACCACAAGGAAAGAACTCAAATTTCTTCCATGCATAACGAATCTGTCTTATCCATTCAAGACTACAAATGACTCATTATACATACTTGATGTCAATAGGTGCACAAAACGCCCTACCCTAACAAAAATTACAGTAAGAAATATAAATAAATACATGAAATTCATAACCCTAATTCAATAATTTTAGCACAGAGACCTAATTCCACTAATTATCAACACATATATGAATTGATATGGTAAAAAAATAGGGTATCACACATTCTCGAAGCTAGGTCGCAAGTGACAATGAGTACAAATGGCGGGCTAGCAAGATGCGAGCTAGGGAAAAGGAAAATAAAAAAATAGAGAGAAAAGGAAGAAGAGAGGGGAAAGGAAGCTATTGGGTCGAGCGAGCTATTGGAGAAAAGAAAAGAAAAGACAATAGAGAGAGTGGATGTGAAAAAGCTACTAGGGGAGAAAGGGAAAATTGTGAGGGCATGACATTGACTTAAGGAGATAGCGGGAAAACACAAGGGAGATGAGGCAAAAGAAAAGAAAAGCAAAAAAAGTGAGAGGATAAAGAAAAGGGAGAGGGAAAAAGAAAAAAAAAGAGAAATAAAAAATGAGAAGGAAAAAGAAAAAAACAATTTATATAAAAATTTGATATGTAGTATAAAAGTAATAAAATACATGAAATTAAATTAATAGAGAAAAATGAAAAAATTGTAAAGTAATTTTTGTATTTCTTTTAAATGAATAACATATAGTATATTACTTGATTTTGGTTTTAAAAATATTGAAAACTCTATTATTTTAATTATAATCATAGTCATTTAATAATCATGATTATATAAATTTGTTTATCTATAATTAAATAATTTTTGTAGTTTAAGTTATGGTCACGGTTACTGATAAAATCGAGGTTATATGTACATATTATAGCCTCAGTTTTTATTAAACCGTGGCCAAAATCTTATAGCCTCGGTTTTTAGAAAATTGAGGCTAAATTTTCGAGACAAAAAACATGTAGTGCCCATTCTTTTGGAATTGGTATTTATAAAATATCAATACTACTTTGAACAAAATGCCTATTTTTCAAAAATACAAACTTGTTTGGGTAATACTGTCTACTGACTATTCTTCTATCAATAGAATTATCTTAGGAGTTTTCTCTTTTCCAATAACCATACCCGTAATATCAATTGCAAGGAGACAAAATATGAGCATGTAGTCGTTCATAGGATGGATTCTTGGATTCTTAAATTCTTCACAATTTATACAACGATGTAAAAGCATCATGAGCATGCATAATGTTGTGTTGCGCCCACATCGCATCTTCATTTATTAGCTCAATAGATCCTTCAAATAAATTAATAGCCTCATTATATGTAGAATCCAAAGTTTCATAGCCTTCCTTAAAATTTGGATTTGCATCTTTGTCATTGATAACGTCATTGAAGTTATTCACCGTAATTCTTGCATTTTTTTTATTGCCAATTGAAGTGTACCTTCAATCATTTCCTCTATAGTTTTAGCACTATCAGCATTATGTTTGTGGCATGACCTCCAAGTAAAAATTCTTTAACCCTTATTTGGGCACAAGTTTATTGGATCAATTTTGATGGAGGATCTGCTTGAGCATCTATTATTGATGGAGATTGGAGAATTGGAAAAAAGAAAATGCTCAAAACTTGGAAACCATATATATATCTATGTGTGTGTGTGTGTGTGTGTTGGGAATGTTCCCATTTACAGAGAGAGAAACTAGAGAGAAGTCAGAGAAGAATATATATTTGTACACAAATATGTACATGTGTCAGTTATATAGAGTATACATATATAAATGTGTCAAGAAGAGCATAAGAATAAAAGCAAGCAAATTTATAGACTAAGGTCGACCACCCCATAAGTCGGACAAGTAGTCGACCCTTTAGATGCCAAAGCTTCATAGGACAGGTCTCTACTACGAGTGTTTTTATAGGTGCGTATAGAGGCAGGTCTTTGGGGTGACTCATGTTATGGCCTGGGCTGTCTTCTAAACTTGGCCTGTTCTCTGGGCTTAGGTCGGGCTTCAAGTCGATCCATATGCCCAAACATCTAGTCCCCTTACTCTTTCAGGTCAAGTTCTAAACTGTGGTAGAAGAATAATGCTCGGGTAGTAGATTTAAATCATTCAACTCCCCTAATAAATGTGTGTAAGTTGATTAAAGAGAGAAATGTAGGTCTCTATGTAAGGAGGTGCATGGGTTGAGCTTTATCTTATCATTTCTTGCACATAAGAAAAAAATCAAGAAAATAAAATGCTCTGTTGACTCAGCTCAAGCCATAACAAGTTTTTAGTTTAGTGGTAAGAAACCAACTCGGCACATAGCTCACTTGCTCGGGTTTTTAAAGTAATAATTCTTCAGGTTTAACACCTTTATACTTTCTTTTCAAGTGAGTTTAGAGAATCATTCTCCTTTTATTTAAAACTTGACCCTAGGTAATCCCATCTTCTCATGCCTTACCCTTTTATGTTTTGTGATATTTTTGTAAAGACCATGTACAGAGAAGAGACTTCAGGCTTAGCCTCCTAGGAGAGCCTAAAATATCCCATCTACTCGGGTCAGGCAAGGAGTGATAACACGGGGTTCTTAAATGAGATAAGCTCTTTAAGTGAAGGGAATTTGCCCCATTATCAACCTTCTACCTCCTCCTTTCATTCAATTTCCATACCAACTATTAGGTTGAACATGTCTCAGATTCATATATTAGTAGTTAGATTATAGAGGAAGAAAACAAGGAATCTAAGGATTGGGGAACCCATAAGTCGTACTAGAAGTTGGTCAGCCAAGGTCAAGACTAGTTGTCTGTCACCACAAGATGAGGAGAGGTTGAGGAAAACCTACAACATCAAAAACTTTGTTCAAATAATGATTCCAATGTTTAGGTCCCTTGATAGTGACCTATACCCAGTCAAGTGGACGTTCTTTCACGAGAAATATTTGTGGTTAGGAGTCAAGTTTCCCCTGTATCATTTCATAAGAAGGTATTTTGCAAGGACTTAGCTCACACCAAGTTAGTTGATATCGAATGGCTAGAGGTACCTGTTTTACCTTACACTGATATCTAAAGAGCTTAGGGTGGATCTGGAGATGCCCGAGTTTAATGAAGCCTATATGTTGAAGGAAAACCCCACAAACCCGAGGAGGTTATACATGTTAATGAAGTAGGACCGGGGTATAAATGTGGCCCATCTTGAGAACAAGAAGAATTGGAAGGAATACTTCTTCTATGTCTCAAGTCGGTGGGAGACTCCTATTAGTAACATGAGGCTAATAAGGAGCACTTGGAATGACACAAAGGTCATGATAAGGAACATAGGTTAATTCATAACGACTTTAATGAGGACATGAAGCCAGGCTTGGCCGATATCCATAAATATCTGACTGAGTAAACCCCATGGAACCAACTATTAAATGCCCCGCACTTTGTCGCATGTGGGTTAATGAGGCAAGGCTTAGTTGATCCCCTCACAAGATCATTCGTAAACCTCTTGCCCCCTCCATGTGTGATGAGTGCTCAAAAAGTACTAAAATTACCATGATTTTATTCACTTTAATTGATTAAAAAGATATATATTTATATGATTTTATCATATTTTTATATAAATCTGTCTTTTCGGAATCACGGGTATTTTTATTGTTTTTCAAGTATTTTCACTTAAAAAAAGTAACTTAAAGACTCAGAAAAATACTGGAGGCAATACATCACAAATATATTCATAAAATAAATGAGGAAAAGTAAAAAAAAGATGGAAAAATTGGACAAAATGGGTCAAAAGGGTCAAAAATGTCAAAAAGGATAAAAATCGTGCACGCAGCCGACCAGCAGTACGTATTACCCTCACAAAGCCCAGCCGTGCCGAGCAATGCATGTGCATTGCCCAAACCACACCGAAGCCGCGCGCCCATCTGCTTCCAGTCCGCGCGCACCTACGTCAAATCCTTGCACACCTGTGCCAATCCGTGCCCAGTTTGTTTAGAGGTTTTCCAACAAGAAGAATAACATCAAAGTACTGTAAGGATTTTATTTTCTTTACAGTTATTTTTTATGCTTTATTCTTATATGTTATATTTAATTTGTCTATGATTAAATTTAACTTTACTGGTTGTTTGTAAACATGATATAATAATAACATTATTATGCTTGCGAAATATTAAATAGGTAAAAATCTCTAAAATGAATTGATTTTGTTTTTATTCAAGATTTTATATTAAGAATGTTAAAGAGAAATATATTATTTTTCATTACAAACTTAAATCTAAAAATTAGATTTTAAGGTTTAGTTATCCGGTCTGATTTAGAGTAGTGTTCTTTTATTTGTTGGTACAATCAACCAGTAGTTAGAGTGAAGCTCTATTTCAAAACTTTTTATAAGAATTATTATCTGAAAAATTATTGATAACATGTTTTCAATAGTATTTTTAAAACTTGAAAGTTAGTACTAGGATAATTAAATTCTTAGGTTTACTTTGGACACCTTGAATAAAGTTTAAACTATCTAACCCCACCAAAGGTGGCATTTATATGATTCATTTTCAATCTTTTAGAAAAAGGAATTAATTTAATTAACCAAATTAGTTATCAACCCCACCCATAGGTGCTAATTGATTTGTTTAGTTAACAAAAAATATCTAATCCCACAAAAGGTGGTATTCATATAAAAAAGGAGAATCAATAAATATCAATTTATATATTTAATAACCTAAATAATATGAGCAAACATAATTAACTTAGTTATTATATCCATAAATACTCCACTATTATAAATGATAAAATTTGTATAAATGTTTATTGAATATGTATCTATGTTTATTTTTATGTTATTAGATTAGAAACATAAAAACCCCAAATATCGTGATAGGATGTTTAGGATTTAATTTCGTTTTTAAAAGTTTAAATAATAAATTAGAAACCACATATATTTCTACCTTAGATCGACCTCGGGGATGGAACCAAGTTTTTTGCACCGTTGCCAGGGATGGAATCAAGTTTTTGGCACTGTTCCTGGGAATGGAACCATGTTTTTAGCAATACTGATTCTGCTCATCAAGTTTTTGGCATCGTTGTTAGGGATGGAATCAAGTTTTTGGCACTGTTCTCGATGATGGAACCAAGTTTTTGGCAATATCGATTCTGCTCATCAAGTTTTTGGCACCATTGTCGGAGAAGGAATATCGTTTTTAAATTATTTATCAAAATTTTTTTAAAAAAATTGTGTTGTAAATAATTGTGATTTTTTTTATTTTAAGTTAAAAAAAACCAAAAAAATATAATAAGTAAATAAATAAATAAATAATTTCTGTTCGTGAATAGTAAAAAAAATTTAGAAATAAATATTTTTTTTCCTTCAATTAAAAAAAAATTAATAAAATTTAAAAAAAATAATAATTTTTTTTCTCATTTAAAAAAAATAAAAAACTTACCGATCATGAATAGTAAAAGAAAACAAAACAAAAAAATTTCAAATCTCGAATTTCATAATAAATAAATAAAATCAAATTTAAAATTTAAAAAAATTTTAATAAATTTTAAATAATAAAATAATAAAATAATAAATTTTAAAAAAATAATAAATTAAAAAAGGAATAAAATAAATTTATTTAATTTAATTATTTTCTTTTAAAAAAAACATAAAAATTTAAAAACAAATAAAAAAAATTTAAACTTTATTTTATTTATATAAATAAATAAATAAATAATAACTTAGGGTTTAACTTGTTTTGTTTAGTGTTTTGTCTTAAATACTATGTAAATGTTTTTTAAATATGTGTGTGGTTATTTTATTATTTTCTTGACAGGTGTTTTAAATTTATGCTTTTAATAGTTTATGCGTGATAGGAGATCCTTAGGAAACCCCCTCACACCATATGTAAATAATATTCATAAATTTAAACAACTGTCCACAAGGCTGAATTTTAACCATCAGCCTATTTTTGAACCAAACATAGAACCAAGCCTTAATCCTTTACTGGAATCGAAAGAAATGGGAGAAAACCAACATGTTAGGGAAACCACCATTAAGGAATTTGCAAGACCAGTGATTGGCACGACAACTGCCGTTGTGCAGCTGGGTGAGGTTGCTCGGAATTATGAATTGAAAAATATTCATTTTTCTATGCTTCCTTCCTTTTATGGGCTTCCTAATGAAGATTCTCTTTCCTTCATTAGAGACTTCTATGCTATAGTCCAAACCTTTCCCCTCGGTATTCTAAATGAGGATCAACTTAGAATGAAATGTTTCCCCTACACCTTAAAGGACAAGGCTAAAGCTTGGTTGATGTCACTTCCCTTAGGTTCTCTGATGACATGGGAGGACATTTATAATAAATTCATGGGAAAATTCTATTCCCACCAAAAAACATCAGAGCTGAGAGGAAAGATTGCTACATTCTCTCAGATGGAAGGAGAACCATTCCATGAAGCTTGGGATAGGTTCAAAATATTTCTCACTCAATGCCCTCATCACAGCTTTCCCCTATAGTTGTAGAACCAATTCTTTTACGATGGACTTACGCAACAATGTCAGTTCATTGTCAACAACGCTGCAGGGGGAGCAATGGGAGAAAAGACTACCTTAGAGACGTACAACCTCTTTGAAATGTTGGGTGCTAATTCCCAACAAAAAAGCTCACGAGTGAGAAAAGATGGAGTTCATGAAATCGATTCCAGCAATGAAGTTCAACAACAACTTGTTCAATTGACCAAGCAAGTTGCCCTTCTCACTATGCAAACCAACACCAATAATGAACATTATGGTTTGTATAGCAACATGGGACATGATACTGAAGCCTTTCCATATCAAGGAGAAGCAGCAGTTGGACCTGAACATGTTAATGTATTGGGAGCATATCAATAGAAACCAAGGTTCGACCCCAATTCAAATACCTACAATCTTGGGTAGAGAAATCATCTGAACTTCTCTTGGAGGCAAAACAACCCTCCTTTTGCTCAAAGCTCAAATCAGCCAGGCCAGCAATTCCACCAGCCTATTCAAGAAGCATTCTCAATAAATCAACCCTAGAGGACAACTTGAATTCTTTTATTCAAGTTTGTAGAGATAACCAATTTAAAACCAAGCAGCGGTTGGACTTTGTGGAAGCTTCTATCAAAAAGGTGGAAGTTCAAGTAGAACAGTTAGTTGAACATTTGCAAAAACAAAGCAAAGACTAACTAAATGGTCAAATGGGATCAAATAAATTCAATGAAGATGAGACATTGAGTTTGTCATTCTACAATCTCCAAGCAACGTTTTACTAGAAGACGATAAATTTTAGTCCTACATGGGAGGTCACCCATTATTGTATTTTCCTTTGTTTTAGTTTCTTTTTAATAATGTCTGTAATAAAATTCAAATGAAATAAATTCGTTTGTTTCAAAAATTGTGTCCATTCTTTAAATTTAGCATTAAAAAAAACAATTTTCTCTTTACTTAATTAATTTAGATTTTCATTCTAAATATATATATATATATATAATAAAATAAAAATAAAAAAAATTAGGTTCCCTGTACCTTTCTGCTGTAAGCCTATACATTTTGTTAAGTGAGAAATATTTCTTAGAGATATCTAATATTTTTTAAGAGCTAAATGTTAATACACAATAGGAGGAGGATCAATTTCAATTACAAATAACAATGGGAGATGCTGAAGATAGGTAGAAAATGATGAAAAACTATGCAATGCCAATCATTGGCAATGTAACTTCCGGCATACAATTACAAGAGGCTGCAAGGAATTATGAATTGAAAAGGATTCATTATTCTTTGTTGCCTTCCTTTTACGGTGTCCCTAATGAAGACCCTTTGCATTTCATTCGAGAATTCTATGCTATTGTCCAAACCTTTCCACTACATGCAATTAATGAAGATCAGCTTAGGATGAGGTGTTTTCCTTACACCCTCAAGGATAAAGCTTGGTCATGGTTCATTACTCTACAGTTGGGTTCTTTAAAAACTTGGGAGGTAGTATATGAAAAGTTTATGGGTAGGTTCTATTCCCATCAAAAGACTGTTGATCTAAGGACGAAGATAGCAACGTTTTCTCAAATGTATGAAGAGCCCTTTCACGAAGCTTGGGAACGATTGAAACTCCTTTTCATTCAATGTCATAATCATAGCTTTCCATTACAACTATAGAACCAATTCTTTTATGATGGATTGACACTGCAAAGTCAATACATGGTTGATAATGCTGCTGGAGGTGCTGTGGGAGAAAAACCATAAAGGAAACCTATAATCTTTATGAGCTATTGGGTCTAATTCCCAACAAAGAAGTTCTAGAAGTAGAGAAAGAGTCAATGAAGTTGGCTCCGATAATGAGATGACCTTGCAACTTGTTGAATTGACTAAGCAAGTGCAACTTCTCACTACCTACCAAATGCCAAATCAAGAGGTGTGTGAAGTGTGTTTTTCAATTGGCATGATACTCATAATTGTTCAAATACTTGTGATTCTAGAGTCGATGCCATGGAGGAAGTCAAATACTTTCATAGGTATCATCCAAATACCTATAATCACCCAAACCATCATTGGAAACAAAACAATTACCCAACCTACACCCAATGTCCAACGCTAAGGTAAAATAAAAACCACCCTTACCCACCAAGCCAATCTTTTAACCAAACCTTAAAGGATAGCTTGAATGCTTTTATTCAAGTTAGTCATGACAACCAATTGATGAATAATCAAAGGTTGAACACCATGGAGGCTTCGATTAAAAGGAATGAATCTAAAGTTGGGCAATTAGCTAAACAAATGCAAAAGAAAGAACCAGGAGAGTTTCCCAGTCAACCAGAACAAGCAAATGATGTAAGAACCCTTCGAAGTGGTAAGGTAGTCAATACCAGTTTACCTTGTAGTTCAGGTAACAAAGAAGGTGATATTTTAGTCTCATAAAGAGGAGAAACAAATGTTAAACTTAACATGCCTTCTGAAAAACTCATTAGAGAGTCATCTAACATCCCCAAAATTCAAAAGACAACAGAACCACAACAGCTGCAAGTACCTTTTCCACACAGGTTAAAAGAATCCAAACAAGATAAGCAATTCTATGATGTTTTTAATATGCTCTCTAAAGTAAATAACAATTTACCATTATTAGAAGTGATCATGATGTGCCCTCATATGCAAAGTTTTTCAAAGAGTTGAACACTAAGAAAAGGAGGTATGAACTGAATGAATGAGTAGTAGTATCAGAAATTTCTAGCTCTGTACTTCAACACAAACTACCCCCTAAGTTGAAAGACCCTGGAAATTTTATTATAAACATAACTATGGGGGATAGGAAGGTTGCTAAAGCAATGATTGATTTAGGTGCTAGTATAAATTTGATGCCCTACTCTATATTCTTACAGCACAATTTAGGAGATTTAAAACCCATAACTATGTCCCTTCAACTTACAGATAGATCTCTTAAGTATCCAAAGGGAATAGTTAAGGATGTGCTGGTACAAGTAGACAAATTGATAATACTTGTTGACTTTGTAGTTTTGAAAATGCAAGAAAATCCAGCCTTGGACAGAGAGCACACAATACTGCTTGGTAGATCATTTATGGAAACTACTAAGACTATTATTGATGTCCAAGATGGAAATTTGACAATGACAGTTTTAGGAGAGGCTGTTCATTTTAAAGTTTTTGATTCTTCACCTTTTCCTTCTATTTCTACCATCGATGAAATATTCGATATTGACCCTTTGGATAATATTGTCTAAAGCACCTTTTCCCGAACCAGAATAGAAGACAAGCTTGAAACTATTCTTACACTTGAAGAGGTTGAAGAAGATTTAGATGAGGAAATTAAGGGGTACAGTAAATGACTAGAGAATGATGAAGTAATGACAAAATCTAGTACACTTTTAAATCTACACAGTTCTTCATCTAGTAAAGAGGCCAATCCACCTGAACTTGAACTCAAAGACTTACCTGAGCACTTAAAATATGTGTTTTTGGGAGAAGGAGAAACTTATCCAGTGATAATTTCTTCAACCTTGACCAAAACCCAAGAAAAGGAACTTATTAAAGTGCTTAAACAGTTTAAGAAAGCTATAGGCTGGAGTATCAGGGATATAAGAGGCATTAGTCTTACGATATGTATGCACAAGATCAACTTGGAGGATGGTGCTATACCTGTATGAAAGGCCCAAAGAAGACTAAACCCAAATATGCAAGAGGTAGTTAAGAAAGAAATTCTTAAATTGTTAGAAGAGGAATTAGCTATCCTATTGTGGATAGTAAGTGGGTTAGTCTAGTGCATGTGGTACCTAAGAAATATGGGATAACAGTTGTTAAAAATGACAAAAGTGAATTAGTGCCCATTAGAATAATCACCGGAGGGAGAATGTGTATAGATTTTAGGAAACTAATTTTATATACTAAAAAGGATCACTTTCCTCTTCCATTCATTGATCAAATGTTGGAAAGATTAGCTGGGCACGAATTTTACTGTTTTCTAGATGGATTGTCCCGATATTATCAAGTACCCATAGCACTAGAAGATCAGGAAAAGACCACATTTACATGTCCTTTTGGGACATTTGCTTTTCAAAGAATGCCATTTGGGTTATGCAATGCCCCCGCCACTTTCCAGAGATGCATGGTATCTATTTTCTCGAACATGGTGGAAAAATTCATTTAAATTTTCATGGACGATTTCTCTGTCTTTGGGAACTCATTTGATGATTGCTTACATAAATTGACTTTGGTTTTAGAAAGATGCATTGAATGCAATCTCACCCTTAGTTGGGAGAAAAGTAATTTTATGGTTCAATAAGGGATAGTTTTAGGATATATAATTTCAAACAAGGGTATTGAAGTTGATAAGGCAAAAGTTGAATTGATTTCCAAACTACCTCCCCATCTGTGAAGGGGATAAAAAGCTTCTTAGGACATGCAGGATTTTACAGATGATTTATTAAAGATTTCTCTAAAATAAGTCATCCCTTATGTAACTTACTATCAAAAGATGTGTATTTTAATTTCAACAATGACTGCCTTATTGCCTTTAATACCTTGAAATAGAAACTAACATCTACCCATGTTATTATGGCACCAAACTGGTCTTTACCCTTTTGAAATAATGTGTGACACTTCTAATTATGCTATCGGAGCAGTCTTGGGACAAAGAGTGGATAAGTGTTTGCATGTCATCTACTATGCTAGCAAAAGACTCAATGATATCCAAATGAATTATACCACCACTGAAAAGGAATTCTTGGCTATGGTGTTTTCTTTAGACAAATTCAAGTCTTATTTAGTAGGATATAAAGTAATTGTGCATTCTGATCATATTGCTTTAAGATACGTATTAAGTAAACCAAATGTCAAGCCAAGATTAATCAGGTAGGTCTTACTCTTACAAGAATTTGACCTAGAAATAAAGGATAAGAAAGGTAATGAAAACTTAGTAGCTGGCCATTTGTCTAGGTTGATTTCTGACTTCAATTCTCTTAAAGATGAGAGTAATGAAGAAATAGTTGAAACCTTTCGTGATGAACAGTTATTTTCAATAGGTCTGAACCCATGGTATGTTGATATTGTAAACTATCTTGTCACTAGTGTTTTGCAACCTAACACTTCATATCAGGACAAGAAAAGGTTTTTTAAAACTATTAAGGACTATTTTTGGGATGACCCTTATTTATACAAGATTGGTCAAGATCAAGTCATCCGGAGATGTGTACCTTAAGAAGAACATAAGAGCATTCTAACTTTTTGTCATGAACTTCATTATGGGGGCAATTTTGGTGGTGAAAACACAGCCCCGTAAGGTATTAAAGTCTGGATTCTTTTGGCCCACTCTTTTTAAAGATGCTCATATGTTTTATGCACATTGTGATAGATGTCAAAGAATAGGAAACATAAGCAAAAGAGATGAAATGCCTTTGACATCTAATTTAGTTGTTGAACTCTTCAATGTATAGGGGATTGACTTTATGGGTCCTTTTCCCCCATCCAATGGTTTTCAATATATTTTGGTTGATGTGAATTATGTATCCAAGTGGGTAGAAGTTATCCCCACTAAAACCAATGATGCTAATGTTGTTGTTAAATTCTTGGAGGATTTAATAATCAGTAGGTTCGAAATGCCTAGAGCTATAATAAGTGATGGAGGCAGCCATTTTTGTAACAAGATCTTTGATGGAGTACTAAACAAGTACAACATCACACATAAAGTAGCTACTCCATATCATCCTCAAACTTTTGGTTTAGTGGAAGTAAGTAATAGGCAAATTAAGGGAATATTGGAATGCACTGTGCATCCTTCAAGGAAGGATTAGGCATTTAAGTTAAATGATGCCTTATAGATATACCATACCGCTTACAAAACACCCATTGGGATGAGCCCTTACCGATTAATCTTTGGGAAAGTGTGCCACCTTCTACTTGAACTTGAACACGAGGCTTACTAGGCAATTAAAGAATTAAACATGGATTTAGATAAAGTAGGAGAAAAATGGTTACTCTATCTTAATGAGTTGGAAGAAATTAGGAATGAAGCCTATGAGAATGCCAAATTATACAAAGAGCGAACTAAGAGCTATCATGACAAGAGGCTAGTTTCTAAGACTCTTCATTCTAGAATGAACGTTCTTTTATTTAACCCTCATTTGAGATTGTTTCTAGGAAAGCTGAGATCAAGATAGGATGGACCATTCAAAATAGTTCAAGTATTTGCACATGGAGTAGTAGAACTATTGGATTCCAAGACACAAAAAGCATTCAAAGTCAATGGGCATCGTGTGAAGCCTTATTTAGAAAAGAGAAGAACTCTAAAACTAAGAAAAACTAACTAAAAACTAAGAAAAACTAAAAACTAAGAAATGGAGAGAAAGAAAGAGGAGAGAAATGTGTTTTGAGGTGTGTTTAGAAGTGAAGAGAAGGGGGTATTTATAGGTGAGAATGGAGAGAAAAAGTGCGTGAAAAAATGTTGGAAACGCGGAGTGGTGGATGATGATGTCATTTGATGATGTCAGCATGACGTGGCGGCTGCGCATGGATTTGGGGCGCAGATGGCAGCAGTGCGCGCAGTAGGCACTAGTGGAGCGCACAGGCGCGCGCAGGAGTGAGGAGCTACGCGCGCGGGCTGGGCGACTTCGTGCGCATTTTCTTCCTTTTTGACATTTTTGACCTTTTTGACCCATTTTGTCCAATTTTTCCATATTTGTTGACCTTTCCTCATTTATTTATTAATATATTTGTGATGTATTGCTTCCAGTATTCCTCTTTGAGTCTTTAAGTTACGTTTTTAAGCAAAAATACCTTAAAAACAATAAAAATACCCATGATTCCGAAAAGGATAAATTTTTATATATATATAATAAAACATATAAATATATATATTTTTAATCAATTAATGTGCATAAAATCATGGTAATTTTAGTGCTTTTTGAGCACTCATCACAACCCCCAACCAGCTTCTTGCTAGTCCCTTAGCAAGAGAAGCGATAAAAACTAAAAATTAAACTATCCTAAATCACTTTCGTGGATTGACACAGTTACATTTAGCCTATGCAACAAGCCTTTAAACCCCTAGGTTGCCCTAGTGGACGAGTTTGAGTCTCGTGAGGGTTTTCAGTAATGATACCCACAAACATTAAACTAAATGTAAAAAAATTAAAAGAAATAATAACAACAATCAACTTAAAAACTAAAATTACAACAAAATCAAAAATTAACTTTTAAGAATAAAAGAAAACAACATAACACAAAAATGTCTCATACTTTTTAATCTCCTTTAAGATCATAATTAAAATCTCAAGCATAAGTTATTTTAATCTTCTTAAACAATCATGATTTATTATAATAATTAGTTGAAAATCATTTTCATATTTCATATCAAAAATGTATCAATTTAATTTCACCCAATTTCAGTGTCATGAATCCGAATTCGCTTCGACTCTATTTCTCACAAGTCAATACTCTCAAAACACTGAATCCTATGGGTTCAAACACTCATATTAATTTATATGCGAAAGAGTTGATGTATAGAAATGAACTAATATGTTCGCATATGTATAAAGAATAAAGGCTCAAAGTGTTATTTTGACGTTGATCTCATGGAAGGAATCAAATGTATAAATTATAAAGATATCATATATAAAAATTATTTTCATGCATAAATCAAACTCATTAAGAAAAAATTTCAAGATATATGCCTTTTACAAATGAAGAAAGTGCAATGACTTTTTAGGGAATTACTTCCTATAGCTTTCTATTATAATTAGCCTTTACTCACAACTTTGTAGGCAATGTGGGTCATAGTATGTAGATTATACTATATATTCTTTATCTCTCTCTATTTTTCTGAAGATACTTTTCAATATATATCATTTTTTTAGAGAGTCAACCCATGTACAAATTGTACATTTTTTTAGGATTTTGGTGAGTGGTTAATTTTGTGGCTTTTCTGTTTGATTTGGTTTAGGTAACCCCAGATATATCTCTTTTTTTTGTAGCAGTCATGCATGAATGAGATAAAAGCATATACTATCAATTTCTACTCAAATCATTTAATCTAAGCAAAAATAATAATAAAAAATATACGACACTCTATTACGATGAGAAAAAATTCATACATTCAATGTTAATGCCTATAGAGATCATCTAAAAATTTGAAGAAATAAGAAATGTGTTTGGAGTAGAAAAAATATATATTTCACTCTGAATAAGGGAAATTAGGCTCAAATTATATCTCACAAAGGTAGTCTCCACTAAAACAAATTCATAAACACCGATTTTGGGTTTAATATAATTTCTACATCTTATCAAGAAATACTAGTTATGACAAAAACTAACTAATTATCAAAAATAATTACAAAATATTTCATGATATGTTTTCAAAAATTAATCTAACAGTACAAAAGACTTAACTATTTACTTAAATTTGATTTAAAGAAATGATAAATTTTTGTGAGAATTTTTTTTTAATTCCAAAAATTACTAAATCACATAAAGAAAATAAAACCAAACACAATAAAAATGAAAACGTGAACATAAAAAAGAAAAAATTATTTTTTTTATTTTTTTTAAAAATTGTTAAATTTTTTTTTAAATTAAGCATGGTAACTTTTCACCACCCCCAACTTAGAACTTATATTGCCCTCAATGTAACAACTATAAATTAAAGATAAAGAGAAAAGAGAGAAAATATTACCTATTTCTTGAGAATGCTGCAAGTAGTGATGAAGAAATGCAGGTGCATCCATCATGTTCATTAAAGTGCACACAGACAGATTGCTGTAAACTTCTAATATCTCAACAAATATTTTTAGTTTTAACAATTTTTAATTTATTCATATGTAATTAAACTAAAATAAACAATAGAAATTAAATAAATAAAATTAACTAAAATGATGGGTTGCCTCCCATCCAACGCTTAGTTTAACGTCTTAGCAAGACGTAACTTGGGGATTTCATTTTAAGTAAACTCAATATCCCCTCATCATTGAGTCAATCAAATCTACAAGTAAGACAAGATTGTCTACCTACACTTTTTCAGTCATGTCCTATGTATTTTCAAATTTTTCTGTACTTAAAACTAGGGACACGCTTGTGAGTTTCACATCATCCACGTCTAGGTACAAATCAAATAATTAAAGGCATCAAAACACAATTGTACCTAGATCAATCAAAACAACTAACTCCTTAGATTGTAATTAAAACTTTTAAAATTTTGGAGATAGTTTCAGATTTTTTTTTGTTTTTTTTTTGTTTTAAGTATAATATCTAAGTTAAAATAACATAATTAGTATTAATCAAGAGTGCTCCCAGGAAAGAATGGTGGGGCAAAGGCTCCTTAAAAACCATCATCCTAGACAGAGCAACGTTCTCAGGAAAAACTAGTGGCACAAAGGCTTCCAGAAACTAGTCTCCTAGACAGAACTCCCTTAGATCTTTACTTTTCATGCTATTAAAATTAAGTTAATTAAGTTAAGTTAAGTTAAAATTTAAGTTAATTAAATTAATAAAAAGGTAGGTTAATTAAGTTAATGAAAATCTAAGTTAATTAAGTTATTAAATTAAATTAATATAAGTTAGTAAATTAAGTTACTAAAAACCTAAGTTAATTAACTTAAACGAAAATTTAGCAAAAACCTAACTTAATTAAGTTAAACGAAAATTAAGATAAAAAAATAGTTAATAATAATAATAATAATAATAAATAAAAACAATTTAAAAAAAATTAAAACAAAAATAAAATAAATTAAAAAAGGTAAAACAAAAATAAAAAAATTAATTAAAAATTAAGCCAAAAATAAAATAAAAATAAATAAAAAAAAAATTGAAAATAAATTTTTTGATTTTTTTTGAAAAAAAAATAATTATTTTTTAAATAAAATAAATTTTTTATTTTTTTATTTTATTTAAAATTTATTTACGTTTTTTTTACTTCAAAATTCAAAATTATTTTATTATTCATGCTATAATTATTTTATTATTCATGCTATAATTTAGTTATGAAATTTAAAATTTTAATTTTTTTTATTTATTATGAAATTGAAATTTGAATTTTTTTTTTACCATTCATGAACGATAAGTTTATTTATTTATTTTTTTGTTTTTTACTATTCACAAACAACAAATTTTTTTATTTTTTTATTTTTTTTTAAATAAAAAAAAATCACAATTATTTACAACACAAAAAGTTTTAAAAATTTTGATAAATAATTTAAAAACGCTATTAATTCCTAGGCAACGGTGCCAAAAACTTGATACTATCCCCAGTAACGGCGCAAAAACTTGATCGGGCAGAACCGACATCGTCGATCCTGCCGTTACTTTGGTTTTATGTATTTCTAAAACTCTCGCAAGTGCACGAATCATTTCGTAGAAAATGATAAGTATACTCCCAAGGTCGATCTAAGGAAGGAATATATGTGGTTTTTAATTTATTGTTCAAATTTTTAAAAATGAAATTAAATCCTAAACATCTTGTCACGATATTTGGGGTTTTTTGTGTTTCTAATCTAATAAAATAAAAATAAACATAGATACAGATTCAATAAACATTTATGCAAATTTTATCATTTATAATAGTGGAGTATTTATGGATATAATAACTAAGTTAATTATGTTTGTTCATATTATTTAGGTTATTAAAGATATGAATTGATATTTATTGATTTTCTCTTTTTTATATGAATACCACCTTTGGTGGGGTTAGATATTCTTTGTTAACTAAACAAATCAATTAACACCTATGGGTGGGGTTGATAACTAATTTGGTTAATTAAATTAATTCCTTTTTCTAAGAGATTGAAAATGAACCATTTAAATGCCACCTTTGGTGGGGTTAGACATTTTAAACTTTATTCAACGTGTCCAAATTAAACCTAAGAATTTAGTTATCCGAGTACTAACTTTCAAGTTTTAAAACCACTACTGAAAACGTGTTGTCAATACATTTTCAGATAATAATTCTTATAAAAACTTTTGAAATAGAGCTTCACTCTAACTACCGGGCGATTGTACCAACAAATAAAAGAGCACTACTCTAAATCAGACCGGATAACTAAACCTTAAAATCTAATTTTCAAATTTAAGTTTGTAATGAAAAATAATATATTTCTCTCTAACATTCTTAATATAAAATCTTGAATAAAAATAAAATCAATTCATTTTAGATATTTTTACCTATTTAATATTTTGCAAGCATAACAACGTTATTATTATATCATGTTTACAAACAGCCAGCACAGTTAAATTTAATCACAGACAAATTAAATATAACATGTAAGAATAAAGCATAAAAAATAACTGCAAAGAAAATAAAATCCTTACAGAACTTCGATGTTATTCCCGTTGCCGGAAAACCTCCAAGCGGAATTTGCACTCCCATTTATTGAATAAAAAAGCTAATAAATTACAAAAACATAACTGGTTCTTCTCAAAAAGAGAAGAACTCTAAAACTAACTAAAAACTAAGAAAAATAAAAAAAACTAAAAACTAAGAAATGGAGAGAAAGAAAGAGGAGAGAAGTGTGTTTAGAAGTGAAGAGAAGGGGGGGTATTTATAGGTGAGGATGGAGAGAAAAAATGGGTGAAAAAATGTTGGAAACGTGGAGTGGTGGATGATGATGTCATTTGATGACATCAGCATGACGTGGGGCGGCTGCGCGTGGATTTGGGGTGCAGATGGCAGCAGCGCGCACGGAAGGTAGGAGCAGCGAGCGCAGGCACGCATGGAATTGGAGCAAGGCGCGCGTAGGAGTGAGGAGCTGCGCGCATGGTCTAGGCGCTGGCGCGCGCGGGTTGGGCGACTCCGTGCACGTTTTCCTCCTTTTTGACATTTTTGACCTTTTTGACCCATTTTGTCCAATTTTTCCATATTTGTTGACCTTTCCTCATTTATTTATTAATATATTTGTGATGTATTGCTTCCAGTATTCCTCTTTGAGTCTTTAAGTTACGTTTTTAAGCAAAAATACCTGAAAAACAATAAAAATACCCGTGATTCCGAAAAAGATAAATTTATATAAATATATGATAAAACATATAAATATATATATTTTTAATCAATTAATGTGCATAAAATCATGGTAATTTTAGTGTTTTTTGAGCACTTATCAAAGAACCAAACAACATTGGTAAAATAGATTGCATTTGGCTGAGTAATCCTTAGCACCATAAAGTTACGTCTTACTAAGACGTTAAACTAAGCACTGGATGGGAGGCAACCCCTCATTTTAGGCAATTTTCTTTTATTTGTTTTATTTATTTAATTTCTATTGTTTATTTTAGTTTAATTACATGTGAATAATTTTAAAATTGTTAAAACTAAAAATATTTGTTGAGATGTTAGAAGTTCATAGCGATCTGTCTGTGTGCACTTTAATGAACATGATGAATGCACCTACATTTCTCCATTACTGCTTGCACATTCTCAGGAAATGGGTAATCTTTCTTTTCTTTTATCTTTATCTTTAATTTACAGTTGTTACATTGAGGACAATGTAAGTTCTAGGTTGAGGGTGGTGAAAAGTTACCATGCTTAATTTCAAAATAATAATAATAATAATAATACTAATAATAATTTTTATTTCATTGTTATGTTCACATTTTCATTTTTATTTTGTTTGATTTTTATTTTCTTTGTGTGATTTAGTAATTTTTGGAATTTTAGAATTAGTTTTAAAAACTTTCTCACAAATATTTATCATTTCTTTAAATCAAATTTAAGTAAATAGTTAAGTCTTGTGCACTGTTAGATTAATTTTTGAAAACATATCATGGAGTATTTTTTCGTCATTAGTTAGTTTTTGTCATAACTAGTATTTCTTGATAAGATGTGGAAATTATATTAAACCCAAAATCGGTGTTTATGAATTTTTTTAGTGGAGACTATCGTTGTGAGATATAATTTGAGCCTAATTTTCTTTATTCATAGTGAAATATATATTTTTTCTACTCCAAACACATTTCTTATTTCTTCAAATTTTTAGGTGATCTCTATACGTATTAGCATTGAATGTATGAATTTTTTTCTCATCTTAATAGAGTGTCGTATATATATTTTTTATTATTTTTGCCTAGATTAAATTATTTGAGTTGAAATTGATAGTATATGCTTTTGTCTTATTTATGCATGACTGTTACAAAAAACAATGACATATATGGGGTGACCTAAACCAAAATTAACCACTCATCAAAATCCTAAAAAAATGTACAATTTATACATGGGTTAACTCTCTAAAAAATATATATATATTGAAAAAAAATCTTCAGAAAAAATAGAGAGATAAATAATATATAGTATAATCTACATACTATGACCCACATTGCCTACAAAGTTGTGAATAAAGGCTAATTACAAAAGAAAGATATAGGAAGTAATTCCATAAAAAGTCATTGCACTTTCTTCATTTGTAAAAGGCATATATCTTGAAATTTTTTCTTAATGAGCTTGATTTATGCATGAAAATAATTTTTATATATGATATCTTTATAATTTATACATTCGATTCATTTCATGAGATCAACATCAAAATAACACTTTGAGTCTTTATTCTTTTATACATATGCGAACATATTAGTTCATTTCTATACATAAACTCTTTCACATATAAATTAGTATGAGTGTTTGAACCCATAGGATTCAGTGTTTTGAAAGTATTGACTAGTGAGGAATAGAGTCAAAGCGAATTCGGATTCCAGACACAGAAATTGGGTGAAATTAAATTGATACATTTTTTATATGAAATATGAAAATTATTTTCGACTAATTATTATAATAAATCATGATTATTTAAGAAGATTGAAATAACTTATGCTTTAGATTTTAATTATGATCTTAAAAGAGATTAAAAAGTATGAGACATTTTTGTGTTATGTTTCATGTTGTTATTTTATTCTTAAAAGTTAATTTTTGATTTTTTTGTAATTTTAGTTTCTAAGTTGTTGTTTTTACTATCGTTTTAACTTTTACATTTAGTTCAGTGTTTGTGGGTATCATTACTGAAAACCCTCACGAGACTCAAACTCATCCACTAGGATAACCTAAGGGTTTAAAGGCTTGTTGCATACGCTAAATGCAACCATGTCAATCCACGGAAGTGATTTAGGATAGTTTAATTTTTAGTTTTTATCGCTTCTCTTGCTAAGGGACTAACAAGAAACTAGTTGGGGGTTATGATGAATGCTCAAAAACACTAAAATTACCATGATTTTATTCACTTTAATTGAATAAAAAGATATATATTTATATGATTTTATCATATTTTTATATAAATATATCTTTTCGGAATCACGGGTATTTTTATTATTTTTCAGGTATTTTTGCTTAAAAAAAAGTAACTTAAAGACTCAGAAAAATACTGGAGGAAATACATCACAAATATATCATAAAATAAATGAGAAAAAGTCAAAAAAAGATGGAAAAATTGGACAAAATGGGTCAAAAGGGTCAAAAATGTCAAAAAGAATAAAATCGTGAATGCAGCTGCCCAGTCTCGCCGAGCAGCACACGCACATTGCCCAAACCACACTGAAGTCGCGTGCACATCCGCCCACGACCGTGCCCATCTACAACCAGTCCGCGCACGCCGCCGCGCCCCACACTACCATGACATCAGCAATGACGTCATCATTCACTACTACGTGTTTCCTCCATTTTTAATCATTTTTCCACCCATTTTTTCTTCCTCTCCTCACCTATAAATACCCTCATTCTCTTCATATCAAAACACACCTCAAAAACATCTTCTTCTCTCTTTCTTTCTCTCCATTTCTTAGTTTTTTAGTTTTTCTTAGTTTTAGGGTTTTTCTCTTTTTGAGAAGAACTAATTATGTTTTTGTAATTTATATGCTTTTTGATTCAATAAATGAAAATGCAAATTCCGTTTGGAGGTTTTCCAACAACAGAAATAACATCAAAGTAATGTAAGGATTTTATTTTCTTTACAGTTATTTTTTATGTTTTATTCTTATATGTTATATTTAATTTGTCTATGATTAAATTTAACTTTGCTGGCTGTTTGTAAACATGATATAATAATAACGTTGTTATGCTTGCGAAATATTAAATAGGTAAAAATCTCTAAAATGAATTGATTTTGTTTTTATTCAAGATTTTATATTAAGAATGTTAGAGAGAAATATATTATTTTTCATTACAAACTTAAATCTGAAAATTAGATTTTAAGGTTTAGTTATCCGGTCTGATTTAGAGTAGTGCTCTTTTATTTGTTGGTACAATCGCCCGGTAGTTAGAGTGAAACTCTATTTCAAAACTTTTTATAAGAATTATTATCTAAAAATGTATTGATAACATGTTTTCAGTAGTATTTTTAAAACTTGAAAGTTAGTACTCGGATAATTAAGTTCTTAGGTTTAATTTGGACACCTTAAATAAAATTTAAACTGTCTAACCCCACCAAAGGTGGCATTTAAATGGTTCATTTTTAATCTCTTAGAAAAAGGAATTAAGTTAATTAACCAAATTAATTATCAACTCTACTCATAGGTGTTAATTAATATGTTTAGTTAACAAAGAATATATAACCCCACCAAAGGTGGTATTCATATAAAAAAGAGAGAATCAATAAATATCAATTTATATCTTTAATAACCTAAATAATATGAACAAACATAATTAACTTAGTTATTATATCCATAAATACTCCACTATTATAAATGATAAAATTTGCATAAATGTTTATTGAATCTGTATCTATGTTTATTTTTATTTTATTAGATTAGAAACACAAAAAACCCCAAATATCGTGACAAGATGTTTAGGATTTAATTTCATTTTTAAAAATTTGAATAATAAATTAAAAACCACATATATTCCTTCCTTAGATCGACCTCGGGAGTATACTTATCATTTTCTATGAAATGATTCATGCATTTGCGAGAGTTTTATAAATATAAAACCAAAGTATTGGCAGGATCGGCGATGCCGATTTTGTTCATCAAGTGTTTGGCGCCGTTGTCGGGGATGGAATCAAGTTTTTGGCATCGTTCCCGAGGATGGAACCAAGTTTTTGGCAATACCGATTCTGCTCATCAAAGTGCTAGACCCCTCCCACAAACTATGGGGTAAGGTTTGAGGTGGTTCCTGACGATGGTGAACTAGCTTTGAGACTTGAACATTTACCCTTTTTTGACTAAACCCCATGATACTAATACTTGGTCGGCCTTGTTTTTGTAGATATTATATATTTCAATGCTGACACTATTCTGACACTACTTTAGAGTGAGGTTGCTCCCTAGGGGATGAGCTCTTAAAGGACTACACCTCCCAAATAAGGGAGAAGCTCTTCTAAAGTGAAGAAGATAAGCAAGTCTTCTAGGCATGAGGGCCTCTACATCTTATCCAGTAGGAATAGGAGAGTGAAAATTGATGAGCCCTTGCTTAGACCAGAGCCTTTGAATGTATTCGAGCCTTTATTAATGTCCCAAGATCGATACACTTCACCTCTTCGCAACTCGGGTTCTCAATAACCTAACCACCCTGTAAGGGATTAGAGGAAGAAAAAGGGTATTGTCAACTATCTCACTACCAATTTGGATTATGTGGCTCTATATCGAGGTATAGCACCCGAGAAACTCGACCACTATATGTGCCACTTTCCTTTTATGGCGCATGAGAAGCAGCTCAATGCCATATGTGAGGGCACAAGCTCTAAAGTCGTGATCAGTCACCTTATGTACCATGTGTGTTAATCTAATCTCATCTGGATTTTCTTTAAGTTACAGCTACTTTATGGGTTAGATAGGGCTTGAAGTGTAGGGAATTTAAAGCATGAGCTGGCACAAGAAAAAGAAAGCCATGTCTCTACTCGGGCCAAGTACACGGTGCTCCTGACGAAGGCCGAGACCATAGACAAGGAAGAGAAACTGTCTAAGGCTATTACCATGCTAAATGAAAACTTGAGGCATTTTGCTGAGATCAATGAGGCCCAGAGAAAGCTCGAGATAGAGATTGAGGAATGTAACCGCATGTTGGCCAAGACAAAGGAGAAGGCAAAGAACGAGCGTTAAGATAGGGTATGAGTTGGCCATGGACTCCTTCAAAAAGGAGGCCAAGAAGAGAGACTTGGGGGAGTAGTACATGCCTACTTAATCCCAAGAAGGGGGCAACAAAGAGAACTCAAACTCTGATGAGAGTGGCATCGGGCCCAAGGTGGCAAGTGTACACTACTACAATATATACATATGGTCTCAGAAATTTAACCTCTATTTTTTTAAAAACCGAGGCCATGGACATACCCTATTAATTTTCTCTCTTTACACCAAATTAACACCAAAATTTTCTATCAACTTTTTTCTTTTCCCCCTTTTTTTCCCTCTTTTTTTTCTTTTTTTCCTCTCTTTTTTTCCTCTCTGCCACTCTACGTCTCATCGTTGTCATCCCCATCACCATCGCCATCCTCATCTTGCCATCCTTAGTATTAGGTTAAATTATGTCTATGTTTTGTGCTATGTTCTTGTTGTATCAACGCACCATTGTTCTATGGTTGGAATAGTTATTGGATATCATATATGGAAGAAGAGACATACAAAAGAAACGAAGAGGTATAAACTCTTTTATTTTTATTTGTGGATTTAAATGCAAGACATTGTTGATTTATAAACACACCCCTATTTTTTTGAAGGAGACTAATGTAGTTTTGTCTTGTGTTATTCTGGCCTTATAGGTTCAAATGATGCAGAGAAATTTGTAAAAATCTTGTGTTATTCTGGCCTTACAAGTTCAGTACACCATTAGTAGCCGGAAGTGTTATCTTCCGCTTCAATGGCCATAGTTATGAGTAAATGCTACTTCTCTGTATTTACTTTCACTGTTAAATTCTATTGTTCAGTGTCTGCTCAATGTCGTTTATGCACCTCTCATACCTCTGTTAGTTCTGTCACTTCCAAAGCCACCAATATCAAAAATAAAGCACCAAATTAAACGAAAGGATCGTTTTTGTCTTCTTCTGATAAATCTAATGGACAGGTAAACCCCTAATTTTTAAGCTTAAGTTGTCTTTGTTCATATTTTCTCTAGTAAAAATACTTTTTTTTTTCTCTTTGCAGGGATGTTATCATTTGCTATAAGCATTCTCATTTACGAGCACATGCAGCATGAGCACTAGCAGTACGCACACCAGCAGCATATTGCATTCTTCTTTGCCTTATACTAGAGGGAAAAGTGGTCATGTTTAAGCTTGATAGTGATTCACTTTCATCCGAAGCTCCTAATGCATGCAAAGGTACTGCTACTATGGTACCTGAAGAATCTGAGCAATCAAAACCTTTTGAAGGACTAAAGGAAGAATAGTAAGAACATGTTTCATTACCAAATCAATATAGAGAAATTGAGAGAAAAGAACCTGACATAAATGAAAGTAATGGGTTCCGTATTGTAACTTACCTGAACCCTCCTAATGTGACTGAGTCTTCAATCTCTATGCATGTTACCACTCAAATATCTCGCAAAGAATGTGATACTAGTAAAGAGGAAGCAGAAACCCCTTCAGAATCCAAGACTATGAAGCTGATGAGAAGCAAAAGTTTCCATTTCCAAAGCTTCACCAAGAAATAAACATCAGGAAAGAGTTTCCTTCTAAACAAGAACACGCTAAATTAGAGCAGTCATCCACAAAGGCTACTCTTCCAGAAGGACCTCATCACATGGTCAAAGACTTTGGAAAGAATGCAGCTCACTTATTTATGGGATTTATAGATAACGTTGTTTCATCTGATGGGAATCTTCCAGTAGATGCTGCTGGCCAATCAAGTAGTAATGATTTACAAAGGAATGAGGAAATTGTCAAGGAATCACGAGGAAATACTAATTTGATAGGTTTGCGGGGTATACCATCTCAGTCAATGTCGACCAGAAAATTTATATCTTCAAAGGATACTGATTTGCAAACTTTGGCAATATCTTCAAGTTGCAGTCAACATGAAAGTTCTAGAAATGCTGATCTTAGAGTAGCCACTTCAAGTATTCCTAGAGATTTTGTTGGAAAACTTCTTCAAATAAAGGATACTACTGATAAATCAACTTTACTCCATTCATCTGATAGATCACTTCAGAATTTGGGGTACAGACCAGTTGGTACTGAAATTGAATCTTTATCTTCCTTCCATGGCTCAGATAAGTTATCACGTGAAAATGAGATGTTTGAAAAACCTGCCCAACACAAGCTTCATTCTTTCAAAGAAAATTTCAGAATTCATCACTAGTTAGGGATGCTGCACTCTAAGCCAATTTTATCCAAACAATTTGGCAATATGAACAAAATGATGGCCCTAACTTAAGAAATTGTGGACGATTTGATTATTATTAATATTAGTAAAAAAAATTTTGCTGTATTTCATATTTTGAAACATTTTAATTAATTAGTTATTGTAAGGTTTTATTATGTTTTAATGCATATAACAACTCTTAAATGTAATTTCACTCTTAATTTTAATATAACAATTTTTAATTTTTTTAATTTATCAATTTATTTTAATTTATATTGAAAAAACGAGGTTCAATAGTATGTATATGGTCTCAGTTTTTTATAAAACCGAGACCATAGGCAACAGTCTATAGTCTCTCTCACTTAGGCCTCGGTTCTTATAACCGTGGCCATAGAACTATGATCATGGTTAAAAACTGAGGCCATATGTATGTATTGTAGTATTAGTAGAACGTGGAGTTGGGGATCACTAATCTTTATGGCTCGAGCCTCTTGATGAAGTAGATCCTAGGCCCCGTATTCTTTATACATTTTTCGGAGTTTAACGCCACTTCTACTTGTGTGGTCACGAGCTCAACCTTTTGTAAGTTTAAACTTATCAATGAAAATCAATTTGCTTGCATAATTGTGTATTTATATCACTTATAGTGTTTATTTATGATATTGATCTACCTACCTATTTTTGGGACATATGTCACTAGACTTTTTCTTAATATCATCCTTTATAAAATGAGGTTAGGGACACTTGTAAAATTCAGAAAATATTATTGAAATAGATTCCAACTACTTCTCCATCTTTCTTGCTCGAAACTTATGGACTCTAATCAAGCTAACAGATATTTACTTCGAGCTTTGAAACTGGAAAATGGTAGGCTTAAGACCGAGGCAAGAGAATTAAAAATCAAGGTGTCTAAACTCAAGGATTAGTTAAAACTTAATGAGAAGGCCAAGTATGAGCTCACCTCTTATAAAGAGCAGTAATCCCAAACTCAAGCTAGAGAAAAGAACCATGATTAAAATGGTTGCCCTTATGAACAGGGAGTCCTATTGAGCAAACTTCTATATGAAGTGATCTAAAGGGGTCTTTCTTAAGGTGATAGGAGTCGTTGAAGAATTGGAACATTTTGTGATTGCATTGATTTTGGTCCCCCTTGAAATAGTTACCAACGTACAAAAGAAAATTATCAAGATTCAGGCCGAGTTGTTACCCTTGGTAGAGGAAACAGAAGACTTGGACACCAATCGAGTGTTTAAGCATCTAAGGAATTTTTATCTTTGGGAGACCGAGATCTATGTATTAATAAATTTTAAGAGCATTGTAAACTCAAACAATAATTTTTTTTTATAGAATGCACTTGCTATGACCAACCAATGTATATTTCCATTTTCATGTGCATTTCTTCCCCTCCTTTTCTTACAAGTGTGATGGCACTTTACTTTATTTCTTACTGAGGTGATCAGCTCATGACTTTTACAAGTTAAGGCACTCCACCTAGTTCTTGATCAAAGTGATCAGCCCATGACATGTATTAGTGGGAGAGAGCATTCTACCTAGTTTCTGATTGAGGTGCTCAACTCTCCCTTCAGTGCCAAAGAACTTTACCTTGTTCCTGATCGAGGTGATCAAATCATGAATTTTATAAGTGTTAGGGTGCTTTGCCTAGTTCTTGACCGAGTCAATCAACCTGTGACATGTATTAGTGGGAGAGGGAATTCTACTTGGTTCCTAATTGAGATGCTTGACTTTCCCTTCAATGCCAGAGCTCTACCTGGTTTCTGACCGAGGTGATCGACTTATGACTTTTATAAGTGTCATGGTGCTCTAACTGACCAAGGTGATCAACTCATGACATATAGTAGTGAGATAGAGCATTCTACTTGGTTCATGACCAATGTGCTCGACTCTCCTTTCAATGCCAGTGCACTTTACTTAGTTCTTGACCGAGGTGATCAACTCATTACTTTTATAAGTGTCAAGGTGCTCTACCTAGTTCTTGATCGAGGTGATCATCCCATGACATGTAGTAGAGGGAGAGAGCATTCTACCTGGTTCTTGACCAACGTGCTCAACTTTTCCTTCAATGCCAAAGTAGTCTACCTAGTTCCTAATCGAGGTGATCAACTTGTGACTTTTATAAGGTTCAGGGTGCTCTACCTCGTTCTTAACTGAGGTGATTAGCCAATGACATGTAGTAGTGGGAGAGAGTGTTCTACTTGGTTCTTGACCACGGTGCTCGACTCTCTCTTTAGTGCCAGAATTCTCTACCTGGTTCCTGACCGAGGTAATGAATTTATGACTTTTATAAGTGTCAAGGCACTCTACTTGGTTCTTGAACGAGGTGATCAGAATGTGACATGTAGTAGTGATGACTCTATGAAAATAGAGTCATTAGCGCACTTTTTTACTTAATATTTACTTGTTTTATTTAATAAATAGTATTTTTGTGACTAAAAAAATTAAAATATAAACTTTTAGTGAAAAAGGGTGAAAATATAATTTTTGGAATTTTTTGGGATTTTTCTGGAATTGTTATGAATTTTTTATGAATTTTTAACGTAGGACCAGTCAGAAGTTGTCATGTGGCATGCCACGCAAGCATAGGGCCTGACTGAGCAAGCCATATAGATGCCACACAAGCACGGAGAGCGAATCACGTTGCGCCGTGTGTGAGGAGGAGAAACACGTGCCACGTGTCTGCACGACGTTCAACCCGAGTTCGGAAATTAGTCAACGCATCTGACACGTGTCACCACGCTATTGCTCGGAGCGTTCCACCTGTGTGCCATGCCATCTGTTCCTGCAAATCACGTCACGCCACATGGTACTGACTCGGTGAACGTTGACTTTGATTGGTCTTCCCTGCCACGCGTCGCTCTCTGATTTGCCCAATGAAACTGTCAGTTTTGCTTATTTTGATCGTAGCCCTTGATTTGAAGCTGATCATACGGTCCAAATCGCACCTGAGCTTTATTGAAGCCCCTAATCACTCCATAAACCCTAATTTGCCTCCATTAGCATAATTTTGGTCAGTTTTTAGAGCTAAAAAGAGAGAAAAATATAAAAAAATTCAAGAAACGACACAATTTTGGTGGAGATTCCAGAGGAAATTAATTATACAATTCAAGAGATTGATTGTATTTCTTTTTCTACTCTTTTCTTTATTAATTTTATGTCTTCTTTTGTAAAAAATATGAGCTTTATGAACACAATTATGTGTAATTAATTTATTAATCTAGGGATCTTATGAACCCAATTTTCACCATATGATGATCTAATATTTTTTCTCAATTATAGTATTAATTTAATTATATTATTTAATCTAATTTTTATGCTATTAATTGTTTGGCCAACAATTTATCTATAGGGACAATTAAATAGATTTGAGAAAATTATTTAATTGTTTGTCTTGATTAAATAACATGCATAGTTTCTAGGCAGAGATGTATGATTCTTATGTATGTGATTCATAATTGATGAACTTAATGAGTAGTATGCAATTTAATTGGCATGAGAGTGTGATTAAATTAATTACTGTATGATGTGTAGTTTACTTGAGAAATGAATACATGTTAGGTTAGATTCAATTGATCATGTAATTAATTGATATTATATTGGGGGGATTTTAGTGATTCGCATGTTTAGAAAATTGAGGGATTAAGTATTCCTAGATATTTTCTCATATATTCTTTTAGTCACAAAATCTGATTTAATTAATTATTGTTATTTACTTTTAATTATTTTAATTTTGCTTTCTTAAGATATAAAAACACCAAAAAATTGATTTTTATTATTTTTAGTTTTAAAAATTAGTTTCTAAAAAAAAAATCTCCGTGGGAACGATCTTTATTTATTATTATATTACTTGTTACGATACGTATACTTGCGTATTTATTGCACACATAATTTGTGTGGCGATCAAGTAGTGAAAGACTTCTAGGAGAGAACCATTTCTTAAAAGAACTCACTTCATATGTATAGATACAATGATTGTATATGAAAGTAGTAAGTTAAGATACATCAAAAGTGGAATTTTTTTTGAAGTGTTGGGCATTCAAGCTTGTCCCATCCTCGGCTCCTTCAATGCTTCTCAATAAGTAGGCCCATCTAGTTTTGTCTCAACTATTTGATATGGTCCTACCTAATTTGCACCCATTTTGCTGGCCATCCATTCCTTCTTGCTAGGGAAGACCCTTCTGAGAACCCGATCACCCATGGCCAAATATTTGAAATGCACAACCTTATTGTAATAATCTGATACTTTACTTTTTGATCAATTATCCTTCTTAATGTTTTATCCTTTTTTTTCCTCAGCGAGGGTCAACTCAATTACTCTACTCGCATTGTTCTACTCTTCTGTTAAGGATGACCTCATAGTTGGTACTATAACTTCAGTTGGTATCACTGCTTCAATCCTATATTCTAGGGAAAAAAGTGTCTCATTAGTGCTCCCTCGGGGACTGGTCCTAACAACCCATAATGTTGTAGGCAACTCCTCAACCCATCTTCCTTTGGTACATTCCAACCTTTTCTTTAGTATGTTTATTATTAATTTTTTGGAATATTTTGCCTCACCATTGTTTTAGGGATAATATGGCATTGAATGACACATCTTGATTTTGTATTTGATGGCAAACTATTTGATGTTACGACCTATAAACTACCTCCCATTATTGATAACGAGCTCCTTGGATAGACTAAAATGAAAAATTATGGATTTCCAAATAAATCAAATCACCTTTTCCTCTCATATTCTTCCTAAAGGTTCTGCCTCAATCCATTTGGGAAAGTAATCAGTGGCCATAAGTAAAAACTTATTTTGACCCTTTGCCTAAGGTAGAGATCCCACTATGTCAAGCCCTCACTTGTATAAGGGCCAAGGCCTTACCATACATGTCATGGTGTTTGGAGATGTGTGTGACAATGGAGTAAATCTTTGGCACTTATCGTACTCTTGTGTGTATTTTGTACAATATGCCAACATAATAGGCCAATAGTATCACTGCCTCAAAAATTGTTGGGATCGCTTCCTTCCACCTGAATAAGAGCCATACTTCCCTTCATGTGTTTCAAAAATTATTCTTTTAGATCCCTCATTGGCTATGAACAAGTGCGTAGGTTCGAGTGCAATTCTTTTGTATAGCTTACCAACTTCAATCACTTATCGTCCTTCCTTGGCATTGATTTCCTTTTCAAGTTTACGATCCTCAAGTAGGTCTTCCATTTCCAAGAAGTTAAAGATCAGGGTGAACCATGGATTGGTAAGAGCATCTATACACCTGAGTATTCTTTCAACCTTTTCCAAACTTGCTTTTGCTAGGATTGTTATTGACACCACCCAAGTACGGTTGGCTTCTTCGATGGATGCTAGTAAGGAAAAAGCATCAACTTGACCATTCTCATTTCTAGCTATTTGTTTGATCTCAAAGTAAGAAAATTTAGAGCACTCTTGTTTTAGCCTCTCCAGATTTTTTCTTATCTTACCATATTTGGCTTCGACCATCCCTAAGTATTGTTTACCCAATTCTCTTGGATTAGTCCATTTAGTGCTTCCTTGAAACATTTGGCTCTAAGTCTTGTAGATGGGCCACTAGGAAGTGACAAAGGGTCTTATGCAAATTCAAACCCATTCCCACTTGTATGATTAACATGTCCAACTCCTCGGTTTGCATTTGATAAGAGTCAAATTATTGCATTTTTGTTATGATTTAAATGTTGATATTTGTGTGAAAATTACATTTATTTGATTATTTAATCCACAAATGTCATTTCACGGGTATTTCGTGTTTAAAGTGCAATTTCAGGTAAAATCATGATTTTGGAGAAGTTTGGGACAAAGTTCAATGATCGGGATTGAATGAAAATAAAAAGAAAACAAAGTTTCAAAATTTGGAAATCCCGCCGTTGGCTAGATTATTCTCGCCGCCGGCAAAAATCCTACAGAAAGCACGGCGAAAATCTTCCCGAAAGCACAAAATTTGGCAAATTCATCTCGCCGCCGGCCACATTATTTTGGCTACCAGCCAAAATCGAAAACCCAAAAAAAATTATTTTCTAGAAATCTCGCCGCGGCGAGAATAATGTCGCCGCTGGCGAGTTTCGTCCGAAAATAGATTTTTTTGGTTGTTTTGTTCCAAAATTGCCCCCCAAACCCTAGATCTATATATACAATATGATGGAGAAAGAGGGGAACGGCAGAGAGAACAGATCTGAGTCATTTTTGGAGAAGAAAAGGCAATTTTGGAGAGAAAGTTTGGAGAAACTTGAAGGATCATCACCATTGTTGCTACCAAGTCTTCATCTTCAAGAGTTTTTCATCTCTTCTCCTTAGCCTTCATAATTTGCATTTTATTCAGATATGTTATTCATGAATTCAATTGAAATAATGGTTGTTCTTATTTCCGTTATGAACTAATTCGTTTTTGCTAAGGCTATGATGTAGTTAAATCAAGGAAATCTGATTTCTTTTGTTATTGTTATATGAATTCATTGTCTTCAAGTTGAGTATTTATTTCCATGCTTAATGCTTTTAAATTTCTGATCAAGATTTAGATTATTTGTTGCATTATATTGAGACCAAGAGGAGATGTGTAATGAATGCTTCTTGTGATAAATATCGTATGTTGAATGCGAGTTTGACACCTAATGCATGATGTATGTGGTTATTCTAGAAATTCCATGAATCGTAATGTGCTTATTTGTGATTAAATCTTCATAGAAATATAGTTGGTTTTCATAGATAAGTAATTCTAATATAACTTGAGAGAGAGTATTAGATAAGTTTGGGTTTTTCAACCATCACTTTTAGCTTTGATTCTCATATAACATGACTTGAAATCGGATTGAATTGATTTAGCGAAATCAAATGCCTTAGCGTTTTTAATCATTTGTGAACAACATTAAATTTTGTTATTTGCGTTTAGTTTTATGTTAATTTGCTTTTAAAACAATTTCAACAATTCGGTTTTCAAATAAAATTAGGGTTAGTCAATTTCGGTACTTAGTAACGCCATTCCTTGTGGGTTCGATATCCGTACTTTTGTACACTTTATTACTTGAACGATTCGTACACTTGCGAAAATAAGCATTAGCATTATTCTCCCCCTCTTGAGAAGGATTTCTCCTCAAATCATCACTTACATCAATAGGAGACAAATCATTAAAGCTTGCACTGACACGATACCCACTTGGTAAGTCAAGCTTGTAGGCATTATCATCGATGCGTTCCACTACTTAAAATGGTCTGTCACCTCGAGGTAGGAGCTTTGAATGCCATTTCTCTGGAAAACAATCCTTCCTAACCAAACCCAATCTCCTAGTTCAAACACTACCTTCTTACGTCCCTTGATGGCTTGTTGGACATATTGTTTAGTCCTCCTTTCAATGTTCAGCCGTGTTTTTCATGAATCATCTTTACAAATTTTGTTTCTTTTTGCCATTTAAGTTTACACATTCACTTAAAGGTAAAGAACTCAAATCCAAAGGTGACATTGGGTTAAAGCTATAAACAATTTCAAATGGTGAAAACTTAGATGCAGAATGTATACCTCTATTGTAAGCAAATTCAATATGTGGCAAACAATCTTCCCATGTTTTCAAGTTCTTTTTAATGATAGCATGCAACAAAGAAGACAAAGTTCTATTTACTACTTCAATTTGACCATCCGTTTGTGGATGACAAGTAGTAAAAAAACAACAACTTGGTTCCCAACTTTGCCCACAAAGTCTTCCAAAAGTAACTCAAAAACTTTGCGTCCCTATTAGAAACAATAGTCCTAGGCATACCATGTCATTTAATAATTTCTTTGAAGAACAAATTAGCTATATGTGATGCATCATCAATTTTATGATATGCAATGAAGTGTGCCATCTTGGAAAATCTATCTACCACCACAAAAATTGAATTTCTCCCCCACTTAGTCCTAGGTAAACCTAAAACAAAATCAATAGAAATATCAGTCCAAGGTTCGCTAGGTATTGGCAAAAGGGTGTACAAATCATGGGGTTTCAACTTAGACTTAGCCTATTTACATGCGATACACTTCTCACAGCTCCAATACCTATTCATGAAGCAACACACACAATTTCAAAAGTTTTAGCAAAGTTAGATAAGACAAGGAAAGATGCATTAGTTAACTTTTCTTTGATAAGATTAAATGCCTTTTCTTGTTCTTTACCCCACTTAAATGACATATTTTTCTTGATGACTTCAGTAAGAGGGGTGGCTAAGCTACTAAAATCAAGCACAAATATTCTATAGAAGCTAGCTAAGTTGTGGAAACTCCTCAATTGGCTTATTGTTGTAGGCGTTGGCCACTCTTGGATTACCTTCACCTTTTCCTCATCCACAAGGAATTGATGCACCAGGTATGAAATAAATTTGATATTCAATCCCTCAAATTGGAGATAAACCATAAGGTACCTCTTTAGGAAGGACATCTTCAAACTCCTGCAAAAGAGAAACAATATCACTCGACAAAGCACCAACGAGATCATTGGTACATAAAAGAGCCTCTTTGTACATGAGTACAATAAAAGGGTTGATGTGAAAATAATACTCTCTTGATCTCACTTTTTTATGCAATATAATTGACTTTTTCCTCTCTTGCTTTCACTATGGCCGAAATCTTCTCTCTTTCTGTTTCACTATGATCAATGTTTTTCCTCTTTTTTTAAACTCTTTTTTTTCAACTTTGGCCTTCCTTTCTTTTTCCTTATTTTTCATTTGATCTTTGTAACTTTAATTGGTCCTTCCTGTCTTATTTTGGAGTTAATGGCACAAGAGTAATAGGTTACCTTTTAAGAGTGAAATAATACTTATTTTTTAATCCATCATGCATAACCCTCAAATCATACTACCATGGTCTCCCTAACAATAAATGGTATGCATTCATAGGAACCACATCATAAAGAACCTCATCCTCATATTTGCCAATGGATAATGCCACCAACACTTGTCTTGTCACCTTGATTCGCCATATTCATTGAGCCACTAAAGCCAGTAAGGTTGATGATGTTTCAAGATAGTTAAGGCCAATTTCTCCACCAAATAAGTGTTGACTATATTTGTACAACTTCCTCCATCAATAATGACACTGCAAACTTTATTATTTACAAGGAGAACTGATAAGCCAATTCTATCAAAAGCTTAAGTTATCAATAGAGGTACCATAATTACCTTTAATCCATAATCAGAATTGACCTTGCTCGGGCTCCATTTGGAACCACCTGAAAGGACCCTCTTCCTTACCAACACAAACCCAAGGTATTAAATGATGGATCACATCATTTCCTTCTTCGGAAAGGATGTTCATCCTCAAACCTGTGCCAGTTGGAATTCAAACCTTTGACCAAGCTCTGATACCAAACCAAAGGATAATTGATAAGCCAATTATACCAAAAGCTTAAGTTGTAGTAGGGGCGCCACAATTCCCTTTAACCCAAAACCAAAACTAACCTTACTTGGGCTCCATTTGGAACCACTTGAAAGGACCCTCATCATCGCTAACACAGACCCAAGGTACTAAATTATGGATCACATCAGTCACCCTTGACTAAGCCTAGCTCTTTTTCGAGATTGACAAATTTTCTTGCTTCCCTATATGCCTCCTCCAAAGTTTGAGGGATTGTCTTGGTTAGCCCTATAAATAAATCAAATTTCTTTAGGAGACCTCGCCTAAAGGATTCTATAGCGATAGAGCTTGGGTAGTTAGAGATTTCTAACTTTTCTTCCCTAAATCATTTGATATATGCTTCGATGGACTCACCCCTTTCCTAAATGATTGAAAAGAGGAGGTGAGACTCCTTCCTTAGTGGCTTGTTACAGACATAATTAGTGATAAACAACCTTGCAAACTGTGAGAATGAGGTTATGGTGAGGGGTGCTAGGTTATTGAACCATTTATGGGTGCCATCACAAAGGATGGCAGTGAACAATTTACACATCATGGCATCTCTTTTACCCTATGTAAGGCTCATAGGGGCTATGGCTGTCTTGAAGTGTTGCACATGAGTCCTAAGGTCCTTAGTTCCTTGATAGACATGAAACTTAGGAGCATTGAACTTTATTTGTGGTTCGTTATTCTCTATTCATTAGAGAATGGTGAGACATATAGTTTCTCATAGTTTCTATCTACATCATAAAGGGCCTTACCCTTTACTTGTCTTTAATTAGTCATTCTTAAGGCTTGGTCTTGCTTTCTATTGGCCTCCTCCAAATCCAAGAACCAAGCCTCCCAGTTATTCTTTGGTTATGCTCGTGCACAATGAGATCTAGTATGTTTGTGCCGACCAAGTTAATGGTGTGACCATCAGAGGATCTCAAACCGGACTATGAACGTAGCATCTTGTTTTCTCATCTGGTCTCCTCGATCTCTCTTCTTAACTCAAGAAGTTAACAAGCCAATTCCTGATAAGGGTTGGTCTCTCTTCTAGCTTCGTCATAAGTTAGCGAGGCATTACTTGTTGCTACCGCTGCTTCTTCATTTGCTTGTCTCAGTTGTCCTTCAGCACGTGTTCCTACCATAATGATTATGATTTTGAGGATGCGTAGGATAGGCTTTAAGTATCTCTCAAAATTCGGGGTGAATCATTGAAAGTATGGGGTTAGAAGCCAAAGCTCGACCTTAGAATCTGAGCCCCATAGTAGGTGCCAAAATGTTGGGATTAGTCCGATTTATAGAGAGAGAAACTAGAGATAAGTTAGAATAATTGATGGAATGTGTGTATTTCTTAGGGAGTCCGTGTATATATAGTTTTATACGTATAAGTGTCGGTTACATAGGATATACACATATATGTGTATCAGAAAGGGAAAAAGAGTAAAAGTAATCAAATTTATAAACTGAGATCGACCACCCCATAACTCAGACTAGTTGTCGACCCTCTAGATGCCAAAGCTCCATAGAATAGGTCTCTCCCACGACTGTATTTGTAGGTACGGACAGAGGTAGGTCTTTGGGATGATTCTTTTTATGGCTTAGACTGTCTTCTAGACTCAACCTGTCCTTTAGGCTCGGGTTGAGCTCCAGGTTATTCATATGTCTAAACAATATATATTAGTTATATTTTCTTACTATATATTAATTGATTTATATATTAGTTATTTGTACGAGATGTAATAGCTTTTTTATTATTATTAGTGTGTTTTTATAAATATATTACTCCGATAGCTTAGTTATTTCTTTAAGTATTTTTAGTGCTTTTGTTTGCTAAAATGACAATACCAATATATATATATATTTACAAAGAATGTCATTGAATCACACATTACCTTATTCTATTTTTGTCTATTAACAAGAAAAAAGACACCTGCATGTTATAAAAAAATCCATTCTAATTAAATTGTGAGTGAAATTACTAAATAACATATAAATATTTATGAACATTAAATTAGATGTATTAATTAAGATTAGATATCTCATTAATTTATAATATAATATATAAATTGTTTGAGCTCATTTCAGCTCTACGTTGACAAAGAATATCATTGAATCACACATTCCCTTGTTCTCTTTTTTTTTTCTATTAACTCTATTAACAAGAAAAATGTAAGATTAGGACACCCACATATTCTAAAAAAATTCCAATCCAATTAAATTGTGAGTGAAATTATTAAATAACATGTAGACATTTCTCACACTAAATTAGATGTGTTAATTGAGAGTCGTTGGTTTATAATACAATATATAAATTGTTTGAGTTCATTTCATTTATTTTTTATTAGTTTGAAATGATAATACTATCTCATTTTTTTAAAATAAATATAAATGAGACAAGTAAAATTATAAAAACAATGAAAAAATGAAATATAATTATCTATGAAAATTATGAACCTATTAAGAACAAACTTAAATAAGATTATATTATATTTAAAAAAACTGGATTATTTTACCCTACCAAATCAAGAAATATTATAAGTCTATTTGACATATCTATCAAACATCCCACTCTTTTCTTGATTATAAGACATCTCTTTTTCCCCATCCCAAACATCACCTACCACCATGTTGACTAGCTTTTGGATTTTTAAAACTTACAAAAATCGAAGATATATACATCAAGATTTCAAAGAAGAATCTTAGAAAGAAATTTTCAAAGAAATTTCCAAATAAAATCAAGTGGAAAATGAAAAATAACAGGCCTGTCACAATATTTTTTTTAATGCCAATCGTGAAGAGATTTGATGAGAGTCACAATAGTTATTTAGAATGTTCGAGAGGTTCATTACGTCTAAAGAAAAACAAAATTAAAAGGATTCCAACTGCATCTACCCAACATTCTAGGAACTTTACAATGTTAACTTACATTTTTAAGGCGTTTCTACTACATGTGGGCTCTTGGCAAGCAATTGCGGCATGCTATTTGTCTATTCACTTAATTTTAAAAATATTACCTAAAATAACACACTTGCTAATGTTATCCTTCTTTTTTTAACTTTGCCACATTTTTTTGTCACTATTTAAATGTTCTATGTCCTAAGTTGGGAGCTTTTGAGAATAATAAAAAAAATTCTTAGTACCATATTTGATTTCTTTTGACATAAGGATAAAGGGTAAGACGCCATGTGATATTGACAGTCGCATACAACCGTAGAACACAAAAAAGTGAGCAAAGTTGTGGGCTAAAATGTTAAATGGCTTGACGAACATTTCCCAAACTAATACATTACTCGAAGGCGACATTTTCCTTGGTATGTCAAGTGTACAACTAGATGGCTTCAATTACAATAAAAAGAACCCCAAAGGCGTGTTGGTTAGATGTCCATGGCTTTAGCATTTGCTCCAAACAGCATATGGCTTGGCATCCACCTTCAACGAGCTATTATCGTTTTGGCCAGCTCCAAATTTCATTAGTCCAATGAGCCAAAAGGGGATTGTGTGCCCGACATTTGTCACAAGGCCAAAAAAAAAACTAAGTCTCTTGTTAATAGATCAAATTGTCTTAAAAACATTAATAAAGGTAAACGAAAATCATTTCAAATCCTTTGCTGATTATGCGCATAAGTCAAGCAGTTATTAGGTTTTAGACAAAACAAAGTGCACATAGAGAGCACAGTTTCAGATAGATTACATTTACAACTACATTTCCATTCACTTCAAAATAGGAAGAAAATGGGGGCAAAAAAACACAAATTAAAACAAAGCACTTTAAAATAAAAGCTTTCCTTAATAAAGAAAAAGAATAGCGCAAAACCATCATATAAAAATCCAAACAAATTCATCCATTTTGTGTGTTCTAATAAGAGAGATGTGAAACACAAGCAGCAATATAGCATGAGATAAAGAAAAGCACAATACTGGAAAAACCAAACCAGAACATTCTCAATAATCTCAACTACTCAGATAAATATAAGACGTTCCAGCAAGGCATTTATCACAAAGTTCTACCATTTAGCCAAATACGTAATACATTTAAGATCAACTCATAGATGAAGATGAAGTGAGGCAGAAATAAATTCACAGCAGTCCATATAATCAATCCAAGAATTTCAAGGTCTGCATTCACGACATCACCAAAAGCATCTAATTTGCTCCCAAGAAGCTTCTCAAAGACCTGAACCAATTCATAACTCAAACTAGTAACCAATATTAAAACGTCCAAAATATAAACACTCAAGAGAAAACAAATTGGAGAATAACCGAATGCCATAATTACAAACCCCATCACCACAAAGAAAATATAACTAAGTTAAATGATTAATGTGAATGAAACGGAGAAATTCAAAATAAAGGAAACGAAATCAATCTAATTTGCATATTAGCAAACATATAATTAAGAATACAAAAGTATCACCTCAATAGTAGGGTGGCATGCCCTGGTACATCCCTCCAGGAGGAACTCTGGGCATTGGAGGAGGTTGGCTATGTTGTGATGGACGTACCGATGAAGTTAAACCATAATTACCACCATCTGGGTACGCTCCAGAAGGCATTCCAAGAGAACTTGGAGGTAACCTACTAACGAACTCAGCAGTTCCTTGTCCACTATATGCACCACCGTAATTAGCACCATATCCAGGACCCGAAGGTGGTACCTGGTTCGTCATCGATTGTAACCCTGCACCACCTGCCGACTGCGGAAAAGATGAATTCACCCCGTAACTACCAGCAGGCAATGGAGGTGGACCCTGACCATGATGCCCACCGCCAGGATAACCCGAATATAAACCACCAGGGGGAGGTTGTGCACCATATTGAGAACCCTGAAACATACCATCCCCATTAAGCCCAGTAGAACCCTGAGCCCCAACTCTGCTCTTCTTATTATCCACAGCCAATTTACAAGCCACTTGGTGACTATCAATGTTTTTCATAGGATCAACAAGGGCAGCTCTCGCACCGTCCTCAGTCTTATACACGAAGAAAGCAAACCCTTTTGACTTCCCAGTAGCCTTATCAAATCCTAACGGCCCTTCTTCTATGTCCCCATACGTTGAAAAATGACTGAGAAGCCTCTCAGACGAAACATCAAACGGGACGTTCCCAACGTAAATTTTCCTGGCTGAAACGTCGCTCCCCGCAGAGGGATTATTCGCTGACGCGAGTCTGGCAGCGGCGAACTGCGTGACAGTTATTCTACCATCGATTTTCTTACTAGGTTCTTTATGAGCAAGGAGTGCACAATCGGCGTGCTTGAAAGTGACAAAGCCATAGCCTTTGGACTTACCAGTGTTCTTATCGAAGATGACTATGCCTTCGTCGAGTTCACCGTAGGAGGCAAAGACGTTGCTGAGGGACTCAGAGGTGGTTTCGGCGCCTAGACCACGTATAAAGAGCTTGCGGAGTGTGGAATCACGGTCGGCGATAGAGCGAACATCATCGAGGACGTCGAGGTGTTGAACGACGGCGCTTTGGAGAACGTCAAGGAGCTGGTCGGGGGTGAAGGGTTGGAGGAGCTTGCGAACGTCTCCTGGAGAGAGAGTAGTTGTTGTGGCCGTGATATCGCCGTTCTCTTCGGCTTTGCGCTTCTTGGAGAAATCCATGAGGTTTGGAGATTTTGGAATTTTGGGGAATGGCTAGTCCCGACTATATAAACCCTAGGGACCTCCTGTGGCTGGTTTGGTTCTCTACCCTCTCTATTTCCGGTCTGTGCTTGTTTCGAATTTAGCCCTTCCAATAGCGGATAGCCCATACTCCATGGGCCCTTGAGGAATGACTGTCGTAGAAATCCCACTATAAATTCGCTACTCTTTGATTTAAGGTACACGACAAGTCGTTTTTATTTTTTCTTTTCAATTTTCTTTTTGGCTTCAATAGTATTTATTCTCCCTCCTTTCCTTTCGTGAGTAGTAGGTTTGTATTTATTTCCCCCTCCTTTTATTACAATAAGGTTGACATTTTATATCATTAGTGATTATTCTAGTCAATTAATTCATGTATAAATAGATAATATTTTTGTTCAATGTAAATACATTTTTTATTAATATTTATTTTATAAAATACAATTATTTTTATTAAATTATGAGTGATAAATTATATAGTTAATAACTATCCATTTAATGAGTATTAAGTCAATTCATTTATGAGCATATCATATTTTTGTTAAACTTAATAATTTTTATGTCGATATCATATCATATCTCATATCAATTAAAAAAAGTATAGTCAATTAATACAAATTATTTTTAAGCAAATTTTTTTATTAAATTTAATCAAATTATATCTATCATTCATGTAAGATTAACTTCCTAGATACTAAAAGTATTAATTGAATAAGTTCATTTCGTTAATAAACATATCATATTTTTATTGAACTAATAATTTTCATATCAATATCATATAATATCTCATATCAATTAAAAAAGAATAGTTAGTAATATAAATTATTTTTGAGTAAAAATACTTATTAAATTCAATCAAGTCATATCTATCATTCATATAGAATTAACTTTTTATATAGTAAAACTTTTAATTGAATAAATTCATATGTTATTCAGTTATATTTAACTTATTTATTAAATAAAATTATATAATTATTATCAATATTATGATAAATCATTCATGTTTATATTATATTTAGATTTTATTGTTCATGAAATAATTACTATTATTTATTTATTCATCAATAAAGTAGCATATTAACTCATTATTTATTTTAAGAGTTTCTACAAACCACTTTTAAAACATTTTAACATCAAATTTTCAATTATAAAAAAATTAAATTAAAATTTTATATTTAAAATTTTATTTTTTTCTTTATTTTTATAAAATAAAGAATTTTGAACAATAGTAATTATTGCTCGACAATTACTATTATATATTTATCAAATTTTAATCATCAACTTGTGCATCCGAAGAGGTCCAAAACTAGTTTCATCAAAAATGGAATTCATAACTCATGACATAATATCCATGTTTATAATATCATATTAAAAGTTGTTAAAAATCAATTATCCTAAAAGCTTAAGTTAGTTGGAGATTATTTAATAATATTTTTATACATTTATCACTTATCCACGAGTGTTTGTTATATCTACCAAGAAGGTCAAATACTTACAATTTAACAATTGAGGTTATTAGGATTTAAACATATGATCTCTAGTTTTGATACCATATTAGAAAATATTGAAAAATCATATTTGTAAACGCTCTTTTTTTGTTAATTAATGCTTTTTTTCATTTTTTTTCTTTTAAGAATAATTTTTTATATGTTTGATAACATTCCCTTCTATTAGTTCATCATGTGAAAATATTCTAACCTTAGCCATTTTTTTACCAAAGTGTATTTCTTGCATAGATATTTTCTAGTACACACTACTATAATATGCCAAAATTCCAATTCGTGTGGGTTTTAAAAACTCGCACAAAAGTCATCCCAACAATTTTTGCATAGGTTTTTGAAAAATCTACACAAATTTATGCATAAAATTTGAATATATTCTACATTAAAACTCATGTAAATTTACTAGGTCAGACAAAAAATTTACCTTTTTTTATAAACTCGTGTAAATTTTTTAAAAACACGAGCATGCATAATAGTATCATTTTCCAAATTTTCGTGAATCATTTGTTAAAAAATACATGTAAAATAAATAGAATATATATATATCTTAACCTGTAAATTTAGAGGCACAAACTAATTCACTACTATAAAAGTGGTCATTTAAGTCGAGATTTAAAGTTATTTTTTGAAAAAATCAACTTATAATGAATTTAAAGTCGGTTCGCTGAAAAATCAACTTAAAACACAGATTATAGCATCGATTTACGCGTAGAACCAATGCTACACGTAGAACGTAGCATTGATCCTACTTATCAATAACGTTATCCATGTATGTAGCATCAGTTGATACGTAGAACCGACGCTACGTCCTACATGTAGCGTCAGTTCTACACATCAACCGATGCTATACACTTGGATATTTTCCTTTTCTCTTCTTTCTTCCCCATTAGATAGAATCAATATTCCAGAGTTATATAATTATCAAAAACCCAAAACCTCTTCCACTACTCTTCCAATCTTTCTCATTTTTCGGCCACCTACGACCACCAATTTCAGCGTCGTTTAGTAGGTTTTCTTCCTTTCCAATTTATCTTCTAGATTCCCTATTTTTTTAGCGAAATACTCAAATTTTTTATACCCATTTTCTCACTTACAAAACACCATTTTTTTCTTCATTTCCTTCATTTACTATTGTAAGTATTTCTATTAATCCTACGCACTTATTATTTATATTTCTTAATTTGTTTTGTATATTATGTGTTATTATTTATGTGTATAATTTTTTGTATTATGTAGGTTTTGTATTATATATATATGTATGTTATTATTTTTATCATGTAGGTTTTGTATAAATTTTCGTAATGAAATAAATTTATATATTTATGACTGTGATTTAAGGTTAGTTTTTAATTTATTTATTTTTGTTAATATGAAATGGGAAAGACATGATTCAACAATATGATGCTCATTAAAAATTTATGTTTGAAGTAGTGTAGTTATTTTAAAAAAATATTAAACATCACAATATTGTTATATAAACTTTGTTTTATATATCTTAAATTTGAAATCAACTCAAATGATGTGACATATTATTAGTAGTAATTATAATCAATCTCATATAATTATATTTATGTGTATATATTTGTTATGTATGGTTTTTATGTATTTATTTTTATATGATGTTTTGATAGATATTCTAATAATTAGAAAATTCATATATAATAATATCTGAAATATATTGGTTGGATGCATATTTAATATGCTTAATGTCATTAATATAAAATTGACAAATCTTGGATGTCAAAGTGTAGAATTGAGCAGGATTACATTTCTGGAGTTAAAAGTTTATTGGAATTTGCTTGTAGAAATAGTAATAATGAAATTAGTATGATTCGATGCCCATATGTTAAAGGTAAAAATGAATGATTTCATGATGTTGACGAGGTTAAATATCACCTTATCCGTAGTGATATTCTTTTGAGTTATAAATGTTGGCATTATCATGGAAACAATATTGATAATACTCATGGGGAAGATATAAATAAGAATGTGAGTGAATTATATACATCTTATCATAATGTATAGACAGAAAATATGTTTCATGGTGTTAAAGATGAACTATATGAGGATGATCCCAAAGTCTTTAAAAAACTTCAAGAAGATTCGAAAAAACCAATGTATCCAAAATGCAAGAAATACACTAAAATGTCGGGATTGGTTCATTTGTACATTGTGAAGGAAAAAATGGTTTTTTTACAAGAGATTCACAGAATTACTAAATCTACTAATAGATATGTTTCCTGAGGTTATTGAATTTACATCTTCAATGTGTGAATTGAAGAAATCTCTTAGTCAATTTGGCATAGAATATCATAAGATTCATGCTTGTCCAAATGATTTCATTTTTTATAGAAAAAAATATGAGACATTAGATGATTGTCCGATGTGTAAAGAATCGAGATGGAAGCATGCTACAAATGAGACAACACCTAAGTAAGGCATGCCTGCAAAGATTCTTTGGTACTTTCCTCTAATTCCTCACTTTCAAAGGTTGTTCAAAAGTAAAGAGACATCAGAGATGTTGACTTGGCATTCAGATAATCGATCTAATGATGGGATGATATGTCATCCTTGTGATTCTCCAAATTGGAACATAATAGATAATTTATCCCCTCAATTTGCATCTGATCCACGCAATCTTTGTCTTGCCATTATTGTTGATGGAATTAATCCACACAGTTCCCTTAGTAGTAGATATAGTTGTTGGCCAATTATTATGGTAACATACAACCTTCCTCCCTGGTTGTGTATGAAAAGAAAATTCATGATATTAACATTATTGATCTTAGGACCGAAACAACCCAGTGTTGATATTGATGTATATTTGTAGCCTCTGATAGATGATTTAAAAACATTATGGAATGATGGTGTAAATGTTTATGATACATATAAAGAAGAACACTTTAACTTGAAGGGGGTCATTTTATGGACAATTAATGATTTTTTCTACCTATGGGAACTTATCAGGATATGCAACAAAAGGTTATATGGGATGCCCTATATGTAGTGATGACACTCCTGTAACATATCTTGTTCACGAATGAAAGATGTCTTATAGAAGACATAAAATATTTTTGCCATCTAGACACAAGTTTAGATACCAAAAGAAACCGTTTGATGGTGAAGAAGATCATGATCATACACCCCGACCTTTGCGAGGTGTTGAGATATTAAGGAAATTGAATGGTATGACATTCAAACGATATGGAAAGATTAAAAAAATAATACTCACTAATGGAGGGAAACGAAAGAGGTTAACTAATAAAAGGTGTGAAAATGAAAATGTTATTGAATCAGTAAATCATGGTTGTTGGAATAAAAAAATCAATATTTTGGGAATTACCTTATTAGAAAGACCTACACATTTGTCACATCTTAGATGTCATGCATATTGAGAAAAATGTATATGAGAGCTTGATTGGTACATTAATTAATATACCTAGAAAAACGAAGGATGGAATTAAAGCAAGACTGGATTTAAAGAAACTAGGCATATGACCTGAATTGACACAAAGGGTGGAAAATGATAAGAATCAAACATACTTGCCACCAACATCATATACAATGTCAACAAAAGAGAAAGATGTGTTTTGTAAATATTTGGCTAGTGTGAAAGTTCCTCATGGTTACTCATCCAACTTAAGAAATTTTGTGTCTATCACCGATAAGAAACTTTATGGATTGAAATCACATAACTGTCATATCTTAATGCAACAAATATTACCAGTTACTATTAGATCAATTCTTCCAAAAAATGTTCGATTATCAATAATTATTCTTTGTTCATTTTTCAATACAATATGCAATAAATCTATATCAATTGGTGAGTTAAACTCTTTACATAAAGATGTTGTAGAGAATTTGTGTCTAAATGAAAAAACATTTCCTCCCTTTTTTGATACAATGATTCACTTGTGTGTTCATTTAGTTTGAGAGGTTTAATTGTGTGGTCCTACTTACTTAAGATGGATGTATCCTTTTGAGACATACATGCAAGTCCTTAAAGGATATGTTAATAATAGAAATTGACTTGAAGGATGCATGGTGGAATGTTACATTGCTGAAGAGGCCATTGAGTTTTGTTCTAAATACTTTAGTGGTTGCACTAAAATTGGGGATCCTACACATAAGTTGTTCTTAGAATGTCATATGATCCAAGTAGGTAACCCTATGCTTGGTGGAAGTAAGAAATTGTTTATTGATTGTAGTCGATGGGAAAAAGCACACTAAACCATTTTGGTAAATAATAAGTAGGCACAATCATACATAGAGTAAGTGATGACAAGTTCAACCTTTTCATTTAAAATAAAATTATTTTATATTTAACTATTAATGATATCTAATTGATATATCTTTAATAACATCACAGAATGCATATAAACTTACTAAAGATCGATCCTCGTTATAAAAAAAGGGAGGAGAAAAATGGTTGTATGATGAACATAAGCGAGAGCGTATTAATTGGTTTCGTAACCATGTAAGTGTCACATACAAGAATTCATTAGTACTTCTATGCAATGTTTTAAACACATTTCATGTTTTTATATGCATAGATTCGAGTTGAACTCAACAAACCCTATCATAAAATAATAGAAAGTTTAGAATGGCTTACACATGGTCCAAAATTTGATGTCAAATCATATTTTAGTTTCACAATTAATAGATCGAGTTTTATGACTCAAGAAAGGGACAAAGTCCGAATAAATCAGAATACTGATGTGAAGATGGTTGCACAAACTATGCAATTTGCCAGTTTAAAAGATGGTAATCCTGTACTTTCTGATAGAACATATTATGGTATAATTCAAGACATTTGGGAACTTGATTATGAGGTCTTCCATGAAATAGTATTCTTGTGTGATTGGGTTGAAGATGTTATCAATGTTGGATATAAAATAGATGATTTTGGATTTACCCTTGTAAATTTATCCAAGATAAGTCACACTGATGATCCTTTCACGTTTTCACTTCATACAAAACAAGTATTTTACGTGAGCGATCAAAATGACACAATATGGTTTGTTGTGTTAACGCCTCTACAAAAAGAGCTCTACCATTGTGATGTTTTAGAAGATGATGACATGCTTGATACATTATCCAATATTAGCCATTTCTCAAACAAATTGCCTAATGTATGTCATGATCTAGTTGATGATGATGATGATTCTTCGTCATGGACTCGAAGGTATTGTGAAGGAATATATATATATATATATATATATATATATATATATATATATATAGAAAGTTGTTCAAGAATAAATAGTCATGAGTGAAATTATCGAATAGCTATGAAGAGATGCTATATATCATGCATTCGGACGCAAGTATCCTGGTCATGTTAGGAGAGGAAGCTAATATGATGTTTATATGGAGTTTTTTAACATTCCAAAACAAAAGCCTCGAATGGTTAGTAAGGAGAAGTATTGTAAAATTGAAGAAGAACTCAGCTCTTTTAAGGCCTCAATGTTAAGTGAGATTGCCACTTTAAAAGAATATCAATCACAACACATGTCAGGCATGATAGCATACTACAATCAGGGCATGCAACCATCCATGCCATTCATACCACCATCCATGTTAGGCATGCCACCCCTGTAATCTCATAGCGCCTAACCTATATCCTGTATGGGATATAGTCATCCTATTGGTCCTCCCTTTATGCCAAGAATGTAGATACAATCAGGTAGTGGTTCATTTTCTCCAATGCAATCTGTGTATTCTTACCATCCATCACATCATGATGAATATTTTCATGAGAATGTCCTTCCAATAGCTACCCCACATGGGAGTCCTCCTCTATTTGACGAATCATTTGTGGTAAGATTTAAAGTTTATATAGATTGTCTATTATTTTTTTATTATATATTTTATTTATTATATATAACACTTAAATGTTTTACAAAATATGAAATTTTTGTTGAAACATTCTTCATCAATAGACTTTGTTGCTATTGGAACGGTACAATAATTGAGCGATAATCGAATGATTCATAATCAATATTGTCCAAATTATTGACAAATAGTAATTGATCAATCATTGCTCTATGATTGTCCACTACTTGTGCCTTCTGATGCTACCACACTCTAAGAAGCGGTTGGACAATATGTGGCTTGGCCGTCGAGTAAGTTGTGATTAATTTTGACATGGTACTATTTTTTTACTTAAGATAACATTTTTTTTACTACTATTATATTATTAATCTTTTATTGTTACTAACATATATAATACTTCTTCTTTAGTATATTATACCAGAATTAGTAAGTGTGGCACATTTAAGAGATACAAAGTAAGTATCTCGTGGTAAATATATGTCTAGTGAAAATCATCGCATACTAAGTCAGTCAAGAAGAAGTCATGGAAAAAGTATAGTTATGATTATGCTATAAACTTCAGTAGAAATCTTACAATTTGATGACTATTGTTGCGAGGGCATCTAGCAGAAATGATGGATGGAATGTGCCACTTCTTATAGAAATTTCTGGTATAGACATTAGCCAAACCTATATATCGATCGAATGCATATTGTAACTATTTGAATATCAAATGATTTATTTAAGTATAATTCAAGTATGGACAAGGTGAGTCCTCAATCAGTAAATAACTTTCATTTATGTAGAATATATATAATTATATTTATATTATCTAATGATTTATATATATTTCTTTTATATAAGGCATGTTATTATCAACTTTCTATGATTCTTCATTTGTCAATCAATATCAAGATAAGGATGTTAGCATTTGAGCTAAATAATTATGTGATAGGGCATTAACACTTAACAGAAATTAGAAGTTGATATCCCTTGGTCACTAAAGTTTGAACAAGGCCAAGATCATTGGATGTTGGTAATTCTTGATCTATATGGCAATCATGTTTGGTACTATGACTCAGCTTCCATAGAATTGAGTAAAGATACAAAAGCAGTTGTTGAAATGTAAGAGTTATAGCTAGCTATTTTTCTTCTATTATTCTTTGTAATATTTAATAAAAAAACTAATCGTTTTAAACTTTGATAGGACATGGAAGCTGTGGAACAAGAGTAGGGACATTGTCCTTAAAAATTCTCATAAGCTTATATAGGACAAAGTTATGGTATGTACAAACAAATATTAATAATTTAATTAATTTTACTATTGAATAATAAAGATGTTCCAATTGAATATGGAAAATAATGTACACTTGTTTTTTTGTAGGTTCCATAACAAAATGATGGAATCATGTGTGGTTACTATGTCATGAAGTTTATGAGTGAAATCATCACAAATATCAAAATTTCAATTAAAGATGTGATAATCTCTTTTACCAATATACCTTTTTAACATATATGAGTTATTTTTTGTGAATTCATGAAATTATTCTTATTTTGAATTTAAATACATGTTGTTCTTTGGTTGGAACAAGTCGGGCTATGACCCGTAAATTTTTGATGATTTACGAGAGGAATGGGTAGAACATGTGGTTCAAATTATATCATCATAAGAAGAATCAGGAGAAGATTCTAATGATCTTGAATAGAATATGAGAACATCATGGTAATTTTTTAATGCTTTAATTTCTCTATTCCTATGTCTGAAGTTTGGGCAGCTTGTTTGATGTATGTTTTATTTGATAGATGTTTATGTGCTCATGTATTTAGGGGAATAAATTGTTATATGGACCTATTTTTTGCCCAAACTTCATCTCATCTCTTTTACCTAGTTCCCTGGTATGACAACATCATGGTAGTCACTAGTCAGCCAAGTATAGAAAAACCACCAAGAATCATCATTCCAGTGTAATATCATGAATTCAAAAAAAAATTATATATGTTAAAAGATTAGTAAAAGAGATTACCACATCGACACCAGAGTGATATAATAATAACCCAATACCTTTGAAATCATATTAGCAATGTATTAATTTTTTGTCTATAAATATGAAGCTATTTGGAATCAAGCTGGTATTTTTAATGCTATAATGAGCTCTAAACATGAAGTCAAGTGTAACTCCGATTTATTTGGATTGGTTGGGCAAAAAATAGTTGGTTCATAAGTTTATGGGCACCAAAACTTAACCAACTCAAGTAATAAATCAGAGTTACACTTGACTTCATATTTAGAGCTCATTATAGCATTAAAAATATCAACTTGATTCCAGATAGCTTTATATTTATAGACAAAAGATTAATACAGTTCTAATATGATTTCGAAGGGATAAGGTTATTATTATATCATTTTGGTGTCAATGTGGTAATCTCTTTTACTAACCCTTTAACATATATAAGTTATTTTTTGTGAATTCATGATATTACATTTTTATTTTGAATGTAATTACATATAGTTTTTTGGTTGTAACTGTTGAAACAAATCTGTGAAAAATTATGTAAGAACAATATTACCGATATACTAAAATATATTGCTTGGGTTGGGTCGCGGACTGGGTCGCTCACTTTAGGATGTTTCGCGGCTCTGCCTAAACTTGTGCAAGCAAACACAACCTCGTCGTTCTCAGGATAAAACAACCCAAAATCATTTTTCTGTCTCGGAGCTTCACTGCACTAATGAAGTCTAAAATACTACACCTCTCAAATATTTATGTTGCTCGAAAATCTGAGAAAACAATTTTGAATTTTCTTTTCTTTGATTTTTCTATGAAAAACCATAGAATCATTTTTGAGTTGTTGAGTTGTCTTAAAATGAGGGCTATTGCCCTCTCTTTATAGTTGAAAAAAGATGTGTAACAGTCACATAATTATGAAAATAACGGCTATAAAAGTAACAGTCACATAATTATGAAAATAATAGTCATAAAAATAACGGTCACATAATTATGAAAATAACAGTCATAAAATAACGGTAACATAATTATGAAATAATGGCATAAAATAATAAAAATATTTTTTATTTAAATTCATTTCCAACAGTAACAAGCGGGGCTATGATATGCAATTTTTTGATGATTTATGAGAAGAATGGACAAAACACTTAGTTCAAATTATAACATCAGGAGAAGAATCTGATGATCTTGAATAACATAGGACAACATCATGGTAATTTTTATAATGCTTTAATTTCTTCATTTCTGTATCTCTGAAATTTGGACTGCTTGTTTGATGGATGTTTACGTACTCATGTATTTAAGGAAATAAATTTTTATATGGACAAGCTGTTTTTTGCCCAAACTCCATCTCATCTCTCTTTCCTAGTATCCTGATCAATATCTTGGCTATTCTAAGTAAACCAAGCTTCCTATCCTAAACAATGTAGGAATATCACAAAATCCTTGACAAAAGAGATGACATCATTTTATTTGTAATTTAAGTTAAATATATATATGTATTATATATGAATTATTTTTTTGTAATAAATTTAATTCTCAAGTAATTAATTAATATTTAATTTTTCAATTATTTGTATTATTTAAACTATTTGTTAAATATATTTTGGTTTTTCTTGCTATTATGTGATGGAATATAGATTTTGAGTATAATAGAAAATGTGTAAATTTTGTAAAAAAAATATTAAAAATTTAAAGTCAATTCAACGCATGAACTGACTTTAAAGATCGATTTTGGTGTAATGATCACATATTTTCATCATTTTCATTATTGGTTATAAATTGTATATGTGTTTCGTCTATCTATCTCGTAAGTCATTAAAATATATTTTTGAAATATTTACACTTTGATTTCATAATGCACTATTTAAAACAATAATAAAATAATTAATTATAACTCTATATAATTAAGCTTAACTTGCGAAATGAGATAAGTAAAACTTATCAAATCCAAGGAAGAAACCGAATGTTTTTTTATGATTTCTTCCATAAATAACATCACATAAAACTCACAAGTAATTGATCTTCTTGTTTTGGTAGTATTATATATGAATCATGTTAGTGATTGAAAATTATAATCTAAGTCTATCTAAGTAAATAGCATATTAAATAAATTTATATTTATTAATGATTACTTTAAAATTACATTTAATGATGAAGCATTTGCTTTCATACACCAAAAATAATAAGTGTTATAATTTATTAAAAATAAGAGATAAATAAATAAAATTAACAATTATGAACATAAAATTGTTATATAAAAAACTAAAAATGCTTACATGTTAAATACTTTCTCACATCCCGAATAAGTTTTGCATTTTTCAATAAATCTAAATATATGGATGGATTTTCATGTGTTTTATAAACAACCAAAATCTAATGTGTACCAAAATGTAAACAAGTCAATTTATTGTAGTTAAAAAAATCACATTAAATAAGTAGATAAAACAAAAGTTTGAATGTGCATGTTCATTATTTACTTACCGTACAATAAACAACTTTTGACCCATTATTAACTCTGACGCCCTTTCACATATAAATTAGGCTCATTTAGATTATTTTTTGTTTGAATTTGATCAACCAAAAATGAGTCCAAAAATATGATTAAGTGAATATCATTTTTTTCTCTTCAACTCATAATACCATCATATTTGAAATATAAACAAAACTACTTAATATTAGTAATGTCTCTTATATATATACATTATCCACACTTGAATAATATCTTAATAAATGAAAATTATCTTTAAAAAAATGGAATAAAGCAATCAACCATGTTAACTACATATTCTCGAAAGCCAGAAATAGAGCGATTCATCGGTACCTTCAAAGCATCACATGAACTTCGTTATTGATTTACCATAATCATCACAATTGATAAGTTGCCACCAAACTAATGGGAATGTAGTGGGCCATATTTGTTTTCCATTGACGCTTCTTTTTTGACAAGGGCCTACAATTATCTTGAGATGTCGACAATTATTGCTTGTCTTTGTTCAAGGATATGGATGACTTCTTAGCATCTTCTTCAGCACTTAGTCTTGTAATAAGATCCTAAAAAAGTACTAATTACTTACTAAATTAACAATAAATTATGCAGGTAAAAAACATGCAAAGAATTCTCGAGAAAAAGAAACATGTAAAGTGTTGTTAACTTTACTAGATCGAGATTTAGAGCAATTAGAGGTGGAGGCCACGCCACATATCCTCCTTCTAAATCTTCTAAATGTCCAACGGAATAAGTATCAAAAATTGATAATAAACAATTAAAATCATATGAATTTTCAAGTACAACGCGATAGGTGTTCTTAATTAATTAATGATGTATGGTGCCTCGTTGTAGTGCAATTATAAATCCAATCGTAACATAACATTCACCCATTATGTCTGTGATAAATACACAAGTATACATATTATATTAAGTAATATAATAATAAGAAAAAATCGTTCTCACAAAAATAATTTTATTAGAAACTAATTTTTAAAACTAAAAAAAACAAAAATCAATTTTTTTTGTGTTTTTATATTTTAAGGAAGTAAAATTAAAATAACTAAAATTAAATAACAATAATTATTTAAATCATATTTGATAATTAAGAAGATATATGAAAAACTTTCTAGGAATACTTAATCCTCTAATATTTTAAACATGTGAATTCCTAAAATCTCTCCAATATAATTATCAATTAATTATATGATTAATTGAATCTAACTTAGCATGTATTCCTCTCTCAAGTAAACTATACATCATATAGTAATTAATTTAATCACACTCTCGTGCCAATTAAATTGCATACTACTTATTAAGTTCATCAATTATGGATCACATACATAAAAATCATACATCTCTGCCTAGAAACAATGCATGTTATTTAATCAATACAAATAATTAAATAATTCACTCAAATTTATTTAATTATCTCTATAGATAAATTATTGGTCAAACAATTAATAGCATAAAAATCAGATTAAATAATATAATTATATTAAAATTATAATTGGGATAACATATTAGATCATCACATAGTAAAAATTGGGTTCATAAGATCCCTTTGTATTCATTAGCATTATCCATATCAGCGGGTTCAGATTCTTTAAAAACTTTAAACATTATTTGTTCATCTTGCATTCTCATTGTAAGTTCACCTTTTTGTATATCAATGAGTTCTTTTTTGATTACTAAGAATGGATTGATGAGTATGATAGGAACTTCACGGTCCTCCTCCATGTCTAACACAATGAAGTTTGCCAGAAAGATGAATTTTTCTACTTTTACTAGCACATCTTGTACCACGCACCAAAAGCTCTTAATTAATCTATTTGCTATTTCTAATGTTACTAAAGTGGGTTTGGCTTTACCAACCCCCAATCTCTTGAAGACTGATAATGGCATAAGGTTAATGCTAGAACCCAAGTCACATAATTCTTTCTCAAAGTGGATGTTCCCAATTGTACAAGGAATGTCAAAACTACCTGGATCTTTCAACTTTTGGGTTAGTTTTCAAGCAAGGATGACACTATAACCTTCAATTAAGATTATTATTTCATTATCTCCAAGCCTCATTTTCTTAGATAAGATGTCCTTTATAAATTTGGCATAAGAAGGCATTTGTTCAAGTGCATCTACAAATGATATGTTTATGTGAAACTTCTTGAAGACTTCCAAACATTTTAAAAACTGTGTATCTGACTTTTGCTTTTGTAGTCTTTGGAAAGGAATAATGAGTTTGTAGAGGTTGCTCTTTTTTGGATGAATTATTTCATTTCCATTACTTTCTTTATCTACTAATTTCTCCTCATCCATTTTAGTTTCTGGTTCCTCCTTATCCTTTTTAGTCTCATAGTCCTCCTTATCCTTTTGAGTCTTATTTTCTTACTCTAAAGTTTTACCACTCCTCAAGGCTAATGATTTACAATGGTCTTCACCTTCTCTTCTTGGGTTTACAATTGTGTCATTTGGAAGGTTATCTTGAGGCCTTTGACTTATAGCCTTAGTAAGTTGCTCCATTTGGTTCTCCAAATTTGGAATTTAAGCCTCTTAAGTTGAACACTTTTGTATTTACTAATTGGATGAAATCTTTCATCATCCCCATTAAATCATTTGTATTGTCCTCGGTAGGTGACTTCTTCTCTTGAGCTTATGATTGTTGTGGTTGTTGAAAACTAGGTGGTGAAAATGATTGATAATTGAATTGATTACCACCCTGATTGTTGTTATTCTAAGAGAAATTTGGATGTTGTCTCCATCCTGAGTTATGAATATGGATCATTGTTTTGGTTCACATTACCCACATAGAAGACCAATTCAAGATTATTTGGACAATTATCAAACAAATGGGCTTCATCACAAAACACACACGACACCCTTGAATCTTAGATTTGGTTCATTCTCATTGGCGAATTTTGAACCATTAAAAGATTTACCAAAGATGACAATCTTAGATTTGGTTCATTATCATTGGCGAATTTTGAACCATTAAAAGATTTACCAAAGATGACACTTCAGTTGTAAGTGTTATGATATCATTTACCTCATACATTTCACCTACTCTACATGTGACTATCATTCCGTTCATTGACCATTGATAATTATTGTTAGCCATTTTCTACTCTATGCTTCTAATAACACTAAAGGATATGTCTAAATTAAAATTAAATAATAAATAAAAATTAAAAAAATAAACTAAATAAATAAATTAAAGTTAAAAAAGTAAAAAATAAGAAAAAGAAATTAACTAAAATAAATAAATGAGTTAGTAAAAGGAAATAAGTAAATTAAAATTTTAAAAATAAAAAAATAAATTTCTAATGATAAGAAAAGATCGTTCACACGGAGATTGTTTTGTTAGAAACTAAATTTTAAAACTAAAAAAATAAAAATCAATTTTTTTTTGTTTTTATATTTTAAGGAAGCAAAATTAAAATAACTAAAATTAAATAGAAATAATTATTTAAATCATATTTAGTAACTAAGAAGATATATGAGAAAATACCTAGGAATACTTAATCCCCTAATTTTCTAAACATATGAATCGCTAAAATCCTCTTAATATAATTATCAATTAATTACATGATCAATTAAATCTAACCTAGCATGTATTCCTCTCTCAAGTAAACTACACATCATATAGTAATTAATTTAATCACACTTTCGTGCCAATTAAATTGCATACTATTCATTAAGTTTATCAATTATAGATCACATACATAAGAATCATACATCTCTGCCTAAAAACTATGCATGTTATTTAATCAAGACAAATAATTAAATAATTTACTCAAATCTATTTAATTACCTCTATAGATAAATTGTTGGCCAAACAATTAATAGCATAAAAATCATATTAAATAATATAATTAAATTATAATTATAATTGGGATAAAATATTAGATCATCACATGGTGAAAATTGGGTTTATAAGATCCCTAGATTAATAAATTAACTACACATAATTCATAAAGCTCATATTTTTCATAAGAAAGATATAAAAATTGATCAAGAAAAGAGTAGAAGAAGAAATATAATCAATTTCTTGAATTGTAAAGTTAATCTCCACCAAAATTGTGTCCCCTTTTGAATTTTTCTCTCTTTTTAGGTCCAAAAGCTAACCAAAATTATGCTAATGATGACCACTTAGGGTTTATGAGGTTATTAGGGGCTTAAATATAGCTTAGGTGTGATCTAGATCGTCATATTAGCTTCAAATCAAAGGTTGATATCAAAAAAGCAAAATTGATAGTGCCAACCAATCACAGCATGACACTTGGCATCAGAAATTCACTAGGAGAATCAGGGAGTAACACGTGGCAAGGAAGGGGTCAGAGTCAATGATCATTGAGTCAGCACAACACGGTGCAATATGATTTGCAAAAATTGATGGTGTGGCCCATAGTTGGAACACGAGAAGCAATGGCATGACGAAACATGGCAAGATGGGTTAACAAATCTCCAAACTCGGATTGAACGTCGTGCTAACATGTGGCACGCGATTCATACTCATCACATGCAATTCAATGTGATTCGCTGTCCCTACTTGCGTGGCATCTATGTGGCATCTACACATGACAGGCCACGTGACAGCTCCTAATTGGCCTTGAGTTAAAATCCATAAAAATTTCATAAAAACCTAAAAAATTCCAAATTTTATATTTTCACTCCTTTTCACTAAAAAATTTATATTTTAATATTTTTGGCCATAAACATAAGGTGTTAATACGTGTGAGACTTGACGCGAGCATGTGCTGACTGAATTTGGACACCTTGAATAAAGTTTAAAATGTCCAACCCCACCAAAAGTGCCATTTAAACGATTCATTTTTAATCTTTTAATAAAAAAAATTAATTTAATTAATCAAATTAATTATTGACCCCACCAATAAGTGTTAATTGATTTGTTTAATTAACAAAGAATATCTAACCCCACCAAAAGTGGTATTTATATATAAAAAATAATCAATAAATATCGATTTATATCTTTAATAACCTAAATAATATGAGCAAGCATAATTAACTTAATTATTATATCCATAAATACTCTATTGTTATGAATGATAAAAGTTTGCATAATTGTTTATTGAATCCATATCTATGTTTTTTTTATGTCATTAGATTAAGAAACACAAAAAAATAAAAATATCATGATATGATGTTTAGGATTTATTTTTTTTAAGTTTCAATAATAAACTAAAAACTACATATATTCTTTCCTTAGATCGATCTAGGAAATATACTTGTCATTTTTTTATAAAATGATTTGTGCACTTACGAGAGTTTTACAAATATAAAACCAAAGTATCTGCAAAATCAGTATCACTAGCCCGATGCTAGTCTTGTCTCATGAGATAACGTTTAGGTATATTGAGAAAAGACTTGTTAATTTTATAAACGCAAAACATGCACTTTAGTTTTATTAGTAATAGTTTATTACACTAGTTAGTAAACTAAGTTTCATGTTTTTATGACATAAAAATAAATTTTTATAAAAGAGAAAAAAAATACAAATAAGACAATTTTTTAATCAATGCTTTATGAATTGCTTAGAAAATATATGTATAAACAAAATTAAGAAGCATATTTAGGTTATAAAAGTAGAAACTTTTATAGATTGAATCATCATAATGTTAAGAGGGTTACCAAGACATCTTTGATATAAACATTCAAATCTAATTGTTTTTTGAGGAGTTTTATTAGATACTTATTATGAACTTTGAGAAACAAATGAAATCTAATCATACTTAATTTAAGAACATTTTTTTGGCTTTTTGTAGCATTAAATTATATTTTCTATGGTGAATGAAAAAGAAAATAAATAATACAATGAAAAATGTTTGCCCAAGCATGCTTATTTATTACTCTCTATAGATATTAAAATAATGCTACAATTGATTAGCATCTTGAGCCCCTAGTATTTGTACAATGATTTTGTGTTGGGATGCCCCGTAATTCGTTAGGTTTTTCATTTATTCAGATACTAAAAATAAAATTAATTATATATCTTGATGAGATTTACTTTGTATCTCATTTTTTATTTATTTAATAATATTGGTAACTGAAGGGCTAGATGAGGAGGGTACTAAGGATATACTAATCTAGTTGGGATGTCTCAATGTACTTACTGAGGTTTGTGAGTTACAACCTTTCATTTAAAAAAATTGCAAATATTATTTTCAAAAGATCAATTAATAATATCACCGAAGTATCACATAAGTTACAAGCATATAATTTATTTGTTTTCCGGATAAATATAGTACTAAAGTATCATAATTGTTATAAAATACCATCTCATAACTTAATTAATATTTTTGTAACACTTTTCGTGTCACAAATATAACACCAAGTATCATAAATTGTACTGAGATTGCATTTTTGTAACACTTACGGTTTTTTAGTGTTATATGTATAACATGATAAAATTAGATTATATGTTTATAATTTTCGTAATATTTTGATAGTATATTTGTTAGTTTCTCCCTTATTCAAATAACACAAAATTATATAAAATGTATTTTTCTTCAAAAATAATGTATTTTAATAGTTAAAAGTTTTATTTTACCAAAGTACCACATAATGTTAAATGTACTTCATTTTCTTTCTCCCATCTACACATGTTAAGTAGTCATTGAATAATGTTGAATAGCTATGACCAAAGTTGATCGACCATTGATCGACATTAATCAATCATTGACACTTATAGTTAACTGATTGTTGATTAAGGTTGGCCAAATCATTGACATTCATTAACCACTAGATTGAGAGGTCAAATGAAATGGACTTCATCTAGTTAAATATAAATGGAATTGATTTTATATCACATCTCTTCATGTGAATCAAACTTCAGATGAAGATTGTGTTTTATTATTATTATTATTATTAATAATTTTTATGTTATATTGTTCGATATCCGTTAAAATTAAGTGCATAATATTTTTTACAAGCGTTAAAATTGGTACATAAATGAATCAACTAATTACTTATTAATGAAAATTCAATTCATCTACACATCCCAATCTGGTAGTAAGGTTATTATGCTATCTTTACTCAAATGTATAAGTTTTAAAATTTCACTTCGTAAAAATATACTTATTGTGTATTAAAACCTCAAAATACCATGTATGTATGTGTTGTACATAATTGAATTAGCTCTAAAATAATATGTCAATTTTATATAATTTGTACATATCTATGTATCTAGTTTATGTACATTCTATATATAAATAGATGTACATTGTATGTGTATATTGCATACATATTACATATTAACATACTATTTTGGGACCAATTTGATTATATAGAACATATAAATGCTATTTAAGGTCCAAAATTGAAAATATTATGAAATTCAATTACTTATTGACAAGAAAGGGAAATAGAAACAAGTGAACTGCAAAGCATAATGAAAAGAAAAGAACACAACATGATATTTATGAAAATATGTGAAAAAGCAAATTTCCCATGTATAAGAAAGTATTTTTGATTTCAATTCCCCTAATTTGTTTAAGATTAATGGTTCATAAACAAAAAATCTATG